>JARBJD010000013.1:0-609389 GCA_033064195.1 Blattamonas nauphoetae | reverse complement strand
TCTCTTTTCCATAGTGACCTTTCTCTGACTCTTTAGGCATACTTCGTCTCTCCCAGACAGTCATTCTTACTTCGCTATCACCGGTCTCCAGCAGTCATCTTGTTTTACGTTCCGATACCTCCTGACCGGTGCCCCAGCTCTGTGTTAACTCATCTTCTTTTCTCTCTCTGCCTCATGAGAAGTGAGTGATAAGAGGGAGGGAAGGTGTATGAGAAGGAAGAAGGGAGAGGCGGGACGAGAATGAGCTGAGTTCTGACCCCAGTCCATTACTGCCAAGTCACTTCCTTGCACAACTTCTGTTTCCATCTCTCCAAATACCTCATATTCTGATACCTCCTAATTCTCATATTATTGATCTCTTCTCCAAATTCCCTCTATTCTTTCATTCTCTTCTCCTCATTCTCCCAATTCCTCAAACTTCCCCCATTCAGCCTATTACATCCTCCTTCTCCTATCCTTTTTCTCCTCATTCTCCCATTCCTTTCGATCTCAGATACTTTCACTTCACAACACTATAATTTCTAAATCCCCAACACCCTCACTCATTCCATACCTGGCTTTATCCTGCCAGGCCTTTACGAACAGGGCCAGCCTAGTACCACTCATGGCCTTGTGTCCGGTACCAGGTTCACAGCAGGACTTGATGAGGAGGGAAAGCCTGAAACGATCATTTGACACTCCTTTTCCTTTCATTTTCTCTTTGATTTTAGATTCTTTAGATTTCTAAACTTTCTCTGCAATCATTGATACTCGCTTTTCTTCCTTTCTCTCGTAGGACTCTCCCATTACCCACTCAAACACACTTTGCCTCCATAACCACACATTCAGACTCAGCCCCCTCCACGACGTAGCTAATTCTGCATTCACAACCACTGATCCTCATGCTTCCATCGTCTCTTCTTCGCCCTCATCACCACCAAACACCCACCTCTGCCCCCATCACCACCAAACACCCACTTCTGCCCCATCGCCACCAAACACCCACTTCGCCCCCATCGCCACAACACCATCCCCTGCCCCCATCGCCACCAAACACCCACTTCGCCCCATCGCCACCAAACACTCCACCCCCGCTCCCTATCGCCACCAAACACCCACTTCGCTCCCCATCGCCACCAAACACCCACTTCGCCCCCATCGCCACCAAACACCCACTTCGCCCCCATCGCCACCAAACACCCACTCTGCCCCCATCGCCACCAAACACCCACTCGCCCCATCGCCACCAAACACCCACTTCGCCCCCATCACCACCAAACACCCACTTCGCCCCCATCGCCACCAAACACCCACTTCGCTCCCCATCGCCACCAAACACCCACTCTGCCCCCATCGCCACCAAACACTCCACTTCGCCCCATCGCCACCAAACACCCACTCTGCTCCCCATCGCCACCAAACACCCACTTCGCCCCCATCGCCACCAAACACCCACTTCGCCCCATCGCCACCAAACACTCCACTTCGCCCCCCATCGCCACCAAACACTCCAATTCTCGCCCCCATCGCCACCAAACACTCCACTTCGCCCCCCATCGCCACCAAACACTCCACTTCGCCCCATCGCCACCAAACACCCACTTCGCCCCCATCGCCACCAAACACCCACTTCGCCCCATCGCCACCAAACACCCACTGCCCCATCACCAAACACCCACTTCGCCCCATCGCCACCAAACACCCACTTCGCCCCCATCGCCACCAAACACCCACTTCGCCCCCATCGCCACCAAACACTCCACTTCGCCCCCATCGCCACCAAACACCCACTTCGCTCCCCATCGCCACCAAACACCCACTTCGCCCCCATCGCCACCAAACACTCCACTTCGCTCCCATCGCCACCAAACACTCCACTTCGCCCCCATCGCCACCAAACACTCCACTTCGCTCCCCATCGCCACCAAACACTCCACTTCGCTCCCCATCACCACCAAACACCCACTTCGCCCCCATCGCCACCAAACACTCCACTTCGCCCCATCGCCACCAAACACCCACTTCTGCCCCCATCGCCACCAAACACTCCACTTCGCTCCCCATCGCCACCAAACACCCACTTCGCCCCCATCGCCACCAAACACTCCACTTCGCTCCCCATCGCCACCAAACACTCCACTTCGCTCCCCATCGCCACCAAACACTCCACTTCGCCCCCATCGCCACCAAACACCCACTTGCCCCCATCGCCACCAAACACCCACTTCGCCCCATCGCCACCAAACACCCACTTCGCCCCCATCGCCACCAAACACTCCACTTCGCCCCATCGCCACCAAACACTCCACTTCGCTCCCCATCGCCACCAAACACTCCACTTCGCTCCCCATCACCACCAAACACTCCACTTCGCTCCCCATCACCACCAAACACCCACTTCGCCCCATCGCCACCAAACACCCACTTCGCCCCATCGCCACCAAACACTCCACTTCGCCCCATCGCCACCAAACACTCCACTTCGCTCCCCATCGCCACCAAACACTCCACTTCGCTCCCCATCGCCACTAAACACTCCACTTCGCTCCCCATCGCCACCAAACACTCCACTTCGCCCCCATCGCCACCAAACACCTGCACTTCGCCCCATCGCCACCAAACACTCCACTTCGCCCCCATCGCCACCAAACACTCCACTTCGCTCCCCATCGCCACCAAACACTCCACTTCGCCCCCATCGCCACCAAACACTCCACTTCGCCCCCATCGCCACCAAACACTCCACTTCGCCCCCATCGCCACCAAACACTCCACTTCGCCCCCATCGCCACCAAACACCCACTTCGCCCCCATCGCCACCAAACACTCCACTTCGCCCCCATCACCAAACACTCCACTTCGCCCCCATCGCCACCAAACACTCCACTTCGCTCCCCATCACCACCAAACACTCCACTTCGCTCCCCATCGCCACCAAACACTCCACTTCGCCCCCATCGCCACCAAACACTCCACTTCGCCCCCATCGCCACCAAACACTCCACTTCGCTCCCCATCGCCACCAAACACTCCACTTCGCTCCCCATCGCCACCAAACACTCCACTTCGCTCCCCATCGCCACCAAACACTCCACTTCGCTCCCCATCGCCACCAAACACTCCACTTCGCCCCCATCGCCACCAAACACCCACTTCGCCCCCATCGCCACCAAACACTCCACTTCGCTCCCCATCGCCACCAAACACTCCCACTTCGCTCCCCATCACCACCAAACACTCCACTTCGCCCCCATCGCCACCAAACACTCCACTTCGCTCCCCATCACCACCAAACACTCCACTTCGCCCCCATCACCACCAAACACTCCACTTCGCCCCCATCGCCACCAAACACTCCACTTCGCTCCCCATCACCACCAAACACTCCACTTCGCTCCCCATCACCACCAAACACTCCACTTCGCCCCCATCGCCACCAAACACTCCACTTCGCTCCCCATCGCCACCAAACACTCCACTTCGCTCCCCATCGCAACCAAACACTCCACTTCGCCCCCATCGCCACCAAACACTCCACTTCGCTCCCCATCGCCACCAAACACTCCACTTCGCTCCCCATCACCACCAAACACTCCACTTCGCTCCCCATCACCACCAAACACTCCACTTCGCTCCCCATCGCCACCAAACACTCCACTTCGCCCCATCACCACCAAACACTCCACTTCGCTCCCCATCACCACCAAACACTCCACTTCGCTCCCCATCGCCACCAAACACTCCACTTCGCTCCCCATCGCCACCAAACACTCCACTTCGCTCCCCATCGCCACCAAACACTCCACTTCGCCCCCATCGCCACCAAACACTCCACTTCGCTCCCCATCGCCACCAAACACTCCACTTCGCTCCCCATCGCCACCAAACACTCCACTTCGCTCCCCATCGCCACCAAACACTCCACTTCGCCCCCATCGCCACCAAACACTCCACTTCGCTCCCCATCACCACCAAACACTCCACTTCGCTCCCCATCGCCACCAAACACTCCCACTTCGCTCCCCATCACCACCAAACACTCCACTTCGCTCCCCATCGCCACCAAACACTCCACTTCGCTCCCCATCACCACCAAACACTCCACTTCGCCCCCATCGCCACCAAACACTCCACTTCGCTCCCCATCACCACCAAACACTCCACTTCGCTCCCCATCGCCACCAAACACTCCACTTCGCTCCCCATCACCACCAAACACTCCACTTCGCTCCCCATCACCACCAAACACTCCACTTCGCTCCCCATCGCCACCAAACACTCCACTTCGCTCCCCATCACCACCAAACACTCCACTTCGCCCCCATCGCCACCAAACACTCCACTTCGCTCCCCATCGCCACCAAACACTCCACTTCGCTCCCCATCACCACCAAACACTCCACTTCGCTCCCCATCGCCACCAAACACTCCACTTCGCTCCCCATCGCCACCAAACACTCCACTTCGCTCTCCATCGCCACCAAACACTCCACTTCGCTCCCCATCGCCACCAAACACTCCACTTCGCTCCCCATCGCCACCAAACACTCCACTTCGCTCCCCATCACCACCAAACACTCCACTTCGCTCCCCATCGCCACCAAACACTCCACTTCGCTCCCCATCGCCACCAAACACTCCACTTCGCTCTCCATCGCCACCAAACACTCCACTTCGCTCTCCATCGCCACCAAACACTCCACTTCGCTCCCCATCGCCACCAAACACTCCACTTCGCTCCCCATCGCCACCAAACACTCCACTTCGCTCCCCATCGCCACCAAACACTCCACTTCGCTCCCCATCGCCACCAAACACTCCACTTCGCTCCCCATCACCACCAAACACTCCACTTCGCTCCCCATCGCCACCAAACACTCCACTTCGCTCCCCATCACCACCAAACACTCCACTTCGCTCCCCATCGCCACCAAACACTCCACTTCGCTCCCCATCACCACCAAACACTCCACTTCGCTCCCCATCGCCACCAAACACTCCACTTCGCTCCCCATCGCCACCAAACACTCCACTTCGCTCCCCATCGCCACCAAACATTCACCATCGCTCTCCATCGCCACCAAACATTACCCATCGCTCTCCATCGCCACCAAACACTCACTATCGCTCTCCATCGCCACCAAACACTCACTATCGCTCTCCATCGCCACCAAACACTCCACTTCGCTCTCCATCGCCACAAAACTCTCGTCAACCCCCGTATACTCTCTCAACTCGACTTCCCGGTTTCTCCTCGTCCTCCCCTCCACCTTCTCGCTTCTACACCCGACACTGTTGTCCTCCCTGGTCAATCAAGCGTCCCCCTTCGTCCTCACTCGTCCTTCAATCACTTCCTTTGTCTTCCCTTGTCCTCCAACCATCTCCCTTGTCCCTCAACTAACCCCAAATCTCCTTCACAACACTCCAAAGTCATTTTTCATTCCTCATCCTTGAAGTCACTTTCATATCTCCAAATCACTAACAATCTTAATTGAATCTTGATGATATCCTTCTCGTTTCCTCTCAGCATCAAAACTTTCTCACAAAAAACAAAACGAGTGTAGTGAGGACGATAGTTGAGAGAACATCGCCAACCGTGAAAAGATCTACCCATCAATTGTTTTTTTCTCAGTCTGATTAGACTTCTGGCGGGAAGATTTTGAAAAAAAACACTTATAAGCAGCTATTTGAGGTGTGAAAGAGTAGTTGGAGAGAGACAGGAAAAATTGAAAAAAAGAATGGCGACGGTTGGTTTCGATGTAGGCTCGAACTTTTCTATGATGTCAAAAATATTAACCCACATTATCCTCTATTTTTCTCACATTTTTGAAAAAATCTATCGAAAAAAATCGTGAAGTGACGCAATTGAAACTGATCTTTCTCGAGACTCGGCATTGTCATCATATCCCTCCTCGTTTGTATTTTCTTGTTGAATCGGTTGTTGTGAACGTCAAATGAACGTTGGATCGGTGGTTTGACTTCATGAAACTTTGATTCAAAGGAAGATCGGAAGAGAAGAAACTGAACCATTGCAATCTTGCCCTCCTGATGTCAGTGTCAGTTTGATCCTTGTTTTTATTTCCTCCTCCGGATGTTCTGAATATCAGAGCTTCTCTTGTGTGAGTTTTACAGATTGCAAGACATCTAACTGAACAAATGATGATAAAGTTGAGAACGACAGAATCTCAAGAAGTATGGTCGAGTGAAATTGATGAAGCGTTGGAATTGTGTATTGAAACAAGTTCTTTGGTTGACTGTCATATCTCGAGTCCTGGCTAGTGAAACATCGATTTCGGTTTGAATCTTGACCCATTGATTTCAATGTCGCATTTCACAGACGTGTTTTTCTTCTTCACTTTTTCCAGAAAACTTCTCAAGACTCTCAGTTGAGACAATTAGAAATGAATGATCAATCAAAAATGAAGTGGCGGATTTATCACGCTGGTTGCGGGTTTATGGACCAGAGCGGGTTTCTAACACCACTATTAGATCACCTTCGACGAGTTTGAGATGGAGTTCGGATGAACATGAGTTGATGAGTCTGGTGACCATCGTCATCGTTGCTTTGATGATTTTCTGGTTGGACACAGAAGTGAGAACGATTACAGAAGCAATGAAAATGTCAATAGATCCAGTTGATGGTGGAACAAGACCAAAAATGAGTTGGTCTGCTTCGTCCCCGTGTGCAGCTGTGATTTGTGCAAGAAACAGTATGATATTGTTTTCCATGACATCATCAATCATTTCGTCAGACTTTAAGATGGATACCAGAGAGTAAAAGATCACTACTTTGTCGGAGTGACTGTCGATGGGTGTTCCATCCCAATTGACGAATGCTGAAAGGCAGAGTGAGAATGAAAAGTGAAGAAGATACGTACCAGATGGAGAATGATCGGACTTGGTACTTGTTGGAGAGATACAATCACTCATTAACCGGCTTTGACGAGGAACAAATTAATCAAGGGTTTCGAGAGAACGAACGAGAGTTTGAGAGATAAACAGATTGGGAAGGATGGTGAAATAACAATACACAGAAAAATGCGAAGACCGAGGTGTACAAGATCGGTTAATGCTCTTTGGCACTCCATCCCCGTTTGTTGGTTGAGTTGACGTTGGGGGATGTGAGCCTCGTCGACTTGTTGCAGGCCACGATCAGCTGCGCCAGCGAGAGCCCCAGAAACGGGACGGGCGTGCCTGGCGAGGCGATGATGAGGGGCTTGGTCGTGCTCGCCTGGCTGTGCGTGCGACTGCGAGGGTCGACGGGAGTGGGCAGAGGCGTGACAGGACTGGAGGAGAGGGGTTGAAGAGCGTCTGTCGTGGTGATGGAACGGTGTCTGTTTAGACTTTGCTCTCGCTGGTTTTTCGGCTCTATTCTCATTCAGGGGCATTCATTCCATGTAAGTTGTTCAATCCAATCGAAATCGACACCGAATGCTTTCCCCAATCTTCATTTTTGTCGTTCTGTTGCCTTTGTTCAATCACTTCATCAAAACCCTCCATTTTCAGATGTCGACGAACGATCTTCACTGATTGACCAATGCTGTGACTGTGTTTGTTCCATTCTCGCTGTGAATTGTCAGTTTCGTCGAGAAATCTCCTAATTATGAGGTCAAACTCACAAAACGTGATGGCGCTTGTGATGGCTGTAACGATGGGCAGTTTCAGAACAAAATCCATTGTTGGTTGATCTTGCGGACAGATTCCGATGATTCGAGCCAAAAGGCGCATAAACTTGTACAGTTGATCATCATCGACAATCGACCACCTGTTGGCACACAAATGGTGGATGTATCCCTCAGACGGAACGAGAATGTGTTTGAGGATTGTCTCATTCACACTTGTCTGTTTAATTGAATCTTCGATTTGGTGAGTTTTCAGTCCAGGCGGAGTGCCAACCTAGAGTGACGATTCGATGAAAGAGATGAGATGAGTGTGAATATCTTGGCAAGCTGTGAATGAGAGAAGGGAAGGGTTGAGAGATGTGATGATGTGAGGGACCAGCTCTGCGTTGAGAAGGGCGAAATGGAGCTTGGCCGAATAGGTCCCAAACAGATCATCGAGCATCTCCATCGTTGCTTCGATGAGTGAGTGTCTGGAGGAGGACAGGAGAACAGCCACACACTCAACAAATGTGAGCAGTGATTCGTCAGACGAGGTGGGGGCAAGACTGAGAACGAAGCGTGAAATTGATTCGTCGGACAGACGTCTGATCATTCGAAGAAAGCGAACTGCTTTCTTCTCCAACGTCTCATCAACGGAATCATTGTCCTTCATCACTTCTACCAGTGAGAGGAAAAGCGGACAAATCTTCGCAGGAGAGTCGACTTGACTGTCATCCCAATTGAGGAACTCTGATGTGTCTAAAACGATTCATAAGCAACAAAACGGTATACCAGACTGATCATATTCAGAGGAGTCGTTTTGTGCTGACATTTATACCTTGTTTCTTGTGAAGATTCTGAGATCGTTTTCTTACAGGGTGTCCCATTAATCTTGGAAAATTGAATTCTTGGAATCAACTTCATGTTTTAACGTTCTTCATTTTTCTCACATAATCCTCTGAGCAACTGTCACTGTGAAAATGAACATGAAGAGAATTGGTTCAATGTGAAGTGAGAACAGAGCAATCCAAAAACAGGAAATTTTCCCCAACAATCATTGTGAATGATACGGGCAGCTTTGTTAAACCACAAAACTTTCGGACAGTGAGAAGCAAGATACTGAAGATTTATGGCATGTAGAATGTTTGGCAAATGGAGAGCTGGTCCACAAGAGCGAACAGGAAACCATCCAAATCATGAAAAGTGGAGACAAACAACAACGTCAAGGCTGTCCAATGAAGAGAAAACAGTCTGAATGAATGCATTTTTGAAATAAAAAGGAAGATGACGATACCTGTCAATTCTGGAAGTGACGTCCAAAACGAAGGTGTGAGAGATCCAAAAATCGACGTCATCTCACGTTTAAGTTGATGTCAAGTGAACAGTTCGCGATCTGAAAGATGAGATCTTGTTGTGGCTGAATATATTGCAATCAATGCAGGGCTTGGAGATCGGGAGTTCGATTGATGTGGATTGGCCCTGATCGGACATCTGGTGAAGATAAAGAGAATATACAAGAGAAAAAATGAGTGAGAGATACAGACTATTTTGAGATTTGGACGGATGACGTCATCGATTCACATCGCCAGCGAGTAGAATCGTGTTTTTGGGGGTTTTGGCACATGACACTCATTGTCACGTTCCGCTGCTTCCAATGAATGCGTCCCACTGTTCGATTCGTTCTTGACACGTACAATAGGTCACACGAGAGACGACTGTCAAAAAGTGGAATTATGATGATCGCAAAGAAGTGGTGGCAGACTGTATCATATCTGGGCTTCAATATATCTCAGAAACAGAGAGAATGACAGGCGAAGATGAATGTATCATGAATGGAAGATTTGGATGGCGAAGGATTTGAGATAAACGGACTTTGGATTGACCAATCAGAGATGAAGATGAACAACTGGAAAGATTCAGAAAAGATATACAATACCGAGTGCATCACAAAGAAAAGGCATACCAGTCACAAAGAATCTCACAAGAAATCAGCTTCACAATGTTAGAAATGGCTGGTGTCGTGATCGGGACTGTGTTGGCAAGGGTTTGGTAATGGAACTCATGGTTCCTTTATTCATCCAAAAGGTGACAAGTGAGCTGATGACATCATGCCACAATATGATTTGTTCCAAAACAGCGTCGTTCTTCCGCAATTCGGAAAAACCAAGACTTATGGGACACCCGGTATGGGGTCAGTCACTTTCAAAAGTCGAGAAAAAGCTGACAAATGTTGTCGAAACTCTTTTTTGTTAATTCAGCATCCAATTCAGAAGGATGGACAAGAAAGATCTGTCTATTCTCAATCGGATTGTTCAATATGTAAAATATGGGCATTGATCGATTCATTCATTGAATTTCATTGACGCTGTTGATCGTCACATCCACAATCTGACAAGATAGATGAATTGTATGTCCAACTTCGAAGTTTTTCGTCTTTGAACGATGTTCGTCGGGGGAATGCGCTTGAACACCGAATTGTCATTTCGAGTGATCGTTCTTGAGTTCGCCCAAGATTCAGCTCTATGTGAACTCGTTGCGCTGCACTTACGTTTGGGCAGAGCTCACCACAGGAGAATATTCCTTCTTCATCTTTTTCGTTCTTCTTCATCAAACTCACATTTCTCCTTCTTTCACTCTCCTGCAGCTGTAACCACTTGTCATTCTGCTCATCCATTCTTCTCTCTGGGTGTTCTCATTCCTCTTTCCTTTTTTGATTGGTGAGTTCTCTTTCTCCTGCATTATGTTTCACACACCCAAAAAGGACTTCTTCCACAACTCTTTCATCTCCCCACTATTTCCACCAATTTTCTGTTCATGCAGTTGACTATTTGAATGTGGAGCTGATCTTTTCTTGAAATGCACAACATAATCAGGAATACAGAGAAAAAACAAACAAGAAGCGTTTGCTTAAGTGTCATTTATTGTGCTTTGTTGAGCTCATCAGCACTTTCGACTGCAGCCTTTTCATCGCCTCGTTGATCTCGCCTTCATCAGCGCCTGTTTCCTGGTTGATATCAAACACCACTTTTCGGTGTGGAGTTGTCCGATGCTCACCGACTCCCCATCGCCGAGGCGTCGTGTGTGTCAGCACGGATGGGGTCGCCACCGCACTCTGCATCGGTTGGATCATCCGAACAGTTCCAAGCATTGTTCCTGCTCGAGCACGCGGGATCTCACTTGGCGTTGAACTCTGTCCACTTCTTCGAGCTGTTCCTACTCTGTTGTCAGTAAGCATCTCCCTTGCATCGACTCCTCGTTCAGGAAGCCGGTTTGGTGTTTCAATGAACGTTCTAAGCGTCTGAGCTCGAGATTGGAATGTGTTGTATTTCTCACCTCGTTCAGCAGTATGCAATCCAGTTCCAACCTGGCTCAGTCCCATTTCATTTGATCTCCGTTCTAAAGTGGCTTCCAACGCTTGAATTTCGGTCTCCTTCTTTCGACGATCAATTCGAGCTTCTTTCTCGCGCAGGTCCTTCTGCTCTTTCAAGATACCCATTTCCACAATCATAGTCTCCATTTTCTTTTCTATTGTTTCCTTTTCTAGTTTAAGTCTGGTCAGTGTTCTTCTTAACTCTTCGTTGTCCTTTTCCGATTGCTCGTTCTGCTTGCTGGATATTGTCTCATCGCGTCGAATTTTTCGAAGTTCTCGCAATAATTTCTCTTTTTCTTCCTTTTCGTCTTGCAGTTCGGCTTGAATCTGCTCCAGAATGATCGTTTGTGAATTCAGCGATGTCTGGAGCGCAACTATCCGCCCGTCGCGTTCAGCTGTGATTTGAATGAGCTCAATCTCTCGTTCATCCAGTTTCAGTTGCAAATTGCTAACTCTATCCTCCAGTTCCTTGTTGATATCGGCTATGGATGTTGTCCTTCCGGCTCTACTCGTTCCCTCGAATTCCATCGTTGACTTTAATCCAGAAAGTTCCACCTGGAGTTGTTGGAGAGCGTCTCTTTCCCTTTTCAAATCTCCAAATTCACTGTCGATCTCTTTTTGTCGTTCTTTGAGTTGATCTCGTTCTTTGGTGAGTGTCTGGATGATTCTCTCGCATTCTTTCAATAATTTGTCCATTTCTGCGTTTTCTTTAAAGAGTTTGTCATTTTTCCGGCGAAGATCGATGACTTCACTTTGGTTCACTTTCCTTTCCACATCGCTCATTTTCTGCACTTTCTGCAATTCTTCTTCCTTCCGCTTTAAAGCTAGTTCCGTTTCTTTGAGTGCTCCGCTCAGTTCCATGGCCCTTTCGTGCCAGTTCATGCTGTCTTCGCTGAATTTGTCCCTTTCAGCTCGGAGTTGAACAACTTTTCGAATTCGTGGAGTCATGTTGCCTCGATCACGTTGGGTGGCTGACCGAAGGGTGGCAGACGGTACGACAAATGAATGCGTCGTGCGAGATGTTCGGATTGTGTCAGCAACTGTGACATGGTTGGATTTGACGATCGGAGTTTGATGGACATTTAGTCGAGTTGGTGGGGCTTCTGAGTTCATTGCATCTCTATCTTGCCTTGATTGTTGTGATGGAGTCGACGACGATGGTGTGTGAGGTGTATGTTCGAGATTGTTTTGTTCTGGTGATACTGGGCTTTGTGTTGGTTCCTCAGATTCCTGATGGACATCCTCTTGGATCATATATTGTGAGTCATCTAGTGCATGCAATTCTTGATCGTAGATCTCGATTCTTGCTTCCAATTCAGAGATTGTCTCCACCAATCGAGAATTGTCGCGTTTAGCATCTTCCATATCCTGCTCTTTCTCTCGAAGTGACTTCTGAAGTCGTGTGATTGTTGTGGATGATTCATCTTTGATTCTATCCACCTCTGAGCGAAGTCTGGAGACGAGTTCATCCCTTAATGAAATATCAGATTTATATTTCTCCTCCAGATTCTGAACTTTCAGAAGAAGTACCCGATTCTCCGTTGTAGAAGAGCGAGTTGTGACTGAAACTTTTGAATTGAGACTGTCAATCTTCGATGATAAAGAACTGAATGAAAAAGAGAGTGAGCAAACTGTGTTCTCTGCTTCACGCAATG
Organism: Blattamonas nauphoetae; assembly: GCA_033064195.1. Classification (NCBI taxonomy): domain Eukaryota; phylum Preaxostyla; order Oxymonadida; genus Blattamonas; species Blattamonas nauphoetae. The sequence continues at coordinate 596,784 of JARBJD010000013.1, read as the reverse complement.
CAGATTGGCATCGAACTAACTCTTCCTGGGTTGTTCCAAGTGTGATTTCCGTCTGGGTTAAGTTGTTTTGAGTTGATGACAGCGTTTCTTGGCAAGTTTTCAACTTTTGAACCGCTTCGTTCTTCTCATCCTTCAACCTTCTGTTTTCATTTTCCGAATCTAATGCCTTTGTCTTCCATGTTTCGAGATCGTTTTTGTGTTTTTCTGTCAACTGTTGACTGTTCGCTTGTCCTGTTCGAGCCGACTCAGTTTCGGCTGTTGTCCGTTCAATTGTTTCCCGAAGCTTTTCGATCAAAGTTTCATATTTCACTTTTTCCACCTTCCAGTCTGCGGCTTGTTGTGAATATTGTGCTTTCAAGGCTTCTTTTTCGTTGATGGCTTGGGTTTGTGCTGCGAGTGCGTTGTGGATCTGTTCAAGCATAATTTCGGATCTATTGTCCCAGTCCTGCTTTTCCTGTGAATATTGAGTTTGATTTGTTTGTGCAGAGATCTCAGAATGTCTTAATTTGTCTTCGAGTTGACGTCGAGTGCGTTCTTCTTCATTTTTCTCTGCAGTAAGTTTCTTGATCTGAATCTCTTTCTGATCAAGGAGAGCCTTGAGCTTTTCAGACTCTTTGGTGGAATTTTGAACATCGGTTGATGCTTGTTTCAGTTGTTCGTGAAGGAGATCAATTTTGTGTTTCTGCTCGCCGTTTGCCTTTGAAAACAAATTTCCAGATGATTCGCACTCTTCAAGCGATTTCTTGAGAGAGGCAATTTCTTGTTCAAGATTGTTTTGGACCATATCTGCCTGTTGCTTCATTTTATTTTGAATTTCTGTCGATGCGGTCCTTTCTTTAGCTAATTCGTTGCGAAGCATCGAAACAATTGCATTCTGATCTCTGAGCGATGCCTGTAGTGATGCTACAAGTTGATTACGTTCAGTCAGTTGCTTTTCGGCGTGATCGAGTTTGGTCTGATTCATCCTGAGATCCGTGGCCAGTTCCTCCTGGACAGTGATTATCTCATCAAATTTGAACATGGTATCCCTTGGTATATATGATCTGAGAGTTTGGTTTGGACTTCCTTCTTCCATTCTCTGAGATTGAAGACCCTTTTGGATGATTATGGGGGGTTTAAAAAGAGGCAATGAATGAGCTTTTAACCACGCTCAACGTGGGAATAACAGAAGAGCTTACGAAGATTTATTGCTTCACATTTGGGTCTGCTTCGACCTCTGAAGCTTGGGTTGTGATAGGAGACGATTGCTCAGCTTGCGGCAGAGCAGCAGGAGCTGGCTGTGGCTCGCTAGACGCATACTGACTCTGGAACGCGCCCTGTTGCGGAGGTGGAAAGCCCTGTGGAGGATATCCTTGTTGCGGGGGATAACCCTGTGGTGGATATCCACCCTGTGGGGGGTACCCTTGTGGAGGATATGCTTGCTGTGGTGGATATCCCTGTGGTGGATATCCTTGCTGTTGTGGGTACGGCTGTTGAGGGGGATATCCTTGCTGTGGGGGGTACCCTTGTGGAGGATAGCCTTGCGGTGGATATCCTTGTGGAGGGTACCCTTGTGGTGGTGGGTAGGCTTGTTGGACTTGGATTTGGCTGGGATGGACTTGTTGGGCGTTGCCGGTTGTGGCGTCGACGATGATGACAACAAGGCTTTCGTTGTCGGGGTTGAATATGGGAGCGTATTTCTGTTCGTGCGAGTCGATCGCTTCTGATGCGCCTTTGCTTGACAGCTTGCTCTTGCCTGTTTTGTAGACAGACAGCATGTGACGTGACAGATTCTCGCTGGCGTATCCTTTAACGTTATGCTTTCGAACCATCTCCTCGTCAATCAAGAACGAATGAAGAATTGCGTACGCGCCAGTATAGAATAATCTGAACGGCACGTTCGCAACGAGCATCATGCACACAAAACATACAACGAGAGTGAGAGGCCAACCAAAATTGTTTGGATTATAGTCGGGGAGATTGGTGAACAGGCCAGCCGTCACAATGAAGAAGACAGAAATCAACGAGAGAGTCGAGGAGAGGCAGCAGCCGCAGTTGAGAACACGTGGAACAGCGTCGTCGAAGACCCAAATGCGAAGAATGTTCCTAAAATAAAGAATGACACCTTCAGCAGCCGATTCGATGAAATTCTTGCCCCTAATTCCGATCATCACAAAGGCTTGCTTGTTGATGAACATAATAATGTGTTCCAGGCAGTGAAGGACGCACTTGAGGACTAAATATGCGATGCAGCACAGACAAATGCAGCACTCATCAGATTCCATCAAGTCAACAAGAAAACGCATGATCTGGACCGCTGTGAGGAGACCCGACCCAAATGTGATGCTTCCCATCTTCTTGAAAGTATATTTGATGTTGTGCAACACATGAAACTGCTTGAGCTCGGTCTTATCGGCGGTGAAATACCAGTCGCTGAAAGTGGCTGAAACACCGACTTGCACGAACCCGTCAATGAGGTTCTCCCACCAGACGAAGAGAACAATGGCAAACAAGAAGGTGAAGATGTGGAAGAAGTTGATCGAAAGGCCTGTGACGGCGGAGAGGATGGTGAACACCCACAGCATGATGAACAAGGCAATGAAGCCCATTTCCATCAGCGTTCCGAGAATTGGGATGAGGAGCAGGCACGGGAGCTGCAGAAATGCCTTTCCTGTTTCTTCCATGATTGCAATGGTCAGTCGGATCCGGTCGCGGCAGCAGTACACACAGCAGATGCAGATGAATCCAATCAAGGCTATGACGGCGGCTGCAGCAATAAAGATAAAGAGAAGTATCGCCCCAATGTCCATTCCCATTGTTTGATTGCTTTCGGTGGTGAGCACTTCGATCGGGACCAATTTTCTTGCTGAAGATATCGGGATGGGGGTTTGTGGGAGAAGCTCCATCGCGGGCGGAGAGCTTAGTTGAGATGCTGACAGTGAGTTTGAATAATATGGGTTAGATGGCTCTTTTTGCGTGGTTAAAGCGTTGAATAGCACGCTGAGTGATATTCCGATAATAAGAACGGCAATGGCAACGAGGAAGGCTGTGACGATGTAGCAAACATACATCGACCAGACACAACACTTTGCGAACTTGCCGATGCAGAGAACCATCAAATAGGAGAGGACGAGGACGATCGCTACACCCACAACATATGTCCAACTGAAGCGCAGGAAATCAAGAAAGAACGTGGTCACCATGACGCTAGGATCAGTCTTACCAGTATCTTCGTATTGGTTGGGTAGACTTTCAGCAAAAGTGTTGTTCGTGAATGTGGTATTGCGAATCACTTTGATGCTGGCATATTGTGCAAATCGTTCAGTTGGTTTATAATCTGGTGGGTAGATGCTATACCGGTTGTGGATGCTCGGTTTTCCTTCATAGGCAAGTTGTTTTTGATGGTCGACAGCCATGAACATTCCGGCCAACTGTGCATAATTTGTGATGGATGCAGAGACAATGAGGGCGATAATAAAGTAGAGAGCAAAGCATCCGAGGACAATGAGGCACTGCCAATCCTGGCAGCTTCTGTCTCTGTCGAAGATGTAAGTCTCCTCTTTCTCCTCGTAGCTAGGATCAAAGGCATCTACTCGCTCTAAAAGATAGAAAAAAAATAGAAGATAAACGGGGGAAAGTGCAAACCGGAGTATTTGTCGGCGAATTTAAAATTCACTGCCATGAAACAACTCGATCTGACCTATAATTTGCTTCAGATTGGTGTTTCCTGTTCCATCTGTGAATTAAGTGTCTTTCACCTGAAATCTGTGAGAATCATAATCAACAAGAGAAAATAATTGGTATCTTACCGAATGGAGCATGACAGAGTCATCGACCGATAAACTCTCCTCTAAATCTCAGGAACCTTCGCCTTTTGAAAACTGGAAAAATAGAAGTGGCTTAGAAAAGTTGAGAGTGAGGAGATTGTGAGTCAGTCCGTTCGACAGATGATTCACCATGATTCTATTTTTTGTTCACATTGTATGCCAGTTCAACACTAAAATAGGTTGCGAGATCTTTCATTGTCTCGTTGGCATCCACCTCGAGCCCGACCACTCGCAGTTCGAAGGCGTCGTCCCATCCTTCTTCTCTCAAAAGCACTTCTCGTCTCTTCTGCCGCTCTCGTTTGGGATGATTCCATTCAGAAGTTCTGTTCAACATGCTCCTGAAGACAAACTTCAACTTTTCTTCGTTCTCCATCTCGACCATCGTTCGCACTTCCCATTTCACAAGTTCTGACACACAATCGACATCGAGTTCGTCCGATCGAAGTTCCATGAGTGAGATGTGATGGTGCATCCAACAGAGATTGTTCTCGTGTCGAATTTAGTCTGCTTCATCCAGAATGAGTTCGTCCGAGTTGTGGAAGATGAATGTGATGAATTGTTTGGCTGGCTCGAACACAGAGACACGAATGAGAGGATATTGCTCGATGTTAGTCTCTTCATCGTCTCCAATCGGACTCAACATGCTGGTTAAGAAGTTGGTGAGTTCGAAAGTAGTATTGGACTCGGAGAGAGGAAGAGAAACAAAATCAACTGTGTCAAACATCCTCCCAACAAGATTTGCTGTCATGAATCTTTCACCCATTGTTGGAAACTCCATAATGATGTTTCCAATGGTCACTAACACATTCCTCCTGATGGTTGGATGAGGGAGCTTGAGAGAGTTGAGAATGAAGTCAGTGATTGAAGGATCGTCAAGGATGATTGTTTGGAAGGAAGATTTGTGGAGATCTGTGATTCCTTTTGCCAAATTGATGAAGAAACACCACGAATTGTTCACGAAGGCTTCACATTCATCACGAAGGAGTTCAAGAGAATCTGCCATTTGTATGTCAACATCAGAATCTAATGGAGTGGTTGGAGAGGAGTCGGAGGGAAGAGAAGCGATGAGAATGTCGATGTTGGTAATGTTGGTGAGAATGGCAGTGATAGCTTCTTTCACAAAGAGAATCAAATCTCGAATGATCTCAGAATCAACCTGAAAAGACGAGAAATGATGAAAAGAGTGAAATCACACTTCGATTGGTGGAGTGGATCTCAAAGGGAGAACAGGGATGTAGAATGAAGTCCAACAGAATGCTAGTGAACGTGTGATGATATAAGGATCGTCTTTTGTGAGCTGAGCGTATTCTGAAAGGTGCGAAGGATCAGTTGGGAGATTCGTTTGGAATTCGGAGAAAACGATTCGGAGTTTCTTTGTCAGAGCAGCCAGGAATGAGAGATCAGAAAATTGTTGGTGTGGGGAAGAAGATGGGAAGATGGGTGAGGGGAGAAGAGTGAGAGCAGCTGGATCTCGCTCAAAAACATGAAAAAGAGTCCCGATGGAGAGATTGGCGATTCTGAGATGAGGAGAGAGAGAAATCCGAGCCAAAGCGGTGTAAACAGTGGAAGGAGGCGATGTATCCCAGAAGGACTTGAACGTGGAAACGACAAAGTCTTTTTGCTGGAGAAAAAGTGAGTCGACGATTTCGGGTTTGAAGAAGAGTGATTCCATGCAAGAACAACACTGAAAACAGATTCAGAAGAAGAAAAAACTGACACACTGATTCCAATGCAGGGCATGTTGACCAATCTTCAAATTTGGTGATGAGGAAAGAAGGGATTTCAGAGGAAAGTGACGAGCGAACGAATTGTGGTGATTTAGAATCTGAAAGATAGCAAGGAAGTAAGTCTCAATAACATGAAGAGAACCACAAACAAATAATCTCAATCAACTTCATCAGTTCAGCCTGAAAGCGAGAATGAACGAAACAGAAAAGGAGACCAGAAGTTCAGACGAGTGTGCGACACAACACAGCGGAGTCAGAACTGGACACCAATCATCGTGACTGTCTTTCGACCCACATTCTGAAACACATCCAAAACAGTCATCAACAAAGCTATCAAGAAAACTCAATCGCACACCAGAAGCCACGATCTGCAACTCCCGGAGCGTTTCAACAACAACATCTTCATCATCACAGCGAATTGTTTCTAGAAGTGATGAGATATTTGACTGAAGGATCGAGTGGAGGCAATGAGGAAAAGAGAATGAAAACTTGATCCCATTCTAGTGAATTGATCGGATGAGTTCTGGGCTGGTCCCCAGCCACTTCGGAGGACGTGACAGTTCTTCCACAGGCGATCATTTGATTCATCTATGAATGTGTTAACCACAGAAGTGTGGGACCTCGATCCAACCCTTTATTCAGTCTGAGCTGGAATCTACTCGTTCTCTCTCCTATCGAGCCAAGTTCAGCGTCTTTCAATTGCCGATGATGCAAATCTATGTCATCGCTATATTCACCTCCTTGCTGAGACCCCACATCGCTCCAAGTTACCTGAGAAGCATCGTCAAACCATCATTCCCCAGTGAATTGTCGGACTGTTGTCAGCACATCTCCCTTCCGGAAGGTGTTGTGCACTCCCAGAACTATGCGCTTATTTCCTCAAGCATCGTGATGAAAGGTCAACCGCACACATCACTCAGATATCTGGATGCAAGCTGTGACCGCGAGAATTTAATCGTACAAGAAGGGAACTCTCCTCCGTCAAATGGAATCCACAGCCTTTTCAACCTTCAGAACGCTACACTGTCGGTTGTGGATGTTCTTCTGGACATGTTATCTGAGACTGTGAATCATGACGTGAAATGTGCCGTCCTCGATTCATCAACCATTCACGTCTCTTTTTGCGAGTTTTTCTGGACGGATCTGAAGTCTCTGTTCGTTCTTCAGTCAAGCTCTCCCACGCCACAAGCCTCGTCATCGCTGACATTGGCGTGGTGCACACTGAGGAATCCGATACCTCATCTGATGCCAATCGTGGAGGATATGCGGAAAAGCAGCGCGGCAGGCACTTTCAGCATGAATATAGTTGGGACGAGAATTGCGAACATGAAAGTGGTTGGGGCAGATGGTGTTTGTGTTTCGCAGACGAACCATCGCAACGACCTCTGCTCTTTTGAGGGCATCTCAACGACAATATCAGAAATGCGAATTCTGAACGTGTCATCTCTGCCTGGGGAAGTGAAAGAAGCATCGTCGCTGTTTTCGCAGAGAATGGTTGGGTGCGCGATTTGGGGAAGCAACAACCATCTTTCGGGGACAGTGCTGCGGGATGTGAATGGAGGAGGGTCATTTCTTTGTTCGAACAGCACATTCGACTGCTGCCACACGACATCCTCCGAACGACCCTTGATTGTCCCCAGCACATCCCCAACCGTCGGAAGCAACTCATTTCCAGCCACACACAGCATGCCCAATGAAGACGAACCTGCAGATGATCCAAACGATCCGTATACTGGGAAAGAATACTCCGGTTCCGACAGGTTCAATTTCACCGCTGTTGCCGTCACATTCACCCGATGCAAGTTCACAAACATGAAATACTCATTTTCTTCGTTATCAGCACAATTGGCTGGTGGATCAGCCATATATTTCCATTCATCATCCAAAGCCATGTCTCTCGTCTCGTGCACCTTCTCAAACTGTTCCGTCTCAAGCTCGTCACCCGTGTATGGAGGGTGTGTCTATCTGTACAACATGAAGACATCGACTAACACCGTCACGGCCTGTTCCTTCGACGATTGGTATCCTTCGAACGGGACCAATTCCAGACAGCATGGAGGAGCAATTGGCACGTATTGGACACCAGCTCCGCTCGTCATCACAGAGTCCAATTTCACGTTGAGCGGAGAGACGACACACAAATACAATGGCGGGTTCTTTGCGTGTTACTCGCCGTCCACACGACAATCTACAACAATCGACAACTGTCGATTTGTTGGTGATTCGTCGTCTACCGGACTTGTTCTGTCCTTTGATTCAGGCTTTCAAAAAAATGCATTTTTCTCGATCACCGATTCGCAGATTCTCAACACTAATTCTTGGATCGAAATCATTGATCTTAACATCACATCGTCGTCAGGGTTCACGCGAACAGAAATGACAAACACATCAATCGAATATGATGATGTATTGACCACAAAGCTTCCACATCTCATTGTTGACTGCAAACTCAATCAGTGCTCAGTCTCCTCAGAAGACTCAGACTTCCTGCTTCTTTTCTTGGGCACATCTTTCACTGGCAAATCGGCCAACACATCGAGATCGACCATTTATCTCAGCGATACAACCAAAATAATTTTTCACAAATGTGACTTCACAGACTGTTCAATTGCATCTTCACACAGTCTAATTTACTCAGACGACGTTGAATCGCTGGTCGTGGACACTTGTTCCTTCACACGGTGCTCTGGAGGGCGATCAATCATAGATGTCCAAAGAACACCTTCGTTCTTCTCATTCTGCACCTTCACCAATGTGACTGGGACCACTGCCTATCTCATGATGTTAAACTCCGACAGTTTTATTTTCATCGAATCCTGTCGATTTGATCTGGAGACTTCGAATAGATTGGATTTTGATCTTTCAACTTCTCTGACATATGAAAAAGACACTATCGTTACTGCATGCACATCCAATCGAAAGATTTACATCGGAACTTCGTGGACCAATCGGATAGAAATGATGACTGTACAGGTCGTGCCAATCGAAGCAGGCAAGAGCGAGATGAGAGTGGTCACAGAGCCAACCGAAGAAGACCAAACTTTCACATCGCTGTCGGAAGCATTCGCTGCCTTTCCATCTCCATTACTGGACACCGTCATCACTTTCTCTGATGGTTCATTCACTGAGGACGAACTTCTTGAGGTGTCACAACTCGTTGAAATTGTCGGTGCTGGATGGGTCGTGAGTGATTTTCGCTCAACACAGTTGACAACTAATGGCTTCGTTTCGAAATCAACCTGCAAGCTCACTCTCCACTCACTCCAACTCGTTCCCTTTTCGACATCATCAATTCTTGCTTCGACTGAAGACAGTGCCAGTCTCTGTCTGTTGAATGTGATTGTGGAAGACATCTCTGAACACTCCGAGTGTTTATTTCTGTTTGCGGCAGGATCGTGCGGGATCCATCACTCGTTCTTCAAGAATATCAAATCAGAAAAATCACTGATCTATGTGTCTGGAACATCCTCCCTCGCCGTCACCAACACACTCTTCTTGACCATCCAACGAACCAGCTCCAAGCCAAATCCAGTGGAGGACAAACAGTGTGCGAGTTGCATTGAGGGAAAGACGAGTGGAACTATAAAAGTGATGTATTCTCGTTTTGGAGCATGCACAACGAATGGGCGAGCCGGAGCGATCGATTTGATGAAGAACGATGACAACAGCGCTGTGGAGATCGGCCATTGTTATTTTGATCAGAATTCTGCTGGGGAAGATGTTTATGACTTTGAGAAAGGAGATGATGTCGTCCTCAAGTCATTCGACAAATCAAAAATCAATCTCGATTTATCGTCCATCATTTCCTTCCCATCCGTCGACTCCTTCCTCGTCAACTGGAACCACCCCTTTGTCTCTCCTCCATCCCGAATTGACGTGAGCGACTCAACCACTGCCGAACCTCTTGGTTGGAGTTATCCAGACGGTCAGATATCCCCATCCTTCCTTCAGAAATACCCTCTCCAGTACCTTCTTGAACATCGTTTCTGGAACGCAAACCATGTTGAGCTCAACTTGGATGTCTATCATCACGAGACAATGCGACCGTTCGTCTTTCAGAATTCAACCGTGTACGTCAATCGCTATTACCATCGCACCATCACAATCACTGTGTATCCGTATCCTGAAGTGTTTATCACACTCAAAAATGCGACCTTATCTTTCTTCGATTTCCGGTTCGAGTTCGATGAGCTGACAAAACAGGCCTTCACTTGTGATCAGGAATCATCAATTGAACTCCGCCACACAGAATTCCGTCTCACCAATCCAACACTCACCCATCCCTTCATCGATTCCATAGGTCGTTCTGTGGTGATCTACGATTTTGATTTCTACCCATCCATCACTTTGGACAATACTCCCTTCATTCGACTTATCCGTGCTGAGAAGAATGCTACCCTTGACTACTCATCCACCACTACTCTTCTCGCGAGTCCTCTCACCGTACCGTTCATCATCTGTGAGGGGGCAAAGAGGTTTAATCTGTGGTTTATCACATTGAGTTGTCCTCTCGAGCATTCGGCATCATTTGCATTCGCCAAAGATTCAACAGTCGAACTGTACTCGAACACTATCCGACTTCTGAAGTCCACTGCCCAAGGCACATTCCTCCACCTCGAAAATGGTGCTGTCTTTATTGATCGAGATAATTCATCTTCAAGCTCAGCTGAACAGGGTGGTCTGATTATTTGCCGAAATTCAACAGTCACATCTGACAGATGGAAAGGGAGCTCGTGTTCAGCCAAACAAGGCGGAGTTCTTTATTCAGAAGATTGCAGTGTGAGCATCAAAGAAGGAACCTTCTCGAATTGTCAGGCGGACGAAGGTGGAGTTGCATTTGTCGTCTCTTCCACACTGACCATCGCAGACTCATCATTCGTCACCAATTCTGCGAAGAGTGGAGGAGCATTCTGGGTGGACTTCATCAACGACATCCCATCATCAGTCTCCTGGAAGAATTCCACCTTCACGGCCAACAGCGCACTTGATGAGGACGAGAACGTTGTCCAATCTGGTCATGGAGGAGCGATCCACGCCAGACTTCTCAGCACTCACTCGTTGGCAGTGGAAGGGTGCAGCTTTGATGGATGCTCGTGCTCGAAAGGAGGGGGCGGGGTTTATGTTGATCTTCGAAGCAGCACACTCGCAGACAAGACGCAGCAGGTTGTGGTTGGCTCGGCTTATGGATGGATGCCGACCAGCTTCACGGATTGCACGTCGAAGGATGGAAGAGGACACTGGATCCTCGTGGACATGAACCCTTCGGAATCAAACACATTCTCGGTCACTCTCGAGGACTCAGTTGAAGATACAGTTCAATCCAATCATGAAGGTGTCATTCAGCCGATTCCTCTCACACCCTACGTCTTCGTCCCACCTTCTGTGTTCATCTCAGACGAGGGCGGAAATGACACATCAGCGTGTCTGGCTGACTCACCCTGCCTCTCATTTTCGAAAGTGCAGGAAGCAGGAATCAGTCTCGGATACGTTCTGAACATTCGGTCGTCGACAACGTAAAAAGTGAACAGTGTTGTGACGAAACCAGTGACAATCAAATCAGAGAATGAGAACAGAGCGACTTTGAACCTGAAAAATGTGACGGCAAAGAACAATTCGAGTCTGGAAGGATATTTGTGCATTGCGGAAGCGACACGGTTGGACACGATCGATGTTGTTCTGTTCCAAGCAACAACTCGTGTTGCATTTGTCACTCTGACGACAGACACAACACTAACCATCTCCAATGTCGAAATTAGAACAGACACATCAAGTGGAATGAATGGAATGACATTTCAATCAGCATTCTTGGTCAACAATGGGCAGATCATCGTCGAGTCTCTCTCCTTCTCTTCGGATGCTGACTTTGATGTATATTCTCCGATGTGGCTGGCAGGAGGATCGCTGATGGCCGAAAATGAGAATGAAGTGGCAATGAGAGTGCGTTATGGAGGAGATCGTGGTTGGATTGGAATCGAAGGAGACACTGTGACATCGACATATCCCAACCTGAAGCTGAAGAAATGGAGATTTGGAGGATCACCGACAGCACAGAAATCGCATGGATTGTGGTTGAAGGATGTTGGGATTGTGGAATTGACAAGCTGTTCATTCTCGTCATTCAAGAAAGGATCAGAATCAGATGTTGTGGATGGATCAGCGATCCACGCTGAGCTCTCGTCATCCAGCTGCCTCAGAATCACATCCTGCACGTTCGAGTCCTGTTCATCAGAAGGAAATGGCGGAAGTGTGTCTGTTGTCGTTGCTGGTGGTGAACTCGACATCAGCTATTCCACGTTCTCATCCTCCTCTTCGCAGCAGAATGGAGGTGCTCTCTTCGTTGACCTGTCGTCGCTCGGATCAGGTTCTTACAGGCTGACGTCACTGACTTTCAAAACTACATGCACCTGTTCTGGTGACGGGAAATGGGTGTTCATTCAAGGGCACAATCTCGCGTCTCTGATGAAGAAGCAGAGGTGGGCAGGAACTTTCAACTCACTCGGCCTTCGCAAGGACTCTGACAAACTGTGGGGATTCGACTTGGCGGAAGATGCAAGCTCTCCTCGCCACTCCATCTCGCTCCTTCGCTTCCTTCTCGGCATTGCCTCTCGAACTCCAGATTCGACGATTTTTGTTGGACAGAGCGGGGAAGATGACGTCGGGTGTGGAAACACCGAGGCCACACTCTGCAGAACGATTGAATGGAGTATGAATGAAGCAGCTGGTAGTATTGTCGATGTCGTTGTCGCTTCCAACGGCCTTCTCTCCTCGCCCATCGTGCTTTCGCAGACGGATGTACACATTGCACCTGATTCAGGCATTCCGTGTCCATTTGCCATCTCCCTCGCACCTCCCTCTTCCGCCGCAGCAGCGATGATCAGTGTGGAGAGGAACTCAGCACTTACGCTTTCTTTCTTGTCGTTTTCGTTTTCGGTACCTGCCACCATCGACAGCATCGTCGTTTCGTCGTCTGGTGTTGTCACCATTGATTCGTGTCGTGTTCAGGGGACGACACTCTCCCAACCTTTCTTAGTGTCTACGCAGTCTTCCCACACAATCTCCAACTCCGCCTTCCTCTCTTCCACTTTCAAGTCTTCTGCGTTCGTCCTCTCTGATTGCCAGTCTCTCTCCATCGAAGACTCCAGCGTCGCCAACAACTCTTTCGATACCTCGTTTCTGGTGTGCTCGTCTTCCCAAATCTCGTTTGTTTCTTTGACAGTGTCAAACAACTCCATCAAACAGGACGCATCCCTCTTCGCACTGTCAATCCTTCCCAAAACAACTTTAGAAGACACACCTTCCCTCCGCATCTCATTCTCTTCATTCACCTCCTCACAAACAACCCCAACACCCCTATTCGTCTCTGTCGCGTCTGAGTGCAGATCGAATGTGATCCTCGTGAACTCCACGTTCTCCCACTCGTCCAGCAGCCAAGCAAAGAAAGCAGCAGTTGTTGTGAAGTGGACGAAGAGACAGCCTCTTCTTTTGCGGCGAAGGGTTGTTTGTGATGACTGTTTTGTGATGGTCTCTCAGTCTCAGTGACACCATCTCGTTCGTCTCCCAAGTTGGATGCCTTTATCGCTGTTCAATCGTGGCATTCATTGTCATCACTTCAACTGTTCTTCAGCACTCATTTCTTGATTTGTTTTGTCGCAGAGATTACAACTCTCGACTTGTATGAGATCATTATATCTTGTCTTTACCCTCGAGCATCAATTCACCACTCTTCGGATTGTGGACTCACAACTTTTTCTTGAAACACCACCGAATCTGTCTCGAAAGAGTGATTGAAAGACAAAACAGCGATGAGAGCGGACGTCGAGGGTGTGGTCGGAGGGAGGAGGTGTTGAAGGGTTTCTGTGGGTTGGATGAAGATCCATTTCACGTTTCTGAACAGAAGCACCATTCGGCTGTGTTTTATGTGTGTGAAAGGAACAATGAAGAGAGAACAGAAAGAGGAAAGAGTGAAGTGGTGTGTTCTGCTTTATTCATCCATCGGGACAGCAATCTTTCCTCCAACCATCTGGGGTTCGGATACAACTTCAACAGACTCAATCTCAACTGCTTCGTGCTCCACGTAGATACACACTGCAAATCGGAAGGGAACTGGGATGTTTGAGAAGTAGACTGGCCGTGTCTCTCCATCTTGCGACAGTTTCAATGTCCGCTTGCCTTCTCGTCCATCTGCCTCCAACACCACTCGCTGTCCCTCTACTCCTCTCAAACACACTGATCTTCCGTTTGTAAGTTTGCTGTTCTGCATGGCGAATCTCAATATTGCACCCACGTCCCATCCTGCTCCTCCCTTCAGATCGGGAAAGAATTTTGCGATAGCCTCGTTGCTTAGACGAGACGAGATGATCCCAACAGCGAGAGAACCGTTCTGTTTAAGTCTGATTGTGAGTGACAGACGAGCCACAACTGCCCCAAACTCGAACGAGAGAAGCGAATCGGAACCCTCTTTTGGTTTGGAGTAGACATACCCGGACACTGTCCATTTTGTCGGATTGTACAATTCGATCGCTGCTGCTCCAATTTGAGATTGAATGACAGTTCCTTGTCTTGCTGCTGACGATGCGAGAGGTCCATTTGAACGAACTCCACTCGAATGAGGTGCTGGCTGAAGAGGAGGTTGGGTCTGGTTAGATCTCGATTCGGCCAACTCTCTTTCCAAATGAATGATCTTCTCTTGATCTCGTTTGTGGGCATTTTTTCCCATTTCTAGTTCTTTCTTCAATGTCTCGTTTTCGGAAGAGTGTTCTTTGTCGTCGGCGTCTTTCAGCTTCCAAACTCCAGAGGGAGTGTTCACAAGGCATCTAAACACTCCAAATAAACACAATTGGGAACTCGTTACTCGAGTCCCTGGGTTCTGAATAGAAGACAAGAAAATCACAAATTACGGAGATAGTGAAGAAATGAGTAAAAAAAATAGAGGAAAGAAAGAAGCAAACAAACTGGATCCAACATTCGCATCAGAAGCGCTCGCTCTTCTCCTCCACAACTCGACCCGATCATCGAAACACGAAACGACCCAATCTCACGAAACAATCGAGCTGCATTCTTACTCTTGAAAGGCGGTTCTCCAAACAGAAGCCAGTGAAGAACAATCCCCAACGCCCACACGTCTGATGAGCACGTCGCCCTTCCTGTTTCCGATTCCATTCGTTCCGGCGACACATACAGTTGAGACATCACCGAACGCGTGCTGCTCACATCTTCCAATTCCGCCGCCCCCAAATCACCTGAATCAACAAAATATGAAAAAAAAACAAAAAGAAAAAGATGAGAAAGAAAAGAAAGACAAACACAGTTTGAAGTGTCCCCCCGAGAAAAGAAGAATGTTTTCCATCTTCACATCTCCATGTGCTGTTGCTCCGCTTTCGTGGTTGTGCATCATTTGAAGCGCCGACGAAATATCCACCATCACTCGATATACAACCTAAAAACCAACAAACAGCAGATCAAACACACAATCAGAAGAAAAGAAGGAGAAAATTCACCGTAAATCATCCAAAAAATGAAGAATGACAAGAAAAAAACAAACATCGCGAGGCATCAGAATCTTTCTTTCTGTGTAGTCTTTCACAATATCTGCAAGAGATCGGACTCCCAGTTCCATAACAATCATTTTCATATTGTCCATCGATGCCAATTCTTTCAGTCCAACAATTCCTGGGTGAACGAACTTTCGAAGTCGATTAACTTCACGATCGATTCGTTCCTTGTCTTTTCCAGTCACAAACGGAATCATCTTTCCCGCAAAGTGCTTCTGTGTTGATTTCTCAATCATTTCTACAACACTTCCAAAACCTCCAGAACTGATTGGTTTCACGAACGAATCTGAACATTGGAGAGAATACATGATTCATTACTGAAATGCAAGAAAGGAGCACACATCTATCGGGGACTTTGGTTGATTCTGACATCTTACTTGATCGTTCTTTTCAACAGTATTCAGGAGCAGATCAAACCATCAATTCTGTATGAGATGGTCAGAACTTCTCGTTTATTTCAGCATGGTGGAAACATTTCCCGCTCTCAAAAGTGTATTAGACTTTATCACAAAAATGGGTGTGTACAACTCAATACGCGCAAAATGAATCGAGAAACCCGACGCTAAGTTGTCAAATTCCCCCGTGGTATGAATCAAGTCCCTCAAAATGGGAATTTACCCGAATGATTACAGCCGTCCATAAAAACCAAAACGAGGCCTGTCGGAATGATACCTGAACCAATCCACACTTCAAATCAACCAGACGAACCTGTGAAGATGAGAAGAGTGGAGATCTGGACTGCGAGAGGGGCTGTTTGTGACATGCGTGATGATTTAGATCGATCAAGCACTACCTTCCCGTCATGAAATGAGAATGAAGATTTGGTGTGGCGAGATTGAGCGCATACCCCCAGTCTATCGAATCCCGATGTGCGAAGCTGACGTGAAGAATCGATGAAGTGAATCAGTGTTCAACCAGTTGTGACGGGAGCATTCTGTGCAGCAATGACGTGTGGTGTCATGTCTTTGTTTTCCTCCATAGTGCCCAGTGCCTTTCCCGACGTGTTCAGCGTCTGTTCGATCTGTCGCAGAGTCGGCCGACTGTCGGGATCCAGCGAGAGACACTTCTCAATCAGCTCCTTCTTCCATTCCTCAATGTTCGTCATCAGAAGCCCTGTTCCCGTCGCCAGCAGTCGTTGCGCGTTCACTCCATCGATTTCTCGAAGTGGCACTTGACCAGTCTCCATTTCCCACAAGATCAGGCCAAGACTAAAAACTGCTGCCTTCTCGCGGTTCAGTCCCTCCTGGTCCGCCACCACATCCGGCGACGCCCATCGCACTCCCGACGACTGTTTCCCGTGACCTGACTCTAAGAAACGGTTCGCTGTTGTGTGTCCTGGCTCAGTCTGCTCGTTGAACTTCGGCAGTTCTCGCATTTGCAGAAGAACACCATCGTTCTCGTCCAGGAGGATCCAGTTAGGGGTGAGGCGGAGGAATGCTTTCCTTCGAGCTTTGTCTGACAGCGAGTTCTGCAATCCCTTCACAATCAGCACAGCCGTCTTCTGTGCATCCAGCTCCTGCCCCTGATGCTTTCCATGTAGACGAGAATAGAGTGTGTGTGATTTGTACGTGTACACACTCTCGAACTCTCCTTCACACCTCACTGCCTCTACCATCATTCCGACACCATCTTAATCTTCTGCAATTCGAATTCCAGCCATCCCGAAGTTCGTTGTGTCGTTATTGTCTCTTTCCTCAATGTGTTTCAGTCCCAAGCGACCGTCAGTGTCCTCAATAAGGCCAAGAATGTTGTCCGTCGATGCTTTCGCGTGACCTGGCCATGTTTGGTCGACTTCCACTTTTAGATCATCCAAGATTCCATCCATTTCTGTCAGCATCGGCTTCTTTTCCTCCTTCGCTTTCTCCTTCTTCCATCGTCGCACCAACACAATGATGATGATCAATCCCGAACCTAGACGACCCGATGCTGCGACACGCCAAGAATCCAGCTGGACCTGCTTGTAACAGAATGAACATTGGACGATATTGGTTGTAGTTTCCTGTGTTGAGATGATCTTAAACGAGGTCAGCTTGTGAACTCCTTTGGCTCCCTGCACAGCCATCGCACTTGATAAGGGGGCTCGACATCGCTCGATCTTAACATTGTTGACTGTTGTCTCGCTCAGAAATTGAATGAGAAGGCATCCAAAGGATTTTTCCGCTTCTGTTGTTTCAATTGTAATGCCATCAAGCGTTGGAGTGACGTGAGGACGACTTGGATTATAGTGCCTCAAAAACCCGGATCCCTGTCAAAAACCCGGACTTTTTTTCCAAGATCGGTCCCACAGACAAAATTTCTCCGAGCCCAAAATTTTTTGTTTCCCACTTTTTTTTTCGAAATGTTTGTCTCGACTCCAACTATCCATCGAGGTAGAAATCGAACCTCCTATTTAGGATCCCAGGACGGAGGTGCCTATTTAGGCACTTTTTTTGGCCCATTTTTTTGGCTCCAAAATAGGAGGTCCTAAACATTTAAGCTGAGAGGAGAAAAAATTCACGATCACATTTCTCCACGCTCGTTCAAAATTTTGCTTTCTCGTTTCATTTCTGGTGGTTTGGGATGGTTTTCTCTCGAAATGACAATTTTTTGAAAAATGAAATATCCTGGGGGGACCTGGGTGGAAATTTAAGGTCAAAAACTGATTTCCCTGTATAATAAGCTTAGGGATCTCAAAACTTGTTTTGATCATATCTCCACAACCAGACATTGTTTCGACATGAAGTTTTCACCAATATGGATGTTTTGTTGGACTATCTTTTTTTCTGATTTTTTTGAGAATTTTCGAAGACCTCCTATTTTGGCGTTTTTGATAGTTTTCGTGGTTATCTCAGAATGAACCCCAGCTCCTCTCCTCCCAAGCACAATTCTAACCAATTTGAGCATTTGGATTCGATTCTGATTGTGTCTGCACCAATCGAAGGCAATTTGGAGACGGGTGCATCATCCCAAGTCAAGTGACAGCTCTGCTTCCGCCCCCAGGTCAAAAACCCCCAAAATTATCTGAACTGCCGCATGGGGAATTTTTTTAAAATTTTCAGAAAAAAATAGTATCCAACAAAACTTCCATATTGGTGAAAACTTCATGTCGAAACTATGTCTGGTTGTTGAGATATGATCAAAACAAGTTTTGAGATCCCTAAGCTTATTATACAGGGAAATCAGTTTTGACCTTAAATTTCCACCCAGGTCCCCCAGGATATTTCATTTTCAAAAAATTGTCATTTCGAGAAAACCATCCCAAACCACCAGAAATGAAACGAGAAAGCAAAATTTTGAACGAGCGTGGAGAAATGTGATCGTGAATTTTTCTCCTCTCAGCTTAAATGTTTAGGACCTCCTATTTTGGAGCCAAAAATGGGCCAGTGCCTAAATAGGCACCTCCGTCCTGGGATCCTAAATAGGAGGTTCGATTTCTACCTCGATGGATAGTTGGAGTCGAGACAAACATTTCGAAAAAAAAAGTGGGACACAAAAAATTTTGGGCTCGGAGAAATTTTGTCTGTGGGACCGATCTTGGAGAAAAAAGTCCGGGTTTCTGACAAAGTCCGGGTTTTTGACGCACTATATAGTAGCCGATGTGGATGCCGCCGCCCACATGAGCAGCATAACATCCGACGATGATGCAATTTGACACTCGAAGGGAGGCGGTGCCGGTGTTGTATCTCGATATGTATGAAAAACTTGCTGGTTAAGAGAGAGAAAGTGCCTGCTCCTTCGAATAGCAATCCTCCGCCGTTGGATGTCGAAGTACAGTTTTCAAAGTACACAGATTCGAGTGATGTTCTGGATGAATAAACTTCTGGCCGGTTTTGTTGACATACGAAGTCGTATACGTGGCCGCGTTGTTCAAAATTGTCACATTCATCCCCAGGAACGTCCCTGGTCCGTTCACATTTCCGAATATCGTTCCATACAGTCCGTTCTCAATGGATTCCGATTTGCAGCCTGAAACTTGGGTGATCTGCATCGATACATCATCGTGAATGGTTGGCGATGCATAGAAATTCGAGACATTGCGAAAGACAGTGTTCGAAAGAGAAAGTGAAGAGAGGCTGTTTCCAAGAAGTGAGATTCGTTGGGCGACTACAAAGTCGGAAAGAGTGAATTCATGCAGTTGTAAGGAACCAGATCCACATCTGCTGAAAGCTATCGGAGCTGTTCGGAAAGTATTGGCAATGACAATGTCTGTGTGGATCATTTGTGACGTTCCAGAAACAAGGAGAGCTGGATCATCATTACGCAAACAGATCGTGCAATAAACCGTCAAAAAGGAGGAAAAGGGGCAAACTGCAACTTGGCGGGACAGATCAAAATGGACTCTAACAGTCAAAAACACACTATTAATATCTTTCTAGGGAAGATATGTTGCTCTAGGATTCCGAAGAAAAGTACAGAAACCTCGGAGGAAATCATAAAAATAAGGGTCGGATCAAACCATGAAATCTAAAATAGGAAATCTCAGAAATGTATAGACCACTAGAAAGTTCCAAGCCTTGATATTAAAGGAATAGGTGTTCTTTGAAGATAAATGAAGGTTTAATGACAGAGAATCAACCAATTCTTTTTCAAGATCGCCCTAATTCACTATCAGAAATTTTGAGAAAATGAAGTTTTTCCGAATCTCTTATCGCTTCGATTCTCCTTATTTCCTAGAAAATCACCAGTACAATCACTCATTGACTGAATAGGTCTGTCCGACCAAGTTGCATGTTGCCGGAAAAGGCATCAATTGTTGCGGTATGTCCATGAATTTGTTCAATCTGCACCGTCTGGCACGATATTGACGTGTTTTTTAGAATCAACATCGAACTTGAATTGGACGCAGAGTTCTCTGATGAAATCTTTGTGCCATCTTTCGATCCCATCAATATGATATGCCCTCCTTCGAGCGTGACATCTGTTGCTGTGTAACACTGAGGAAGGCAATTGATTTCACTGTTCAACAGTTTGCCATCGGAATTGTTCTGTGCAATGAGCAAGTCAGATAGACTGTGATGAAGTGTGGTGAACTGATGGCACAGAACACAACTGAAGAAAAGACAAATCAATCCCATTAGAAAACGAAGATAGGGCTCGATCAGTGAGCTATTTCGAACTGTGTAGGGAAGGAGGAGAACAATTTGATCTTCCCATTGTTTTTCTCAACGGCTTCTCAACATGGACTCTTCGATGAATATTTTTGGTTGATAAAGATGAATCACAGAAGCGAATAAAAAAGAACAACGAAAATGTGAACTTAAAGTGCGATCGATCTCCACGCGAAGCTGTTCAGATTCGAAGTGATCCGACTTGCTTTGGAGTTGTCTTCATTCCTCGTCTATCTGACTGCACAGGTGCTTCTGTCCATCCAACCACTCCTCCCTCAAATCCCTTCCCGTCCTCCACATCAGAGCAGACACAATTCGATACAGTCGCATCTCTCAGCGACACCCAATCGCTTCTTTCCTTTCCAACTACGAGAAACCCACTTCCTCCAACACATCTCTTGCTTGCTGGGTTTTGAGTACAGAGGAGCTGGCAGCTGTCAAACACCGATTCCGACAAGTCAACGGAAGAACGAGGCATATGACGCGTGTGCGTTGTTCGTTTGTCCATCTCCATCACAACACAACCTCCTCCAACTCCCGACTTCTCATCCATCCTCACCTCCGTTCGGCAGTTGATAAACGTGCATCCTTTCACCTCTCCCACACATCCCACGATGCGTAGTCGAACCAAACTCCCAAAATTCTTTCTGAGACATGCGCTGAATCGAGATGAGTGAAGCTTCAGTCCAGCGGTTGTCCTTCCCCACACGACAGCTCCATCTTCGAAGGACGTCGACGAGAAGTCGCAGTTATCCATGCTAACTTCGGCATCTCCATTACATTTAACGATTCCTCCCTTTCCGATAAAGTCCACATTCTGAGTTCTGAAGAAGCTAAGTACAACTCGTCCTTCAGAACCAACTGTGGTGATTGTCTGGCTGATTCCGCTTTGTCCGTCGATGCGACAACCGATGAGCGTCAAGCTTCCTTTCTGTCGAAGTTCGAAAATGGAGTTCACGCTTGATGAAGGTGTGAATGAGCTCAGAATGAGATTTGAGATCTCGAATGAGTGTTTGCGGATCAGAATCATCGCTTCTCTCCTCTCTCTCCTTCTTCCTTCCTCCTCGTCCTTCACCGAACACAGGATTCTACAGCCTTCCTGTGCCCCTTCGATTGTGATTGTCTTTGCTTGCTCATCGTCTCCTCCGCTTTCCACAACTTGTCCAATCCTTGCCTGTCCTTTGATCACAATCCCCATCGCTTCCTTCTCAACGACCAGTGCTTCAGTCAACCCTTTCCAGAGAGTCAGGAAAGGAGAAGAATCTGTCCCACTTCCCACATCGCTCCCACCTTCTCCGACGATGAACATATTCCCGATCAGGAATGGGAGGAGGGAAACGAAGGGAGGGGTGTCGTTGTCAAGACCCATCAAATCGTCGTCTGTTGCTTCTGACAGTGAGCCAGTCCATCGCTCAAATGTGATCAGATCTTCCAGAGCTCCTCCAATGACGAAAACATCATGACCGACAAGAGTCGCGAGGTTCCTGCTCTCTCCTCTTCCAAAGTCTATCCCTAGCAGTTTGTAGTCTCCGTTTCCTGTCATCTGGACGAGATTCAACAGAATCGCGCCGCCTCGTTTACTTGACTCACATTTCTTGAATGATGAACGATCGATTGTGAGAGTGTTCGATGTGACGGTTGCA
The DNA here is from genome assembly GCA_033064195.1 of Blattamonas nauphoetae. NCBI lineage: Eukaryota > Preaxostyla > Oxymonadida > Blattamonas > Blattamonas nauphoetae. Next base: position 574,970 of record JARBJD010000013.1, on the reverse strand, counting down.
TGAAGTGCTGCACTATCTCCCGAAGAGACGATATTTGAGAACGATGTCTGAGTGAGAATGAGATTGGCTGATTGGACGTTTATGAGACTGGCACCGTTGAGTGAAAGAGGGGTGTTGAAGTTGAACTGAGTGCCAGTTGTCGCGATTGTTCCTGAACGAAGATTAAACACGTCTGAATTGAATGGTGACTGAGATGATGGAGTTAAGAACGAAACAGTTGAATGAAGAGAGAGATCACCTTCCGACACATCGAAAACATGAGAAACTGATGAAGACGGAAAAGTAATGAAGATGTTGGAGAAGGTGAGAGTGCTAGATACTACAACGAAAGTGGTACTTGGAGAGAGGTTGAGAGAATGGGTCTCTGGGGGTGAGGAGTTGATAACAAGTGCTTGTCCTGATGTTATTGAAAGACCAGCTCCAGCTGTTACAGAACTCGTCAATTCAAGTGACAGAGGACTCGCATTTTCACTGATCCGATTGAATCCAGACTCGATAGTTTGACATGCAACTCCAAAATGGCCACAATGCTGAATTGCTTTCCCAGACAGCGAATCAACTGCTGCTGTCGATCCAATCGGAACAAGATAAACAAGAAGCGTCGAGTCAACAGAATGTGTCACATCGTTCCCCCAATACAGTGTTGGCGATGTCGATCCACTCACTGATGGGAATCTCGCGGTCGTGATCAGTGTCCCGAAGTCCTTTCCAGAAACATACACATTATCTCCTCTCGTCGCACTGTTCTTATCTCCTCCCGTTCCAAATAAGCATCCCGAAACATCAAATCCTCCCCCACTCCCCAATCCCGTCGCATCAATGAAGATCCCTCCCCCATTTCCTTCTGTGATCCATTTCTTGAACGACGAGCTCGCAATCGTCAGCGTGTTGGTTGTGATCGTCGCTGAGATCGCTCCTCCATTCGTCGTGCTGGTCTGTGCTGTGATATCGCTGAAATAACAGTCTGTGACAGTCGTCGTTCCTTCCGTTGACACAACTGAGTCTGACAGTGTCTTCCCACTCCCATCAAACGAAATCGCACTCAGTGATAGTTTTCCACCTGCATCCGTTACGACGATAACAGGATCGCTCTGTGTCGTGAATGCAGCAAGCTTGAATGTTGTGAGCTCGGCGGTTCCTGAAGACAACGTCAAAAGGGAAACATCAGAGGAGGGTTGTAGAATCACGGCCGCCGTCTTTCCTCGAATCTCCACATTCTTCTCTCCAACAACCAGAGTGTCTTCTGAGAATGTTCCAGTTTCCATTTGAATCTCTCGTTTAACAAATATGCTTCCAGATTTCTGAGTGCAGTGGCTGAGACTTGTTTTCACTGTCTTGCACATGATCGTGTTCAGATTGCAGTCTGCATCAGCTCCAGCATCCGTTCCATGCGTCTTCAAGATGGGGAAGGGAACGAGAGATGATTTGTCTGAAGTCCCAATCTGGAAATGGTTGACAGTGCTGTCGGAGTACGTTTCAACAAAGACCAACGGTGAATCGAGCACAGATTCCCAACTCGCATCTGCTTCAATGTCATGCGGACCAATCACAGCATTCGAGTTCTCATTCAGATTGAAGAAACAGTCGTCAATCGAAACTGTTGGGACCGAAGACGACGATGGCGATGAGAGGAACGAAATCATTCCATGCGATGACGATTTGCAGTGACCAATCGTCAAGAACGACAGATCCACAGTTCCAGAGAAGTCCACACCGTTCACTTCAATCACACTCGAACTCCTCATGTCAACATATTCAATCTCTTTCGGCGATCCACTTGTTCCAGCAATCTTCAGTGTTCCTCCAGAAACCTTGATAAGAGAATTCGTCTGCGAGATCAAAGATCCAGATGTTCCAGAGAACGACAGAGAACACGATGTTCCAAGTTCAAGAGTTCCGCCAGCCACAACGAAAGCGTTGGTTGTCGTCGTCACTTTCACTTCCAATTCAAGTTCTTCAAACGAAAGTTTTCCAGATGAGATCGTGAATGATGTCGAGGATATGAATGTCAACACGGGATTTGTGTTCGATGACGATGACTGAGTTGAGGCCGAAGATTTCTTGATCGAAATCTCTTTCCCAGACGAAACTGAGAATCCAGCTCCAGCTGTCACAGAACTCGACAATTCAAGTGACAGAGGACTCACATTTCCACTGATTCGACTGAAGCCCGTCTCGATCATTGGGCATGCAACTCCAAAATGGCCACAATGCTGAATTGCTTTCCCAGACAGCGAATCAACTGCTGCTGTCGATCCAATCGGAACAAGATAAACAAGAAGCGTCGAGTCAACAGAATGTGTCACATCGTTCCCCCAATACAGTGTTGGCGATGTCGATCCACTCACTGATGGGAATCTCGCGGTCGTGATCAGTGTCCCGAAGTCCTTTCCAGAAACATTCACATTATCTCCTCTCGTCGCACTGTTCTTATCTCCTCCCGTTCCAAATAAGCATCCCGAAACATCAAATCCTCCCCCACTCCCCAATCCCGTCGCATCAATGAAGATCCCTCCCCCATTTCCTTCTGTGATCCATTTCTTGAACGACGAGCTCGCAATCGTCAGCGTGTTGGTTGTGATCGTTGCTGAGATCGCTCCTCCATTCGTCGTGCTTGACCGTCCTGTGAATGTACAGGAAGTGACAGACAGTGATCCCGTCGTGATCGAGAACAACGATGCTCCTGGCAAAGTCCTTGAGAGAGCCAAAGATTTCATAGTGAGTGAATACAAGCCAGGTGATACAGAGCCAGATGAGATTGTCAAACTCTTCGGATTGCTCTCACTTGACTCCCAGATCATGTCCTTGTCGAAACTCGGAGGGGTGGCGGTGACGTCGGTGTGGATGAACACGCCAGCCTTCTCTCCAGTGGCTGAATCCTTCGCGTTGGCATGTCCCACAGTGAAATCCTGGCAAGGGAGATATCGATATCCACAGACAGAGGCGTCGTGGTATTGAGTGGAACTGACAGCCAAGCTTCCACCTACATAAGGATGGATGAGGTAGATGAAAGAGAAGGTTGGCCAGTAGTCTGTGCGGTACGCCCATTTCTTGAGCTCGTCTTCGGTGAATGAGATTCCATTTGCGGGCATCATGATGAGAGGATCTTTGACTGTGTTGGGATTGATGATGCTCGCGTCTGAACGACCGATTAGATCGAAAAAGAGATTGCTTCCATATTCTCCATCCACAACAGTGTTCATATCTTCTGGCATCCTTCCATATCCCACGCTGTCGATGAGGAACGTTGTGGAACCAGCACCGAGCCCCAGGAAGATGCCTCCTCCAAACCTGTTTCCTTGGCACGACTTCACAACGCAGCAAGAGATTGTGAAGTGTCCCTGTGACATCATAAAATAGACTCCACCCCCAGAATCAGCAGACACACACGATGTGAACTGGGAGTCGGCGAGAGTGACGTCCTCGGCGTCGTTTATGGCTAATCCTCCTCCTTGTTGTGTTGACGAGCACGAGATGAATTGTGAGTCAGTGATCGTGACGTCCTGGCCGTTGGGAATAGCTATTCCTCCTCCATCCCCAGTTGACATGCATTGCTTGATTATATTGTTCGTCAGGATTTGTGTTGCTGGATAGTTCTCGATCCAGACTGCTCCACCGTGCTCTTGTGCTGTGTTGCATTCCGTGAAGTTGTTTCCTGACACAGTGATGGAGATCATCGTTCCCGACTTGTATTCTTCATAAACTCCTCCACCCCATCTTGCTGTACACGCCACAAAACGTGAATTTTTGATTTCGATTGTGGGGACTTCGAACGTGCAGGTTCCTCCTCCATATCGATACGCTATGCAAGTATCGAAATCACAATCATCGACAGTGAGAGAGGGCGTGTCATCGGCATAAATCGCTCCTCCACGAAGCTCAGAATAACACTCCGTGAACTTGCATTGGGTGATCGTGTTGGCTCCAGCGACGTTGGTGGTGAGGACAGCGCCTCCGAAACAATTGTAGAGACTGTCATCCTCCACTTGGCAATCCGTGAAGTCACAGGAGGTCATTTCCAGCTGGCCGATGTCGTCGACGAACAATCCTCCTCCTTCCTTTGCCGCTTCACATCCCACGAAGGTTACCTTGTTCAGATACACTTTTCCAGATGCAGTGGTCACCCGAATTCCACCACCTCTCGCATCGGCAGGATCACCATGGCTCTGATTAGACTTTGCCAGGCATCGCGTGAAGAAAGAGTCTGTGACAGAAAGAGAACCTCCCTCTTCGAACGACAATCCGCCACCAAACCCATCATTCGCCACGCAATCCTGGAATGTCGACCCTTTCACTTCGATAGTGGTGATCGTTTCGAAAAAACACCCGCCTCCGTATTTGTAATTCCCTTTGGCAGAGCAAGTGATGAACTGGCAGGTGTTGAGCACGATTTTGTTGGATGTTTTGGCTGAGAGCCCACCGCCATTATCGTCGAGAGAGACTTCACAGTCGGTGAAGATGACAGTGGTGAGAGTGATGGTTGAGGGGGATGCGCAATAAGCGAGGTCGATTCCTCCTCCGTTCCCTTTCGACTGGCAGGATGTGAATTGAGTGGAGGATATCTCAGAAGATGAGGAAATGGAGTAGAACGCGAATCCACCTCCTAATGCGTCTGAAACACAGTTAAGGAACTGGCTGTTGGAAAGAATCAACGTGGATGCTTGATAGAGCATCCCTCCTCCTCCTCGGCAGTCAAGACCTGATGTTGTGAGGGCTTCGCACGTGTCGCATGTGATCGTGTCCAGAATGACAGTGGCTGTTCTAAATACTGCAAAACCACCACCGTAACCATCCCCCGACTTGCATCCAACAAATCTGGTGTTTTCCATCGAAAGATACGTTGCATGTGCGACATAAATGGCTCCTCCAAGAATGCTGCTTGTGGAGACAGTACAATCCGTGAAATTGCATCCAGTGACTGACAAAGTGCCGGAAGGGTTGTTAAAATAGATCGCTCCTCCGTCTTCGGTCGATGTCATTTCTGTAAAGTTGCAGTTTGTGAAAGATGAAGTCGAATCGAGTTCGAATCTAGGGGTGGATGCGGTGTATGTTTGTCCGGTTGCATCGACCGAACAGCGCGAAAAAGTGGAGTTGGTGAAGAGGAAGTCTCCGCCGAGGTTGATGTTGGGGGTGAGGAGTCCGTAGAAGCCGTTCTCGCTGTCTGTGTAGGATATGCCTGAAAGAAGATATTTTGGTACTTGCGTTGATTGTGGTGGAGTTCGATGTGTGGCATGGAGTGACGAGATGTTGTGAAAGGCTGAGGCAGAGCAGGTGACGGATATTGGGGGGAAAGAAGAGGTGTCTTCTGGTTGAATATGGTTGGCAAAAAGGCCCTGTTCAGAACAAAATTGAAAGGAAGAGATATTGAAAGAGGTTGATGTGAGAGTCGCGTCAGGAGTTATTCCAGTTGGAGTTTGAGTTTTGATGGTCATAAGCGCATTTTTGAGGCTGTTTGAGGGTGAAATGATTGTGACTCTGTTCAGGAAAACAGATGAGGAGCAGTGACCAACTCCGGATGATGATGGGAGAATAACAAATGGAGATGAGGCATGGGCGAGACTCATCTCCGAATCCATTAACGAGATTGATGATGAATCTAAGCTAGCCACGGAACAAGTTGAGACTTGCAATTCAAGGTGAATTCTTGTCAAAGAAAGAGTGGTATTGACCTGGATAAAGAGGGAGGCGGAAGATTGGATGAGGTTCGATTCTGGTTGACTGAGAGAGGCAGGTCCAATGATCGATATATATTCACTTTGAAGAGTCAATGAGGTGAGAATGTACGTTCTGGATTCGAGATTCGCTACAAGTCCTTCATTTGGAGTTGTGAGTCGATTATTTTCGATGATGTCACTTAGATTGAGGGCGATGTCTTCCGATGGAAGAAAACTAGTGACAATTGCACAAAACAGAATCATTGATGGAGATGACTGATTAAATCCCCAGAAGCAAACAATAGTGTGGACTGAATCAGTCTGAGCCCTTTGTTTGAATTGATTTCGATGGAGCGAATCTCAGTATTGTTCTTATTCACCTCGTTTTAGAAGTGAAGTGATATCCTGTTTCTATAAGATGTTTACCGGCACCATACTGTGACATTTACTTACAAAGTGTGAACTATTCTCTGGTAAACTTTTGTTTTGGGAGAGATCTCTTCATTGAAGAATTCCTGAAACACTGATAGAATCAAATGGCCGAAACAATCATTGTGCCCGATGGATGTTTGCTATTCTCATCCATTTCAATGATAAACCGTTCTTACTCGATATCCAGATTCATTCGTTCGTGAGATCAGCTCTGGAACCTTCGGAAGTGTTGTTGAAATGATTGAAACGTCGACGAACACGCATTATGCAGGAAAGATGATTCCGTTCACGGCAATATCAAACATAGAACGAATTAATCGTGAAGTTGGAAGGCTGAGAACATTCACGCATCCTCGAATCATCAAATTGAAGGAAGTCGTCCCAATGACGAACATGAAAGTTATTGTGATGGAACTGGGAGGAAAGTCACTTGCGGAGATTGTGAAAGATTTGACAGAACGGAAAGTTCTGATGGCTCGCGAAGTGTGTTCGTAAATTGTGTTTGATTTATATTCTCTTTCCCAATCTGTCATGTTTTCCTTTGAATTGTCATCCATTTGTGATTGTGTTGATTGTTTCAGGATGTGTATCGAGTGATGGAGGATATTGCGTCCGCGTTGGAAATGATGCATTCTGATGAAGGTGGAAAGACCGCTCACGGCGACATCAAAATGGAGAACATTCTGATCGACGCGGATGGACACGCGAAACTCTGTTTGTCTCTCATTCTCCTCATTCTCTTCGTTCTTCTCGAACAGGTGATTTTGGCGCTGCGGAATCGGCAACCGGAACCAGCACCCGCTCGGCGAGGACAACGCTGTATGTGTCGCCGGATCGAATGAATTCAGAAACAGGAAAAGCGACGTGCGATGCAGATGTGTGGTCATTGGGAGTGGTACTGTATTGGCTGCTGTTTGGAGAGCCGCCATTCAAATCTCAGAATGAAGTTAAACTGATTGAAGAGATCACGTCATTCAAACCGACAATGATTCCGAATTCGTGCGGAGAAGAAGAGCGAGCCCTGCTGATGCGAATGATGGACACCGTGTGCATTCTTCTCCACATTATTATCTCTCCTTTTCTCTCCTCTCCATTGATGTTGGATCAGTGTGCTGAGTCTCGAATAACCTGTCACCAGCTGCTGCACTCCAAGTCGTTCAGATGTATTGTCAACACAATCGAAGGAATGTGGAAGTTGAAGGACGAAGAACAAGCTAAACGAGTGGAAGCGGAAGAAGAAAGGAAGAAAGCAGATCGCGAACGATTGATGTTGAACGACGAATTGAAACTCCAACATGCCAATCTCCCCATTCTCGTTGGGATGGAATCTCTCCCAATTTATGATGAAACTGCTCACAGCCTCACTCCAACCACTCTCACACAAATTGTGAAACTAGAACCTGGAGAGAATTGGAGGACAGCCTTCACTCTTCCGATCGAAGAAGGAGAGTGGGAACTCAAAATCAAAGTTCGTGAAAACACATTCGATCATATGAGTCTGCTTTTCTCTCTTCTCATCTTCTCAGTGATTGGCTTCATCGAACATCCACTTCCTGAAGACGCCACCCAGAACCAATGTGGAGCCTATGTAGGTGGAATGGGGGGTGATTTCCTTCTTTGGAGTGGCGCAATGTGGAAAGGAGGTGAATTCAAGCCAGCAGGAACAAACAGGAAGTGCGATCAAATTGGGCAGATCGCAGCGATTCGAGTAAACATGTCGACTCGAGAAGCTCGACTGTTCGTGGACGAGATAGAACAGCCTGGGATCTTCACCAACATCCCTTCTCCTCTCCACCTCGGACTTTCAACTGGATTCTGCGCAGAGCACACATCAGTGGAAGTCATGTGGCTCAAACAACTCCGCGGAAGTATTGAACCGCAAAGGTCAGAGACAGCCATCGAAGGTCTTCTTGAAGAGACCCAAATTCTGAAATCCCAAAACGACGAATTGAGACTTCTGTTGGCCGATCTTCCGATTTGGATTGGAACACAAGCTCTCAAAACAATAGACCGGACTGCTCACGCACTCACTCCAACCACTCTCACACAAATCATCGTCTCTCCTCAAGACAAACCATGGAGAACAGCCTTCACTTTTCCTATTAACGAGGGAGAGTGGGAACTTAAAATCAGCTCCAGTGATATCTCTTTCTTGGATGTGAGTGTGTCCTTCTCTTTTCTCATCTTTTCAGTGCTTGGCTTCATCAGATATCCACTTCCTGAAGGCGCCACACAGAACAGTTGTGGAGGGTATTATGCAGGGATGGATGGGGAGTTCCAACTTGGGAGTGGAAGAATGTGGCAAGGAGGGACAGAAGTCAAGCCAATCATAACACATAAGAAGTGCAATCGAGCTGGGCAGACAGCAGCGATTCGAGTGAACTTGTTGACAAGAGAAGCTCGACTGTTTGTAGACGAGGAGGAACAGTCAGGGCTCTTCACCGACATCCCTTCTCCTCTCTGTCTCGCCATCTCAACTGGATTCCGTGCTGAGAATCAGTCAGTTGACGTTCTTTGGCTCAAACGACGACGAATCTCACAATTCTAGCAAGATACTGACTGACCACTTTGTTTTTTTTTAAATTTGACGAAAATTGGCTCATTCTTTTCAATCTTGTCATCGATTCTGTTTCTCTTCACCATCATTCTTTCTTTTCATTCTCCTTGGTGGATCACCAAAACTCGCTCTTTCTTTTTCTCCAATCCTCCCGATGTGTCGAAGTCAAAAAACAAGAAGTGCTTCTTCATCTCGACTGAGAGTGGCGTTGGGTGGGAGAGGTTAGAAATGTTGTCAATTTGACATCAGCCGCATACATGCAGTCGTTGAATGCGAGAAAAGAAGGAAGTCCAAAGACAACGAACATCAAGATTGCTGGTACAAGTCCGGCCTTGGCAAATGCGAAAGGAAGTCCCAAGGATCCAGAACCGATGACCATAGTGACCAGATTCATTGACCCAGATACCAGGTTACTTTCCTTTTTCCTTCCAGTGAAGCCACTCGAATCGTTTTCGTGTTTAAATGACGAGATCAGCTTCTGGATGAGAAAATTTCTGGAAGAATCAGAGATAAAGGAGAACGGAATACAGAAGAACAAACATGGTGTCAAACTTCAGTGACATCGTTGATCGTCCCATATCATGTGTTTTTTCTATTAGAACCCCATAATAGGAAAGTTAAAACTATTGCGATGATCTCTGCAAATGGTATCCTCCATTCCTCCTCATTTTCCAGTGATTGACCAAGGATCCTCTCCATTTCTGGACTGGAATCCAGATGATACCGTCTCAGCTGAGTCTGTGTCACCAATCTTTCTCTCTCTTGTTTCACTGGTCAGAGATGGCTTTCAATTTGATGAGATACTCCTTGAAAAATCTACTTCGTTGATATATTCCATGTTTCGCTCAATCAACATTGATAATTTGTTGAAGGCCATAGGACCGGATTCCGCAAACCCCACCGCAGCGTTTGTAGATTCGGTCGATGTGCTCTTATCAACGTCATATTCATCACTCACCAGCAGTACTCTCCTCTTCGTTCGTCGATGCTTCGAGAAATCGACGACATCGAACCGTCTCGCCCTTGTCACCTCCAAACTCATTCCCAGAATCCTCTCAACCCATAATTTCCGGAATCTCTCAGAGATTTATGATCCATGCATCCTGGATGACGTTCTTGTGGTGTTTCGATTCTGCACTCGCCTCCTTTACTCCGAGAATCTTCGATCCAGCTCCACTCTTTCCGAAACAGATCATGAATTGGTCAGAAAGGTGGTTCTGCATGATGCATTGATCCCAATGGAACCTTCTCTCATACAGATCTGTCACAATCGTCTTATGTTGTCGGGGATCGGAGAATGCGAACAGACATTGAAATTATTGTTCTCTCTCCTGCGCATGAGTATATACCATCAACCTACTTTGGATTTCATTTGTTCTTCTCGTCTCCCAATGGTCCTTCCTTATTTTCTTGTCGAAGTGGAAGAAAATGACGACCTCCAATACATTCTCTGGATTTTCGAAGACACTGTCACCAAAATGAAAATGAAGGGGACCAAAATTCGTGGAAGAGGGAAGCTCTGATTACAAACCCTGGACCAAGAAGGATTGTTTGATGGATTCGACCAAAAGCTGTTTAACGATGTTGCACTGAAAAAAGAAGAGCACGAGAGACGCGATGCATTCAAAGTCTTGACTAAATTGGATATCAACACTCCTATCCCACGTGACCACTAGAGACACTGGCGACATCACGTGGTGACCCTTCAGTCGACTCCACACGCACTGAAGTGCTAATTTTGTCATTTCCATTCTCTATCATTATATTTGCCTCTTTTTCTCATTCTGTTCTCTTCCGTTTCCAGTTCATTCTGTCTTTTTTTCTTCGTCTATGCTCATTCGCCGTCATCTTAAGTATCATTGTGTTTCTGGCAAGTCTTTCTCATCGACATGTTCTTCTTTTGTCTGTTTCTTGAATAGTTGATTCTACGTGAACAAAATATTCAGAATAAACGTGACTTTCTCCTGAATTCACATTTCAATCTGTCTGGTGGAACATTTGACAAAGAAAGGGGCAGATCTTTTTTCAACTCTTTCTCTTTTTTCGAGACCTTCATCTCGACCTATACCTGGTGCGAATCATGATATCTGTGTCACTCCTTTTCTGCCTCTTTCAATCTATCTTGACTGTCATTTCAAGTTCAACCGATCTCTCATCACTACTGGACACCATTCCAGAGGCTCCAGCTCCCAAATCGTATGAAAATCAACGAGCAGCGATTATAGAAGGAACATACATTGGATACAACATCGAAATCATGGGACGATGTCTTCACTTGTTGGGAGAACGAAATCACGAAAGATCCTCCCCTGGAACACACATTCTCCCGCAATCTGAGCCAGAAAGGAGCGCACATCAAGAAAAGTTCAACGACCACACTATTGAGAGTTGCATATTCTCTCTGACTAACTCCACAATGACTTTGGAATCGTTTTACTTCTCCCTTGTCTCAAATTCTCACCAACCAAGACGGGAGAAGAACGAATTACGAACTGCAAGACTTGCAGTTGTTTCAGACAGCAAGCTGACGATATCTCAAAGCAGAATTGAAGTGTCGCCATGGACAAGTTCGATTCTGATTTCACCATCAACATCCGAGGAATCAGGAACAGAATCATCAATTCTGATTCAGAATTGCTCGATCTCGAGTGAAAATGACAAGTTGCGTGGTCTTGTTGAAACCCCAGCATTTCCAGATTGTGGAGCATCGCGTTCAATCTCGCTCGTTGGCTGTTCGTTCAACTCACAGACAGTTCTCGGAACAGACGGGATTGACCTCTCACTGATAGGATCAGCCCTAACAGGACATGATGAAGTGGGAATGATCTCATCATCGCTGATTAGTTGCTCGGTTGTGAACATGAGTTCGATTGGCTCCTCCCACCAACCATACGTGTCTGAATTGTCTCAAACGATGTTGGGATGTGTTGTGTCGCTGTCAAGTTCGCATTTATCGGGATCAACGATTCGAGATATGAACAATGGAGGCTCCATTTTGTGCTCGAATTCTTCCTTCTCCTGCCTCCTCTCCTCCCCCGACCCCAACCCAGAATCATCAGAAGGCACAGTCACTCTCCCCAATGACACTACCACTCAGTTTGATGATGACGGCACCCCTTACTTCTTCGACACCAACAGCGGCAACCTCGACACTTCAGCCATCTTCTCGCACTGCCACTTCACTGGAGACGGATATACAAAGAATCAACGTGCCATCACCTTCTCTAAATACCCCGGCACCATCTCCATCCTCTCCTGCTCGTTCGCCAACCATACTTTTCTCGGAGCGACTTATAAGGAGAAAGGGGGAGCAGTTTCAATCGACCAAGAATCTGAATTTTATGACAAACCAATCACAATCAAAAAATCCAATTTCACGAACCTTAAAACAAACAATGATGCAGCCGGCGTGTTGATGACAATCGGGCAGACAGCCACGGTTGCTGATTGCCGCTTTGAAAAATGTGGTCCTGCTGCTGGGACTGAATGGCTCCAGATGGGAGGATTGAGCATCACCAACGGAAACCCCAATACACCCACCACAATCCAAAACCTGGTCTTCGATTCTTGTTCGGGGTATCTTTTCGCTGGAGGGATGTACGTCTCTGCACATGGTCTCGTCGATTTCTCTGATTGTGCATTCAATGACTGTGCTGTTATTGATGGATATAAAGCAGGTGCTGGCGGCTTCTATTTCTATCTTTATGGAAGCACACCAACGGAAGTCACACGAATGACATTCACAGATTGTTGGGGTCTTCGCGATGCAGGTGGTCTTCAATTTGGTTCACAGGGTGATCTCATCTTGTCAGATCTCCACTTTTTTGGATGCAGAACAGGTGGCGATGAGACGTCGTCATCTGGCGGAGGATGTGAAGGTTCTCTCACGTCCCTTCGAACGCTGACTATCCAAGGCTGCTCTTTCATCGAATGTTGGGCGAGTTATGAAGGTGGTGCGATTCATTTGCGTGGAAGTGTTTCTACTGTTATCACTGACTGTCTTGTGAAGGACTGTTATTCAGACTTTCGTGGAGCCATCAGAGCAAAAATGAACGCCGAGTTGCCAACATCAATGTCTTTCACACGAGTCGCATTCGTCAACAACTCAATCGGACCGATTGGAGATGCTTACGAAAACCTGAACAGTACAGAGGAGACTATAACGTCTGCTGATGTTGCACTGGACTTCGACGATAGCGAAACGACGCCACCAGTCTCCATCGTTGACTGTTACACCACGTGTCCCAAAAACAGCATTGCAATGCACATGGTTATCGATGCCTTAAGTTATCAGCCGTCGTATGTTCGAATGTTTCCAAAGGCCTTCGACAATTTGGGGCCACTGCTGAAGGAGAAGGTTGTTGTTGGGATGAATCAGGAAGTTGGAAGAGTGGAGTTGGAGGTGAAGGGGAAGATGCCGATTGCGTCGCAGAAATATGAAGTGACGGTTCAAAAGGAAGGGGACAAGACAGAAATGAAGGGAGAGATTGAGTTTGTGGACGGGAAGGGTATTCTGACTTCGCCATCTCAAACATTCAATCTCGATTTCTCGACGTCGTACACAATCACGTCGATTGTTGGGATTGTTCTCTCTTCGTGTTCGTCTCTCTCCAATGATCTCACATTCCCGTTGGCAGCTTGGGCCTTCAACCTCGTCTCGACTCCCTCCTTCGTCTCCTTCACAACTCCAGCGTGGTCCGCTCCAACCCCTCCCACTTACACACTCATCGGAGCAACAGCCCATCTTGTCTCATCCGACAAGCCTCTTGCTTTCATCATTCTCGTGTTTAATCACACTGTGAGTGGATCGTATGATTTCGTTGTGGAGGAGAGGGGGAAGGATGTGACGTTCACAGTTGTCGTTGCATCTCCCGCGACGACTGCAGAGACAAAAGAGTTTGATGTGGTTGGTGATGACAGAATTCTAACGCACGACACGACATACACAATCAAGTCAATCTCTGCCACTCCAGGAACAGAATCGACTCCAGTTGTGATAAGCGATCCAGTCATCTTCAACGTCCCGAAATCAGAATATGATCCAAAGAAGGCTCGCATCACACCGGAAATGAAGAAACTGCTCAGCTGGCTGATTCCTCTGGTTGTCTCTCTCCTCGTTGCCCTGATTGTGGTGATTGTGCTGGTTGTGCTCCTTCGCCGTCGCCTGGTGAAGTCTCAAGCGACTCAGAAAGAGATGGAAGCACAAGAACCAGTGGAGCTGGAGAAAGTGGAGGAGGTTGGAGGGGATTGTTCGAATGCAGCGATCCATCCTGAAGCAATCAACCACTCCAACTTCAGATCAGACAACAGCCTCATCCCGACCGAAGGAGGACCTCAGCAGTCGTCCAAAGGTGATTCACTTGCGGAGTTGGTTGAGGTGATGAAGTGCAGTGGAGATTTCGCTGTGTCCACAGCTCGAATGGACACCACGCTTTATTCGGTGCTCCACACGGAAAAGAAAGAAATTCGTAACCGTGTGATTGGAATACAGATTGTGAATGGTTTGAAGCTGGTTGTGGCTCATCGAGGATGGAGTGACGTTCTGACCCAACTCTCCCCACACTGGATTCTTCTTGATTCGGCTGGGAATGTTCAGCTGAAACTGCAAATGAACTCAAATGAAGCAGAACAAGTCGCACTGCTCGCTCAAAAGCAACAGAACCCCAACGCGGTGGGAGCAGAAGGAGCGAAGTCTGGGATGGATGGTCTTCGATGGCGAGCCCCTGAAGTGGCAGCTGGAAGTGGTCAAGTGGATGGACACAAAGCGTCAGTTTTTAGTCTTGGCCTAATCTTGTGGGAAATTGAGACTGGCCTTATTCCGTTCGGAGAAGTGGATGCGATTGTGGCTCAGAAGCAGTCTGGGACTGGGATTACTCCAAAACTGTCGGATTTACACGACGACGAGTTCGTGGCACTGTTGGTGCGATGCCTCTCTGTGAATCCGAAAGATCGGCCAACACTGACTGAAATTGGAGACTTCCTGTCGTCCCACAAAAACGAGTCAGCAATCGCAGAGTCGAAGAACGAGATGAAAGCACAAGTTGAATAGACTAGATGTTCCACGCCAGTTCCTGTCACATGATTCATCACAATGCTCATTTCACATCGGAGGATCCTCAGTCGTCTTGATTTGGAGCACAGCTGGGGAGTGGAAGAGGAATTGGATGAAGACGAGAACTCGCTCGTCTCACATCGCAAACAGCTTTTTATCAGATTCATGTCACTTGGTCTTGATTGAGTTCAGTTAAGAACATCTCACTCTTCTCTTCTTTCACTCCCACAGCCTCTTTCTTTCTCTTTTTTTCTCGTCTTCATTCCATGCAACCACTTCTTCTTTTCATCCGATTTCGAAGTCCTTTCTAAACATCGCCGTTTCAACCACTTTCTTGTCGTTCACACACCATCTCATCTTTTTCCTCTCCTCCATTACACTCTGTTTCTTCAATGTCGTTCGATAGTCATTCACACACACACAAACACATTCTTTCATAGTTCTCTGTCGTGATTCTCACACACCCTCTCGCAACCAGCCTTCTTTGTCCTCATCTCACATCTCCATCATTCCCTCAACAACTCCGCTTCAGACTTTCCATGACTCTCTTGTCATCTGACAGTCACGAGTGGAAGAATTGAAGCTTTCATCCAATCTGGAGTGTCTTCAGGGACTTTTCTGTCCTCTTGTTTGGATTCAAACGAATTCGCATTTCCTCAAATCACTCCACGTCACTCTTTTCATTTCAAGAACCGATAATCTGTTGTGTCGGCTTTCTTGACAAAACTCCGAATCGAAGGGCTGATCCACACCAAATGCCTCCCAAGCATAAATTTGGGATAAAGCGAAACAAAACACAATCAGATACACGGACACAATATATTCACTCTTCAACTTCGAACAAAACCATCG
Organism: Blattamonas nauphoetae; assembly: GCA_033064195.1. Lineage (NCBI taxonomy): Eukaryota > Preaxostyla > Oxymonadida > Blattamonas > Blattamonas nauphoetae. Next base: position 559,423 of record JARBJD010000013.1, on the reverse strand, counting down.
TTCATTCAACAATCCAAGCTTCAACGGAAAACGACAACGAATCGTCGCTTGATCCACATTCAATCTCATCCACAACTGATATACTAACAATTACTGCCAATGATCGGCACTATGTTCGTGTCTCAAAACAAATTCTGCAGAACGAACTGGAAAGACAGCGAATGAAAGCCGAAACACTGTTGGAACAAGTACATCTGGAGGGTGATGAGATCACTCTTCCCACCTCCACCACGTCCGATTGGAGGTTGATCTTGCAAGATTCAATCACGAATTATGATCTAAAGCAAGGGTGTATCTCGCTTTTCGAACAATCCAACTCCAGAAAGAAATTGACACCAATTGAAGTTTTTCATCTCGTCCATTTCCTGAAATACACCACCATACACATTGAACATCGCGAATATCCCCACAACAAGCTCATCGAAACCATCTTCCGTAAAAAGAAGAACTACCGAAAACAACTGACGCCTGCTCTCATCAAACTGATTTGTCATCCATCCGACAAGCTCCGAACGGCTGCTCTCTCCTTCCTCGACGCTATTATCTTGAAATATTCCCAACAATTATTTCCTTCGATAACTACCGCAGGTGTATTGCCTCAACTCTTCGAACACCTAAAACCACACGCAATCCCAATAAATGGAACAACAATCGACTTCCACCGCCACATAACATCGATTATTGACAGTTGCCTCAGCTGTTCTTCAAGGGTGACCGAATCTCGTCCCAAAATCATACCATCCTCTTCTCGCGCAGGGACACCCATCTCCGAAATAATCGACCCCATTATTCAACCATTCTGCGCATATTTGCGGCATCTCATCGCATCTCCAGCTTGTCCTCCTGATTATCCCTCTGGGATCTCGCTCTTATCGAAGTTGCAAATTTATACCAAAAATCTCAATTATTTTCACGATCATACCTCCCATCAGGAGCTGAAGAGATTTTTTGATGAGCTGAGCAGGAACATGGCGGAAGAACTGACCTCATCGTTGGATCTTGAAACGACCTCAGCAACACTGCACCAACTTGTCTTTGGTGAACGGAAAGTGACGAATGAACTCTGCTGGGTGAAAATATTTGAAAACATCCTTGTTCGACTGAGCGAGGGGAGACACTTGTCCGATTTAGGACTTGAAGCGTTGCTGTGGTTTCTCACCAATCGACCGTTCGGACTCACTCTGGTCTGCATGTCGGATGGAACATTCTCAATCGAAGATGACGGCGAACTCAAATTCTCGTTGGAACTGCCTTCGAAGACACTCGGCACTCTCATCACCACTCGGCCACACCACGCCACAGCCATCCTCGACAGGTTCTACCGTATCACGAGTGTACTTGACGATGAGGCTCTTCTGAGACACCTGAAGGATTGATGGTTCGCGAGCCTGTTCGATGCAGTCAATCCCTCGAAGTTGCCCTTCACAAATGAATTCATGCCGCTCCACCGACACCTCATCCGAATGATGATTGAAACTCTCTTCAAGATTCGACAATCTCCAAAATCGAAAAAGTGCTTCCGATCTCGAAGCCAACTGAACGAGCTGTATCTCTCCCTCCACAAAATCACACGAAACTATGTTATCCATCTCTCCCTCCATCCGTTCGCCTTGGACACTGGATCCAAGAACAACCTCGTCCTTGTCTTTTTCACAGATTTTTTTGACCCTTCCTTCGAAGACAGCGTGACGAAGCCATTTCGAGAGAAATTGAGGAAAGACATGGATGAAGCTGCCCTCTCGTCGTCATCCCCGCCCTTCATCCTCACATCTGACCTTGTCTGTCATCTCACCGACGACGAGATCATGAGTGTTGTGGACAGAATTGTTGCTCTGCTGGAAAACGACTCTCCCATCTCTGACGACACGATCCTTCGGATCTGCGCGTTCCACGAAATGAAGCTCAGGTTTCTGTATCTTCCCGAGATCTTCAGAAAAGCAGGGAGATCAACAGAACAATGCTTCCGCGCACTCAACACTCTCCTCTCTCTCCCACTCAACAATTTCCAACCTTGTCCAATCATCTCTCTCCTCACCTCGAGACCACACTCACTTCAACCAACACTCGACGAGTGGGACGATGTGGATCTGGTGACAGTTGGTGTTGTGATGCCATTCATCGACGGAAACCAGCACTCTTTCGATAGTGCATGGTTGGAACTCACCGATCAGCTCCTCAAATTTGCCATTTCAGTCGTCCCTCAAATGTCGCTCTGTGCATCTCGACGAATGAGCTCGCAGCTCGAACGACTGATCGCTCCGTCCATCAAACTGATCTGTGAATACTATCTCTCTCTGTTCACCTGGAAGGATGATGAAAAAAAGCAATGTGAGGATGGATTCATCCATCTGAGCAGATTATGTGAGCAGCGTGTGATTACCCAGTGTCTCAACAGGATGGGGTTCTTCTCTTGCCTTGTCGATGGATTGTTGAATGACAGGACATTCAAAGCATCCGAATGTTTTATCAACATCTTTCTCCGTCAAGCGCGCTCTTCTGGCAAAGTAGGAACAAAAATGAAGACACTTCGAAGTAGAGTCCACAACTTTCTGGAGGAAGGCTGGCAAGATGTTTTAGAGTTCATCATTGTCAGAAAGACGATTCAAGACCGATTCAGCGATCAACTTTCCCGAATGTTGGGAATGATGGGCTTCCATGGGTCGAATTTGAACTCGCGAATCAGTTGGTATGACAATCACTGATGCTGCTGATCCCATTCTTGAACTTGGGCAGATCCATCCAAAATGCCTCCCAAGCATAAAATTGTGAGAAAGCAAAACAGGACCCAACCAAATACTCAGATACCACGTGCTCAATCTTCGAAATCGGACAAGCACGTCGTTCATTCGACCAAGCGAAACTCCGTCCAAAACGACAACGATTCCTCGCTTGATCCACATTCAACTCCATGCATAACTGATGTAGTCACAATTACTGACAATGATCGGCACTATGTTCGTGTCTCAAAACAAATTCTGCAGAACGAACTGGAAAGACAGCGAATGAAAGCCGAGTCAATGATGGAACAAGTACATCTGGAGGGTGATGAGATCACTCTTCCCACCTCCACCACGTCAGATTGGCGGTTGGTCTTGCAAGATTCAATCACGAATTATGATCTAAAGCAAGGGTGTATCTCGCTTTTCGAACAATCCAACTCCAGAAAGAAATTGACACCAATTGAAGTTTTTCACGCCGTACATTTCATGGGGTACGCAACCATCCACATCGAACATCGCGGATATCCCCACAACAAGCTCATAGAAACCATCTTCCATACAGAGAAGATCTGCCGAAAACAACCGACGTCTACTTTCCTCAAACTGATTTGGCATCCGTCTGACAAGCTCCGAGCAGTTGCTCTCTCCTTCCTCGCTACCTCTTTACGATCTTCAAGCGATCAATTCTTTATTGCAGTGGCTGCCGCTGGATTGTTGCAAAAGCTCTTCGAACGTCTGAAACCTCACGAAATCCCTTTAAACGAAACGACGATCGAATTCCACCGCCATTTTACATCGATTTCGGGTCGTTGTTTCTTTGATTTAACCCCAGAGAGGATCAGCCGTCATCTCAAAATCGAGCCGTCCTATTCTCGCCCCGAAACGCTCGTATCAGAAATCATCGATGCCATTTTCCAAAAATTCTGTCAATATTTGCGGTATCTCGTCAATCATCCTATTTCCCCCACTGATTATTACTCCGGCCTCTCGCTTGTGTCCAAAATGGGAATCTTCGATCAGCACATCACGCGTGGTGAGAACAAATTCACCACTGAAGATCTTCAGCATTTCTTTGTTGAGCTGAGAACGAATATGACGAAGGAACTTGTCTCATCGTTGGATCTTGCCGTGACTAGTGAAAAGTTGTCCCAGCTTCTCTTTGGCAAAGAGAGACACACGAGCTACAGCTCGTGGGTGCAGATATTTGAAAACATCCTTGTTCGACTGAGCGAGGGGAGGCAGTGCTCCAATTTGGGACTCCAAGCGTTTCTGTGCTTCCTTTCACGTCGCCCCAACGATTTCAAGCTGAGCATCTCTTCAGATGGAACATTCTCAATCAAAGGGTACAGGACACTCTTCTATTGGATGCACCTGTCTTCGAACCCATTCTGCACTCTCTTCAACACCGCTCAGCTCCACAACTCGGTTGCCATTCTCAACAAATACCATTTACTGACAGATCTGATCGACTTTGAGTCACTCGTGAAGCACATCTGGACTGACTTGTTCTCAACCTTGTTCCATGTCATCGCTCCCTCGAAGTGGCCATTCACAAGTGACTTTCTGCCACTCCACAAACAACTCGTCTCGTTGATGAGTCGCTGTCTCATCACACTCACAAGCTTTGACTTCACAAGCGAGCATGGTCAAGTTCAAATCGAACCTTGTAGTGTCTACAACACATTCATCGATCAGACAAAGGAGTACATCGTCCATCTCTCTCTCCATCCGTTCTCTTTGATTCTTCGCAACTGTGACAATGCCATCCTTGACTTCTTGATAGATTTGTATCGGCGTTCCTTCGAAAACAGCATGACGAAGCCGTTTCGAGAGAATTTGAGGAAAGACATGGATGAGGCTGCTCTCTCGTCGTCATCTCCACCCTTCATCCTCACATCTGAACTTGTTTGTCATCTCACTGACGAAGAGATCATGAATGTTGTGGACAGAATTGTTGCTCTGATCGAAAGTGATTCTCCCATCTCTGACGACACCATCCTTCGGATCTGCGCGTTCCACGAAATGAAGCTCAGGTTTCTGTATCTTCCCGAGATCTTCAGAAAAGCAGGGAGATCGACAGAACAATGCTTCCACACATTCGAGTGTCTCCTCTCTCTCCCCGTCGACTATTTAGACCTTCGTCCCATCAACTCTCTTCTCACTCCGAGACCACACTCATGTCAGCCAACACTCGACGAGTGGGACGATGTGGATCTTTCGACAGTTGGAATTGTGATGCGAAAGATGGACAAATGCAAGATCCCAATCCCTTCCTATTCCAATCGACTCGAGAAAATCTTTCGTAATTTTGTCATCCGAAGCGTGCGACAAGTTTGCCATCGCGCAGTTCGACAGAATCAGCCGCAGCTCGAGCAACTGCTTGCTCCTTCCATCGACTTTCTGGGGAACTTCCTCGTCGAACCGTATGGTTACGATTTCCGCGAGAAAGAAGGAGAGTGCCACAGAATCATCGACATCTGCGAATTGGGCGATCAGCGTGTGATTGCTCAATGTTTCAGCAGGATCGGATTCTTCTCTCGGATTGTCAGTGGGGTGTTGGATGCTCGCACTTCATTCGACTGCGAATATGTTGTGCATGTCTTTCTCCTTCGACCACATTCTCCCAACGATTCAGGAGCGGAAAGAAAGATGCTTCGAAGACCAATTCAGCACTTTCTGGAGGAAGGCTGGCAGGATGTTTTAGAGTTAATCTTTGTCCAGAAGAATGTTCGCAGTCTTCTCAATGCGCGACATAACCAATACGTTGAAATGATGGGATTCCATGGGGCGAATTTGAACACACCAATCAGTTGGTACTACACGAATTGATGCTGCTCATTTCTTCGTGTTTTTCTTTATTGCAAATGAATAAACGAATCACTTTCATTGTTCAAACCATTTCATGACTCATATTCATCACGCGATTGTGATCCCATTCTTGAACTTGGGCAGATCTCTCCGAAATGCCTCCCAAGCAAAAATTAGAGAAAAAACGCGTCAGAAAACCACACCAATTCCTCACTTGACTCACATTCAACTCCATGCATATCTGATGTAGTCACAATTACTGACAATGATCGGCACTTTGTTCGTGTCTCAAAACAAATTCTCCGGGATGAACTGAAAAGAAAGCGAATGAATGTCGAGTCAATGTTGGAACAAGCGCATCTGGAGGGCGATAAGATCAGTCTTCCGACCTCCACCACGTCAGATTGGAGGTTGGTCTTGCAAGATTCGATCACGGCAGATGCTCTCCGGCAAGGGTGTACCTCGCTTTTCGAACAAGTCAAAAATGGAATGGAATTTAGGCATGGGCAGTGGTCGGTCTGAAAACCTCGAGTCCAGTCCCTAAAAATAAAAGAGTCGGCGACTTTTTTGAAGTGCCCTTTAGTCGAGTGGAAGCATGACAGCTTTTTGTTCCCCGGACCCAGGATCGAATCCCGCCCTGGACACTTTATTATTGACTTTTTCTCATTTTTGATTCACAACATCTCTATAATTAGTTCATCACTTTTTTCACAAAATTACTGTTCCTGAGGTCGTGGTTCAAGAGTCCCTGAGTCGGTCTGTCTTTCCCCAACATTGGACTAAAAGTCGGCCTGTCCGACCGACACCGACTTTCCTCCTTTGTTCTGACAGCATACCCGCTGATCCAAACAAATGACAAAGGGTGTTCTTTTTCTTCTCAACCCTAAACAATCACTTTTACTTCATTTCTCACCAAAAGATGTCGTGATCAAGCCCAAGTCTGTAACTTGTCGACTAAGCAAGATAAGGATACTTTACAACAGTAGTATGCACATTCACTGTTTGGTTACTCTTACTTGCCTCTTCCTCTTGATGTATGCGAAGTGGATGTCCTGTCCATCAACCATCTTCAACCATCTCAGTCTTCACCAAATCACAGAAGCATTCCTGATACATCCTCATTTCACCCACCCCAGGTGTGTACTCTCTCTTTTATATCATCATTTATTCGTTTGTGATTGTTATGAATGGTATTTGATGATTTAGCACTCAGTTTTCGGTTCTAGCATGGTCGAAAGCCAAGGAATCATTTTGAAGTGTGGAGGACAACGAATCCATTTTGAACAGCAATTGACAATCTTGCTGGTCACACTTAATTTGGAGATGATGAAATGGAAAGAACAGCACACGAGTGGCGAAATCCGTCCCTCCACTGCGTGGTATGCAGATCAGAACGGGGATGACATTGTGTCTGTTTACATTATTATTGTTCCATTTGCATGGTTTCTTTCTCCTTTCTAGTCTTTTCCTTCCTTCATCTGGTGTTTTTTCTTTTTGTTTTGGTCATCTCTATCAGGTTCATTGGTAGTGAAGTCTCCCTCCAAACAGGCGAAACTATATCTTCAAACGACTTCTTTAACCTGGATAAGGAGATGCTTGTGTTACAATTTGTGAATACAGAGGGATATAAGTCGTCACCACATTCTCTTCACCCGGTGGTGGAGAACGGAACATTCCATGTGTTTGGGGGGATGAATCAGAACAGAATGACTGATTTGTCTGCACTGGATTTCACGACACTGACCTGGACATTCCTGACACCCGGAAAGAACCAGCCACCGCCGATCTGCTCGCACGTGGCAGTTTATTCCCTTGCGTCTTGCTCCATGATTGTTTGTGGAAGTCTGACGTCAGAACGTGCAGAGAACAAGCTGTGGACATCCTCCTGCTCCCAACATTCTTGGTCGGTTACTGAGGTTACACAATTCATGGAATTTGGAACTTTCCTGCAAGAAGACAAGAAAAATTACGAACCTTTCTTCCAGCTTCGATTCGCGTCATGTCACTACTAGACCATAATAGTCGTCGAGGTGTAGAGAATCTTCCGCGAGAAGGACTGGCCATCAGATGTTGATCTCGCGTTGGAATCTGCGTTCGACTGTCAACCCGACAAAAAGGATCGTTTCAAAAAGATGAAATTTTGCAGAGCGTGCTGACAACGATATTGAACTGTAGTTTGTAGATGACGTGACTCAGTCTCGTAATAGAATGTGATGGTGGAAAGAGTACATCAATCAATCCAATAACAAACTGAGTATCAACTAGTTTCAAAAAAAGTTCCAAATTCCCTGAGCCATGTAACCTCAGTATGACGACTGTATCGTCACCTCCACAACCCCACCATTTCAACTCGAAGTACATTCAATTCATCCCCACTACACTTCAAGCTACATCCATCACAACGTTCATTCGTCAATCCAAGCTGTAACAAGCAATCTCAACACTCTATACATTAGTCCAGAATTCCAACTACTCCACCTGCAGCGGATCCAAAAGTCGCATCAACATCGTATCTCAGCCAATAAAACAACTGTTCTCACAAGGGACAGTCCTGTTGGAGGGTATTTTCAGAATCTCTCCATCCAAATCAACGATCGACGAGCTGCGAGGGAAATACCAAAGAAAAGAGATTTAGAGTTGTTCAAAAAGCAGCCACATGTTCTTTCAGGCTTCTTAAAGACAATTCTGGGTGAGCTCCTCCTATCCTTCGTTCAAGTTTCGATGTCCCTTTTATCCATCGCCGCGCTGTCGACACTGTGCCCGTCACACGCGATGCGGCTTCTAATAACCCCATTTCTGACCCAAAAGCGGGGTATCATGTCCTTGATGTGCTCGTCCTTGGGAAAGGTGTTTTGACCGCGCTTTCTCGAAACACCTGTTCTGTTCCAACAGTACTGTGGCTGAAGCGCTGTACAGATCAGAAGGGAGTGTTGGGACGTTCAAGAAGGAGCTGGGGTGGATGCTGGGGAATGTGAAGGAAGAGGGAAGAGTAAGTAGGAAGCTGTTCAACCAGCACTCTCCCTCTTCCCTTCAGACCGCTCGCCTAACATGGCGCAGCTGAAGAAGTGCTGACCTGAGTGTTCTTGGGATTCCGTGTTCCGAGAGACGAAGAAGGATGTTGTAGTGGTGTGTCTGCAGATTCGAGAGAAGGACACGATGGACAGCCGAAGGGAAGAACATCGACAGAAAGAGGGAATTCGCAATGTTAAAAGAAGAACAAGATCGCCTGCAGATGGAGGATATAGAGAAGATTCCAAGGAAGGCGGATGAAGAGGAGAGGATGAGTGAGGGAACACAACACCAATTCTCCCCTTTAATTCACAAGACAACAATTATCTGCTCATTTTATCTTCTCACACACTCACATATGTCGTATTTAGCGAATATTTTGGTAATAGAGACAATCTGAACAGACATGAAAAACAGCTCGGAGAAAAGGGTTAAGTATAGGCGCAGATCCGATTTTCGCTACGCGCAGATCCAAAAAATCGGATACGCGCAGATCCAAATGGATACACGCAGATCTGAACTTTTGTTGTCTCTGTTCGAATTTATTGAAAAGTCTAGTTAAGATCCATGATAATCCTAATATTCCCGAATACGGTCACAGAGACCAAGTGTTATGGAGTGTGTTTGCCTTCGGCATTGGAGGCGGAAAAGTTGACAGTATAGCGGCTTCTATTGTATCATACAGAACAAAAAGAATGGAGAGGTGGATTGAATTGTTACTGTGGAAATTTGGAGGGGAGAAAGGGGGTCGAGCGACGAGGCGGGTGTGTTTCACGAGGGTAGGCGGTTCTGCTTGGTGAGGAACGAGAGGTTCGGGGGCATCGGTGTCCAGTTGGTCGGAATCGAGGCCGAGGTTGATGTCTGTGAACGGGTCGTCGATCGTCGGGAATCGTGAGTTCTCTGCCGTGCTCCTTCCGACGGTGCGAACGAGTCCTGCATTGACGCCTTTCTCGCTGATGCTGCGCTTCTGCCGTGGGTTTGTGACGAAGTCCGAATACTTTTGATTATTCTTCTTTTTCTGCTCGACAGCTTCCAGAACTGAGTTGGCCTGCGCGTTCTTTTACTCCATGATGGTCGACCTGACAGACTCGCGTGCAGCGGTTTTGTGTCTGTCGACAGTCTGTGCGTGCACATCCCCCCACAGCTGCTTGCGAGTGGAGACGTCGGCTGTTCGTGGTGCGCCGTGTGTGAGTGTTCGGAGGGTGCGGGTAGGTGCAGATCTTGTTCTTTGGAAGTCGGAAGGGTTCGAGTCTGTCACACCGCCCGACTGAACAATGTTGGTCTTTGCCATCACCTTCCGCTTCAGCACCATCACCTGCCCAGACGACAGATCCTTCACGGAGTGGGTGACGACTGCTCCATCGACCTTCCGCGACTTGTCTGGGTCATCGGAGGGTTGATGACGATGCCAGGACAGGAGTAAGATGCGGGATGTTTGAAGTGAGTGGAATGATGATTAGAGCGAGTTGTTGAGGCGGTGAGATTCGCGGTGTGAGAAAGAGGGAGTTTGAATTCTCTTGTTCCTCTGACGATGAAGGGGATTGTTCATTTAGCTAGTCATCTCCACGAATTGGGATGGTCGTCGGATTAATGACAATAGGCGGGGTATACACCGGATGGAGAGCACGTAACGATGAAGGAGGGAGGATCATCATTTCTTCCGCAGTTTTTGATTTGTGAGTGAGCATCGTGTTACAAATTGGAGCAGGAGATGCTGGTGTTTCATTTTCAGACAGATATCACCCATTAAACGCTAAATTGGATTCTCATGAAGATCGTGGTGGTTGTGATGGATATACTGAATTTAACTGTTGTATGGAGAGAGATATCGAAAAAATATGTGAAATTTAATGCGAAAAACAATAATATACAGCAATTGATGCCAGCGAGAGCAAGAAAAAATGTGGTTTCTTCATTCGAGATATGATGACGATTTGGATAAAGAAATGTGTGTTGATGATGCGAAAGCGGTAGAAGAGAAGAGAAGAGCGTTGATCATTATGAAGATTTTCAGAAACAGAGCTGATCTTGAAGAGAAAAATGATAGCTATTGGGAGACGTTTCAGAACAGCCTGAAGTGTCATCCATGGACAAGAAAAGGGAAAAGCATGGTCAGTGTGGGAAAAGTACATACCAAGCTAAGTAATATCGGTCTCAGATTCGGAGAAGTAACATCAATCGAGAGACGGGTGATGGTAAGATCGACATTGGACCTGTCGCAACACGAGTCTATCGTTTCGAAACTCAACACACTTAAATTCCCGAGTAGTGTTGGGCGAAACGATTGAATCGTTTCGAAACGGTCCCATCGTTTCGAAACTAGGTTTTTTTAAAACAGTATTTTCGATTCGTTTTCACTTCGTTGGAGACGAGGACTGCTATATCATCCACCATTGTTGTCGGTTTTTCTCTTTGGAACCAGTCAACACAGAAAGTGCATGACACTGAAAACGGTCGATTTTCCAGACGACTCCAGTCAAATTTGTTCTCCAAACATACGTCAACAGCTTTCATGTTGGACTCACCGCTGTCTTCCCACATTTAATCCAACTCTATCATCATCAATCGTTCACCATTCTGACTCACAATCACGATGTGAACAGGCAGTTAGACGGTGTTTCATGTATATCTTTTCTATGCTATCCCTTCATTTTCCAGAATAAATGATATATTCAACCTGAAAATACGTTAGAACATCTTTGATGCATGCCAAAATCAGCTCTCTGTATCCAACTCTCTTCATCTCGTATTTTCAACGATTTCAGTCTGTCCTGTCACCTTCCTGAACACAAACAGTTTGCTATAGTCTATTTTAAGAATATTATTGGTTTTTCTCTCCAGTGCAGACAGGTCTCGCTCCATTCTGCACGAAGCTGAGAATTTTTCGGAATTTCACTGTTTACGATCTGAATCTTCACAACAACATGAATATATGTGTTTTCCTTCAAGGCATGATATCAAAGTCAGCATATCACAAGCTCGAAATGCACGAAATCACATCCAACTCACCCCAATCTCAAACATGATACTCGCCGCAACGCATCACCATATTTCATGAGACTGTGGAAGGTAAACGGTCGAAAGAAGGAAAGGAAGGAATGCTTACGTCAGAATCAGAACGAAGAAGGCCACTCGATGAATGACAAGTTAAGCGGAATAACTGACACAAAGGAGCATATCACGGCACCAGCAGGTTTTTCTCGGATTCAAGAATCAGACACAGTCTTATTCAACACATCAACCAACTCTATGTTCAGATCCGGTTGATCATTCACCCTTAATAATTTCATTTCGAACAGGTTCGCAGGCTTGTGAAACAAGTGTGTCGTATGTGAAAAAAGGGAGTCGTGAAAGAAACTGCGAAATCGAATTAGCGACAGGAGTGTCTGTCATGCAACTATGGGTTCGTATTGCGACAGGTCCATTCTCATTTGACGACATTACAAAAACAGATTTGTGATAAATATGTAAGAGTAAATATGAATTGTGAGCATTCAGAGTGAAATGACAAGAATTGGATATGGTAAGCACACATAAATCATCGATCTTTTCGGATCTGCGTGTATCCATTTGGATCTGCGCGTATCCAAAAAAATGGATCTGCGCGTAGCGAAAATCGGATCTGCGCCTATACTTAACCGGAGAAAAGGGGTTGATCCTCCCGAAAAGTAGTCGGTCGGTCGACGAGCAGTCGGACCGACCGCTGCCCATGCCTAATGGAATTTTCGCCAATTGCAATTTTTCATGCCGTCCGTTTCCTGGAATACGCAACCATACACATTGAATATCGTGAAACAGGCCATGCATCGGGCTTGGGTTTAGTATGTCGGGTTGGGTGTAGTACGTCGGGTTGGGTTTAGTATATCGGGTTGAAGGTTTAGTATGTCGGGTCGACCTTCTTTCATATATCCTTTTCAAAATCAAGATGTTATTGTGATTTTCTTCATTTTTGTTGACATTATCATCGTTTCGCAGCTGAATGATTGAGAAAAATGTCTCTGATTCACTACGATCCTCATCTCATTGTTTCACTGTTTTGTGTTCTAGGTCGATTCAAAATCTATGATCGAACAAGTAATAGAATATTGTTATAATCTCACAAATGGATGTATATTGAAGGGAAAATTCACTTTTTGTTGACAATAGAGAGAAAAAATTGACAAAGAAAAAGTGAAAGTTTTCCATGTTTTTTCTCGACAGTCCCTTGTGAAAAGTCATCTCATGAAATGAAAACAACGTTATTATGATTCATAGTATCCCACTCAATCATTATTTTATCAATATTCTATCTTCACCAGGCATAAATCAGGAAAACAACACATCAGTTTTCCGACCCGACATACTTTTTTTCGACCCGACATACTAAACCCATGCCATGCATCGCTCATAGAAACCATCTTCCCTGAAGAGGGACAAAGCCAAACAAAACTGATGTCATCTCTCCTCAAACTCGTTTGCCATCCATCTGACAAGCTCAGAGCAGCTGCTCTCTCCTTCTTTGATGTTTCTCTTTCGAATTCAAGCGATAAATTCCGTATCGCAGCAACTAAGACAGGTTTATTGCCTGATCTTTTCAAACACCTGAAACCCCACAAAATACCGTTGAACAAAACGACAATTGACTTTCACCGTCATTTTACGTCGATTATGGACAAGTTATTCGACTATTCATCACCAGTGGAGATTGCCAGTTGTATCACGCTTGACCCGTTCATAGTGGTCGGACAAACCCGTTAGAGCGGATAAACCCGTTAACCATTCCACATGAGCATAGCAGTCCCCCCTCTTCACTAAAATTATCCTTCCACTTCCCGTTCATTACTCTATTTATTTTTTTTAAAACAGGAGTCACTGTTGAAAGAATGATTGTGAAATGGAATGAGAAAAATGTAAGTCGAAATGTGCTCGGAACTTAGCCAATATCTTCCCAGGCGTCCAAGGGATGGTACATTGAGATACGACCTCTTTGTACTCAGCATCACATACAGGGTGTCGTGGCTGGTCATTCATCGATTTGAACTGACCCATTGACCTCGATCAAACATCTGAACAGGGGACAAATCATTTCAGAATTCGAACAATAACTTTCTTTCAAGCACAACATATCAGTCGTCATAATAAAAGTTTCAATGTGAAGTGGGGTATGTTGGGAACGGGTTTATCCGACTTAACGGGTTTATCCGGGTACTATCATCTCCATCGACAAAACACTCGTTTCGGAAGTTACCGCTCCACTTCTCCAACCACTCTACAAATATGTGCGACATCTCATCGCCCTTCCAGTTCATCCCACTCGGCCTTACTCCGGATTCTCGCTGTTCACAAGTAACTTTCTGCCTCTCCACAAACAACTTGTCGACTTGATGGATTATTGTCTGATCACAATCTATACCGTCGGCTTCACAATCAAGCATGGTCAAGTCCAAAGCGAACGGTATCATGTCTACAACAAAGTCGTCGAACAAGCAAAAGATTCCATTGTCCATCTCTCACTCCATCCGTTCTCGTTGGTTCAACGCACCAGTGACAACAATATCATTGACTTCTTAAAAAGTTTATTTCGGCCGAACTACGAAAACAGCGTGACGAAGCCATTTCGAGAGAACTTGAGGAAAGACATGGATACATCAGCACTCATGTCACAATCCCCACCCTTCATCCTCACATCTGAACTTGTCTGTCGTCTCACCGACGAAGAGATCATGAATGTTGTGGACAGAATTGTTGCTCTGCTCGACAGCGACTCTCCTTTGGATGACGACACCATCCTTCGGATCGCCACGTTCCACCTAACAAAACTGAAATCTGTGTATCTTCCGGAATTGTACAGAAAGGCTGGGAGATCAACAGAACAATACTTCCACGCACTCAACTCTCTCCTCTCTGTCTCGCTCGACAATTTCCAACTTTGTCCCATCAAGTGTCTCCTCACCCCGAAGCCAAGCTCACTTCAGCCAACACTCAACGAGTGGGACGATGTGGATCTGGCGACAGTTGGAATTGTGTTGCCAACCATCCACAAGACCCACATTTCTTTCGACTCGGCCTCGTCGCAACTTCTCAACTTTGCCGAAGAAATCCTGTCTCAAATGTCTCACTGTGCATCTCGTCTGACTCTCTCACAGCTCGAACGACTGATCACTCCATCCATCAACATTATCACCAAATTGTTGTTCTACCCATGCTCTTCGAACATCTATTACAACGGAAGACGTGTGACAGTATTCCCAGAACTCAGCAGATTATGCGAGAAGTGTGTGATCGCCCAGTGTCTCACCAGGATCGGATTCTTCTCTCACATTGTCAGTGGGTTGTTGGATGACGCTCTTTTCATCGGATGTACAGATGTCATTGATATCTTTCTCCATCAAGCGCGTTATTCTGACTATGGACGAGCACATCGAAAGATGTTTCGAAGTGCTATTCCGAACTTTCTGGAGGAAGGCTTGCAGGATGCTGTGGACATCGTTTTGGTCAAGACGCGGATATCAGTTCCTGTCAGCAATGCAATTGAGCATCTGAAGGCCATGATGAACTTCCATGGAACGAATTTGTAATGTCGAATGAACTTCAAGATCATTCATCAATGCTGTCCCCTCCATCCCATTCCAATTTGATGCCATCGAACAAATAATACCTCTTTTTGTTCATACCATTTCATTTCTCTATTTCATCTCACGAACGGGATCACATTAATGAACATGGATGAAGTACAGGGTGAGCCAAAAGTAACCTTCATCCCACAATTGTGTTTTTATGTCATCTTTTCGAAAACAAACATCAAATAGAGATCGTTGTCGCTATACTGTTTGCTCACCACCTCATTCACTGATTTCTTTCTAATCAACTTCAGTGCAGTGTACGAATGAAGTCAGATCGTTCGCATGTCCCGATTTCTGACAAAAAACGAACGAGAATTCAGTTAAGCTTTAATGATCACTCTCTTCATATTTCACGTCTTGAAACTCTCTTTTTTAACTTTTGTCGAAAAAGGCTTTGATCGGCCCCTAGAGAAGGTTACTTTTGGCTCACCCTGTAAGTGAAGTACAATGTTGACTGTCGAGGATTTCCGAGATCCATCACCCATAGTTCTCACTCTACCTTCTGATCTATCCATTCTTCGAGAAACAATGTTGTTCCTCACTTCTTTTTGCGTTCATGTACTCCTAGGTCTGACCCATAAATTAGAGCCGTCTTTTGATCGGAGCTCTCCTGTATCCCTGTCTTCGATTATCAGTGACCAGCTCAGGAATGGACGCGCATTTGAAACAAGTCGTTCCATTCACTTTTCTGCGACCAAGGTTGTCCATGGCCATCAAGTTCTCATCTCCTCCCAACATCTCCATTTTGAGGGAACATCCACTCCATTCGTCCATACAAGCCATCTCGAACTCACAAACATCGCACTCCTCGAAGACATCCAAGAACCGTCTTCGAATTCCCTGGGAGAATCCACCTTCGTTGCTTCGCTTTTGAATACATCACTGTCCATGGAGGGATTCATTTTCCATGTCATTGCCTCGAATCATGCGATGATTACAGTTGACTCGTCATCGCTCACAATCTCGAAATGCACGGTGCTGACAGAAGGCTCGTTGTCGCCATTTGTGATTTCGAATGGAGGAGGATGCAGCAGCTCGTCGATTTCGATTCTCTCGTCACAATATGAAGCATCAAGTCGAACAGTCGTGTCATTGCCTCCGTTGACCAGCCTCGCCCCGCCGCTCAGCAATCACCCATCCACTCGCGATTCCTCCCCGGACGCTTTTGATGCTGTGGTGAATGTTGTGCATAGTTCAGGTCTTCATCTGGACGATGTTCATCTCGGCCTCGGAACCGGCCCCCTGTTTGACTTTGGCGTGCTCTCGTCGGTTTCTGTTGATGTACCCCCGACGACCATCTCCCTGACTGACTCCTCACTCACAAATACGTCCAGTCTCTCTCCGAAAACAACACGACAACTTTTCCCTCTCGCAAAACAGATTCTGGTGTCTTGCGTTGTGGAACGATGCACCAACCACTTTTCGGGCACAGCCGCAGCCGATGTGAACATGTGTGGACCCTTCCTCGCCTCAAATTCGTCGTTCGAGAAATGCTCATCAAATCTGGACGAATCGGACACGCATCCAATCTACACCCTTTCCCATCGAACCGGAACCAATCTGATCGGCGATCCAACCGACCAACCTGTCGAAGATGTCGAAATCACCCGCTGCACCTTCAAAGACATGTCCAGCTCGACAACAGCCTCTGCCATTCAATTTACTGACACAGTCGGGAACACCAAAATCCACGAATGCTCTTTCTACGACTGCAATGGAACGTCACTATATGGAGGCACTGTTTCAGTCTCTGTCCAACACAACAAATACTCTGTCACCTTCTCTTCATGTATTGTCGTTCGGTGTAAGGGCACCAATATATTTGGTGGAGCTGTTGTGCTATTTCAAGCGGTGCCATTGACATGTTCAGATTGTGTGTTCTTCCGGACGGAAAGCACTCAGTTTGCGTCGGCCCTCAATATTCTCAACTCCGCGTCCGTCCATCAGTCTGCAATCTCCAACTCGATTTTCGAATGTTCTTATGCGACATCCGCAGCGAACGGATCAGCACTAGGCTTCAGATCCTGCCAGAACCTCCTCTTTTCCTCCCTCCGCTTTGTCGACACTCAAGTGGCTGATGCGAGAGATATTTTCTGTCACGGGATGGCCGTCGAAATCAATGAGAGTTGTGTGGTGAACTGCCAGTCTTCTCGAACTTCCCTCATCTGCGAGACATCCGATAGTCTGTCCAATATATCTAAACAAGACGATTGGTTTACAACCATCGATCATGAGACGCTTGTGAAGTCGTTTGTGGGAAGTGAGAACGAGGATGGAACAGCCACCTTCACAATCGAAGTGGAAGACGAAGTGACAGGAGAGATGGTTGTTCTGGTGGAGAATTTGGACCCCATTCGCTCCTCCTCTCCTCCACCCATCCCTCGCGCTCTCACCTTCTCCTTCCCAACAGCAGCGAAGACAGCGTCGTGTAAAGTTGTTGTGGGAGACACCGAACTGATCCAATCTCCAGTTGCTGAATACAGGCTGAGAAGAGCCGCACTTTCTGACTGGCTTGTCCACACAACACTAACAGTGAGCTCCACTGCTGTCTCCTTCCACGACGAGATGAAGACGATCATCGACATTTCACTCGATTGTGATGGAGTCGTGCAAGCTGGCTATTCGATTCTGGTGAAGACGGGAAGCACGGAACGCAACATCTCACTTGCTGTTGGAAGTGATCGGACTTCGCTCACTGCATCTGGTTCAATCTCAACCCTCGCTGGGTCGGTTTTCACCTTTTCGACAGATTACACCATCGTTGCTGTGAAGGATCTCTGGGGAAGCGCTCTCGTTCTGCCCGATGCTGTGTCGTTCACCACGCCAGCAGAACCACCAAGACTGATCAAAATGACACACAGCGGATTGGATTCCACAGGCGAGTTTGTGATTGTGACAGTTCGAGGAAGACAGATGCCACTTGGAACATACACAATCGAATTGACTTCGGGAGGCTCGTTCGACGTGGAGTTTGTCGCTGTGAGGAATGGAGAGACGCTGGCCGAGCGAGATTCGGAACCTGCATCTGTCCCAATTTATGGAAGCGAGAAAATATTGTCGTTTAGCACAGAGACATCGATTTTGAGAGCCGTTGTGAAATCGACGACGACTGAAATCACAGTCGTACACTCGGATACAAAAATAAATACGCCTGCAGAGCCAGCACGGATCACCGCGATCACAGGAGTGAAATACGATGACAAGTTCACTCAACTCACTCTCTCGTTCTCGGGAATCAAATGTCCTGCATCTGGAACCACAGTGACAGTGAAGAACACAGCGACGCAAGAGACATATCAATTCGATGTAAACTTCGACACTCCACAAACTGGAACGCGCATTGAAACTATTTGGAAGGAAGAAGGAACGACGAATCTCAAGTTTGGAGCGACATACGAAATTGTTAGTGTGACTGTGACAGCTGGAGAGATCTTCTTCCCAAATGGACTGTCATTTGATGTGGTTCCTGCTCGTCATCGACTTCTCTCTGCCAGCACTGTCGTTTTCGACGACCACCGAAATGTCAGCACTGTTCCGCTGAAGGGAGACAACATGCTACTCGGCAATACCACACTCAAACTTGTCGACTACACACATTTCGCCGCAACCAACGAGTATTTGTTTGTTGATGTGGAAGTCTCATTCACAGATGACACAGACGGCTTGATTGAAGTCGACTTGTATCCCAATCCACAACTCGTTTATGACCACATGTATTTCACACAGTCCATGACTCGGACGGGAATTGACGAGAAAATGTTTGTCACAACACAATTTATGTTTAAGATGCCAACGGAACCGAGCAGATTGGAGAAACTTACGCAAGTTGACCATTTCAATGCAGAGAAAGAGATCTCGTTGACGTGGGAGGGAAGATTGATGACGAATGGACCATACACGGTGGCACTTTCAGTGAATGGATCATCGACAGCGACAACAACACTCACACTTCCGTTCGATTCTGATGGATCAAAATTGACGATCACAGAATCTCTCTACAAATCATCATTAACTGGTCTGAAGTACAACACCACGTATGTTGTGACTGATGTGAAAGACAATTTGGGTACGGATGTTATCTACAATCCTGGCATCACATTCACCACGAATCCTGAACCGACTCGTCTTCTCTCGATATCATCTCAAGTCAATTGTACCGATCTGAACACAACGACACTGACCCTGACTGGCCATCAAGTGGCGACTGGAGATGGGACGCTGACAGTTGTTCTGTCGTCGGTTGTGGCTGGATCAGAAACAGACTCTGACAAGATTGATCTTGAAGCATCGTTCAGTCGATCTGGAGATGAGTCGACAGGAACCGTGTTGATCTCTCTGAACCCGACACCAGAGCTCGCATATGGTAAGACATATCGAATTGTATCTCTCTCTTCAGCGAAATACATCGACACTCCTCTCACATTCACGACACCTTCTCAACCAGGAAGAATCAAAGCAGTTGAGTCGTTGACATATTCGGAGTTGGACACTGAGGTGACGATCACAGTGACTGGCGTTCATTGCCCATCGTCGGACCACATCATCACGTTGAGGAAAGATGGGACTTCGGAAGAAACGAATCTGACGTTCAAGTGCGTTTCAGAACAGAGATTTTCGTGCACAGCAACAGTGTGGAGTGCGACTGGAGAAGCGGAATTGGTTGAGGGAGCGACGTACACACTTGTGAAAACAGGAACAAGTGGAGTGTTTGTTGATTCTGGGCTGAAGGTCCCGATTGGTGCAGCATCATCTCGAATTGTGTCATTGGGAGCTTTCACAGATGGAGATGACATGAACACAACAACGATTGCTGTGACTGGAGAGAAGATGAGCGCTGGGACGTACACACTGAGATTTTTGGACTCGACACAGTTTGAAGCAACTGGGGATAAGGAATTCGTTGACACGGAAATTGTGTTCACGACAGAGACCAAAGGAACGATGCTGATCAATCTGTATCCCACTCCCCAACTGATCTACGGACACACTTACTCGATCGACTCATTCGCAAAACCGGAATCAGTGTCAGAGAAAGTGATCAACCACATCACGACGGTGACAGCGCCAACAGAACCGAGCCGATTGGAGGGAATTGCAGAAGAGAAATATTTGAATACAAACAAAACGATTGAACTGAGTTGGGAGGGACGATTGATGAAGAATGGACCATACACTGTGACGCTTTCAGTGAATGGATCATCGACAACACTTCTCACTCTTCCATTCGATTCTTCTGAATCAACATCGACGACGACAGAAACACTGTTCAAATCACCTTCAAATGGTCTGAAATACAGCACCACGTATGTTGTGACGGGAGTGAAAGACCAATCAGATAAACCCGTGTTCTACAACTCTGAAATCGCATTCACCACAAATGCTGAACCAACACGTCTGATGTCGTTGTCTGGTCCAGTGAACACGACTGGAATGAACTCAACGACACTCACACTGACCGGCCATCAAGTGCCAGATGGGGATGCAGTGCTCGTTGTTGTTCTGTCGTCTGTTGAGTCCGGCAAAGAAACAGAGTCGGACAAGATTGAGCTTCCTGTCTCGTTCACTCGAAGTGGTGATGACTCGACTGGAACTGTTTCGATCTCGCTCTACCCAACGTCCACGCTCGCCTACGATCAGACGTATCGGATTGTGTCTCTCTCTTCGGCAGACTACATCGACACTCCTCTCACATTCACCATGCCTGCCGCCCCTCCAAGAATCACTGGAATCAAAGAATTGACATCCAATGCGTTGTACACCGAAGTGACAGTTCCATTCGAAGGAATTGACTTCTCCACCGCCCTCGCTTGCACACTCACATTCAACAATATCAAGTCAGACCACACAGACACTTTCGAAGTGAATTTCAAAGCAGATCAGACAGGAAGTGGCAAACTCGAAATGTGGAAAGCAGACGGGACATCGAAGGTGAAGCAAGGGGAGACATACGAAATTGTTGCTGCAACATCCTCAAACCCTTGGCTCGTGTTCAACGGCGGCATGCAGTTCAAAGTGGTTGAGCCGATCGCTCGTGTGGTGTCTGTGGGCACTACTGTCGATGGAGACGATTTGAACACGACGACACTTCATTTCGTGGGAGAGAACATGCCAAGCGGGTCTTATTCGGTATCGTTGACAGACTCGATTCCCAGTGACTCTGGAGAGACAGTTGTTGTCGAAGCGGAGATTGTGTTCGAATCTACAACAGCTGGGTCGATGACAGTTGATCTTTATCCCACTCCCCAACTCATCTACGGACACACATACTCGATCACATCGTTCACCAAACCAGATGGAATGGAGAAGACGGTCGTGGTCAACCACGTCACAAAGAAGATGATCATGCCAACGGAACCGAGCAGATTGGAGAAAGTGACGCCAGTTCTGAGTGACGACGAGAAGAGCGTGGAACTCACGTTTGAAGGAAGATTGTTCGATTCAGGTGAATACTCACTCACAATCCAACCAGCTGCGTCAAACACTGTGATCATTGTTCCTCTCACTTGCAACGAAGATGGAACGCTTTCATGCTCAATCACAACTGAAGGGACAGACACACCACATGTTCTCTTCGGTGAACTATACACCATCACCACACTCACAAAAGACAACAATCCTATCGTCATCAATCCAAAAGCAAAACAATTCACTGTCCCCATTTCAGCACTCCTCAAGTCAGTCTCATTCGAGTTTACAAACTCTCAATGCACGTCTTTCAAACTTGTTCTGGCCGCCGAAAACGTGACGACCAACCAAAACTACACCCTGATGCTCCAATCCGGTGAGTCTTTCCCCGTCACTTTCTCGACATCGAAACAAGGAGAGACAGCATCACATCCGATTGGATGGAGTGACACTCTCCAATATGGGACAGAATACGAAATTGCAGATCTGATTGAAGATTCGAGTTCTTCTCCAATGAGGAAACAAACTGAGACGTTCACCACTTTGAAGAAGCCACTCAATTTCACCGCATTCGTTGACCAATCATCTGTTTCTGATGATGTGATGTGTGGGGACCAACTGAATCCGTGTGGATCGATTTGGAAAGCATGGAATGTCGCCGTTGGACTGAAACACGACGAAATCACACTCAGGATTCTGAAAGAGACGACAGAGACCCAACCATTTGTTGTTTCGAAAGACATGTCAGTGCTGATCGAGAATGGGAAGAATCTGAACGCAGTCTTCAGAATCCCTGCCTCCTCGACACATTCGGAGGGTTCTGGATTGATCACAGTGAACGAGGGGAGTTTGGAACTGAAGAAAGTTGAAGTTGCTGTTGAAACGGCATCCAAGTCGTTTGTGTTCCTGTTTGGAGTGAATTCGATCATCGTTTTGGAGAATTGTGTTGTTGATGGAGTGAACATTCCTCTTCCGAACTCCGATTCGCTTTCAGTGTGCGAATGGAAAAGTGGAGTGATTCAACTTGACAACTGTGAAACCACAATCGCGTGGACGAGATTTTTTGAGCTGCCTCAAGGAGCACTTCACATGAAGAATGGAACAATCACGATCGACGGCTCGATCTTCAGAGACAACACTCCAAACCATGACTCGTTTCCATCAGCGAGACGAAACATTCAGTGTTCGGATGGGGGTGAAGTTCGGATAGGAACGCTGACAGGTGGAGATGGGAGTCAGAACACTTCTTCGCCGTGGATCGCTCTTGGGAACTGCAACCTGAACTCGACGAGTGTGGATACGAGGAAATCGTTGTTCATTCCGATGTTGGATTCGAACCAGACGACATCCAAATCAACCATTGGCTTTTACGAAGTGTCGCTTGTTGGATCTGTTCTGATGCCGTGTGGGTTGGGATTGGAGGTGGTTGAGTGGGACGAAAAAAAGAAAGCGGAGAAGAGATCAACGCGGATGGATCTGACAGGCCTGAATTCTTCGGAATGGACAGAAACTTCGGTCAGTTTCAAGTTGAATCGGTCGTCCATCAAAGACATCGACCACTCACTCGAACTGCACGCAAAACTCTCATTTGGGCAAAATCAAAGCACATACAACTTCTTTCTGCTGAAAATGAGTGACGCGACAGCGAAGAAGGCACATACACTGGAACAAGTAAAGAAGATGTTGATCTGGCTGATTCCAGTGATTGTGGTTGTGGTAGCTCTCCTCCTCGTTCTTCTCCTCGTTCTCATCTGTCGAAGGAAGAGGCAGCAGAAGAGAGACGCTGAGAATTTGTTGAAGAACAGAGAGATGGATTCACAAGAATCACTCGCTGTTGAAAAATACGACGATCACAATGTGATTGTCATCCCGATGGACGCAGATCACACGAACAACATGATCCATCACAATGTTCCGAACACGATGGGATCGCACGCTGTTCCTCAAGAGGACACTCTGAACAAGATGGACAGTCCACAGAGCGGCGAGGGCGTGCATGGTTATGCAAAGACGAAGATGGCCGTGCGATGCGGAGAGGAGCTGGTGGAGGTTCCTGTGAATGTGAACAACACGCTGTACAACAGACTGCACAAGGGAGGCCCACCCCTCGACACCCAAAACGTGTTCCGGATGATCACCCGAGGACTGGCCCAGCTCGCAAAACACAACCCGCAAATGCCGATTCTGACGCGTCTGTCGCCGATGTGGGTGTTTCTGGATGGGGACACTCCTCTGTTTCAAGCCTACGACAACAACGCGACTGCACAAACGAACATCCCTGAAAGTTCGTTTTTTCGCGGATCAGAACACAAGACGATGAATGAGAGCTTGGTGCCATCGATTGAAGACGTGAAGCAGACACGCTCAGCTGCGAATGGCTCGTCATTCTCTCACTCGCTGGCCGGACAGTCGTCGGATCGAACGAGCGACGGACAGCGTTGGATGGCACCGGAAGTGGCAGACAAGAGAATTGAGATCGACACGAGTAAAGCGTCAGTTTTTAGTCTTGGCCTGATCTTGTGGGAAATGGAGACTGGTCATGTGCCCTTTGGGGAAATCGACGCAGTGAATGCTCAGCGACAGTTGGGAACGGGGTCGCTGCCGCTGATGGACTCGTGGACGAACGAGTCGAAAATTGAGCTGGTCCGAAGATGTCTGAATTTGGATCCGAAAGAGAGGCCGACACTGGAAGAGATTTGCTCGCTTCTGGATTCGGATGTTGAGTTGGGGAAGCCAGCAGTGGAGAAGCAGAACGTGGAAGAATGTTAACAAGCGAGGAGAACACTCCACGACCACTCTCATCTCGTCGCAATCTTGTTTTCTCCAACACACTCACCACATTCTCTCTCAATCGATCGAGCTCACTCATCTCACCCAGGAGGATAATCACTGTCACATCTCGTCTCCGATTCTCCTCCTTTATCCGCCACACACCACGTCACTCACACACCATTTGTCAACTTATTTGAAGTTGAGAGAGTCACTTCAACTCGTTGCCAGCTCACTCTCTCGACTTCACCAAACACCACGTCACCATCACAACCATCAATCGCCAAATCGAAGCAGATGTCTCTGCAGGACCAGTCATCACATCAGACTCGTTCTGAAAACTTGCTTCTGTCACGTCGCAACCGCTTTTCGGATGTCTGTTGGAGTCAGACTGTTTTTGTTAACTTTTTGCGATTTGGGGGTGTTCGAGAAGTTTGGAAAGAGAATGAAGGATGTATTCCACGCTGGTGTTCATCTCTTCTTCTTCAACACTTTTCTGACCTTCCAACGCCATCCCTCAAAAGACGCCTTCACCACATGACACCATCTACTCGTCGCTGTCTGATCTTCTTTGCCCGTTTGTCCCTTCTCGCATGTTCATTCCTGTGTGGATGCTTCAGAGAGGAAGAGGACGAGACAGTTGGCAGTCAGGAGGACAGCCACGTCGATGAGCAGATTCTCCATTCACCTCTTTCTTTGCCCACATCTTCGCTCTTTCGTCTTGTTTCTCGTCTCTTTGTTCGTCTTCTTGTTGTCTGCCGAGAGAGTCAACGATTGATGATTCTCTTCGTCTTCCTTCTTCATTTTTCTCGGAGTTGAGTACCATTCAGTCTTTCCTTCAAAATCATCGCTTTTTGTACTTTTCGACACTTTGTGCTGCACAATTCGGAATCAATTTCCTTTCTCATCAAAACGGACACTTCACGGCATCTCACCATTTCAGGACGCGAACGTCCTCCTCGTTCATTTCATTCTTTCAAGTTCCGTTGCTGATTTTCTGAGAAAGATGTTGTGTTCCGCTTGTTTGTGAAGAGAATCACATGGTCTGAGAAGAAAGGAAGACGAATTGGGGAGAATTGGACACAATTCAGAGATGTTTCTGGTTTAGTTTGATCCACCCACTATTGAACTCTGAGAGACACCTTTCGTCCATCTCTCACAAATTTGTTGAGATGGAGATCGTATCTCTGATGAAGAACCCTTTGATGTATACTGGACTGACCGAGCCCTTGGGCTCGGTCAGAGTCAGTCCTATTCTCTTCTAAGGGTCAGATCAACTCTCCGTTCATTGAAAAGATTGAAAACTATCCTATATTGTCTTCATTCACACGAAACAAGGTGTGGGATTATGAGACAATCAGAATCTTGAATCCGATTCTGATCTTCCCATCGTCTCCATTCGCTCTGATCTGACACCGTCATTGATGCTGTGTTCAACTACAGATGGTTTGTTTCACCAGTCTTCTTCTATTTCCCACTGTTTCATCATGTCATGAATTTTCTTTCCTTTCTTTCTTCGTTACTTTCATCCTGAGACACTTTGTCATCTCCTCCTTTCACGCAGATCTCAGATGAATAATGCACGTTGTCCTGTTTTCTGGTCTACCCCACTCTCTGGATGTGACTGATGAACCAGATCTTCCTCGCTTAACAAGCCACCTTTGAAGATCCTCGTTTCAGGATTCTCATAATGACAGATGACTATGATGATTTAGACAACGATTCTGGTCAAGTCGAAGATGATTTTACTGGTAGGGAGTTTGAAGAAGGCATCAGTGAAGAACAAGCCGAAGAAAGGAACAATCACAAAGAAGACAGCCTCTTCGAGAATCAACTTGAGGAAGGGATGTCGGAAGGCGATGCCAGGGCGCAAAGCAATTATGTCGAAGTGGAGGAACACGATGATGTTGAAGAAGATCATGAAGAAGGCGACGAGAAAGATACCATTGAAGCTCAATCTGAAAATGAAGAATAGGAAGAAGTAAAATGGAAAGCATGATGAGCGAGTCTGAACAGGGAAGGTTGGAGAAAGGTCAACAGGATGATGAAGAAGCAATTGAAGATGAATGAAAGGCTGATCCAGATCAACTGTTCCGTCCAGAAGATAACGAGAACAAAAGCATCGAAGAATCCGATTGAGAGCAAGGAAACGGTGAAGGGGATGAGCACGAAGGTGGATATTAGGAAGATGTCTCTGAAGGATCAGAAGGGGAACATGATCAATATTATTATTCGAAACCGATCGATATGGACGAGAACGAAGACAAAACTCAGCCCGAAGGACATGAGGATGATGCAGATGGATCGATGGAAGCTGACGAACAAGAAGCTGAGGAAGAAGGGAAAGAAAGGGTGGATTCGGAGGAAAACGCCAATGCAAAAAACAGATGGGCATGCAAATGAAGAGGAAGAAGATGCGGGTGATGAATTGAAGGGTGATGTGGAGACACAAGAAAAGAACGATGTTATTTGAGACCATAACGGTGAAGAACCCGATGAACTAGAAGACGATCAGAAGATGATGAAAAAGAGACAAAAGAAGATGAAGTTAAATAGGAAGAGAACATAGATGATGAGAAGGATGCCGAAGTGGAAGAAGTGGTTCGGACACTCACATTTCAAATCGAATGGCCATGTGAGTGTGAAGATATGAAGGATAGTGTATCGGAAAAGGACTGGACAGATACAATTGATGAACACGATCAAAATGAGGCATTATTCAACATTGAAGTGAATCTGAAAGACAAAGACGATCGAACAGGCGATATCCAATCACACGATCCCGTCAACAAAGATATTTATGAAAAGGACGATGAGATGGAAGTCGAAAATGATATTTCTGAAAATGAAGGCAAGAAGGTTGAGTTGAAGATGGACGAGACAGCTGAAGTTGAAGACGTCGATGAGGGTGAGATCAAAACTCGATCGGATCCTCCCTCCAACCAGAACGACAAGACCGACCCAAATGGGAATGGAAAAGAACAGGAAGATGATACAAAGACTGAAATTGTCGATTCGGAAGACGATAACGAAGAGAACGAACTAGTCACAAGCGAATCTACTGTTGTTCCAAAGAATTGCAGATTTATCCGTTACTCATGAGGCTAATGTGACCAATTCACAGGGTAAAGTTGACGCCAGTATTCTAAAGAAGTGATCTATCTGGTGACGTCCATTTTCGAAGGAATTGCTCGATCGTTCCTGTTATTTTTTTTCAAACAACAATAGTGTGAAAAACAGTGAAGTATTGAGTCTAACTCCTCGAACGAGATGAATTGGATATCAAGATGTCATTTTGCTAAAAAAACACTTCAATCAAAGATAGGAGAGCAGTTAACACACACTTTTTTGATTCTCCTTCGAAAAACTTGATCTGATCTGGCCCATTTTTTCGAAACTCCCGGTCACTGACCGTCAGTACTTTTTGGAAAAAAGTGACCGGTCAGCTCGGTCAGTCCAGTATACTTTGATGTCTTCAGCTTCGTCAAATTTGTGATGATGTCAAAGAGGTGAAGGTTTTTTGTGAATTGAGTAAACAGTCACGGACAAAAGTAAGTGGCCACCCCTTCCTGCATTTATGAACAGATGATTTTTCGGCATGGGTTCGGCACGTATGGCAAAGTTCGGAATGTATGTCTTTTTTGTTTTTCAAGCTGCGTAGAAGAGTCCAAAATGCCAAAATTCCACTTTAGAGTGAACAGGGCCCCGATGCATTAGATGATGGAATTTCAACATCCATTGATTTGTATTCAGAGAAAGAAAGTACAAACCAGGCTGATCCAAGTTTGTCATTTTTTTTGAATATATGATTCGATGTTGACACCCAACGTCAAGTTATCACATCTAAATGATCCATAAAAGAAGAATCTGGATGAAATGAATGGATATCGTGATGGGGAAGAAAAAATTGTGACAATTGTGCGGAGAGTGATGATCTGACTTTTCTGTCTCATTTCAGCTCCTATTCATCCAATATTTCTGAAACACCATTAAAATAGATTTTTGAGGGCGATACAATATGATAAAACGTGATGTGCAACCTACTCGAGAAAGAATCCCATTCCTTTTTTCTTTTTAAGAATCTGCCATCGTTACTTCATAAATCTCAAATTTCTACCGAATTAACCACTCATTGATCTCTTATTAATCAGATTTTCATAATTTGAACAACAAAGATGACCACAAACAAAAAGGAGGGGAATCTTCAAAGTCAATGATGTGGCCCAGATCGGGGTTTCCACTCACTTTGAACACCTTTAACATGGTCATTCTGTACCAATCCGTTCGATTAGTTCACATTCACATCACATTCATTGATTTATCTCTCCTTTTTTGAGAAAAGTGTGATTAAATCAACGGATCAATGGGAAAAAACGAAAAAAGTCGACTTGACACTCTTCCCGACACTTGGTCAGTCGTTGGACACTCGTGCCATACATACCGAACCTTGCCATACATACCGAACTTATGCCATACAAACCGAACTTTACCATACATACCGAACCCATGCCGATTTTTCACACTTTTTTCGTAAACACTTCACATTCATGAAAGACGGTAATTTTTCAAATATAAAACAAGAATAGTGTGGTGAAGTGGAAATCAAGAGATTTGACTGATGTGCCCTGGGAGGCACTTTTGATTGCGGATGTCACAATATGTCTCCTCTTCCAAGAAGAGGAGATGTGACCTGTATAGTCTGTTCCTCCACTGAGAGCTCTCAACTTCCACTCCTCTCAGAGATACTGGAGGATCCGCGACGAAAAAGTGTGTTTTCTCTCTTCTTCATCCCTCTTCAGCCAGCTTTGTAAAGACATCAAACTCTCTCTCTGACGATGTTATTAAGTATTCTCACTTTCTCTCAATTGTAATGACCTGCTGTAGAGAACATGAGATTCGCACATTTTCTCCCACATTTTTTCACACCAAAACTGTCAGCTTTCAATCGAACAAGGACAGAATAAGCATTCTGACGACAAGTTAAAGAGGTTGGAAGAGTTGCACGGATGTCAGAAGAGGGATGAAGAAGAGAGAAAACACACTTTTTCGTCGCGGATCCTCCAGTATCTCTGAGAGGAGTGGAAGTTGAGAGCTCTCAGTGGAGGAACAGACTATACAGGTCACATCTCCTCTTCTTGGAAGAGGAGACATATTGTGACATCCGCAATCAAAAGTGCCTCCCAGGGCACATCAGTCAAATCTCTTGATTTCCACTTCACCACACTATTCTTGTTTTATATTTGAAAAATTACCGTCTTTCATGAATGTGAAGTGTTTACGAAAAAAGTGTGAAAAATCATCTGTTCATAAATGCAGGAAGGGGTGGCCACTTACTTTTGTCCGTGACTGAAAAGCTTTGAACAAACTGGTGGACATCTTCGACAGGTGTCCACTGTTCTTGTAAAGTAATCAAAAGAGTCCACTTTTTGGACCCTCACCCAAACAGGTTCCGATCTACCAATGTCACAATGAACGGTCGATTGAAAATGAGCTCCGGGGTATATGTGGGAAATGATGCAGTTTGAAGTGTTCCAGTATAGACAGTCGCAGCGGCTGCTTCGGCTCCTTTCTCCGTAACTTCCAGAACTGTTTTGTGGATCACTTGGCTGAGAGGAAAGAGAAGATGCGAGAAAGGATGATGGGGAGTCAATGGGGTGATGAGAAAATGAATGGAGATGAGGAAGAAGTGATCGATGTGAGAAGAGGACGAAGAATACACACTCGATTTTGAGGGATGCGGGAGAGATTCTGGGAAACTCAGCGGCATCCGAGAACGCCTCTCCCATCCCAAGAGCAGTCAGCGGTTCCTTCAGATCTTCAGTGCATTCCACCTTGAATTTTGGAAGCTGAAGGAAGATCCTGACACAATCAGACAAAGGGAATGGGTATGAAGGAACAAGGAAAAACACACTTTTCGAAGCTGCATTCTTCAACAAGAGCAGAAAACATTTGTGGTTCGAGATACTTTTCCGCTGTGGAGAGAAGCGCATTCTGTCCAGTTTCTAAAGAAGGAGAAAATGAGTGAAGTCAATAGGATGAGGAACAGCACACCGTTTGGAAGAATCAGAACCATATTCGCGTCAGAATTCCGAAAGAACAGGCGGACAGCTGAAACATAAGAATTGTTGAAATACCTGAGTTTGTGTGTCATGTCCATCATGGGCACTTTCCGCTTCGTCCCATCAAACAATGTGAAGTTCCGCGGATGTGTGGAAGATGGATCGAATGGGATATGGAAATCCTGCTTGAAGTGGACAGTGTTGACCAAAATCATTTTCTGGGCTGGTTGGAGCTGATTCACGACTTGTCTGATCAAACCCTTCGTATTCGTGCTCACCCAATTGTTGATGGTCGAGACAGTCCTGGCAAGAGACAGAAAGGGATGAATGGTGAAAATGATGAGAACGAGAGAGATGATCCAAAAAGGAGAGAAAAAGAGTGGTTGGGGTAGATAAAGTTCGAAATATACCCGCGGATCGAAATTAACCCGCGGTTCCTCCACTGGATTGTGATAAATGGATGTGAGTGTTGAATGTCTTTTCACGTCAAGATTCATGTCCGGAACTGAATTTGTCGAGAATTGGAGATGAATGTACCAACAGAAATCACAATCGTTGAAATTGAGGGTGATTGTGCTGGAATGGCCATATCATTTTTATGATCAGATCAGAAAATCACACACCACCCGAGCTATCGACAATATCAAAACTTGCATCCCAGCTAGAGTACCGATCTATCCCAAATCGTGTTCAGCGTGGATTGTTCATCCAAAGAGACCACGGAGTTCCTGGAAATCTACTCGAGAAAGCCAACGTCTGTTCTACGAATCAACTGTATAGAGGGAAGAAAGCTGAAACGGCCAACCGAGACATCGCCAAGAATGGTCGTCCATCACGACTTCTATTGCACCAAGAAAAAGAGCTGGTCGAGTTTTCACTAAACGAAATCAAAGAAACTGGAAACATCGATAAATCAAAAATATTGAAAAAAAGTATCGTTCTTTTCCATTCAATCCCTTCAGGCAAAGGATATTGAGGAATCGAGTGGACGGTATGATCCAACAAGACCTTTGCTATCCAGACAGTGGATCAACGGGTTTATTGGACGACACCCAGAACTCCGCACATGCAAACCAAAGTTCTCTGAAAATGCAAGGATCGAAGCATCAACCGAACAAACCATGAAATTTTGGATTTCATTGCTTGGAGAAACAATAGCAGACTTAGACATCGATCCTGACTTGATCCTGAATTGTGACGAAACATCGGTGATTGCTCGTCAAGATACAAAAACACACATGGTAACCGCGACAGACAATCCTGTGGCACTATCTCCTTCACTTCCAAGACACGAAAATGCTACGTTGTTCGTCACGGTGTCAACGAAAGGCATTGCCCTCTCCCCCATTCTGCTATATCCCCGCAAAATTAACAAACATGAATTCACTGATTTGGAAATTCATGGATTTAAAGTCATTTTGCAAGGAACTGGTTGGATGACAAGATGTATTTTTGAAGAAATAGTAGAATCGATGTTGATCCCGGAAATCAACAATCTCAGGCAACGATTGAATAAACAAGGGAAAACAGCACTGATAATCACGGACGGCTGTTCTTCACACACATCCGAACAGGCAATTCGAACACTAAAGCATCACAACATTCGTCTCATTCTAATTCCGCCGCACACCTCTCATGTTTGTGCTCCACTGGATCAGTATATATTCGCAACTTTCAAGCAAGTATTGTCAACAATGTTCAGTCCACCACCAGGTTGCACGGAACAGGAATATAAAGCAGCCCTGGTCGCTGCTTTACCAGGTGCGTTTGTGAAAGCAACTACACCTGATATTATCCGTGCATCATTCTCAGCCACTGGTATTTCCCCACTTTCACTTGAGGCACTAATCAAAAATCTTCAGAAATATCAAAATGGTGCGGGCCATCAGTTAGATCGCGTTGGAGAAGATACCTCTCCTCAATCTCCTCCAAACTCACCAATCCTTACCCATCTCCTACCAAAATATGTGGGATGCCTTCTGGACACCTCAGAAGAAAGACAAATCGATCCGACTCTCCCTAAATCTGAACGATTGAGAATGATTATGCAAGCCCCACCAGCCCACCCACCTCCGCCAACTCAAACTCAGTTTCATGTGGTTAAATTGAAACGAACGCAATCAGGACCCATCTCACCGTCGACTGCAATCCTTGAGCTCGAACAGTTCGCCTGCCACCGAAAGAAACGACCCATCACATTCTTCTGACATTTCTACAAGGACGAGAACCTCTAATTCAAAGTTTCTGTCGAATTTCTTCTCACCATTGTCCTCTTTTCTAGATACTTTTTTCGAATCACGAAATGAAATTGAAATGCGTTTGAATGAGTGTCGAAAGAGATGAAGCAAAACGAACACGATTGAAAAGTCGAAACTTGCACCATCGGGTTAATTTCGATCCGCGGGTAAATTTCGAACTTTATGTGAACAGTGAAATGAACAAGTGGATAAAACTGACAAACTCAGGTTTTGAGAAATCCACCGATTTTGCTGTCGCAGCGAAGATCGACTCGGTCTCCGAAAGAAAATCAGAGTAAACTTCGAATTTGTCTGTTATCCACAAATAATTGGCCATTGTGAAGAGAGGATCCCGATCCTCCATTTGTCTTCCTGCTGCCAACATCGAATGGAGCGAGTTGATCTGAATCGCATGAAAAGAGGATATTCAGAACAATAAAACCCAAAATTCAGACTGGTTCGTCACTCGATGCATTTGGAAGACAGAGGGTCTCCTTCATTGAACGCAGCGTGTTTCCCATCGCTCCATTCCCAGCCATCAACAGACACTCGTGGATCGACAGTGGCGAAATCAAAACATTCCGTCACGACGATCCCAGCAGAGTCGTCAATTTCTGTCCGAACTGCCCGACACTGGCTGATTGCTCTCGCAGAGATGGATCGAGTTTGGTTTTGTCTTCCTTTGGAGACGTAAATGAGCGATTCTCAATGAAATAAGGGATGCGTGGGTTCGTTGGATCCAAAAGTTGTTGAAAGTCCTTATAGTCCCTCCACAAACCCGTCTAAAAAATATAAACCCGTTTTTATTCGCCAAAACCCAAAATTCGAACTATAGTTCTAAAATTTTTGCAGACTGACTCTGATAAACTGATTATAAACAGAATTGTGAGAGAAAAGTTCTGAAACAAATGATCTGACATGAGATTGATTCAAAAGGATGGGGATATGGAATTCAGAATTGCCCAGCTGGCTCTAGGATGTTCGACCCAGCTAAGCTGATGCACAGCGTGCGTCGAAAGCCATTGCATTGTATTCCTCGCCGTCGTTGGGGGACTTCGAAGGATCAGAGAAGGGACAGAACTGACCCCGTTTTCCTTCAGCATCAGACATCCACACGCCTCCATCGATTTCGGAGTTGTGTGGAGAAGATGAGGGAACTGGGAGGGAAGAGGCAGAAGCAGAGGAGGCGAGCGAACACCGCTCGTCGGAACAATCGTTCCCCCATCCCTTCTCTCTCGACTACCATCAAACATGACCAGAATTGGGGAATGAGGAGAAAGAGGAGGCTGCGTTGTTGGGGGCCGATGGAGTCGGAAGAGGTGCGACTGCAAGAATGGAAGGAAGGGAACGGAGAGGACGAGAGTGAATCGGGAGAGAGCATGGACCTTGTTCTGCGGAAATAGGCGATAGAGTTGAAATTGAGGTGCTCGTCAGACTTGTTGGAGCGGAGTAGAGAAGAGTTGTCGTGGTGCGGAGATTGGGAGGGGGATGTTGGAGACGAGAGCGTGTCGGATTGGTCTGGGTTCGAGGACGGGTCGAGTGAGAGTGCGTTGTCGATCGGAGAGCAGACGTTTGAGCTGACGTCGTTTCCGGCTGATCGGACGACACGCAGCCGAACGACACCGAACACGCCTCTGTGGCGGAAGAGGAAGCCGAAGCAGCCGGAAGAGACGCGGATCATTCTGAGTCTGCTTCAGCGCGATCGGAAGGTGTAGACAGCAACAGGAGTGCGGAGGAGGCAGAGCAGGTCGCCCAAGCGAAGTGGGAGTGTGTGGTGGGAGAAGCAGAAAGAGAAAGAGGAGACCCCGCCACAATGTCGCTTTCAGCTTCCTCCGCTGGACATCGGGAAGGTTGTGGCCGAAGACTTCGAGACAGGGTCAGATGCAGTGCGGTTTGGATCGACGCCGCGTCTGTCGACAGTGTTGGGGAAGAGGGGGAATGGGGGAGAAGACACACTTCTGGTTGAGCTGGCGCAGAGTGATCGGTTCTCAGTGCAGACATATCGAACACATGAATGGGAAGAAGAGGAACGTGAGACCACTCTCGTCGTTGGATGGGAGAGAAGACGCTGGACAATGGGTGTGATGTGGACGGGGAGAGGCGGCAGAGGGCGAGGATACCGTGCGGATGGAGGGAGAGGACGAGGATGGAGCCAGACTGGACGAGACCGTCCATCTGCCCAGCCCGCCCTTCTTCCACTCCGACATAGCAGAAATAGCTCGGCGAGAGTGGGTATCACACCCGACACCGCAAGTTGTGTCATCGCTGGACTCGCCACAGTTCGCTACACCAGTGTCGAGCAGAAGGGGAAGCAAGAAGGAGAATGAAGGAGAGATGGAAGACTTTATGCGAACTCTGTAGAGACCGAGGCGGAAGATGGATGGAAGAGGCAGCTTCTTCTGAGGTAGAGTGGCTGTAGAATTTGAGCGAGTTGGAGCTTCGGAAGTTTGAGGGACGTGGTTTGCCTGCGGTGTGCAGGGCCTCCCGTTGTTCGTCGGAGAGACTGAGAAGGCCACGCTGCCCCTTGACCGAGCCCGGGTGAGCGAGTCGGAGAGGGGATGGGCGGGGAGTGATGTGGGAGGAGGGAAGTCGAGGCAGTGGATTGGCTGAGAGCGGGACGGAGGAATGTTCCTTGTCGTCAGATCATCATCCGCTTCGGCTGTGCCTGCGGAGGAGGAAGAGTACCCTGTTGATCATCTTTGGCGGACGGAGATGTTGCGGATCGGGAAGGATGGAATGAGTGGGAGGTTTAGCGAGTGTTTGGAGCGTCTGTTGAGAGATATTGAGTCGTAGGAAAGTTCTTGGTCGTTTGAGCATCGTGAAGTGATGATCCATCGTGTCTGACTGCTCTGGATTTATCGTCGAGCTATTTCTTGATGACTGTGGAGAGCTGTCCAATAAAAGGGGATTCATTGACTCGGATATATCTCTTAGATCATCGAAAATGATATTCAATACTCTTGGAATGGTGATGAACGATGCAAAGAACCCGAAGTGAGAGGGTCATGTATCGTGTTGTTTCGACAGTAGTCGGGAAAATTATCAAGGAATGGAGGATTTTGAGTAGTTTGGCGATGTTAGTTCAATAAGTTTCTCAAACAGATCTCTAGAGAACTAGGTGATCACGGTTTCTTGAAATGTGTTGACGAGCTTGTTTGCGGAAGAGGTAATAAATTCACCAATTTGTGGTTGGGATGGAGAAGTGGTGTTATATGGCAAATCAGGCATCAGTGATTGATAATTTGGAGATAGAAGATGAATGGAATTAGTAGACCCATTCTTTCAAAAAACGTTCCGACTATTTTAAATCACATGCAGATAACCTAAATATTGCACCTCGTTTCTAATACACCTCCCTTTGACTCACTGTCGCTATCCTAGGACTATCAAGTTTGTTCCGAATAAAAACGGGTTGATATTTAAAAAAGGGTTTGTGGAGGGTCTATTATCAAACTCGTTGTCGATACTTTCCTTGTGGGAGGCGATATCGCGTTCAGCTTCGAAATCACAAACGAATCACACTCATCTGTCACTGAGGTGAGAGAATCGATTTTAACATGGAGTTGTTCGAGGAATGGCTTTTGTGGCTTTAATAAAGGTAAGATCAATTTTGCTGATTCCATCAAATGTCTCAACCAAAGGAGATCATAACTCTCCGAGAAGAATTGGCCAATGCCCACGTTATCATGCCGCCCGAATTGCTTTTGAAGATCAGGCAGGAAATATCCAACACCGAAAACTCCATCGCCTCTCACGAGGCAACAATCGCAACTTTGAGAAAAGAAGCAGTTGATCTGAAGCAAGCCGGAAATACACCTGGTTTCATTTCTCATTCCTTGCTGTCATTCTCCCAGGTGCCCTCGCTAAAGTCAAGGAAAAGGCAATTGCCCAGAAGAAGCTAGAAAAGGACCGACAACGTCTTGAAGATCTTACGCAACTACTAGCTCAGATGGGGAAGGAGTCTACTCCCTCTGAAGCGGCAGCTGATGAGAACGTGTCATTGTCGCCTGAATTGCTCTTGAAGATCAGGAGGGATATTATCTTTACCGAGTGCTTAATCGCCTCCCACGAGACAATAATCGCAAATTTAACAAGAGAGGCCCTTGAACTGCACAACACTGGAAATAAAGCTGGTTTGATTGCTCAATTCTTGCCATCGTTCTCCCAGGTGCCATCGTTAAATTGGAGGGAAAAAAGTTCTCCAGAAGCAGCTTGAGATGGACCGAGACTATCTTCTGCAACGCAACACCGATTTTTTCCTTGTGGATCGAATGATTCAGTTGGGGAAGGAATCGATGTCGCCTGAAAACATCTTGGAACTAAGCAGTACGTTTCCACCACAGAAGAAGTTATTGCCGACAAACAGAACGAACTCACTCAATTGAAAGAACATGCCCTTGAGCAACCACGAGCCGGAGATGCCAGTTCCGAAGCCACGGAAAACTCTCCGATTCGGAAAGAATTGAGGCAGGTCCAGCAACTTTTTTTGCAACGGCTCCTGCATCGTCATGAAGTGTACAGACTTCTTCTGATGGAGACAGAACCAAATTCTCATGAAACTTCGACTGGTGAAGCCGCCCCATCTTCGCCGGACTCTCTTTCACAGCTGAAGCTGGATATCACCAAACTCGAACAATTCCTCTCCCTCTACCAGGGAAAAGTCCAACAATTGGAAAAGGAGGCCATTGAACTGGAACGTGCTGGAAATCATCCTGGTTTGATATTCCATTTCTTGTCATCATTCTCCCAGCTGCCATACTCAAAATGAAGGAAAAAATGTATATCGAGAAGAAGTTGGAGAAAGACAGACAACGTCGTTCAGATCTTAAACAGAAGCTTGCTCAGATGGAGAGAAGTGAACAATAATTTGGTTGGTTTTCGCAGGCCACGTGTCAAGTTAATCTTCTATTTGTCAGCCACGTTGGTTGTTTTGTATCGGTTGTCTTTGATTTGTTTTCACCCTTCAGTCGTGCCATCCCTTCCTGGGTCCGTGGGGATTGTGGGTTCTAAGCTTTTTTCTCCTTTCATCCACATCACTCCACATTATCTCGATATTCACGCTGGAAACAGAAACCACAAATCTTCTCTTGAAAACTGGAATCGATTCAATATCTTCGGCAATTTCTTAAAAACATTGTCTTCCTTCGAAGAGTGCCTTTGAAGCAATCAGGATTGAGTTGTTTTTATTATCAGACGTCAGTCCACTCAATCGTTAAAAAGTTGTGGGATTCCAAAATCGGACGTGAATCACTTATGACCACACCTGAAAAGCCTGTACTTCCCCAGAAAGAAATACTCGAAACGTATCGTCGATTCTCGTCTGACTACGACCTCAAAACCATGAACACGATGGTTCCAGTCATCAATCATTTTCTTACTCTGATTCCGCCACTTGACTCTTCGTGCATCGTTCATGATAATGCCTGTGGAACTGGGATAGTGACTCAGACAATCATTGCGAACATGGAATCAGCGGCTTCGCAAGAGTCTGCCCCAGCCAAGTTGACATTCAAGTGTTCGGACATCTCGCCGGATATGATCAACAAATTGTGCGAGAAAATCGAGAAATTTGAGTGGACGAATGTCACAGCTACTGTGATGGATTCTACACAGCTCACGTTCGATGATGAATCGTTCACACACAGCATCTCCAACTTTGGCATCATCTTCGTCCCTGATCCCGTCGCAGCAGCTCGTCACATTTTCAGAACACTGAAGCATGGCGGCATCTGCATTTCGACGAGTTGGGAGCACTGGGGATATCTTCCAGCACTGCAGAAAGCTGAACAACTCATCCGCCCTGATCTCCCATCGTTCACCGACACTTTTCCCGTCAAATGGGCGAGTGAAAGTTTCGTGCGATCCGTTTTCGAGGATGGTGGGTTCACGGGATCAAATGGAGCTGTGACATTCGACCGTTGCGAGACAACAATGCAACTGGACACTCTCGATAAGCTGACTCAGTCGTGGTGGACTATGGGATATTTAGCGAGAGGGTGGGCAGAGGAGGACAAAACAAAGTGGCTCGATGTGATTGTGGACGAATTGACGAAATCGGAGGATTTCTCCATCGACGCGTCGGGAATCTGCCACACGAAGATGTATGCGCTGATTTGCAAGGCAGTGAAGTTCTGATCTCGCTTCTGTTCACACTATTATTCGGTTTTAAGAGTTCAACTTTCGTTTCAATCGCTTCAAAACATGTTTCATGAACAATCAATTTTTTGATGAATCCTGCAATCATATCGTCACTTCATGTCTCCCACAACTCTCCAATATCCGTCCTTCATTGGGTTGCGATGCTCTGCTTCATCATTCAGGATTGGGTGGGCTTAGAACCATCCTTCGTTTTGTTGGGGCAGATCCGAGGCATCCTGGCTAAGATGAGCCAGTTGGGACAGAGTTCGGAGAGGTGGATAGACTTGTGTCGCCCATCCCGTCGTTCATGTCTTCCAGTGATGATGTGAAGAGAGGGATCCGACATCAAATCGTCGTGGCTGGATCTCGTCTGCTGTTCACGCAATGAAGGATCTTTAGCTCAGAATATCGCAATTTCTGGCAAGTATTCCTCCATTACACCTGTATCTCGGTCATGTCTTTGAGAAACAGAGACAAACAGCAAGCACTATCCAATGATGGATACAGTCGAGCATTGAGTGAGAAGAGAGTAAAAGTTGAGGTTGTTGGCGAACCAGACAACCAGTGGATCCAGTGAGTTGAAGAGACAAGTCAGCGCGGGAAGTTGCTGTTGAACCAAGAGCTTGTATGGACATGCCTCGAACAAGACACAAATCGCTCTGGGAGGATCGAGGAAGCGAGGCTGACTGGCGGGTATTGTTCGAGAAGCTTGAGACGAGTTGAAGAGGAGAGTGGATGAGAGGTTTCCACACGAGATTTCAGTCTTCTTCGTCGCGCCATTCACCGTGTCCATAATGCAGTCCCAGCTCGTTGCTCAATCTGATCACTTGGTTCAACATCAGCAGGCTTCTGATTTGATCCCAGTGATCCCAGTCGGATCTGATCCCACTAAATACCTACAATACCATTTCGTTTCTTTCATTTCAAAAAAGTCTTCTTATATATGATATTTGAATGGAAAAAAAAGTAAAAAGGAAAATGGTCACTTCATAGATCATGAAAATGCAAACTTTGGGTGCTGCTGTTTCAGTTTGTTCTACAACAATAATTATAAAACCAAGTCGATAATGCGTTATTATGTCTTCTTTGATGGTTTTTTCTCACTGACTAAAGTCAATGAAGGGAATACATCGAAAAAAGAAGTGTTGGTGATTGTGATCGTGCGTGTTTTTGGGAAATAAGAGCTGTCTGAAATATTGAAGAGCATTATGTGAAAACAAGAAGTGAATTGAACATGATTAATGAAGTGATAATGAGAAAATCTCAAAGGAAAAGAGTTGAAATTTGATCTCAGTCCAAATTTAGGCACTGACATCAATTGATCCCAGTTTTACCTATTTTGATGGGACTACTCAGATGCCTGAACATCAGCCTTCCGCGGAATCCGTTCTCGAAGTTGTGTCGCCTCGTTTCCACCACATCTTCAAATCCCTCCTTTCTCAACGAACCAAGAAGTATCGCGCTTGACCGAATGATGGTTCTGTCTTGTGTGTTCCACTCTTCCACTGCGTCCGCCATACTCACGAAAAACTCAAAAATCGAATGGTCGTGGTCGAAAAAGGTCAGACAACTTGGGATCAACTGAAAGATGGGCAGTGTCAGGACATAATCCAATGTGGGCTGAAAGTATGGTGCGACTGAGAGGAGTCGGGGTTCGTCAAACATGAGTTCATTCGTAAGAAGAGGATCGTCGATCGAGAAGCGGTTTCTGAACAGATGCCAGAAGTACTCCTCTGATGCAACCAGAACCTGCTTCAGAACTGCCTCGTGCACTGCTTGTTGTTCGGCGCGATCGGACACTTTCAGTTCTGCAACACAATCCATCGATGCGAGAGAAACAAATGAACCAATGATGTTTCTGAGATGGCAGAGGATCATTTGAGACTCTGTGAAAGGGAGAGATAGTGGACTGAGATTCGTGATGATTTGAGGGATAAGGTTGGCAGTGACGAGTCTCAGTCTGGTTGGAGCAGACATGAATCGAATCATCGTTTTCAGAATCTCCAGACTTGATTTGATGATTCTTTGATTCGGCAAGGAAAGAAGTACCACGAGAGCTTCCATATAGTCGATCACCGATTCATTTGACGAGGATTCAAGGTCGACGAGAAACTGAGAAACAGTTCCTGGCGGAGATGGAAGGAGTTGGTTCAGAAAGAGTTCTGCGTTTCCTTCCAACGGTCCCTCAAGTGATTCACCCTTCCTCACCATCGAGACCAGTGAAAACAAAATTGTTGTCTTCTCCTTGTCAGACTCGACAGTTTTCCTATCCCAATTCACGAAGGCCGAAGAATCTACAAGCGTACAGAACCGAAGATATCACATACCAGATCGAGAGGAACCACATGAGTTGCCGGTTGGAGATGTTTGAGAATGCATTAAGGCACAGACGGATGAGAGTCTCCCAAAATGGGTTGATCATTCTGAATTCCTCTAATTTCACAAAAGTCAAGGCGCCAGAGTAGAATCATTGAAGTGGAAAAGATAAGACCTTATATCCAAGCCGATATATCGTTGTCAATAAGAAATCAATGAAACGTGATCATCACAAAACATCGTCATCCTCTTCGTGGTAAAGTTCATCCAATGTGACGTCTTCGAAATGCCAGTGACGCTCATATGGAACATTACCATAAATCTGACGAGCCGTTGGGAGAGAAAAATGGTTGAGAAGGTCAAACTGATAATCTGTGGGATAACGAGAGAGAACGTTTTTTGTATTCGCTCCTTTCCACTTGTTCAGAAAGACCAGCGAGAAGGAAGTTCGAGTGATCTCGCCTCGGTCTGCCATCCCTTCCTCAGACAAAGCAAGCACAACCTGCTTCATTTGTGGATTGGATCTATTCCTCTTTTTGGTGAACATTCTGCAGATAGTTTTGAGAATGTATAGATCGGATGGGATCAGGTCCAGACGAACAAGAGCCATGGAAAGGACAGAGAGAAGAGAGGAAAGAGGAGGAGTGGAGAGAGTGGTTGTCTGAGCGGAGAGGATGAGAGACTGAAAGAGACAGAGAAAGACGTAAACGAGGAGTGAGTGTTCGTCACTGTTCGAAGGAATTATCGTCCTGTCTGGTGATGAAGGTACAACAACTGTGAGAATTCGAGTGAGGAAGGGAGCGAGTGAAAGGAGTGTGGAAGCAGAGATCCAAGCTTGGGAGCGCGGAAGGACCATTTTGTGGAGAGCGAGGAAGAGCTGTTGTGGAGTTATCTGAATGCCCTTCCGATTGAGACTGATAACAAGAGGATCGTCAGGTGCCAGACATCGGGACAAGTTCTCTCTGTTCTCCTCCAAAATGAGACAGAGGCTCTCAGCTGTTCCCTTTGTGATGTCAACAATCAGATTCTCATTTAGTCCTTGAAGAACTTGAGATGGTGTGATTGTGTTGGCTGTTTGAGATGGGGTTTGATCAATGTCATCAGATGCCGGTAGTACAAGTGGAGGAACAAGACATTCCGGCAAGTCGAGGCTGGCAGAGAGAAGGATGGAGGAGAGGATGGACGTGAGAGGGTATTGGGTGGCGGAGGATGGGTCATCGCCACCGAAAGGAACAGTGGCTGTGGAGATCGAGAAGGGTGTTGGGGTGTTTCGTGTTCGCTCCTCGATCTGCTGAAGAGTAAGCAGGATGGAGCGAAGAAGAGAGAGATCAGGTGTCACTGTGAGCGAGACTAGAACATCGATGAATGGTGTTGGGTCGAACGAGTCGACGCTCATCAGACCTCCAAACACTATCAAGCACGAATCAACAATCTGGGACATCAATAAGTAATTCTCAGGATCGTATCCCCCATCCACTCCTTCCCGACGACGAGCAGCAACGAAACAAAGAGTGCTCGAGACCAGTCCAGATAGTTTCTGGTTTTGATCGATGTCGAACACTGTGTGAGCGAGAGAAGGAGGGTCGAGTCGTCCAACGCTGTCTGCAATGTGGGCCAGAGCTGCCGAGACCAACGGAAGATTGTGAAGACGGCCAGCCAACTCGAGAACGCGGTCGAATGCAGCGAGATGTGTGTCGAGATGAAAATCAAGGCGTGGTGTGCATCGGACGAAGTGAATCGATAACATGAAAAGGGCTTGTGCGTCATTCTCTGCTTTCATCAGCTCGTCCACAAAACCGGGATCGCCTCCCGAAACAACAGCCAGTTGCGTCACAAGCTTCCATCTCTCCTCACCCTCAGCGGTTCTCAGCTTCTCGGTGATAGACTTCTCGAATGGCGAGACACGTGTGGAGAGGCGTTTGACAGGAGCAGTTTCTGGATCGCAGAAAAATGGCAGTTCAGCCACGTTCTTCATTTCTGCGAGGAGAGCGATGGGAGTGTTGTAGGAATTCACTGTCGCCATCTCGACCAAGCATTCCACAATTCGATCGAGAGAGCTGTGGACAGGATTCTTCGTCGATCTGACGAACCAGTTGGGCATTGACAGAAACTGCCATTGTGATTCTGGTCCAAGAAATGGGAAGAGATGGACACAGGCTGTGTCTCTTCTCTCCACATCTTGGTGACTCAAATCCAGTACCCAATGATTGAATCCGTATTCGAGGCGAACTGCGATGTCTGCCTGTATTGTTAGTGGTATGAGGGCAGATGGAATGTTGGAGTCGTTCCACACGCTTGGCTTTTGAGATGAGAGGCACAGCTCGGAAGAGAAGAAGGGGAAGGAGTGTGGGAGTGTCGTTGTCGACTTCAGAGCGAGATTTCCACATAATACAACGACCTGCTTCAGCACAAATTGATTGACAAGGTGCTTCGTTGTGATCAGAAGATTCAAACTCCTGATCTCGTTGAGAAGCGAATGCATCGCTCACAAGGAAAGTGGGAGGAGTGG
Source organism: Blattamonas nauphoetae (assembly GCA_033064195.1). Taxonomy (NCBI): domain Eukaryota; phylum Preaxostyla; order Oxymonadida; genus Blattamonas; species Blattamonas nauphoetae. The sequence goes on along the minus strand of JARBJD010000013.1, from coordinate 515,851 downwards.
CGAAGAGGAGGGCCTCGGTGTGTGGTGTGGACAGGCCAAACTGATTGGAGAATACAGACACAGCAGCTGTCGACATTTCAGTGTTTGTGCTGGCAGCAGAGAGAACGAGGAAAGCTAGAAGACTAAATGAAAGTAAGTTAAGGGATTTTCAGTACTGCGTCAGATCAAGCTTCACTTCTGCTGCAGTCGGCGAAGGTATGAGATGGATTGTTGACTTGCTGTGTTTGAGGAGGAAGGAAGAAGCTCCCGTGGCTTCGAAGGTGAGAAGCGACGGTGTCGAGATGGATTTGGGTGGGAGTGGTGCGTTGTTGGGAACGGGGAGAGTGGTGGGCATGTCGAGGGCAACGAAGAGCATCAAGAACGCAGTGAGTGAGTAGTGAAGGAGCGTGTGGAGCACAGCGTCGAGTGCTAGCTTAGACGCGAGTGGCCCTGGTGACGGTGGTTCTGAGTGTGGAGGAAGAGGCTCTGAATCGGAGTCGTCACTTTCATAGTTGGTGCCCGTATGTTGGACAAACGTGTGCTTCGTCCTGCGGTGAACTGCTGCTGAGTGACTCGCGCGGCTTGAACAATCGCCAAACACAAACTCCCAGCAATTGCACAATCGCTCCAGCGATGCATTGCCTTCCGAAGAGGAGCTGTGGGAGCAGTGCGAGAGTGGCCGCGAAGTGGAAGGAGAGTGTGGCGACCATCGAGCGAGAGTGGCGACAAAAAATCCCAATCGTTCGGCAAACGAAACCATGAGGTGACATTAGAGCCGAGAATGGTCATACACAAGCAGTTTTTGTTGTCAAAAAGAAGCCAAAAATAGTGTGAAAGGTTCGCTGGTTCTAGCTCGTTTTTAAGTTTGTTCTGGAATGTTCATGCCCTGCAAGTTATTCAATTCCATCGATTCGACAACAATAAGGCGTCCAGTGGGTCTGTTTTTGTCGTTTCGCAGTTGTTCCTCCATCACATCCTCGATGCCCTCCATTCTCAACATTCGATGCATTGTCTGCCACATCTGTTGCCCGTCTCCCCTTGTATCGTTCCATTCTCGCTGGGAATCAATCACGATCTCCGGAAAACCCCAGATTGAGTATTCATTTTCGAAGAATGTGAGACAACTTGGTATCGTGAGAAAAACTGGCATATGAAGGACAAAATCCATTGTTGGTTGATAAGATGGACAAATATGGAGGAGTCTGGCGAGAAGACTGAGGAATTCACAAGATAGACTGTCATCGCTGATCGAATATCGGTGAACGCACAAATGGCAAATATATTGCTCCAAAGGCACGAGAACTTGCTTCAAAACCGTCTCGTGAACAACTTGTTGTTCAAGGTGATCTTTAATTTCTAGGTCTTCGAGACAACCCTGAGTTGGGATCCAGAAAGAATTGGCAATGGTTGAAATGAGAGAACTGATGATATCTTCGTCGATTGTAAAAGAAAGAGATAGTGGATTGAGTGCAATGATGAGTTGAGGGAACAGATCAGCTTTTACGAGGGCTAGAAAGACCTGGGCTGAGCAGGTGACCAGCAGAGAACTGAGCATATCCATCGATGCTGTGGTGAGAACCTGACTGGGTGAAGAAACTAGCACTACAATGGACTGGACGAAGTTGGTATGAGAATCATCAGATATTGACGCAAGGTTGTCGAAAAAAGCATCGGTTGATTCTTCATCCTCCGGAGTCACAGATTTGAGAAATTTTGCGGCTTTAGCTTCCAGAGAGACATCAAGCGCAGGTTGGAACTTCACAGTGGCAACAAGAGACCGAAAGACAACTGCCTTTTCGTGGTCTTTTGTTTTATCATCTTCGTTCCAATTCAGGAAAGGCAAGCAATCCATTGAAAATGGCAAGTGAGTGGAGGACAGATCAGGGTGCGTTGGGCATGAGGAGGTGTTTGATATCTTGATGATCGAGTTCATTCTGTCAAACTTTGGGAAAACTCTCGGTATGGGTGAAAAGAATACGGAAATCAAGAATAGTGAAATCAGGACAAAGAGGAGAAAAATAAAACTGATATGAAAGAGATATCAAAAAAATGAAGTACAAAACATCATAAAAGTAAGCATAATGAATGCTGAAAGTGATTAACAGTGCTTCATCTCTTTCGAACTTCAAAAACACATCCAGTCGTCTCCATCTTTCGTCGAATCACAACAGGCTGTCTCCCACTCCATTCCACAACCATCCCCGCTTGAGTTGACGATCCTGAACGAGTGATCATCGTTGTATTCTGCAGGACGAGTGTGGCGTGAATCGAATCGAACGAAAAGAGAGCAAATATCTTGGGAGAAGAAAGATCTGAATCAAAACAACAATTTTCGAACACAATCACATGTGACGACGAATCGTGGTGGGAAGAGTTGAGCGAAATGGCGATGGCAGATGAAGTCGAGGACGAAGAGAACGAAATGTTCCTCAGTTTCACTCCATCCATCTTCAAACCAGACGAGAATCCAACAAATTCAACAATTGAGCTGGGCACACTCACATCAACGAAATCAATATGAAGCACAGAATGGTCAGTCCCTCCCAACACAGAGATCGGAGTGGGCACAAACGAAGAAGAGGCGAGCGTGCAGTCGGAAACTGTCAGTGTGCTCTCCCCAACCATCTCAACCACTCCAATCCCGTTCACCACTTTCAACACTTCGCACGATGTCACGGAGACAAGCGACGACGAGGCAGAGACAAGAAAGCGGGTGTTTGGAGAGGAAGAGAGGGAGGTGAGGCGGAGAGCGGAGAGAGCGAGTGTCGAATGCGACGAACATGAAATCACTCCTCTGGAATTGTCAACTTTGTTTCCATTCACTTCCAACTCAGACTTTCCAGACGAACCAGATGGTGAAGTCAGTGAAAGTGAAGACGACATCAGGAACAACGCTTCTGAGAGTGAGGACGATTTGACGATGACGATCTCCAAACTCGACGACACTTTCTGTTGGAATGTCTGTTCCACTGTTCGACACGCAGTCTCTTCGCTCTCTCCACATCCCCCTTCCGACACTTCGTGCGACTCCCCATTCGCGAACAGTCTCTCGCTGAACGAACCACCAAGCAAGTAGTGCAGCAGGGACACCGACCGAAGCGCAGACGATTCGGGTTGCGCGTTGTCTTCACCCCACAACAGCGCATCGTCGTTTGGTGTTTCGAGGCCAGCGATTGTGGCTGTCCAGTGCTTCGCTGAGAGCAGAGAGGAGAAGGAGTGGCCACTAAGATAAACCCATTGGCCGAGTCCAGCACTCTCACACGACGAATCAAACGAGCAGTTCACAACCAGAGACGACGATTCCACTGATTCCTCACAGCGAACCCAAATCACTCCTCCATCTCCATCCGACTTGCACGACGAGAATGACGACGCAGTCAGACTGAGGAACGACGATGACGAGACTGTTCCACAAACAATCGATCCACTCGAAGAACTGTGGAACGACCTGAACGAGCAAGAGTCAACTGAAAGTGATCCTCTTCCTGACAGCGAGATCAGTGAAGTCGCGAAGCATCCTTCGTTCGTGTCGAATGAGATGAACGAGAGACTGAGTTCATGGATGGGAACTGAAATGTGGCCAGACAACGATACGAGAACATCTTTCGATGATTGTTCATCTCCACACACAATCAGATGGTTCCACGAGTTCACCACTTCTCCCGTCAGTGTCGATGCGGTTTGGAGTGATATTTGCGACGTTGTCGAGTTCAGAAGATGGCTCATCGAGGATGAGATCGTCTTGCACGGCAATCGATCCAATCCACATCCTCTCGCATCTCTTCCCAACGAACTGACAAACACCTCGTTCAGTTTTGTCTCCACCAGATAGACCAGAAGAGTGGAAGATGAGAAGATTGGAGATGACTCTGATGAATCTGTTCCCCACATCCGATTTTCGTTCACTTTTCCGAAAAGTGTTGGATGGCCACTCCAATTCTGAGGATCAATTTGGTTCTCAAGATGTGCTCCTTCAACAAACACCCAATCTCCCTTCTTTCCATTCCCACACGAACATTCTGAGAATGTGCCCTTCATCACAATTTGCGATGATTCAGTCGCAGACGAGAGAAGAAGATGAATCACTCCTCCAGACAAATCAGACTTGCAGTTCGAGAACTGAGAGCTTGTGATTGACAATGCGTTGGCTTCCCCAAGTGACGCTGACACAACCGATCCAGATGATGCTGACGAGAATCCAGAGAACGAGCACGACGCGATCGACAATGAACCAGCATCAGAAACTCTCATGAATGGTCGTGCTTTCACGGCTGTGGAGAATGACACAGATGACACTGTCAGATGACCATGACTGATCGAGAATGAACCCTGTCCCACCACTTCCACTTCCACTCCAATCTCCTCGTTCTTCATTGGGTTCGCGCTGATTGTGATTTCTGAGTTGGGCTGCTCCAGTCCCTCTGCCAGAGAGAAGGCAGAGTCAATCACAATCTTCCCACCACTCACCAGCTGCGTCAGACAGAACGAGAGCGTCTGTTGCGGAAGACAAGCGTGCCCACCTTTCACTGCATCCACTCCTTCCCGACGAACATGAACCACTCCAGACGCCCTTGCAAACCATTCGTACAGAATGCTCTCCACAACTCCATTCACTGATCCCGCCAGCTTCTTCCTCTCTTCCAACGAGAAGAATCTAGTTTCAGGAATCTTTGGTTTCAACTTCGTCATTTCAGCACTGGCTGCAATTGAGGCAAAACTGTCTCCAAACATCAGCAGATGCGATCCTGTCCCGTTCGAACGGATCGATGACACAGACTCAGAAGAGTCCAGCACCAGCGATCCTCCCTTTTCCATAACAATAGCACTCCCCTCTGACGAGTGACCGAACACAACATTTGAGATCTTCGACGACCCAAGATCAACAATTCCTGCTTGTCCAACACTGATGAGTGATGTCACGAACGACGAAAGAACCAGCGCATTCTCTGATGACGATCCACCAATCACACACTCGTCCACATCCAGAGTCCCACACTTCACTGAGAACAGCGTTGGAGAGATGCTGCTCGAGTCGAAGCAGACGGGTAGCGATTTCATTGTCACAGTGATCCCAGTCTCATCCACTTCAATCATTCCAGATTCTGTCAACCAAAGAACTCGTTTTGTCGATGTTGAAGATGTCAATGTCGCTGACTTCGCAACTCCAAGGTTCGACATCAGTGAGATGTCTGATTCAATCCAAACTGTGTTCAATCCATCTCGGAGTGACGTGTGTGCGCTCTCCAGTGTCGAGCAGATCAACTGTTCCGATCCACAGAATGGATGAGTACTCGCTTTGCTTCCTGTTCCTCCTGCCACAATCTTTCCATCTGGTCGGAACAGATAGAAAAGAAGAGATGCTTCATTCCACTCTGGCGATGACGACAGCGTCGAATCTTTTCCCCAAAGCGAGTCCATAGGTGTGGTTTCTGAGAATGTCCCTTCCCAATTTGCTGGTGAAATCTGGTTTTGAAGATTCGTTCCTTCAACAAGAACCAGATGGCCTGTCCCCAAAGAACGCATGCATCTTTCGAACGTCACATGCTTCACTGTCATCGATGTTTCTGTTGCGAGATGAACAAGCGACGACGATGAGAACGAAAATCCACAAATCAAGACGGTGTCGATAAGAATGTTCGCTGACGCTGAGTTCACAGAGATCAGAGCCTCAGAGGGAGAACAGCTTGGCAATTCGGTTGTGTTCAATAAACTTGAGAGCAGCTCCAGTGATCCTCCATTCACACAAATCACACTTTCCGACAATGTCGACCCAGAAGACGCAATCATCCCACAATTCTCGATTCTCAGCGAATCCCCTGTCGACGCAACAACAATCAGTCCATGTCCTTCTCGAATCTTCAAGTCCATGTTCGAAACAGAGAACACTGCACCCTTTTCAATCGTGAACAGAGCAGAGCCAGCTGCTGACTTCGAATCCATCTCAACGATCGTTCGTGTCACGTTGCATTTCGTTTGATCCGACGCTGTCGTTCCTGTCAACTTTACGCTCTGGTCACTCACGTTCATCGGCAGTTCAGTGTATGTCATGTTCCACACAAACTGCGTCTTCATCTCGATGTACTTTCCATCCTGCTTCGATCGAAGGGTGCTCATCGCATATCCAAGTGTCGCACAGAATGTCGATGTCCATTTGCACGCTTCGCTGTCGGTCCCACTCATTCCTGTCGTCAGTTCATTCACTGATCCATTCACTGACACTGTCGGAAGCGGAATCAGAAGACCAATATCCACTTTCTCTTCCTCTGTTTTTGCCAGCTCTTCAATCACAACGTGGAACCAGTCACTCAGCGATCCTCCTCCGAATGACCCAATTTCAGAAATCGTCTTCGACCCAAAAACACTCTTCCCCACAAAAACATCGTTTCCAGACATTGTCGCCTTGTTTCCTGAGAATCGAGCGTGGTTGATCTTGTCGGTGAAGAAGCGGATGGGATTGGAGATCGACGAAGAGCCTTCCACACAAATCGCTCCTCCTCTCTCCGCCGCCTCACAACCCTCAAAAGTTGTGGAGTATGTGGATGACGATGGGTGAATGACTTGAAGAGAATTCGTCCCCGTCGCTTCGAACCAGATTGCTCCTCCATTCTTCGATTGGCATCTGTCAAAGGAACAGCTGTCCGAAGAGACGACGGTTGACGTGGCATGGACCACACTTCCGTTTCCAGTTGATGTGATTTGTGTGAATTTGGCTCTTGCGAGCCGGATGGTTCCTCCTGTCCCTTCGATCATCGCACAGCCGTGGAATGACAGAATCGGAAGAGTAACTTCTGACAACCTGACCGTTCCTGCCGAGACAGAAAAAAGAGGAACAGTCAGTGGTGTTACAGTGCAGTTCATTTGGATTATTTCATCCTGCAAGACGAATTGACCTGAAGAGTGTTGGACGATGAATGGTGTGACAGTTGGGATGGCGTTGAACACAAAAGTCTTTTCCACAAATTGAAGGGTTGCATTCATGCCGATGGTGACGAGAGTTTCGGACGATGTTGAAGCCACAATGGTCAGTCCACGCCATCTCACGTAGACATCTTCTGCGAAGAGTGGTTCAACAGGAAGAGTCAATCCAGTCAGAAGTGGGCTGACAGTCGAGCAATATTTGAATGTCTGTTCTGTCATTTCTTTGATCGACGAGAATTTGGCGAGAGGAAGTCCTTGGTAATACTTTCCAGCGAGCGGAAAAGAGATGCCATTTGATGCATAACCAAAGTTGGTGACTGGAGAGAGTCGTGTTGCGACGCCCAGACGAAGATAGCTGATTTGGGTGCTGAAAGAGTTGAGAGCGGATGTGGTGATTGTGTTCGAGCTGAAGTCTTCAACAACAACGTCATGAGCTTTGAGAATGGTTCCGTCTGTTGCAGTTGAGTCATTTTTGGCTTCGTTGTCAAAGAAATACACTTGGTTAAATGAAAGGGATGCAGATGTTGTTGTTCCTTTGAGATGGAGAGCTCCTGCCACACCAGACGACGAACAATTCCCGAAGTCCGAACTGTCGAGTTCGATTCGTCCAGTTGACTCCGAATCGATGCAGCTCGCTCCTTCCCCGCTTGTCCGAGTGATCAGCATGAAATATGTGCCCAGCATGTTCAGAGACGCAGAGCCAGAGACTGACACGAAGGCTGAGCTCGTCAAGTTGACTTTGTCAAACCAGCAGCGGAACAGCGTCGTCGTCCCTTTCGAGATCGAGATCAGAGATGACGAATGCGAGCTGATTTGGTCGATTTGGACGAAAGAGAGGCGGAGCACACCATCTTCCGACATCCCAACAATAATCGTGGTTGCTGTCGAAGGGAGCAGTGTCATCGAACGCAGTGTCACATTTCCACCTGATCCAACTTTCATCCCTCCCGACATAACTGTCGTGAAGAACGACGAGTCGCGAACCCATCCATTACCAACCAGCTCTACCGACCCCGAAACAGTCCGTGTTCCGTCGCTGAATGTTCCTGTCCCAATCAGAACACGATTCCTTCCAGTTGTGCTGATTGTGAGGAGAGCATCTGCGAGTGTTTGGCAAGGCAAAGCTTCCGAGCATGTTGATCCTGACCCATCCACTGCAACTGACAGCTTGTGCTCGTAATCTGTCTTCGTTGAAGGGTCAGGCAGGAGAATCTCCGCCTTTGGGTCCATTCCATTCACAAGTGCTGAAGAATAAAAACTGATTTTCGGTGCAGATGATGTCGATGTGCAGCCGACCACCAACGAACCAGAAAAAACAGAAGTCAACGACTGTGTCATGATGTCATTGCCGCTGAAATGTTGACCTTCAGTCGCTGTATTCCCTTCGAAGAGACAATCTTCGAGAACTGTCATGGTCATTGACGCTCCTGTCATCGCCCCTCCCCTCTTTGCAGTATTTTGTTCGAAGACACAACGATGGAAGGATACACACTGGCTGCCAACTTGCACACTTCCCCCAAAACCGCTAACTTTATTGTTTTCGAACAGACAGTCCGCAACATTGAGATCGCCTCCATGGCTTTGAAAGATCGCGCCTCCACTTCCTTCCACATTGGCGTCTGAGAAGACACACCCAAAAACATGGACGAGATAAATGCCTGCGACGACACGGAGAGAGCGAGTGTTCGATCTGTCGGTGGGGGAGGTGAAAGTTGAAGCGGTCAAGATGACGTTCATCGAGCTGAGGACGTAAATGATGTTGTCGTCGCTGGTTGCGTTGTTGGCGACGCCGTAGAGACACGTGAGGTCATCGATGGTGAGTGTTGGGAAGGCTCCGGCGAGGGGGACAATTCGGAGAAATCTGGTGAATATTGAGGAGGTCACGTTGGCTGTGAATGAACAGCTGCGAATGGTGATGTCGTCCGTATTGTTATAGAGGTAGAGAAAGTTGTCACTCGCTGTTGGGTTGACTGAGGTGATGTCACATTCGATGAAATGAATGGGATTTGCAAGAGTTGTATATGAGAACCGATTTGAGGCAACTGTGGCATCGTATGTCTGCCCAACAAACGTGTAATTGGATGGGTTGTGTTGGTGAGTGTCTGCATTGATGCACTGAGTGAACGACGTGTTGATGCACGAAAAGGCATGCTGGGACTCAAGTGGGGCAAAGAGGGATCCAGCGAAGATGTCCAGCGCGTCTTCGATGTGCGACTTCACGACTCGTTCGGCAATGGTCATTGGAGAGACCCTTGGCAGGCTGGCCTCGTCAGATCGGCTGATATTGGTCAGAAAAGTGTCTGAGATTGTTGAGCAGATTTGCGGAGAATGCTCATTGGCATTCGCGAACAGGAATCCAGTGTTCGAGTGGACTTGGAGCGACGACAGAGTATTCCCGACAAAGACGACTGAATGGCTGGAAAGTGGCTGGATGCTGTCCTGGACAGTGCAGAGTGGGGTGATAATCTGCGCAATCAGATCCAATCGGCAGTTCTTGATCGTGAGATGATTCGCTGTTTCCGCTGTTGGTGTTGTTGGAGATGAAAGAACGAAAAGTGACCCACCACCAACGAAGACAAACGAACAGTTGTCTGTGGAGAGTGTGGAGCCAGTGAGGGATGCGATTGAGGGTTGGTGAGTGTGAGTTGTTTGTTCCACGTTCGAAGAGCATGAAAGGTCTTTGGCCAAATCAAACTTGATGCTCCTGATAGAAAGTGTGGTGTTTGTGAGCCTGAACAAGTGTGGTGAATTGGCGGAAGTGTCGCAGGTGACGAATTGACACGATGGAGAGCCAATCAAAGTCATCTCAGTGTTGGAGAGCAGCATTTCTGAAACTTTATAAACACCATCTAACGAAAGGGATGGTGGTGATGGGGCATGTCGGGTGATGCTCAGCTCGTTTGAAACCACAGAATTCAGGTTTCTGTGATGTTGTTGAGATGATTGTGAATATGGCGAGGTTAGATCTGGTGGAACAGAGCCAGCTGATAAATGAAGAAAGAGTGCAAAAAAGATATTGTGCATCCCCCACCAACTCTTACGACTGTTGCGTGATGAGATCAGGTCCATTCTTTGAGAACTTGGTTCACCAATAGAAGATACATAAATAAAGTATCCAAACATATAATCAAGAGGAAATAATCTCAAATTTAGAAATACATCTTTCATCTCTTTCGAACTTCAAAAACACATCCAGTCGTCTCCATCTTTCGTCGAATCACAACAGGCTGTCTCCCACTCCATTCCACAACCATCCCCGCTTGAGTCGACGATCCTGAACGATTGATCATCGTTGTATTCTGCAGGACGAGTGTGGCGGGAATCGAATCGAACGAAAAGAGAGCGAACATCTTGAGAGAAGAAAGAACTGAATCAAAACAACAATTTTCGAACACAATCACATGTGACGACGAATCGTGGTGGGAAGAGTTGAGCGAAATGGCGATGGCAGATGAAGTCGAGGACGAAGAGAACGAAATGTTCCTCAGTTTCACTCCATCCATCTTCAAACCAGACGAGAATCCAACAAATTCAACAATTGAGCTGGGCACACTCACATCAACGAAATCAATATGAAGCACAGAATGGTCAGTCCCTCCCAACACAGAGATCGGAGTGGACACAAACGAAGAAGACACGAGCGAGCAGTCGGAAACTGTCAGCGTGCTCTCCCCAACCATCTCAACCACTCCAATCCCGTTCACCACTTTCAACACTTCGCACGATGTCACGGAGACAAGCGACGACGAGGCAGAGACAAGAAAGCGGGTGTTTGGAGAGGAAGAGAGGGAGGTGAGGCGGAGAGCGGAGAGAGCGAGTGTCGAATGCGACGAACATGAAATCACTCCTCTGGAATTGTCAATTCCGTTTCCATTCACTTCCAATGTCGACTTTCCAGACGAACCAGATGGTGAAGTCAGTGAAAGTGAAGAGGACAGCAGGAACAACGCTTCTGAGAGTGTGGACGATTTGACGATGACGATCTCCACACTCGATGACACTTTCTGTTGGAATGTCTGTTCCACTGTTCGACACGCTGTTTCCTCACTCTCCCCACATCCCCCTTCCACTTCGTGCGACTCCCCATTCGCGAACAGTCTCTCGCTGAACGAACCACCAAGCAAGTAGTGCAGCAGGGACACCGACCGAAGCGCAGATGATTCGGATTGCGCGCTGTCTTCACCCCACAACAGCGCATCGTCGTTTGGTGTTTCGAGGCCAGCGATGGTGGCTGTCCAGTGCTTCACTGAGAGCAGAGAGGAGAAGGAGTGGCCGCTGAGATAAACCCATTGGCCGAGTCCCTCCGACCCACAAGCGCATTGCGAGAAGGACGCGGAGACAACCAGCGAGGACGATCTGACGCTCTTTGAACACTCAATGCTGATCGCTCCTCCATTTCCACTCGAACGGCAAGCTGTGAATGAGCATTCCACAATTTGGAGCGAGTCTGACGCTGAAGCTAGCGAAGAGTGGATGACAGAGCCATCGCCGAGCGAATTCTCGACATTCGAGAAGTCAGACTGGGTGACAGACAGTTTCCCTTTGTGCTGCTCCACAACATACGACTTCTCCAAATTGAAGACAGATTTGAAGTTCATGTCCGTCCCAACGACGGACACTGTTCCTGATGACGACGAGAACAGTCCATTTGTGAACGGGTACATTGAATAGTCCAATGAATGGGAGAAGGACACGTCACTGATGAGAGTGAGGGTTCCTTCTTTGATCAGGAACAGAGGCTGGTTCGTTGCATGTTCGATATGGAAATGAAGTGTCTTTACTGAGAGGGATGTCGACGATTGAATGGAAAATTGAGCTGTTCGTTGGATTTTCACAGTGAATGGAAACGAGTCAGACGAGATCGAAAGACCCGTCGAGTGAACAATGCACACTTCAGTCATCACGACGTCTGACTGAACAGACACTCGCTGGTTCTGACCTTTGACGTTCGAGAATGCTTGGCTGAGAGTGAAGCAGGGCAGAGACTCGGTTCCACAATTCGGATGATCTTGTCCAGCTGTGTTGATGTGCACTGGTCCACTTGTGTGCGGATGCCAAAAATAGAGAAGACTCCACTCTTCTGATCCTTCTCTTCCGATGAAGCGATTCTTGTCAGTTTCTGAGAAGATAGTGTTGGTTGGAAGAGGAATCGTTGAGTTGAAATCAAGATGTGGGGAAGTTGTAGCTGTCTGGCTGAGACTGTCAGAACAGACAAAAACGAGTGATCCTGTCCCGTTTGACGAAATCGCTTCGAAAATCGAGGACGAGTCCGTGATGAATGTTGCACCCTTATTGAGATGGATGGCTGTTCCTTTGTCGGGATGAGTGAACTGCACATTTCTGATGGTGGAGTCTGTCAGACGTAAAGTTCCCTCACCCAACACTTCAAAGAGAGTTGTCAAATCAGAATTGAGTAGAGTGAGGGAATTGGCGCCGATTTGGGATGAGGAGAGGTGCATTTCGCCCTTCGAAACTAGAAAGACAGAAGACGACGAACATGTTGGATCAATCGGCATCTCAAGTGATGAAAGAAGAAGAACGGTCGAGTCATCGTCCACTCCTAACTGAGCTGAAGATTGGAGAGTGAGAACATGTTTTTGAGTTTGTGATCGGATGGTAAGTGACGATTCAGAGACAAAGAGCGATTCCAGGAGACTTGATTGGGCGAGGACGATGTTGTTGATGGAGTGATTCGTGGAGGAGCGAAGAGAGGCCTCAAATGTCGAGCAGGGCAGAGCAGACGATCCACAGTTGATGTGAGGACTGGAATGTGTTGTCGGCGAAACATGAAGTGTGTCGGACGGACCATCACCCAACATCAACAGAAGAGACAGCTCGAACAAGTCAGAAGTGGAAGGAAGAGAGCGATCCTGTCCGTAGAACCAACTCGGCTCCACTCCTTCCACAACACTTCCACTCCACCGCTCTTTCGTGATCGACTCGTCCAACTTCGATGTTTTCACAAGAATCAATCTTCCTTTCATTTCTGAAGAGCATGAACACGACGAGAAGAGTGTGTTCAGAACGGAAATCGGTCCATCGGTGTCGATCTCAACAATCATCCTTGTCGATTGGAACGAAGAAATGCAGACAGAGCGAAGAGTGATGGCAGCCGATGGAACAACATCGGCTGATGGAGGGACGAGCTGGAGGAGTGGTTGGGTGAGTGTCGCTGGTCCACCGTTCGACGTGTTGAATGTGCACGAATCAATCGAAACTGGTCGACCACTTGATTTGATCAAAGGCTTCAAATAACGTGTCCCATCTGAGCACACCATCCCAACATCAGACACGATCAGACAATCTCCATCCGCCTCCAAATCAAACAACCCACACTTCGCGATTGGACGAAGATCGAGTCCAGAGACTGACAGTTTGGCGTTGTTCTTGATTGTGAAGAGCGACGATGCTGTGTCGTCGGCTCAATCTCCACAATCGTCCGAAGAACATCCGCTGTTTGTGCATTCGTCGTTGTTGTTCCACTCACCGACACGTCCTGATCATACACAACAACTGCTTTCTCGGTGTACGTCATGTTCCACACAAATTGGATCGACTGCGGGAAAAGCTCCCCAGATGCATATTTCTTCGTCAGATGCTTGATTCCATAGCCGAGTGTCGCACAGAACGATGACGTCCATTTGCACTCCTCGCTGTCTTGTCCGCTCATTCCTGTCATGACTTCGTAGACTGAGCCATTCACGGAAACTGTCGGCGTCGGGATCAGCAGACCGATCAGTTCCGAATCAGACGATGGATGGCCTTCGATTGCGACGTGATCGTCAGCACTCATCGAACCGCCGCCAAAGGGAGCGATATCAAGAATATCTTTTCCTTCGAACAGATCTGATGTGATGAAGAGGTCCATTCCCAGATCAGCGATGTTTCCTTCGAATCGGGCATGGTTGAATGACGAGCTGTAGAAGAGGATGGGTCTCGAGTGAGTTGACGTCCCAGAAACGAACAAGGCTCCTCCTCTTCCCAGCGAGTTCGATGTGCCTGAACTGTCTCCAACAGCTGCACATTCTGAGAATGTGGTTGCAAAGGACGACGTGGGTGCGTGTGTGATCAGAATCGTCTTCGAGCCAGACAGTTCAATTGCCACTGCTCCTCCATTTCTCGCTCGACATTTCTTGAACGACGAGCCCTCACTTTTGAATGAACAGTTTGTGGCGTAGAACACTGCACCGTCCTGGTTAGATGTCACGTTCTCGATCAACGAACGTAAAAACTCGATGCTCGTTGCTGAGCATTCCAACAACGAACAACCAGCCAGGTTCAGACCAGATGGAGTCGAGAAAGTCACAGTGTCAAAGCGAAGTATTCCTCCGTTGCACTGAACGAACGGGACGTTCTGTTGAGAGACTGACATGGTGATGGAGAGAGTCAGAAAATAGAGTCTTATCGCAGTTGGAGCAACAACAAACGGAGTGACAGTGAATGTGCCAGCAAGCGAGATTGGGACTTCAAAGAATCCAAGAGAACCAGCCTGTCCAACGTAGGCTAATCTTTTGGTGTATTCTTGCAGTTTGAGGGTGCAGGTACGGATGAGAACAGATTTCTTGACGACTTCGAATGGTGTGAAGGGTTGTGTCCCTGAAAGGCGGAGTTGGACTTCAATTGTCGATTCCATCAACAAATCAATCTCCTCCTGAAATCCTCTGAACCATGACAGTGGAACCCCCTGCTCAAAGTCCGTCGCGAACGGATGGTCGATTCCGTATGGAGTGAAGAAGCGGTTCGCACACACAAGGTTTGATTTGGACGTTTCGTTGATAAGAATGTGGTTGAGAGTGCTGAGGGATCGACAGCTCGAGAGTGTGCTGATGTTTGAAGGAACAAAACCGGTGTGGGCGATGTCATTCCCGAAATGGGGGAGAGAGGAGTTGGCTGTGTTCGTTGTGAACAGAATCGACTCAACAACAACTTGGCTTGTTGATGATGAAGCGGTGAGATCCAAACAGCCAGCACGACCAGAAGATGAACAATGAGCCATGTTGGTCTGTGTGAACGAGATCACTTCAGATGTCTGGGAATCGATACAGCTGCCTCCATTCCCGTTCAGACGAGTGATTTCCATGAACCAGGCAGCGTGGAAGGTGACTGTGGCGCTTCCTGTGATTTCGATGACAGCATGATTCTGCATTTCGATCGAACTCAACCAGCTGCTGTGGACGGTCGAGATGCCAGACGAGAACGAGAGGAGAGGGGTGAGATGGCCAGAAATGCATTCGATCTTCACATTCGACAGGAACGACTGGTTTGTCGACTGCATCGTCAGGATCGTCGAACTTGGATCCGTCGGCTTCAACGAGAGTGACATCAGAGTCACATTTCCACCACCAGACACAACACACGACGTTTTCAGAGTGGTGAACGTGGATGTGTTCACAAAGAAGCCGAGGCCTCGCAGTTCAACTCGTTTGGAGATGTCCAGAGAGCCTTCTTCGAAGATCCCATTTCCGAGGTTGATGAGAGATGGATCAGTGCTGAGTTGAGAAAGAGCGGCACCCAGACTCCCACACGGATCTCCCTCCGAACACGTCCCACTCTCTCCTGCTTCCACGAAGAAGACATTTGAGAAGGGCGAGCCAGATGGTGAAGGGAGGAGGATATCTTCGTTGGGATGATATCCATTTTGGGTTGTTGAAACATAAAATCCATATTTTGGTGTTTCTGACGTCGACGTGCATCCAAACACTGTTGTATCATCCATTCCATTTGAAGAAGGAGAATAAGCGAAGATGTCGTTGCCTCGATAATGCGCGAGTTTTGTTGGATCATTTTCGTACTTCAAGAAAGCTTGGTTTTGGTCGAAATGGCAATCAAACATTCTCAAACGCGAGAGATAGCTCGAATAGACCGCTCCTCCCCTGTTCGTTGCTTCATTGCGCGTGAAAGTGCACAAGCACAAATAATGACAGCATGATGATGTATAGAATGCTCCGCCGTTGGAGGCTTTGTTCCCTTCGAAGTGGCAGTGGAAGAAGCGGATGAGGGAATACGGCAGTAGGAGAGCTCCTCCACCTCCAGTCGAGGTCAGTCGGGTGAATGAAGTGTTGGAGAAGAACAGGAAGGAAACTGGGCTGGAGGTGGCGAGGGCACGCGCTTGGGAGAACTTGGAGGAGGGAGGGGAGAAGGTTGACGAGACGACGCTGATCTCCTGAAAATTGGATAGGCTGATTTGATTGTATGTTCCTGATGTTTCTATCACTCTCCAAAACTTGAATGTGCAGGTGTCGATCTGACACTTCACTTTGTTGTCTCGAACGGCTGTTGCTGAGATGAGAGTGTTGTGCTGGGTATTGCTTTCCACCTCAAACGAACATCCAACGAATTCTACATTTCCAGAAAGTGGGTTGAGTGTGATGAGGGAAAAATAAGCTGTCATGTTGGTTGCCTTGATGGTGCATCCTGTGAAGGCATAGTGTGTGAATTCTGATCCATGACCGATTCTTTGGGCGGATGATGTGATTTCTGGAATCGAGTCATATGATTTGGTTGTCTCCTCGTCTTCGTTCACACATTCCAACAAACTGCTGTTTTGGAGCAGAAATTCACTTTGTCGGCCCAATTTCGACGTTATGGTGCCATAGAGGCTATTCCAGACAGATCGTAGTTCAACCCCCACAGCAAATTCGACAAAATTTGGGAGTCGTTCAGGAGTTGTTGGTTGGGAGTTAGAGGTGAGGTTGGTAAAGTAACATGAAGATAGGGAAGTTTTAATATCAAGGGGTGTGTTGGGGGATGACATATTTGGTCCGGTAGTGATCGATAGGCCAGTGTGAGATGCGATCGAAGTGTGAGTGATGTTGAGGGAAGACGTGATAATCTGGATGGAATCAGAGGTTTTTCTCGGATCTTCAAACTGCACAAGAGCACCAATGATGCCATCCTCATTCTCAATGGTACAACGTGAGACAGTGAGTGACGACGCAGTCGATTGGTTCGTCGACGAACCAACACAAAACGCTGATCTCCCCGCTCCCACTCGAAAATGGACATTTATTGCTGTGACGTGCGAATTGGACGATAATGTACATGCATAGCAAGGTTCTATCGTTTTGAGAAATATCGAGGGAAAATGAAGAAGAAGAAAGAGTATACCGGTGCTTAGACTAAAATCAAGAGTAATAAAAGAAACAGAAGAGTTTTTCAGGATGAAAATGGAAGTAAAAGGATCATATGGTCTCCGAGAGTTGGATGAATGAGAAACTACTGAATTTTGGGTGTTTCTGCTCGGAGGGAGAAATATCGTCTTTCCAGACCCAGAGATAGTCAATGTGGTGGAATAAAGAGGAATTGGGTCGTATGTCAATTCTGTGTTTGGTAACACAAAATATCGAGGCTCTCGAAGACCTGATGACGATGATTCTGTTTGGTGCAAAGAGATGACATGCTGAAAGGGGCCAAAACAGGAATTATTTGGGAGTTGTGGTCGGATAAGCGCGATGAACGTGATGAAAATTAGCATTTATGGGTGTGGCGAAATCTGTATCGGTCAACCAAAAACTTGTCTCTGAGAATCGGAGAGATAAAATTGCGTTATTCACACTGAGTCGTTCGAACAAAAGTTGGGCAGTCTTGAATAAAGGTTAGATCAATTCAACTATTCTTGGTTCATGACTCAATCGACGGAATCTAACCCCTCCACAGCTTCAGCCGATGAAAACATGGCAAAATCATACCCCGTGCCCCCTCACCGAAAATTTCAAATATGCCTATTTTCGATTAATAATCACACTTTTGATGAAATTTTGTGATTTTGAGGGCGAAAAGAAGCTGCCCATTTTGGCCCGATCCAGCCCATTATTTGTTTCAACACTTCACAAAGATCCTTTTTTCTATGGTACTTTTGAGAATTCACCAATAGTCTTCACAGCCCCCCCTGCTCTTGAGCGGGGGGCTGTGAAGACTATCCGACATTATGAAAAAGTGTCTGGAAAAAGGATCGGGTGAAGTGTAGATGAATTTATATCTCCAAAACCCGGTCTCAAATCGAAAAATAATTGCAAAAATATCGTGAAATGGAGTTAAATCAAGCAACTGTTAAAATATTGGAGGGGGGCACGGGGTCGGATTATGCCGAAAACATCTCCTCGTTGCTTGAATTAATTGAAGAGCTCAAGCAGGAAATTACCAACCGCGAAGCCTCTTCCACCAAACTAGAGGCCGGGATAGCCGATATGGAAAAGCTGGCCCTTGAAAAGCAACGTGCCGGAAATCAATCTGGTTTTCTTTCTCATTTCTTGCCATCATTCTCTCAGGTACCCTGACCAGTCTCAGATACAAAGAAGAAGCAATGCCAGTTTTGGAGATGAACAAGAAAATGCATTTAGAACTCAACCAGTATCTAGCTCAACAGCTAGCTCAGATGGAGAGTAGCACGCAATAAATTGATTGGTCTACGCTTCGCACGGCACTGGCACCATCGTCCGTCACTAAGGTCATCAATTCAGGCAGAGATTGCTGTGTTGTGCAGTGGGAGACAGCCAGCTGTAATTCGACGATAGATGGGGACGATTGGATGTGGTTTTGAAGCGCGAAAGAGATGAAAATGTGCTCCCTTTCTGGATTACTTATTCTTCATTTTGTGATATTTTGTTCTTCCTTTTTTATGACGTCTTATTCATATCAATTTCTATTTTGCTCTTTCTTCTGTCAGTCAGGTTCTCACCACGGTATCGATGGAGATCCTTCATTCGTTCTTTTACTTCAAAAGTATATAATTTGGATGATTGACTGATGTGATCTATCATACCCATAACCTTTTTGATGGAACTCGAGAAAACTGAACGGATTGTTCAACCTGAGAAGATGACGAACGTAGAACCTTCCTCTCACTCTTCTAAGTTCGACAGTAATAATCGTTTCACTGTCACAGCAGCCGAGAGCAATCCAATCGAAAAGTTCAATGATCTTCTTGCCTCAAGTTCAAGCACCCACCAACATGATCCTCAACAATGCCTATTATATATCGATTCTCTTGTGATGAGTCAGCCTTTCTTTCATTTTACACATTCTTCCTCTTGTTAGGATATTTGAATCACATTACCAAAGAACAACGAAATGATCTCCTTCATCGTTTTGGTACCGCCTTGTCTCAACGTGATAGTCAACTATACTCTGTTCATTCAGTATTCTGATTATTCTTTGCTCTCCTCTTCTCCAGGACATCGATACTGAGTCGCTTGACACAATCGGCATGTTTTTCAGTTTTTTATTGTTTCAGTGTCTTCTGAAGACGATTTGATCACTCTCCTCCACTCCTCGGAACTCCTTCTTTCGATTCTCAAACAGATCAAGCCCAATCACACTGATTATCATAAACTCGTCCAACTTTCCCAAATTTCTGAAATCTGTCCACTAATCTCGATTCCAGCCCTCACAGAAGATCTTTCATCTTTTTTCCGAAATGTCATGTGCCACATTGAAACATATCTTGGAAACGACCCTGAATATCATCAAATCGATGACGAAATATTGTTGGGGCTTTTATCTCATGAAGTTCTGGCTTGTACAATCCTCGGAATTGGTAGTGCTGTTCAAGAAACTGTCGTGTCGTGCCTCGCCCCTTTCGTGGCAAGCATTTCTCGGATGGAAAGGACAGCTCACAGTCTTTACTTCAATTGTGCCCTCATACTAAAGATTGTTCGAATCTCACAAATATTATTCGTTTGGATTCTCTTTGCCGATTCATTCTTCTCTTCAGGATCCAGTGTATAGAATCGCTGCCACATTGAACTTGTTGACTGATCAGGATCATTATCAAGTTCGATATGATTTCACCCGTCCCATGAATCTAATTTCTCAGAGCCTCCAACACACTGCCACATTTCTAAACAGTGTGTCATTTTGATCATATTCAATCTTTCATCTTTTCATCAGCCCATCCCGACCTCATCGACTCGTTTCTCGAAACAGTCGATCTCTCCAAAATTCACTTCCAAGACGACCAACACCTGAACCTCATCTCCACACTCAGTGAGTCTTCCTCTCCTCTCTTCACCAAACTCAGCGAACCGCTCCTCGACCCAACATTCCCTCTCGACTCCGTCCTCTCGCTTCGCTCATTCACCGACCCTGCCAGCTCCTTCTTTCGCATGGCCGGCACATGCCCTGAATTTTTCCACCGTCTCGTCGTGAGCCATGCCGAACACATTTTCAACATCGCCCTCTGGTCCGCTCTGTGGACAGTTCGAGTGGTGTCTGACAATCCCTCTGAACCACATTGTCTGGACTTTGGGAGAGCGACACCGAATTGGGTCGTGCTACTCACATCACTGGGCGAAGTGAAGCTGGATCTGATCCAGCACGGACAATCCCTCAACTTGCTACCGTTTTATCTTCTTACTTTCCTCGTTCTCTCCGCTGCGAGTATAAACAACGAAATGTCGACAGCTGCTGTGTCTGTCTTCTCCAATCAGTTTGGCCTGTCCACACCTCACACCGAAGCACTCCTCTTCGCCACACCGACGACATTCCCCGTGAGCGATGCTTTCACTTCACAACCATCTCAGGAGTTTGAATATTCTGATCACAACGAAGCACCTTGTCAATCAATTTGTGCCGAAGCTGGTCGTTGTATTATGTGGCAATCTCGCTCTGATGTCACGTTTGCCAATACACATCTTGACTGCGCGAGAATGATTGGAATTCCATTCGCTGCATGTCTTGTGAATGCCCTTCACTCGACCACGACACTCCCACACTCCTTCCCCTTCTTCTCTCCCGAGCTGTGCCTCTCATCTCAAAAGCCAAGCGTGTGGAACGACTCCAACAGACCATCTGCCCTCCTCCCACTAACAACGCTTGCAGACATCGCAGTTCGCCTCGAATACGGATTCAATCGTTGGGTATTGGATTTGAGTCACCTATACGTGGAGCGAAGAGACACAGCCTGTGTCCATCTCTTCCCATTTCTTGGACCAGAATCACAATGGCAGTTTCTGTCAATGCCCAACTGGTTCGTCAGATCGACGAAGAATCCTGTCCACAGCTCTCTCGATCGAATTGTGGAATGCTTGGTCGAGATGGCGACAGTGAATTCCTACAACACTCCCATCGCTCTCCTCGCAGAAATGAAGAACGTGACTGACCTGCTCTCTTTCAGCAATCCAGAAACATCTCAAGACAAACACACAACCGCACCTGTCTTGCCATTCGAGAAATCAATCACCGAGAAACTGAGAACCGCTGAGGGTGAGGAGAGATGGAGATTTGTGACGCAGCTGGCTGTTGTTTCGGGAGGCGATCCCGGTTTTGTGGACGAGCTGATGAAAGCAGAGAATGACGCACAAGCCCTTTTCATGTTATCGATTCACTTCGTCCGATGCACACCACGCCTCGATTTTCATCTCGACACACATCTCGCTGCATTCGACAGCGTCATCGAGTTGGCTGGTTGTCGTCACAATCTTCCGTTGGTCTCGGCAGCTCTGGCCCACATTGCAGACTGCGTTGGACGACTCGACCCTCCTTCTCTCGCTCACACAGTGTTCGACATCGATCAAAACCAGAAACTATCTGGACTGGTCTCGAGCACTCTTTGTTTCGTTGCTGCTCGTCGTCGGGAAGGAGTGGATGAGGGATACGATTATGAGAGTTACTTATTGATGTCCCAGATTGTTGATTCGTGCTTGAAAGTGTTTGGAGTTCTAATGAGCGTCGACTCGTTCGACCCAACACCATTCATTGACTCTCTGGTCTCGCTCGCAGTGACACCTGATCTCGCTCTTCTTCGCTCCATCCTGCTCACTCTTCAGCAGATCGAAGAGCAAACACGAAACACTCCAACACCCTTCTCGATCTCCACAGCAACTGTTCCTTTCGGTGGCGATGACCAATCCTCCGTCACCCAACACCCTCTCACGTCCATCCTCTCCTCCATCCTTCTCTCTGCCAGCCTCGACTTACCGGAATGTCTTGTTCCTCCACTTGTAATACCGGATTCTGATGACATTGATCAAACCCCATCTCAAACAGCCAACACAATCACACCATCTCAAGTTCTTCAAGGACTAAATGAGAATCTGATTGTTGACATCACAAAGGGAACAGCTGAGAGCCTCTGTCTCATTTTGGAGGAGAACAGAGAGAACTTGTCCCGATGTCTGGCACCTGGCGATCCACTTGTTCTCAGTCTCAATCGGAAGGGCATTCAGAGAACCCCACAACAGCTCTTCCTCGCTCTCCACAAAATGGTCCTTACGCGCTCCCAAGCTTGGATCTCTGCTTCCACACTCTTTTCACTCGCTCCCTTCCTCACTCGAATTCTCACAGTTGTTGTACCTTCATCACCAGACAGAACAATACTTCCTTCGAACTGTGACGAACACTCGCTACTCGTTTACGTCTTTCTCTGTCTCTTTCAGTCTCTCATCCTCTCCGCTCAGACAACCACTCTCTCCACTCCTCCTCTTTCCTCTCTTCTCTCTGTCCTTTCCATGGCTCTTGTTCGTCTGGACCTGATCCCATCCGATCTATACATTCTCAAAACTATCTGCAGAATGTTCACCAAAAAGAGGAATAGATCCAATCCACAAATGAAGCAGGTTGTGCTTGCTTTGTCTGAGGAAGGGATGGCAGACCGAAGCGAGATCGCTCGAACTAACTTCTCGTTGGTCTTTCTGAACAAGTGGAAAGGAGCAAATACAAAAAACCTTATCTCTCGTTCCTCCATTGATTATACGTTTGACCAACTCAACAATTTTGCCCTACCAACGGCTCTTCAGATTTACGGTAATGTTTCATATGAGAGTCACTGGCCTTTCGAAGACCTCACGATCGATGAACTTGACCACGATGAGTCTGACGATGTTTTGTAATTTTCACGATTCATTGATTTTTTTGACAACGATATATCGACTTGGATTTAAGGTCTTATCTCTTCCACTTCAATGTTTCTACTCTGGCGCCTTGATTTTTGTGAAATTTGAGGGATGAAGAATGATCAACCCACTTTGAGAGACTCTCATCAGTCTGTGGCTTAATGCGTTCTCATACATCTCCAACAAGCAACTCATGTGGTTCCTCTCGATGTGGTATGTGATATATTGGGTTCTGCATGCTTTTAGATTCTTCAGCCTTCGTGAATTGGGATGGGAAAACAATCGAGTCTGACAAGGACAAGACAACAATTTTGTTTTCACTGGTCTCGATGGTGAGGAAGGGTGAGTCACTTGATGGGCCGTTGGAAGAAAACGCGGAACTCTTTCTGAACCAACTCCTTCCATCTCCGCCAGGAACTGTTTCTCAGTTTCTCGTCGACCTTGAATCCTCGTCAAATGAATCGGTGATCGACTATATGGAAGCTCTCGTGGTGCTTCTTTCCTTGCCGAATCAAAGAATCATCAAATCAACGATGGAGATTCTGAAAACGATGATTCGATTCATGTCTGCTCCAACCAGACTGAGACTCGTCACTGCCAACCTTATCCCTCAAATCATCACGAATCTCAGTCCACTATCTCTCCCTTTCACAGAGTCTCAAATGATCCTCTGCCATCTCAGAAACATCATTGGTTCATTTGTTTCTCTCGCGTCGATGGATTGTGTTGCAGAACTGGAAGTGCACGATCGCGCCGAACAACAAGCAGTGCTTGAGGCAGTTCTGAAACAGGTTCTGGTTGCATCGGAGGAGTACTTCTGGCATCTGTTCAGAAACCGCTTCTCGATCGACGATCCACTTCTTACAAATGAACTCATGTTTGACGAACCCCGACTCCTCGCAATTGCACCATATTTTCAGCCCACAATGGATTATGTTCTGACTCTGCCCATCTTTCAGTTGATCCCAAGTTGTCTGACCTTTTTCGACCACGACCATTCGATTCTTGAGTTTTTCGTGAGTATAGCAGACGCAATGGAAGAGTGGAACACACAAGACAGAACTATCATTCAGTCAAGTGCGATACTTCTTGGTTCGTTGAGAAAGGAGGGATTTGAAGATGTGGTGGAAACGAGGCGACACAACTTCGAGAACGGATTCCGCGGAAGGCTGATGCTGAACCAAGTGATCAGATTGAGCAACGAGCTGGGACTGCATTATGGACACGGTGAATAGAGCGACGAAGAAGACTGAAATCTCGTGTGGAAACCACTCATCCACTCTCCTCTTCAACTCGTCTCAAGCTTCTCGAACAATACCCGCCAATCAGCCTCGCTTCCTCGATCCTCACAGCGAGCTTTGTGTCTTGTTCGAGACATGTCCGAAACGAGCTCTTATTTCAACAGCGACTTCCCGCACTGACTTGTCTCTTCGACTGACTGGATCCACTGGTTGTCTAGTTCGCCAACAACCTCAACATTTCCTCTCTTCTCACTCAATGCTCGACTGTATCCATCATTGGATTGTCATTGCTGTTTGTCTCTGTATCTCAAAGACATGACCGAGATACAGGTGTAATGGAGGAATACTTGCCAGAAATTGCGATATTCTGAACTAAAGATCCTTCATTGCGTGAACATTGACGATTGAGAAGCAGCAATCACTATCCAAACGCAGGACGTTGCTGGAAGACATGAATTCCAGTATGGGCGACACACATCTTTCCACCTCTCCTGTCTCTGTCCCAACTGGCTCATCTAATCCAGGATGTCTCGGATCTGCCCCAACAAAAGAAATGACGGTTCGAAGCCCACCCACTCCTGAATGATGAAGCAGAGCATCTCAGCCCAATGAAGGACGGAGATTGGAGAGTTGTGAGAGGTACGAAGTTCCGAGATGATTGCAGGATTCATCAAAAAATTGATTGTTCATGAAACATGTTTTGAAGCGATTGAAACGAAAGTTGAACTCTTAAAACCGAATAATGGTGTGAACAGAAGCGAGATCAGAACTTCACTGCCTTGCAAATCAGCGCATACATCTTCGTGTGGCAGATTCCCGACGCGTCAACGTAGAAATCCTCTGATTTCGTCAATTCGTCCATAATCACAGCGAGCCACTTTGTTTTGTCCTCCTCTGCCCACCCTTTCACTGAATATCCCATCGTCCACCACGACTGAGTCAGCTTATCGAGAGTGTCCATCTGGATTGTTGTCTCGCAACGGTCGAATATCACAGCTCCATTTGATCCCGTGAACCCACCATCCTCGAAAACGGATCGCACGAAACTTTCACTCGCCCATTTGACGGGAAAAGTCTCGGTGAAGGATGGGAGATCAGGGCGGATGAGTTGTTCAGCTTTCTGCAGTGCTGGAAGATATCCCCAGTGCTCCCAACTCGTCGAAATGCAGATGCCGCCATGCTTCAGTGTTCTGAAAATGTGACGAGTAGCTGCGACGGGATCAGGGACGAAGATGATGCCAAAGTTTGAGATGCTGTGCGTGAACGATTCATCATCGAACGTGAGCTGTGTAGAATCCATCACAGTAGCTGTGACATTCGTCCACTCAAATTTTTCGATTTTCTCGCACAATTTGTTGATCATATCCGGCGAGATGTCCGAACACTTGAATGTCATCTTGGATGGTGCAGACTCTTGCGAAGCTGCTGATTCCATGTTCGCAATGATTGTCTGAGTCACTATCCCAGTTCCGCAGGCATTATCATGAACGATGCACGAAGAGTCAAGTGGCGGAATCAGAGCAAGAAAATGATTGATGACTGGAACCATCGTGTTCATGGTTTTGAGGTCGTAGTCAGACGAGAATCGACGATATGTTTCGAGTATTTCTTTCTGGGGAAGTACAGGCTTTTCAGGTGTGGTCATAAGTGATTCACGGACGATTTTGGAATCCCACAACTTTTTATCGAAAGAGCGGAATGAGATCTGATATTAAAAATATCGCGATCCTGATTGCTTCAAAGGAACTCTTCGAAGGAGTACAATGTTGGTAAGATATTGCCGAAGAGATTGAATCGATTCCAGTTTTCAAGAGAAGATTGGTTATTTCTGTTTCCAGCGTGAATTTCGAGATAATGTGGAGTGATGTGGATGAAAGGAGAAAAAAGCTTAGAACCCACAATCCCCACGAACCCAGGAAGGGATGGCACGACTGAAGGGTGAAAACAAATCAAAGACAACCGAGAAGAGACAACCAATGTGGCTGACAAACAGAATATTAACTTGACACGTGGCCTGCGAAAACCAACCAACTTATTGCGCACTTCTCTCCATCTGAACGAGCTGTTGTTTTAGATCTGAACGACGTTGTCGGTCTTTCTCCAACTCCTTCTCGATATACATTTTTTCCTTCATTTTGAGTATGGCAGCTGGGAGAATGACGGCAAGAAATGAGACATGAAACCAGTTTTATTTCCGGCTCGTTGCAGTTCAACGGCCTCCTTTTCCAATTGTTGGACTTTCCCCTGGTAGAGGGAGAGGAGTTGTTCGAGTTTGGTGATATCCAGCTTCAGCTGTGAAAGAGAGTCCGGCGAAGATGGGGCGGCTTCACCAGTCGAAGTTTGATGAGAATATGGTTCTGTCTCCATCAGAAGAAGTCTGTACACTTCATGACGATGCAGGAGCCGTTGCAAAAAAAGTTGCTGGACCTGCCTCAATTCTTTCCGAATCGGAGAGTTTTCCGTGGCTTCGGAACTGGCATCTCCGGCTCGTGGTTGCTCAAGGGCATGTTCTTTCAATTTAGTGAGTTCGTTCTGTTTGTCGGCGATGATTTCTTCCAAGCTGGAAACACATTGCTTTAGTTCCAAGATGTTTTCAGGCGACATCGATTCCTTCCCCAACTGAATCATTCGATCCACAAGGAAAAAATCGGTGTTGCGTTGTAGAAGATAGTCTCGGTCCATCTCAAGCTGCTTCTGGAGAACTTTTTTTCCCTCCAATTTAACGATGGCACCTGGGAGAACGATGGCAAGAATTGAGCAATCAAACCAGCTTTATTTCCAGCGTTGTGCAGGTCAAGGGCCTCTCTTGTTAAATTTGCGATTATTGTCTCGTGGGAGGCGATTAAGCACTCGGTAAAGATAATATCCCTCCTGATCAACACTGTCCACTTCAAGCAGGATTTCCATATCCCATTCGATCCATCTTCCACACATCCGCGGAACTTCACATTGTTTGATGGGACGAAGCGGAAAGTGCCCATGATGGACATGACACACAAACTCAGGTATTTCAACAATTCTTATGTTTCAGCTGTCCGCCTGTTCTTTCGGAATTCTGACGCGAATATGGTTCTGATTCTTCCAAACGGTGTGCTGTTCCTCATCCTATTGACTTCACTCATTTTCTCCTTCTTTAGAAACTGGACAGAATGCGCTTCTCTCCACAGCAGAAAAGTATCTCGAACCACAAATGTTTTCTGCTCTTGTTGAACAATGCAGATTCAAAGAGTGTGTTCTTCCGTGTTCCTTCATTCCCATTCTCTTTGTCTGATTGTGTCAGCATCAACCTTCATCTTCCGAAATTCAATATGGAATGCACTGAAGATCTGAAGGAACCGCTGACTGCTCTTGGGATGGGAGAGGCGTTCTCAGACGCCGCTGAGTTTCCCAGAATCTCTCCCGCATCCCTCAAAATCGAGTATGGCTCTTCGTCCTCTTCATCATCATCTTTTCTCGCATTTTTTCTGTTTTCACTCAGCCAAGTAATCCACAAAACAGTTCTGGAAGTGACAGATAATGGATTGACAGTAGCCATAGAGATTGCCTTCTCTGAATTGGATATGCCGGCTCGTTTTCCCCTCAATCCTTCCCTGGAGCTCGTTTTCGATCGGCCGTTCATTGTGACATTGGTAGATCGGAGAAACAATCTGATCTTCTTCGAAGGACTCGTCACGACTCTTGGTTCTCCACCAGTTTGTTCAAAGCTTTCACTCAATTCACAAAAAACCTTCACCTCTTTGACATCATCACAAATTTTGTCGCAGCTGAAGACATCAAAGGGTTCTTCATCGGAGTTAGGATCTCCATCTCAACGAATTTGTGAGAGATGGACGAAAGGTGTCTCCAAGATATCAATAGTGGGTGGATCATACTAAAACAGACGTATCTCTGAATTGTGTCCAATTCTCCCCAATTCGTCTTCCTTTCTTCTCAGACCATGTGATTCTCTTCACAAACAAGCGGAACACAACATCTTTCTCAGAAAATCAGCAACGGAACTTGAAAGAATGAAATGGCGAGGAGGACGTTCGCGTCCTGAAATGGTGAGATGCCGTGAAGTGTCCGTTTTGATGAGAAAGGAAATTGATTCCGAATTGTGCAGCACAAAGTGTCGAAAAGTATAAAAAGCGATGATTTTGAAGGAAAGACTGAATGGCTTCTCAACTCCGAGAAAAATGAAGAAGGAAGACGAAGAGAGGCATCAATCGTTGACTCTCTCGGCAGACAACAAGAAGACGAACAAAGAGACGAGAAACAAGACGAAAGAGCGAAGATGTGGGCAAAGAAAGAGGTGAATGGAGAATCTGCTCATCGACGTGGCTGTCCTCCTGTCTGCCAACTGTCTCGTCCTCTTCCTCTCTGAAGCATCCAAACAGGAATGAACACGCGAGAAGGGGACAGACAAGGAA
Organism: Blattamonas nauphoetae; assembly: GCA_033064195.1. Taxonomy (NCBI): domain Eukaryota; phylum Preaxostyla; order Oxymonadida; genus Blattamonas; species Blattamonas nauphoetae. The sequence goes on along the minus strand of JARBJD010000013.1, from coordinate 487,474 downwards.
GAAGATCAGACAGCGACGAGCTGATGGTGACATGAGGTGAAGGTGCCTTTTGTGCGATGGTGTTGGAAGGCTGGGCAAGGTGTTGAAGAAGAGAAGATGAACACCAGCGTGGAATTCACCCTTCATTCTCTTTCCTAACTTCTCGAACACCCCCAAATCGCGGAGAGTGGACGAAATCAGTCTGACTCCAACAGACATCCGAAAAGCGGTTGTGACGTGACAGAAGCAGGTCTTCAGAACGAGTCTGACGTGCTGACTGGTCCTGCAGAGACATCTGCTTCGAATTGGCGATTGATGGTTGTGATGGTGACGTGGTGTTTGGTGAAGTCGAGAGAGTGAGCTGGCAACGAGTTGAAGTGACTCTCTCAACTTCAAATAAGTTGACAAATGGTGTGTGAGTGACGTGGTGTGTGGCGGATAAAGGAGGAGCATCGGAGACGAGAAGTGACAGTGATTATCCTCCTGGGTGAGATGGGTGAGCACGATCGATTGAGAGAGAATGTGGTGAATGTGTTGGAGAGAACAAGACTGTGACGAGATGAGAGTGGTCGTGGAGTGTTCTCCTCGCTTGTTAACATTCTTCCATGTTCTGTTTCACCACTGCTGGCTTCCCCAACTCAGCATCCGAATCCAGAAGCGAGCAAATCTCGTCCAGTGTCGGCCTCTCTTTCGGATCCAAATTCAGACATCTTCGGACCAGCTCAATTTTCGACTCGTTCGTCCACGAGTCCATCAGCGGCAGCGACCCTGTTCCCAACTGTCGCTGAGCATTCACTGCGTCGATTTCCCCAAAGGGCACAAGACCAGTCTCCATTTCCCACAAGATCAGGCCAAGACTAAAAACTGACGCCTTGCTCGTGTCGATCTCAACCTTCTTGTCTGCCACTTCCGGCACCATCCAGCGCTGTCCGTCGCTCGTTCGATCCGACGACTGTCCGGCCAGCGAGTGAGAGAATGACGAGCCATTCGCAGCTGAGCGTGTCTGCTTCACGTCTTCAATCGATGGCACCAAGCTCTCATTCATCGTCTTGTGTTCTGATCCGCGAAAAAACGAACTTTCAGGGATGTTCGTTTGTGCAGTCGCGTTGTTGTCGTAGACTTGAAACAGAGGAGTGTCCCCATCCAGAAACACCCACATCGGCGACAGGCGCGTAAGAATCGGCATTTGCGGGTTGTGTTTGGCGAGTTGGGCGAGTCCTCGGGTGATCATCCGGAACACGTTTTGGGTGTCGAGGGGCGGGCCTCCCTTGTGCAGTCTGTTGTACAGCGTGTTGTTCACATTCACAGGAACCTCCACCAGCTCCTCTCCGCATCGCACTGCCATCTTCGTCTTTGCATAACCATGCACGCCCTCGCCGCTCTGTGCATTGTCCATCTTGTTCAGAGTGTCCTCTTGAGGCACAGCGTGCGATCCCATCGTGTTCGGAACATTGTGATGGATCATGTTGTTCGTGTGATCTGCGTCCATCGGCACGACAATCACATTGTGATCGTCGTATTTTTCAACAGCGAGTGATTCTTGTGGATCCATCTCTCTGTTCTTGATCAAATTCTCTGCGTCTCTCTTCTGCTGCCTCTTCCTTCGACAGATGAGAACGAGGAGAAGAACGAGGAGGAGAGCAACCACAACCACAATCACTGGAATCAGCCAGACCATCATCTTCTTCGCTTGTTCCAGTGTATGTGCCTTCTTCGCTGTCGCGTCACTCAGTTTCAGCAAAAAGAAGTTGTCTGTGCTTTGATTCTGCCCAAATGAGAGTTTCGCGTGCAGTTCGAGTGAATGATCGATGTTTTTGATGGACGACCGATTCAGCTTGAAACTGACCGAAGTTTCTGTCCATTCCGAAGAATTCAGACCCGTCAGATCCATCCGTGTTGATCTCTTCTCCACTTTCTTTTTTTCGTCCCACTCCACCACCTCCAATCCCAACCCACACGGCATCAGAACAGATCCAACAAGGGACACTTCGTAAAAGTCTTTGGTGGAATTGGATGTCGTCTTGTTCGAATCCAAAATCGGAATGAACAACGACTTCCGCACATCCACACTCGTCGAGTTCAGTTTGCAGTTACCAAGTGCGATCCACGGCGAAGAAGTGTTCTGACTCCCATCTCCACCTGTCAGCGTTCCTATCCGAACTTCTCCCCCATCCGAACACTGAATGTTTCGTCTCGCTGATGGAAACGAGTCATGGTTTGGAGTGTTGTCTCTGAAGATCGAGCCGTCGATCGTGATTGTTCCATTCTTCATGTGAAGTGCTCCTTGAGGCAGCTCATGGAACTTCGTCCAGTCAATTGTGGTTTCACAGTTGTCAAGTCGAATCACTCCACTTTTCCATTCGCACACTGAAAGCGAATCGGAGTTCGGAAGAGGAATGTTCACTCCATCAACAACACAATTCTCCAAAACGATGATCGAATTCACTCCAAACAGGAACACAAACGACTTGGAAGCCGTTTCAACAGCAACTTCAACTTTCTTCAGTTCCAAACTCCCCTCGTTCACTGTGATCAATCCAGAACCCTCCGAATGTGTCGAGGAGGCAGAGATTCTGAAGACTGCATTCAGATTCTTCCCATTCTCGATCAACACTGACATGTCTTTCGAAACAACAAATGGTTGGGTCTCTGTCGTCTCTTTCAGGATTCTGAGTGTGATTTCGTCGTGTTTCAGTCCAACAGCGACATCCCACGCTTTCCAAATCGACCCACATGGATTCAGTTGGTCCCCACACATCACATCATCAGAAACAGATGATTGGTCAACGAATGCAGTGAAATTGAGTGGTCTCTTCAAAGTGGTGAACGTCTCAGTTTGTTTCCTCATTGGCGAAGAACTCGAATCTTCAATCAGATCTGCAATTTCGTATTCTGTCCCATATTGGAGAGTGTCACTCAATCCAATCGGATGAGATGCTGTCTCTCCTTGTTTCGATGTCGAGAAAGTGACAGGGAACGACTTCCCAGATTTCAGCATCAGGGTGTAGTGCTGGTTGATTGGCACGTTTTCGGTTGTCAGAACAAGTTTGAAAGACGTGCAAGGTGAATTTGTGAATGCGAATGAGATAGACTTGAGAGTGGCGATGGGGACAGTGAATTGTTTCGCCTGTGGATTGATGACGATGGGAGCGGAGTCTTTCGTGATCTGTGCGATTGTGTAAACTTCACCGAAGAGAACATGTGGTGTGTCTGTCCCTTCAGTTGTGATTGAGCATGAAAGCGTTCCATCTTCGTTACAAGTGAGAGGAACAGTGATATCAGTGTTTGATGCAGTTGGTTGGATTTTGAGTGAATATTCACCTGAATCGAACAATCTTCCTTCAAACGTCAGAATCACACGTGTTGTTTCATTGTTCAAAACAGGCGTCACTTTCTCCAATCTGCTCGGTTCCGTTGGCATCTGAAACGCAAATTGTGTTGTGATAAACATTGTCTCATCGATTCCTGAGCGTGTCATCTTCGACGTGTTATACGAGTGTCCATAAACGAGTTGTGGATTGGGATACAGTTCGACTTCAATCAAGCCGTCTGTGCCATCTGTGAATGAGATTTCCACATCAACAAACAAATACTCGTTGGTTTCGGTGTAATGAGTGGCATCGACGAGTTTGAGTGTGGTGTTTCCGAGTGGCATGTTGTCTCCCTTCAGCGGAACAGTGCTGACATTTCGGTGGTCGTCGAAAACGACAGTGCCGGCAGAGAGAAGTCGATGACGGGCAGGAACCACTTCAAATGACATTCCACTTTCGAAGAAAATCTCTCCAACTGAAGCCGTCACACCAACTACTTCGTATGTCGCTCCAAACTTGATTTTGGTCGTTCCTTCTTCCTTCCAAATAGTTTCAATGCGCGTTCCAGTTTGTGGAGTGTCGAAGTTTACATCGAATTGATATGTCTCTTGCGTCGCTGTGTTCTTCACTGTCACTTTATGCACTGGTGCAGTACATTTGATTCCCGTGAACGAGAGAGTGAGTTGAGTGAACTGGTCATCGTATGTCACTCCTGTGATCGCGGTGATCCGTGAGGGCTCTGCAGGCGTGAGCATTTCAGTCTCTGATTCAGACACAGTGACCTTTGTTGTCGTTGATTTCACAACGGCTCTCACAATCGATGTCTGTGTGTCGAACGATAATATTTTCTCGCTTCCATAAATAGGGACAGATGCAGGTTCGGAATCTCGCTCCTCCAGCGACTCTCCATTCCTCTCAGCGACAAACTCCACGTCGAACGAGCCTCCCGAACTCAGTTCGACTGTGTATGTTCCAACTGGCATCTGTCTTCCTCGAACTTTCACAATCAGATACTCCCCAGTGGAATCCAATCCGCTGTGTGTCATTTTGATCAGTCTTGGCGGTTCTGCTGGTGTGGTGAACGACACAGCATCGGGCAGAACGAGAGCGCTTCCCCAGAGATCCTTCACAGCAACGATGGTGTAATCTGTCGAAAAGGTGAAAACCGACCCAGCGAGGGTTGAGATTGAACCAGATGCAACAAGTGTTCTGCGATCGCTTCCAACAGCAAGTGACAGGTTTCGTTCCGTGTTTCCTGTTTTCACCAGAATCGAGTATCCAGCTTGCACGGTTCCATCGCAATTGAGTGAAATGTCGATGATCGTCTTCATCTCGTCGTTGAAGGAGACAGCAGTGGACGACACTGATAAAGGAGTGATGTGCACAAGCCAGTCAGCAATCGATGCTCTTCTCAGCATGTATTCGGAAACTGGGGATTGGATCAGTTCGGTGTCTCCCACATCAACTGTGCATGACGCTGTCTTGGCTGCTGTTGGGAAGGAGAAGGTGAGAGAGCGATGGATGGGTGGAGGAGAGGAGCGAGTGGATTGAAAATTCTCCAACAGGACAACCATCTCTCCAGTCACTTCGTCTTCCACTTCGATTGTGAAGGTGGCTGTTCCGTCATCGCTCTCACTTCCCACAAACGACTTCACAAGCGTCTCCTGTGTGATGGTCTGGAATAGATCGTCTTGTGAACTCACTGGTGTATTCGTATCAGTGTAAGTTCTACAGATGAGAGAAGATCGAGAAGACTGACAGTGCAGCACACAACTCTCATCAATTTCGACGACCATTCCATAACAGTAAATATCTCGCGCATCAGCCACTTCAGTGTTGATAAATCGGAGGGAGGATAAGACGAAGTTCTTGCTGGTTCTGAAACACAGTGCTGATCCGTTCCCGACGGATTTTGCACAAGAACTGTCGAAAATCGAATTGGATAGTGTCGATTGTTGAGAACTTTGTGCGTTGACAACGTTCAGTGCCGACCCAAACTGAGTGCTTTCTGTACTATAGAACACACAATCTGAACATGTCAATGGCACCATGTCAAATAACGCAACAGCTCCACCAAACACCTGAGTTCCTTTGCACCGAACGACAATACACGAGGAGAAGGTGATTGAGTATTTGCTAGGGTCTGGAGAGACACAAACCGCGCCTCCATAAGTCGACGTTCCGTTGCAGTCGTAGAATGAGCATTCCCGGATGGCTGTGTTTCCTGACGTTTTGAAAAATTGAATGGCAGAGGCGTATGTCGAGCTGGTCATGTCTTTGAACGTGCAGCGAGTGACCTCGACATCCTGGATCAGGGTTCCGGATGGAACTGTTATGAGGTTGGTTCCGGTTCGATGGAGGAGAGTGTAGATTGGATGCGTGTCCGATTCGTCCAGATTTGATGAGCATTTCTCGAACGACGAATTTGAGGCGAGGAAGGACCCACACAGGTTCACATCGGCTGCGGCTGTGCCTGAAAAGTGGTTGGTGCATCGTTCCACAACGCAAGACACCAGAATCTGTCTTGCGAGAGGGAAAAGTCGTCGTGTTGTTTTCGGAGAGAGACTGGAGGTATTTGTGAGAGAGGAGTCAGTCAGGGAGATGGTGGTCGGTGGAACAGCGGGGGAAAGCGACGAGAGCACGCCGAAGTCAAACAGGGGGCCGGTTCCGAGGCCGAGATGAACATCGTCCAAATGCAGACCTGAACCATGCACAACATTCACCGCAGCATCAAAAGCATCCGGGAAGGAATCGTGAGTGGATGGGTGATTGTTGAGCGGAAGGGCGAGGCTGGTCAACGGAGGCAATGACACGACTGTTCGACTTGATGCTTCATACTGCGACGAGACAATCGAAATCGACGAGCTGCTGCATCCTCCTCCATTCGAAATCACAAATGGTGACAACGAGCCTTCAGTCAGCACCGTGCATTTCGATATTGTGAGCGACAACGAGTCAACTTTAATCATCGCGTGTTTCGAGGCAATGACATGAAAAATGAATCCCTCCATGGACAGTGATGTATTCAAAAGTGAAGCAACGAAGGTGCATTCGCCCAGGGAATTCGAAGACGGTTCGTGTCTGTCTTCGAGGAGTGCGATGTTTGTGAGTTCGAGATGGCTAGTATGGACGAATGGAGTGGATGTTCCCTCAAAATGGAGATGTTGAGAGGAGATGAGGACTTGATGGCCATGGACAACCTCGGTCGCAGAAAAGTGAACGGAACGACTTGTTCCAAATGCGCGTCCATTCCTGAGCTGGTCGTTGATGATCGAAGACAGGGATACAGGAGAGCTCCGATCAAATGACGGCTCAAATGCATGGGCCAGACCAAGGAGCACATGAACGCAAAAAGGAGTGAGGAACAACATTGTGTCTCGAAGAATGGATAGAACAGAATTCTGAGTGAGAACTATGGGTGATCGATCTCGGAAACGCACGACAGTCAACATTGTACTTCATTTACTTCATCCATGTTCAAAAATGTGATCCCTTTCGTGAGATGACTATGATAAATGAAATGGTATGAACAATGAGAGGTATTCTTTCTTTTGATGGCAACAAATACGAATGCGATGAAGGGGATAGCATTGATGAATGACATTCTAATTCATTCGACATTACAAATTCGCTCCATGGAAGTTCAACATGGCCTTCAGATGCTCAATTGCATTGCTGACAGGAACTGTAATCTTCGTCTTGACCAAAACGATGTCCACAGCATCCTGCCAGCCTTCCTCCAGAAAGCTCGGAATTGCACTTCGAAACATATTTCGATGTGCTCGTCCATAGTCAGAATAACGCGCTTGATGGAGAAAGAAATGGAGAATCGATTCGCTTTCGAAGAATGTGCCGTCATCCAACAATCCATCGACAATGCGAGAGAAGAACCCGATCCTGCTGAGACACTGGGCAATCGCAAGCTGCTCACACAATATGCTGATTTTGGCAAATACTGTCACACGTCTTCCGTTGTAATAGATGTTCGAAGAGCATGTGTAGAACAACAATTTGGTGATAATGTTGATGGAGGGTGTGATCAGTCGTTCGAGCTGCGAGAGAGTCAGTCGAGAGGCACAATGTGATATTTGAGGCAGGATGTCAGCGATAAAATCGAGGAGTTGTGACGAGGCAGAGTGGAAAGAAACGTGGGTCTCGTCGATCGTTGGGAACACAACCCCGACTGTCGCCAGATCCACATCGTCCCATTCATCGAATGTTGGCTGAATCACGTCTGGTCGATGTGTGAGGAGATATGTGATTGGACAAAGTTGGAAATTGTCAACGGGGGGAGAGAGGAGACGCCTGAATGCGTGAAAGTACTGTTCTGTTGATCTCCCCGCCATTCTGAAGATCTCGGGAAGATACATGCGATTGAGAACGGTTCTGTGGAACGTGGAGATACGAAGGACGGTGTCGTCGTCGATGGGAGAGGTGCTGCCGAGAAGAGTGTTTATTCGGTCCACCAAATTCATGATCTCTTTGACGGTGTGACGAAACACGAGTTAAGATGTGAGGATGAAGGGCGGAGTTGACAAGGAGAGGGCAGATGCATCCATGTCTTTCCTCAATTTATCTCGAAAGGGCTTTGAAGCACTGTTGTCAAAGGCATATGACCAGGGACAATAGTGTGATCAGATCGATCACACCACAATTGATCATACCGCCCATTTCACCGATATATCATCTATTTCACCTATATTTTCTTGAAAACAGCTTATTATCGCAAAAAGAGGTGAAATGGTGAAAATTCATTTTTTGAGTTTCCATAGTACATTTTTGTTGACATGTTCCAAACAAAACGTTGTTGAGATCCTTCTATGGTTTATGGAGTCCCTCAAAGCTGACAACTGACAGATACTATCACTTTTTCAACGTAAGGACAGGAATATGTTGAGATTATCGGCTCAGATGAAGATTGGAGTATTGACCTTCGATCTCGTTCATCACTCTGATTATTTGCTTCATTTCCCTGATAACTGTAAAAATTCTCGACATTTGGTGGTTTTTATGAAGAAGAGAAAAGCATGAAGTGATGGTAAAAATCGTGAAAATGATCATTCCATAAAAAGTGAAAGGTGTGATCCAAGGATCACACCTTTACGTTAAATGATCATACCACTATTCTCTCTGCATATGACAATAAACATTCAAAAAAGTCAATGATGGTAGTGTCACTGCCGTCATGAGCCAACGAGAACGGGTGGAGGGAGAGATAGACAATGTAATCTTTCGTTTGTTGGAGGAACAAGAGATAAAGGAAACACAGTTCGCTTTTGTTTTGAACGTTTCTGATTGTGATGAGATAGCTAATCATCAAGTTGACGAGTTGTTTGTGGAGTGGCACGAAGTCACATATGAACGGTAACTTCGAAGTGGTGAGTGTATGGAACAAGGAGGAGAACCATCCACTCCAAACGAACTTCACAAGAGCTTCATCATCGATCAGATTCTTGAACAGATGGAAGTGATAGAGAATAACAGCGGCGTCGTTCTGATGATTGGGTGTTACGAGAGCGCAGATGGATTTTGAAGTGAATCGTGAGGATGAAACGACTCTGTTTTCTTTTTTGATTGAGTATGCTCCATCTGAACATATGCCCAACTTCACTGTCCAGGGGCGACGAGACAGAAAGCACAGAAACGCCTGGAGTCCGAAATCGGAGCACTGCCTCCCCTCGCCCATTCGAACAAGGATGTTTTCAAATGTCTCCACCCAGCAGAGTTCGTCCATCCATATGCGTTCCCCAAAGAGAAGATGGTACAGACCCTCACCTGTCGTGGCTAGTCCCAATGATGAGGCAAGTTCTTCCGTCATGTTCTTTTTCAGCTCGTCAACAATACTCTGAATATCTTGATTGGTATTTTGAATCGAACTATATCCATCAGAAATGATGTTAGTTTTGAACATTTTCATATTCGACAAGAGTGAGAGGTGGAGGTGATTATCAGTGAAAGAAACTGGAGGAGTGATTAGATGCCGTAAATATTTCTTGAACAATTGAAAAACGGGATCTCTGAACTTAAAGAGGAGCGTTCTGTCGAGAAAGAAGGATCGACAAAATGGGAGACTGTTGATGTTGTCTCTTGATGAGCAGTCGATAAACCTGTCAAAAATTGATGCGATATGGCGGTGGAATTCGATTGTTGCTTCAGTTATTGGTATTTCGTGGGGTTTCCGGCGTTCGAAGAGTTGAGGCAAAAAACCTGTTTTGGTCACTGCTATATGGAATTCATCCGATGAATTCGAAAGAAATGTGTCGAAGAAGGACAGAGCAACTGCTCGGAGCTTGTCGGATGGATGGCAAACCAGTTTGATGAGAGCATAAGTCAGTTTGGTTTGGCATTGTTCCTCCTCTGGGAATATCTTTTCGAGGAGATGTTGGTGGGGAGATTCGCGATTTTTGATGAGGATGGTTGCGTATTCAAGGAAATAAACGGCATAAGAAACTTCGATTGGTGTCAATTTCACTCCGGAGTTGGTTTGTTCGAAAAGTGAGATACATCCTTGTTGTAGATCATCTGTCGTGATTGAATCTTGCAAAATCAATCTGCAATCTGACGTGGTGGAGGTGGGAAGGGCGATCTCATCGCCCTTCCGATGTACTTTTTTCATCATTGTCATGACATTCATTCGCTTTCTTTTCAGTTCGTATTGCAGAATCCGTTTGGACACACGAATATAGTGCAGGTCATCGGCAGTAATTGTGATTATATCAGTTGCGGATGGGATTGATTGTGAATTAAGCGAAGAATAATTGCCGTTTCCGATGATGTCAGGAATCTCTGCAAGAATGATGGTTTTGTTCGATTTCGAAGATTGAGCTTGCTTTGTCCGAAGCTTAGGTGGTTTTGTGATGCGTGTTTTCCCTAATTTTTGCTTGGGAGGCATAGTGGATGGATCTACCCAAGTTCAAGAATGGAATCACAATCGTGAGATGAATACAGTCCTTTCCAAAAAGTTGATCAGGTGTTTCAAAAAGATGACTGATCGACTGGATACCCTCGCCCACAATACTGATTTTCCTCTCCTGACCACTTTCCACCCCTGACTCACCTCTCGTTTTAGAATACCTAGATGGACAGATAGTGACAAAAAAGATGGTCTGTCTTATTTTTCGCAAAACATGTGCACATTTTGTCGAGATTTTCTGACCACTTTTTTCATTCCAGATTTTGCTCTCATTATTCATCTTTCTCTCCAGCAGAACAAAATTCTTAATTAACACACAATATTATTCGGTGCCCCGCATTTTCCCCACTGCCACAGTTGTATTCTCTGACATAACATCTGAGATTGACGAAAGGGATGTTGTGACATCACTACGGATTGAAACATCGACACAAAGCGAGATGAGAGAATTCGAGAAGAGGATAAATGCATAGAAGATGTGATCGAGTCTACAGAGAGATATTGGCAGTGTTCTGATGGTGTGAACAGCTCCGATCTTGAAGTTGTGAACAACTGATCAATTTGCAGGAACAAGTTGAGATAAATGCCTAAGATGATAAGAGTAAGATAGAACACTCGTGAAAGTCAGATTACTATCCAGTGGAGAGAGACAATCAGATCGAGGGTTTCAAGATTGATTTTGAGCTGATAGTCCCTTCTACTACCAGATAGTTTTTCGTACCAGGATCGATAGACTGAGATTGAGATTATGAATGACGTGAAAAATCCATAAACTCGCATACACATCAAATTGTCGACCCTGAATGATTGTGATCGACAGGTCAGAGAATACAACTGTGGCAGTGGGGAAAATGCGGGGCACCGAATAATATTGTGTGTTAATTAAGAATTTTGTTCTGCTGGAGAGAAAGATGAATAATGAGAGCAAAATCTGGAATGAAAAAAGTGGTCAGAAAATCTCGACAAAATGTGCACATGTTTTGCGAAAAATAAGACAGACCATCTTTTTTGTCACTATCTGTCCATCTAGGTATTCTAAAACGAGAGGTGAGTCAGGGGTGGAAAGTGGTCAGGAGAGGAAAATCAGTATTGTGGGCGAGGGTATCCAGTCGATCAGTCATCTTTTTGAAACACCTGATCAACTTTTTGGAAAGGACTGTACAGGGTGAGCCAAAAGTAACCTTCTCTAGGGGCCGATCAAAGCCTTTTTCGACAAAAGTTAAAAAAGAGAGTTTCAAGTCGTGAAATATGAAGAGAGTGATCATTAAAGCTTAACTGAATTCTCGTTCGTTTTTTGTCAGAAATCGGGACATGCGAACGATCGGACTTCATTCGTACACTGCACTGAAGTTGATTAGAAAGAAATCAGTGAATGAGGTGGTGAGCAAACAGTATAGCGACAACGATCTCTATTTGATGTTTGTTTTCGAAAAGATGACATAAAAACACAATTGTGGGATGAAGGTTACTTTTGGCTCACCCTGTATGAATAATGAAATGGTATGAACATGAATGCAATTTATTCGTTCATGTGCGACGACTATACCTGTGTGACAGGGTTTTTTTCGATGTCAAAATGTCAATATTTATTGTCTATGGGAATTGATCACAACATGATCTTGTCAAGCTCAAGGATTGTGCCCTGGGTAGTTTGAAACATGTTGAAATCTCATTTTCCTTCGATTTGGAAAGCCATTCCGGTAGAGACTGATGCGGTAGCGCATGATGAAAAATTCAAAACAACACTGTAATGATGATGAAATGTGATTTTAAAACTCCTGATTTGGATCAAACAATGTCAAAAAAGACAGAATAAGACCGTGTGTCGAGATATATCCCAAAGAAGATGCCGAAAAGCAGGTTGATGATTGCATCGTGTGACAGGCGGATCGAGACTGAAGGGACAAGAGAGATGGTAGGATTGGATCACGACAATCGCTGTGACATCATTGAAGAGTCGAGATCGGTTCACTGAGTCATGTGAAGCAAAAATCAACGTCGTCATGGTGAGGAGGGAGATGTGGACTATAAACATAATGAATGATGAAAGAATGTGAAATACAACTGAACAAGCAGGAATTTGGTTTGAATTTCTCTTTGCTTGCATATATCACTGGTTTTTGGTAAGATAGTGAGACTCGGTGTTCTGTGAAAGAACATGCTGATCAACGGGAAAATGATGAAGAAAAGTCATCAAAAGAGCATACAGATCATGAGAATGACGGTTGAATGAACTTTCAGACCAATTAACTTGCAAATTCAAGAATCGAGGATGATGTTTTGACAAAGGCACATGTGGAATGGGGATTGAACAAATCTAGGTCTGCTTTTACAAAAGAAGGATGTCGATTCTGTGTGTACTTGTGTAAAAAGTAAATTTGTGTCTTATGGTTCTGTTCTTTGCAGGTCGATGATTGAATTCAGATGATTGGGATCCGACTTGCGATCGGTGTGAGAGAGATGGCCAATATCTGGAAGGCGACCATAATTATGCTGTGAACAGGAAAGAAGCATACAGAATCATTCAAATCTCGTCGGATAGACACGGTAGGTCATCAAAAGATCGATTGTCGATACCAATAAGAGATTGTGTTAAGTTCCAATTCAGAATGCACTGATGGACAACGGATTATCCAATAAATTCAATGGAAGAGCATATATTGCCTTTTCAGCAAGTGGATCCGGATCATCCCATGATTCACACATTTCATCCATTGTTTGAGTTAGAAGACAGTAAATTGCACTGCGTGCCACATCAAACTGGATTAAAGTCATCCCACTGTCGGTTGTATTTCGAATGGATCTGATTATCGTCTTATTCAAGGAAAAGAAAAAAGATCTCGAACCCACAAACAAAAAGTCCAATGTCATGGCAGTCAACGCTTTTTCTAAAAAACAGGTCTGTCATGTCAAGTCAGACAGGTATAGCGACGACCATGGATGCGAATAAATGGATAGTATCGAAGAGAATAATCCCAATTGGAGTATCCACCCAAATTAGCTCCGTGGAAGTGCATCATTCCTTTGATTTTGGAACTTTCATCATCGAGACCGTGCAGAGCTGTTTTTGTGACGAAAATGAAATCAAGAACATCCTGCCAGCCTTCCTCCAGAAAGTTTGGTACTGTTCTTCGTTGTTTCCTTCTTTCTGATCTTTCATGGCCGAATGAGCGTGTTTTGTGGAGAAATATGTAGACGATACGTTCAGCTTTCAAAAACGTGCTAGTTGTCAAGAATCCATTGACAAGGCGAGAGAAGAATCCGATCCTGCTGAGACACTGGGCGATCATGTGCTGCTCACACAATCTGCTGATTTTGAGGAATAGATTCTCACGTTTCTCGATTTCTTCAGACTTCGAGCAGCGAAAGACGAGATGGTGTTCGATGAGAATGTTTGTGGATGGAGCAATCAGTCGTTCGAGCTGGGTGATTGTCAGTCGAGTTGCACAGTGGGACATTTGAGTGATGACTGAAATGACATATTTGAGGAGCAGTTGGTTGAGTTCCCATGCGACATGACGGGAAAAGTGTTGGCTTCCGTCAAAGAATGGCATCACAACACCAACTGTCGCCAGATCCACATCGTCCCACTCGTCGAGTGTTGGTTGAAGTGAGTGTGGTCTCGAAGTGAGGAGAGAGTTGATGGGACACAATGTGAAATGGTCGAGTGGGAGAGAGATGAGAGAGTTGAATGCGTGGAAATATTGTTCTGTTGATCTCCCCGCTTTTCTGAACAATTCCGGAAGATACACAGATTTCAGTTTCATTTTGGTGAAAGTGCAGATCCGAAGGATGGTGTCGTCAGAGATGGGAGAGTCACTTTCGAGCAGAGCAACAATTCTGTCCACAACATTCATGATCTCTTCGTCGGTGAGATGACAGACAAGGTCAGATGTGAGGATGAAGGGCGGAGATGACGATGAGAGAGCAGTTTCATCCATGTCTTTCCTCAATTCAACTCGAAATGGCTTCGTCACGCTGTTTTCGAAGGAAGGTTCAAAAAAATCTGTGAAGAAGTCAAGGATGATGTTGTTCTTGGATCCAGTGTCCAAAGCGAACGGATGGAGTGAGACGTGGACAACATATTCTTTCGTGATTCTGAGGAGGGAGAGATACAATTCGTCCAGTTGGCTTAGAGATCGGATGCGTTCCTTCGATTCATCTTTCTTTCGAATCTTGAAGAGACAGCGATTCATCTCGTTGAAGAGTTGTGTGTGATGTGATCTGAATTCATTTGTGAACGGAAACTTCGAAAGAGTGATGGCATGGAACAAGGTTGAGTACCATCCATCCTTCAGATGCCTCACAAGAGCCTCATCGGCAAGCACACTTGTGATGAAGGAGAACCTGTCGAGAATGACAGAGGCGTTGTGTGGGCGAGTGATGACGAGATTACCGAGTGTCTTCGAAGGCAGTTCCAACGAGAATTTGAGTTCGCCGTTCACTTTGAGCGAGAATGTTCCATCCGACTGGAAGACTGGTGTAATGGTTTTCGGGCAACGAAACATGAAAAGGAGAAGTGCGTGGACACCCAAATCGGAGCATTGCCGCCCCTCGCCCATTCGATGAAGGATTCGTGCAAATGTCTCTGCCCAGCGGTGTTTGTCTATGGATCTTTCATCATTAAAGACAAGTTGGTGCAGTGTCTCCCTTGTGGTGGCTAAATCCAACGATGAGAGAAGTGCTTCCGTCATGTTCTTTCTCAGCTCATCAAAAAATCCCTTCAGCTCCGGATTGGTGCCATCATCATGCAGATACAAGACCCTTTCTACGTAAATTCGCAAATTTGACAAGAGCGAGATTCCAGAGGGAGAGTCTGTGAGACAAGCTGGAGGGGCGATGAGACACCGCAAATATGCGCAAAATGGTTGGAAAAGGGGGTCGATGAGTTTTGATATTTTTTTGCTTGACAGACGAATCATCCCATTTGAGTGAGAGAAAACCGAGGCGATGCCAGGATGACCGACGGAAGAAATTGTCCAGAATCGATGTGAAATGGCGGTGGAAATCGATTGTTGTTCGGTTCAGTGGGATGTCGTGGGGTTTTAGGTGTTCGAAGAGTTGGGGCAACAATCCTGCGGTAGCCACTGCAATAAGGAATTCATCGCTTGAATTCCGAAAAGAAGCAGCGAAGAAGGTGAGAGCAACTCTTCGGAGCTTGTCGGATGGATGGCAAACCAGTTTGATGAGAGCAGACGTCAGTCTTGTTTGGCAGTTGGCCTCTTCAGGGAATATAGTTTCGAGGAGCTTGTTGTGGGGATACTCACGATATTCGATGTGTACGGTTGCGTATTCCAGGAAGCGGACGGCATGAAAAACTTCAGTTGGGGTCAGGTTCAATCCGGAGTTGACTTGTTCGAATAGTGAGATACACCCTTGCTTGCGATCATCGGTGGTGATCGAATCCTGCAAGACCAATCTCCAATCTGACGTGGGGGGGGTCGGAAGACTGATCGCATCGCCCTCCAGATGTGCTTGTTCCATCAGTTCTTCGATATTCAGTCGCTTTCTTTTCAGTTCGTACTGCAGAATTCGCTTTGAAACACGAATAAAGTGCCGATCATTGGCAGTAATTGTGACTACATCAGTCGTAGAAGGAATTGAACGTGGATCCAGGGAGGAATCGTTGTCGTTTTCAATTGAATCTTGGATCGTTGAAGTAACGATGTGTATGTCCGATGTCGAAGATGAAGCACTGTTTTTCCGAAGCTTGGGTGGGTTTCTGATGCGTGCTTTCCTTAATTTATGCTTGGGAGGCATGCTGGACGGATCTGCCCTTTGATCACTGTCTTGAAATGAACATGATAAATGAAATGGTTTGAACAATGAAAGTGATTTATTCGATAGCAACTCAAACTAATGCGTTGGAGGAGACAGTGTCGATAAGTGACATTCTAATACATTCGCCTGTTCAAATTCGCTCCACAGAATCCCATCATTTCCACGATTTGGCCAAGTTGTGGAAAACTATCCCTTTCGGGATTCAACCCGTAGTTCAGCATCTCCATGATTCGGGAAACTTGACTGTTGAATCGGTCTTGATTCGTCTTTGTGACAAAGATGAACTCCACGATATCCTGACAACCTTCGTCGATAAAGTGGGATGCTCTCCTTCGAAGCATCTTCTTTTCTGCTCTTTCATCGCCAGAAGAGCGTGTTTGACGGAGAAAGATGTTGATAAAACATTTGGATGCGTTGAAAGTGCGATCATCTAACAATCCACCGACAATGCGAGAGAAGAATCCGATCCTGCTGAGACACTGGGCGATCACATGCTGTTCACACAATCTGCTGATTTTGAGAAAGATATCCTCTCGACTGTTTCTTAATGTTGACTTCGTGGAGGGTTTGAGGAGATAGACTTTGCTTACAACGTCGATTGAGGGAGTGAGTAGTTGGTCCAGCTGCGTGAGAGTCAGGCGGCTTGTACAGTGGGATATTCGAGGCAGAATTTCAGCGACAAAATCAAGGTGTTGTGACGAGGGAGGCTCGAAAGAGAGACGGTTCTCGTGGTTGGTTGGCATCACAACACCAACTGTGGAAAGATCCACATCGTCCCACTCGTCGAAAGTTGGTGGAAGTGTGGGTGGTCTCGAGGTGAGGAGAAAGTTGACGGGAAGTAGATTGCGATGGTCGAGTGTGACAGAGATGAGAGAGTTGAGTGCGTGGAAGTATTGTTCTGTCGATCTCCCTGCTTTTCTGAACAATTCCGGAAGATACACAGACTTCAGTTGGTTCGTGTGGAACGCGCAAATCCGAAGGATGGTGTCGTCAGAGATGGGAGAATCACTTTCGATCAGAGCAACAATTCTGTCCGCAACATTCATGATCTCGTCGTCGGTGAGACGACAGACAAGTTCAGATGTGAGGATGAATGGCGGGGATGACGACGAGAGAGCGGTCTCATCCATGTCTTTTCTCAACTCCTCTCGAAACGGCTTCGTCATACTGTTTTCGAAGTCTGATCCAAAGAAATCTGTGAAGAAGTCAAGGATGGGGTTGGAGTTGCATTTCGTGATCAAGGCGAACGGATGGAGTGAGAGATGGACAATGTAATCTCTCGTCTTTTGGTGGAACGAGAGACAGATCTCGTTTTGTTCGCTTCGAATTGGGTCATGCTGTTTCGATTTTGCATGGTTTCGGATTTTGTCGAGATAGTCCTTCATCACGCGGACGAGTTGTGTGTGGAGAGGGAGGAATTCATTTGTGAATGGCAGCTTCGAAGGAGTGACCGCATTGAACAATTTGGCGAACCAACCACACTTCAAGTTCATCAGGAGAGCCGTAGGATCGACCATACTGAAGAACCAATGGAAGTGTCTGAGAATGGCAGCGGCGTAGTGTGGCCGAGTGGGGACGAGAGCGTTGATGAATGATGTGGGAAGCTCCAACGTTGCTTTGACTTCGCCATCCACTTTGAGTGAGAATGTTCCATCTGGCTGGGGCACTGCTTTCACACCATATGGTCGATTGGACATGAATAACAGAAAAGCTTGGAGTCCCACATCGGACAAGTGTCTCCCCTCGCTCAGTCCAACAAGGATACTTGCAAAAGTCTCCGTCCAGTTGAGTTCGTTCGTCCTTCTCCCTTTACCAAAGAGAAGCTGGTGCAGCGTCTCTCTTGTTGTGTCAATATCCAACAACGAGGCAAGTTCATCCTTCATGTTCTCTCTCAGCTCAGAGAAGACGGGCCCAAGGTCTTGATGGTACCATCCATGTTGAAAAAACTTGATGTTTTCGTCATAAACCTCCATCTTTGACAAGAGCGATATCCCAGAGGGACAATCTGTGGGAGAAACTGGAGGGGCGATGAGACGCCGCACATATGTGCAGAATGGCTGGAAAATGGGATCGACGAGATTAGATGTGAGGTTTCGGAGATCGAAGGACTGTGGAGGCCTAACGAAGAAATTGTCCATAATGGATGTGATGTGGCGGTGAAATTCGAATGTTGTCCGGTTTAAAGGGATTTCGTGTGGTTTCAGGCGTTCGAATAGTTGAGGAACTAAACCTGTTGCAGTCATTGTAAGATTCAGTTGTCCAACGTCGAAGAAGGCGAGAGCAACTGCTCGGAGCCTGTTAGATGGATGGCAAACGAGTTTGAGGAGAGCAGACGGCAGTTTTGTACGGCAGTTTTTCTCCTCAGTGGATATGATATCCACGAACGTACTGCAGCCATTTTCGCCATGTTCGATGTGTATGGTTGCGTATTCCAAGTAATGCACGGCGTGAAAAAGTTCATTTGGCGAAAATTCCATTCCAGATTTTACTTGGTCAAAGAGTGAGATACACCCTTGCCGCAGATCATCGGTCGTGATTGAATCCTGCAAGACCAATCTCCAATCTGACGGGGTGGAGGTGAGGAGAGTGATCTCATCACCCTCCTGAAAGGCGCGTTTCATCATTGGTTCGACATTGATTCGCTTTCGTTTCAGTTCGTACTGAAGAATCTGTTTGGACACACGAACAAAGTGCCGATCATTGTCAGTAATTGTGAGTACATCGGTTGGGGATGAGATTACATGTGAATCAAGCGAGGGTTCACGTTGGACTTCGATTGAGTTTCGAATTGTCGAATTAACGTTGGGTTTGTCCAAAGTCGAAGATGGAGCATGTTGTGTCCGAGCATCTGATTGTGATTTGTTTTGTTTCCTCCCTATTCTAAGCTTGGGAGGCATTTCGTGTGGATCAGCCCTTGGATTTGAAGTTTCTGTTCAGGTCTCTTCTCTCGATGACATCTGTTCCACTTGAAATGTGAAGTCTTCACCCAAATCGAACTACGTGATCACTGTGGTGAGGTGAATGTGATTAATGAAATGGTTTGAACAATGAAAGTGATTTATTCGATAGCAACTCAAACAAATGCGATGGAGGAGACAGTATCGATGCGTGACTTTCTAATTTGTTCGACATTACAAATTAGCTCCATAGAAGTTCATCATTTCCTCGATTTGGCCAAGTTGTTGAACAGTGTCCCTTTCGGGGTTATTCCCGCCGTTCAGCATCCCCATCATTCGAGATACTTGACTGCTGAATCCGTCTGGAGTCTTCTTTCGGATAACGAGGAACTCCAAGACATCCTGCCAGCCTTCCTCCAGAAAGTGGGGGACTCTCCTTCGAAGCATCTTCTTTTCTGCTCTTTCATCGCCAGAAGAGCGTGTTTGAAGGAGAAAGATGTTGAGAAAACATTTGGATGCGTTGAAAGTGCGATCATCCAACAATCCACCAACAATGTGAGAGAAGAACCCGATCCTGCTGAGACACTGGGCAATCACACGCTGCTCACACAATCTGCTGATTTCGAGAAAGACATCCTCTCGACTGTGTCTTAATGTGTACTTCGTGGAGGGTTTGATGAGATAGACTTTGCTGATCAGGTTGATGGATGGAGCGATCAGTCGTTCGAGCTGTGAGAGAGTCAGTCGACTCGCACAATGTGATAGTCGAGGCAGAACGTCAGCGACGAAATCAAGGAGTTGTGGCGAGGCAGATACGAAATATTTGTGGGTCTTGTGGATGGTTGACGTCATAACACCAACTGTTGTGAGATCCACATCGTCCCATTCGTTAAATGTTGGTCGAAGTGTCTTTGGCTTAGGGGTGAGGAGAGAGTTGATTGGATGCAGATCGAAATGGTCGAGTGGGAGAGAGAGGAGAGAGTTGAGAGCGTGGAAGTATTGTTCTGTTGATCTCCCCGCTTTTCTGAACAATTCCGGAAGATACACAGATTTCAGTTTCATTTTGGTGAAAGTGCAGATCCGAAGGATGGTGTCGTCAGAGATGGGAGAGTCGCTTTCGAGCAGAGCAACAATTCTGTCCACAACATTCATGATCTCTTCGTCGGTGAGAGGACAGACAAGTTCAGATGTGAGGATGAATGGCGGGGATGACGACGAGAGAGCAGATTCATCCATGTCTTTCCTCAACTTCTCTCGAAACGTCTTCGTCACGCTGTCTTCGAAATCACGTCGAAAGAACTTTGTCAAGAAGTCAAGGACGGGGTTGTCAGAGTACCTCTTGACTATTGCATATGGATGGAGGGAGAGATGGATAACATAGTTTCGTGTGATTTTGTGGAGGGAGAGATACAGCTTGTTCAGTTGGCTTAGAGATCGGAAGCGCTCCTCCGATTCATCATCATTTTGAATCTTGTAGAGACAGTCCTGCATCACGCGAACGAGTTGTGTGTGGAGCGGCATGAATTCATTCGTGAACGGGAAATTCAAAAGAGTGATGGCATTGAACAGGCTCGCGAACCATCCATCCTTCAGGTGTCTCAGAAGAGCACCATCGTCGTTGATCTCATTCGTGAACGGATGGAACTCGTCGAGAATGGCTGCGACGTAATGTGGCCGAGTGGTGATGAGAGTGCCGAGTGTCCTCGAAGGCAGTTCCAACGTTGATTGGATTTTGCCGCCAACTCTGAGCGAGAAGGTTCCATCCGACCTGAAGACTGGTTTGACATGATTGGGGCGACGAAACATGAAGCACCAAAACGCTTGCAGTCCCAAATCGGAGAATTGTCTCCCCTCGCTCAGTCGAGCAAGGATTTCTTCAAATATCTCCACCCAGCGGAGTTCATTCGTCATTTTCCGTTCACCAAAGAGAAGCCGGTGCAGTGATTCTTTCGTCGTTTCTAGACCCAACGATGAAACAAGCTCTTCCGTCATGTTCTTTCTCAGCTCATCAAAAAATCTCTGCAGCTCCGGATTGGTTAAATTATCATGCAAATACAAGACCCTTTCTTTGTACATTCGCAGATTCGACAAGAGCGAGATTCCAGAGGGAGAGTCTGTGGGACAAGCTGGACAGGCGATGAGATACCGCAAATATGCGCAGAATGGTTGGAAAAGGGGGCCGATGAGTTTTGATATTGCCTCTTTGGCGGAATGAGCATCCAATCTGAGTGTGAGAGGTCCAAAGCTACGCCATGATGAACAACGGAAGAAATTGTCCATAATCGATGTAAAATGGCGGTGGAAGTCAAGAGTCGTTCGGTTCAATGGGATTTCGTGGGGTTTCAGATGTTCGAAGAGTTGAGGCAACAATCCTGTGGCAGCCACTGCAAAAAGGAATTCATCTCTCGAATTTGAAAGATAAACATCAAAGAAGGAGAGAGAAGCTTCTCTGAGCTTGTCAGATGGATGGCAAACGAGCTTGATGAGAGCAGACGTCAGTTTCGTTTGGCATTGCACCTCTTCAGGGAATATGGATTCAATGAGCGATGCGTGGCCTGTTTCACGATATTCGATGTGTATGGTTGCGTATTCCAGGAAACGGACGGCATGAAAAACTTCAATTGGCGAAAATTTCATTCCATTTTGGACTTGTTCGAAAAGCGAGATACACCCTTGCTTTAGAGCGTCTGCCGTGATTGAATCTTGCAAGACCAACCGCCAATCTGACGGGGCGGAGGCGGGAAGAGAGATCTCATCACCCTCCAGAAGTGCTTGTTCCAACAGTGATTCGACATTGATTCGCTTTCTTTTCAGTTCGTTCTGCAGAATCTGTTTTGAGACACGAACATAGTACCGATCATTGGCAGTAATGGTGACTACATCTGTCGTAATTGAGATTGAAGGAGGATCAAGCGAGGATTTGGTGTCGTTTTGTTTGGAGTGTGTGATAGTTAAATGAACGAGGTGTGTGTCCGATGTCGAAGATGGGGCACGTTGTGTCCGAGGATTTGATTGTGGTTTGTTTTGTTTCCTCCCTAATTTATGCTTTGGGGGCATATGGGGTGGATCAGCCCTTGGATTTGATGTTTACAGCCACAGTGGCTTCTTTCGATGACGTGTTTTGACTTTGAAATGTGTAGTCTTCACCAAAATCCAACTACGTGATCACTGTGGTGAGATGAATGTGATTAATGAAATGGTTTGAACAATGAAAGTGATTTATTCGATAGCAACTCAAACGAATGTGATGGAGCAGACAGCATCGATGTGTATCATTCTAATACATTCGCCCGTTCAAGTTCGCTCCACAGAAGTCCATCATTTCCACGATGTGGCCAAGTTGTGGAAAACGATCCCTTTCGGGATTCAACCCGTAGTTCAGCACCCCCATCATTCGGGACAGTTGATCGCTGAATCGGTTTTGAGTTGTCTGTCTGAAAAAGAGGATCTCCAGAACATTCTGCCAGCCTTCCTCCAGAAAGTGGTATGCTCTCCTTCGGAGCGTCTTGATTTTTGTTGCTTCGTTGCCAGACGAGCTGGTTTGACGGAGAAAGATGTTGATAAAACATTTGGATGCGTTGAAAGTGCTGTCATCCAACAATCCATCGACAATGCGGGAGAAGAATCCGATCCTGCCGAGACACTGTGCAATCACACGCTGCTCACACAATCTGCTGAGTTCAATAAACACTTTGGCTCGATCCTTTCTGAACTTGAATTCTGAGGAGTTCTGTTGGTTGTAGAACTCGCTGAGCACGTTGATGGTTGGTGCGAGCAGTCGCTCGATCTGCGAGAGAGTCAGGCGAGACGCACAGTGCGACAGTTGAGGCAAGATTTCTTTGGTAAAATCAAGGAGTTGTGACGAGGCAGACTTGACGGTGACACTGTTCCTGTTGATGGTTGGCATCATAATTCCAACTGTCGAAAGATCCACATCGTCCCACTCATCGAGTGTTGGTTGAAGAGAGTCTGGTCTCGAGGTGAGAAGAGAGTTGATTCGATGCAGATCGAAATAGTCGAGTGGAACAGAGATGAGAGAGTTGAGTGCGTGGAAATATTGTTCTGTCGATCTCCCTGCTTTTCTGAACAATTCCGGAAGATACACACATTTCAGTTGGTTCGTGTGGAACGCGCAAATCCGAAGGATGGTGTCGTCAGAGATGGGAAAGTCGCTTTCGAGCAGAGCAACAATTCGATCCACAACATTCATGATCTCATCGTCGGTGAGACGACAAACAAGGTCAGATGTGAGGATGAATGGCGGGGATGACGACGAGAGAGCAGCCTCATCCATGTCTTTCCTCAATTGCTCTCGAAAAGGCTTCGTCACGCTGTCTTCGAGGTCTGGTCCAAAAAAGTGGGTCAAGAAGTCAAGGACGGGGTTGTGACTGAACTTAGGTACACAAGCAAATGGATGGAGTGAGAGATGGATAACATAGTTTCGTGTGATTTTGTGGAGGGAGAGATACAGCTCGTTCAGTTGGCTTTGAGATCGGAAGATCTCTCTCCATTCATCATCATTTTGAATCTTGAAGAGACAGTCACTCATCTCTTTGACGAGGTGTTTGTGGAGAGGGATGAACTCGTTCGTGAACGGCAACTTCGAAGGAATGATTGCATTGAACATGCTCGCGAACCATCCATCCGTCAGATGCCTCTCAAGAGCTTCATCATTGATCACCCTCGTGAAAGGACTGAACCCTTCGAGAATGGCAGAGGCGTAGTGTGGCCGAGTGGTGATGAGAGCGCCGAGTGTCTTCGAAGGCAGTTCCAACATTGATTTTTTTCTGCCGTCCACTTTGAGTGAAAATGTTCCGTCCGACCTGAAGACCGTTTTTAGTCCGAATGGTCGACTGGATAAGAACCACGGCAACGCGTGGAGTCCCAAATCGGAGATCTGTTTCCCCTCGTTCAGTCGAACAAGGATATCGGCAAAAATATCCACCCAGCGGTGTTCGTCCATTTTGCTACGTTCGCGAGAGAGAAGCTGGCTTAGTTCTTCGCCTGTTATTTCAAGACCCAACGATGAAACAAGCTCTTCCGTCATGATCTTTCTCAGCTCATCAAACAATCTCTTCAGTTCCGGATGGGACGAAGGACATTGACAACATTTGATGATGAACATGTAAATCCAATCATCCCATGTTGGTGGGATTTCAGTGGGAAAATCAGTGGGATAAATAGATGGTTTACGAGATATCGAACATATGTGCAAAGAAGTCGGTAAATGGGATCGATGAATAAGGATATGAGTTGTGCGGCACTTGAGTATGAATGGGTCACTTGGAGAAGGCTGTGGATTCTCTCTGGGGTTAAAAAGAAGAGTAAAACGTCCGCAATCGATGTGAAATGGCGGTGGAAGTCGATTGTTGTACGGTTGAAAGGGATTTCGTGGGGCTTCAAGTCTTCGATGAGTTGAGGGAACAATCCTGTGTCTACCACTGCAAGGAGGAATTCATCGCTTGAAGTCCGTAAAGAAGTTGCGAGGAAGGAGAGAGCAGCTGTTCGGAGTGTGTTTGATGGATGACAAATCAGTTTGATGAGAGCAGACATCAGTTTTCTAGAGTGGAGTCTCCCTTCAGGGAATATGGTTTCAATGAGCGTACTGTAGCCATTTCCGCGATATTTGATGTGTATGGTTGCGTATTCCAGGAAATGCACAGCGTGGACAACTTCATTTGGGGTCATTTTTATTTCGGAGTTGACTTGTTCGAAAAGTGAGAAACATCCTTGCTTGAGATCATCGGTTGTGATTGAATCTTGCAAGAATAATCTCCAATCTGACGGGGTGGAGGTGAGGAGAGAGATCTCATCACCCTCCAGAAGTGCTTGTTCCAACAGTGATTCGACATTGATTCGCTTTCTTTTCAGTTCGTTCTGCAGAATCTGTTTTGAGACACGAACATAGTACCGATCATTGGCAGTAATGGTGACTACATCTGTCGTAATTGAGATTGAAGGAGGATCAAGCGAGGATTTGGTGTCGTTTTGTTTGGAGTGTGTGATAGTTAAATGAACGAGGTGTGTGTCCGATGTCGAAGATGGGGCACGTTGTGTCCGAGGATTTGATTGTGGTTTGTTTTGTTTCCTCCCTAATTTATGCTTTGGGGGCATATGGGGTGGATCAGCCCTTGGATTTGATGTTTACAGCCACAGTGGCTTCTTTCGATGACGTGTTTTGACTTTGAAATGTGTAGTCTTCACCAAAATCCAACTACGTGATCACTGTGGTGAGATGAATGTGATTAATGAAATGGTTTGATCAATGAAAGTGATTTATTCGATAGCAACTCAAACAAATGCGATGGAGCAGACAGTATCGATGAGTGACATTCTAATACATTCGCCTGTTCAAGTTCGCTCCAAAGAATCCCATCATTTCCGCGATGTTGCCAAGTTGTTGAAACATCTGATTTTCGCGTTTATACCCGTGATTCAGTATCCCCATGATTCGGGACAGCCCATAGTTGAATCCATCACGAGTCGTCTTCCTGCCCAAGAGGAGGTCCAGAACATCCTGCCAGCCTTCTTCCAGAAAGTGGTGGACTCTTCTTCGGAGCATCTTCTTTTCTGCTCTGTCATCGCCAGAATATCGTGGTTGATGGAGAAAGATATCGAGGACAGATTTGGATTTGAAGAAGAGATCGTCATCGAGCAATCCATCGACAATGCGAGAGAAAAACCCGATCCTGCTGAGACACTGGACAATCACACGCTGCTCACACAATCTGCTGAGTTCGACGAACGCTGCTTCACGATCCCATCGGAACTGTGAGTCAGATGAGTCTTGTTGGAACGAGAACTTGAAGAGAAGGTCAATGGATGGAGAAAGAAGTCGTTCGAGCTGATAGCGAGTCAGCCGAGACGCACAGTGAGACATCTGAGGCAGAATGGAAAGAGCATATGTGAGGAGTTGTGACGAGGCAGTGTTGAAGGTGACACTGTTCTGGTGTATGGTTGGCATCACAACACCAACTGTCGAAAGATCCACATCGTCCCATTCGTCGAGTGTTGGTCGAAGTGTCTTCGGCTTCGTGGAGAGGAGAGAGTTGATTCGATGCTGATCGAAATGGTCGAGTGGGAGAGAGAGGAGAGAGTTGAGTGCGTGGAAGTATTGTTCCGTTGATCTCCCCGCGCTTCTGAACAATTCCGGAAGAAACACAGACTTCAGTTGGTTCGTGTGGAACGCGCAGATCCGAAGGATCGTGTCGTCAGAGATGGGAGAGTCGCTTTCGAGCAGAGCAACAATTCTGTCCACAACATTCATGATCTCGTCGTCGGTGAGACGACAGACGAGTTCAGATGTGAGGATGAAGGGCGGGGATGACGACGAGAGGGCAGCCTCATCCATGTCTTTCCTCAATTTCTCTCGAAATGGCTTCGTCTCGCTGTTTTCAAAGTCTGGTCGAAAGAATTTTGTCAACAAGTCAAGGACGGCGTTGGAGTTGCATTTCGTGATCAAGGCGAACGGATGGAGTGAGAGATGGACAATGTAGTCTTTCGTGACTTTGTGGAAGGAGAGACAGATCTCGTTCAGTTCGCTTCGAATTAGGTCATGCTTTTTCGAAGCTACCAATCGTTGAATTCTGTAGATATAGTCCTGCATCACGCCGACGAGTTGTTTGTGGAGATGGATCAACTCATTAGTGAAGTGCAACTTCGAAGGATTGGCTGCTTCGAATAACTGTGAAAACCAACCACACTTCAAGTCCCTCACAAGAGCCGCAGAATCGATCATATTGATAAACCAATGAAAGCGGGTGAGAAAGGCAGCGGCAAAGTGTGGCCGAGTGGGGATGAGAGCGTTGATGAATGGCGTGGGAAGTGCCAAAGTTGCTTGGACTTTGCCATCCACTTCGATTGAGAATGTTCCATCTGACTGGAGCACTGGTTTCACACCATATGGTCGATTGGACATGAATAACAGAAAAGCTTGGAGTCCCAAATCGGACAAGTGTCTCCCCTCGCTCAGTCGAACAAGGATACTTGGAAATGTCTCTGCCCAGCCAAGTTCGTCCGTCCTTTTCTGTACACCAAAGAGAAGCTGGTGCAGCGTCTCTCTTGAGGTGGTAAGATCCAACAACGAGGCAAGTTCATCCTTCATGTTCTCTCTCAGCTCAGAGAAAATGGGTACAAGGTTTTGATGGTACCATCCATTCCGAAAAGACTTGATGTTTTCGTCATAAAACTGCATCTTCGAAAAGAGCGAGATTCCAGAGGGACAATCTGTGGGAGAAACTGGAGAGGCGATGAGATGCCGCAAATAGTTGCAGAATGGCTGGAAAATGGGATCGACGCGATTCGATGTGTGATTTTGGAGATCGAAGGAGTGTGGAGGCCTCACGAAGAAATTGTCCATAATTGATGTGATGTGGCGGTGAAATTCGAATGTTGTCCGGTTTAAAGGTATTTCGTGTGGTTTCAGGCACTTGAAGAGCTGTGGCAACAATCCTGTTGCAGCCATTGTAAGATTTAGTTGTCCTCCAGAATTCCAAATGCCCACGTCGAAGAAGGCGAGAGCAACTGCTCGGAGCCTGTTAGATGAATGGCAAACCAGTTTGATGAGAGCAGACGGCAGTTTTGTACGGCAGTTTTTCTCCTCAGTGAATATGATATCTACGAACGTACTGCAGCCATTTTCGCCATGTTCGATGTGTATGGTTGCGTACTCCAAGTAATGCACGGCGTGAAAAAATTCATTTGGAGTGAAGTTTTATCTGGAGTTGACTTGTTCGAAAAGCGAGATACACCCTTGCTGTAGAGCGTCTGCCGTGATTGAATCTTGCAAGACCAACCGCCAATCTGATGTGGTGGAGGTGTGGAGAGTGATCTCATCACCCTCCAGAAGTGCTTGTTCCGTCATTGTGAAGACATTCATTTGCTTTCGCTTCAGTTCGTACTGCAGAATCTGTTTGGACACACGAACAAAGTGCCGATCATTGTCAGTAATTGTGAGGATATCAACCGCGAATGAGATTGAAAGTGAATCTAGCGAGGGTTGGGGTTTGACTTTGACGGAGTCTGGAATGGTTGAATGAATGATGTGTTTGTCCGATTTCGAAGATTTGTCACGTTTTGTCCGAGTACTTGATTGTGTTTCGGCGCGTTTCCTCCCTAATTTATGCTTGGGAGGCATGGTGGAGGGATCTGCCCTTTGGTTCCAAGACTTCGATGGTTTCAGATGGAAGACTGAGTCAATTCCATCGCCATGATACAACCAACGAAACAATCAGTGAGAGCTTGTGCGAGATGTTGAAACAGAATGATCATCGCTTCAACTGGAGGAGATGGCGAACAACGTGAACAAACTGGCGGAAGAAGATGAAGATGTGGATGAGAATGATGATCCGGAAATATTCGGAAACATAGAGGATGGATGAAAGGGAGGGGTGAAGACACAAAGGTTAGAATGGTCAGAAAACCGAAAAGTTGAGAAAGAACCTCTAAATGTGCATCTGATGCTGTCTGCTGAGCTGTCTTTATTTCAAGAGAGATTATCTTGTCAAGTTCGAGATGAGAGTGGACCTTCACTCATCGTCGGTTGATCAACCCTTTCTTCCGAATGATCACCTATCAGGACTCAAAATGAACACATAAATATGCTGCAGAACAGTCTCTTGTTGAGAGATAACACGTCCCACATTTTTGGTGAAGGTGAGAATTGCCTTGTTACTGAAATAACGAAGAAAAGTCGAGTTGTGACATTGTTGCGTCGGAGATAGAAATGAATTGGAAAAGCAGAAACAGGGAGGTTTGTCCCAAATTATAACGGATGACGTGAAATTAGCTGATCCCATGACACATATCGAGATGTTCATGGACGCGTATTTACTTGAGGAGATGCAGTTCATAGAAATGGTAGTCGCAGTCACTACTATCGCAAATGTCAGAAGCAAGAACTTTCCTTTCGCTTGGAGAATAGTGGGCCAGCTGATAAGAACCAGATGTTTCGTTTTTCATCAGGTATCCGATGGAGGTCCAACTCTTTGTCCCGAAAGTGGTGCTGTACTTGCCAACAACTGCCCCATGACTAGCTTTTCCAATCTCCTTTTTGAGAGAGCAAGTGTGCATCTCAAAATTATCGGATTCTGTGGGAGGGTTCTTGCAAGTGTTCATGACAAAGTCGACTTCATCAATATTGGGGTTAGGTTGGAATGGCTTTCCAATGATCAAAGATAATTCAGAATTATCGAAGGTGGCTGGATCGTATTCATAGCTCGATAGAGAAGCTGCGAGAATTAACAAAATCATTGATTTCGAATAAAGGGATGATCATCGGAGAAGGACAGAATGTTGGTCGGATCATCAGCTCAAAACCATGTGATATGTCGTTGATGTGTGACTCTTCCTAGCAATGTCTGGGATGATTCCAGAAATAAATACCTGATTAAAGTCGACAGGAATCGAAACAGACAATTTCGATGAAGTGTTTTTGTTTAAGCTCGAGCATAATGAAGATGAACAGAAAAGAAAAGCAACGAAGAAGAGTATGAGTGAGTTCATGCTAAATCTTGACCAATCCAACTGAGCTTCCCTTCACTTCCATCTCTCGACGGTCCAATCTCAGCGACTGTCCACGCCACACCACAACTCCTCCCTCGAACCCTCTTTTCCCCCATCCCTCCATCTTCTCGCACACACTGTCCACAACTCGAACTTTGCTCAAAGCAACATGATCGCCAGAATCTGACACAACAATCAAGAATCCACTTCCTCCAACAAAGTCCACATTTCGAGGCGATGATGGGTGAGGGCTTGTGTTGATCAGAACATAAGACACAAATGACGATATTGAAAGATCAGCTGAGGAGTGTAGCGCAGAGCGAGTCGAACTCCTTCGATGACCCAACTCAATCTCAACACACCCTCCTCCCACAGCCCTTCCGACATCTGCAATCTCGTCCATCCGCATTCGAGTTGTGCATCTCTCGAACACGCAATTCCGAACTTCAGCTGAGCATCCAACAACAGAAATGCGAATCAGACTTCCAAACGAGCCACCAGCACAGTTTCGGAACAGCGAGTCCACAATCACGATCCCTCGTGTCGATCCTCCAACCACAACTCCTCCTCCTTCAAACGAACAGCTCGTCATCTCAACTTCCCTCATTTCAACACGTCCACTCCCGACACACACAACCACACTTCCCTTCCCACCAAACCGACCTTCCGAGCACGACACATCAGACACTGCCAAGCTTCCGGTGCTCCCAACTTCCACAAACGACGTCTTCACCACTTCACGTGTCGTCAGAGAGCATTCCGCAAGCGACAGTTCAGCGTTGTCCGACATAACAAACACTGAAACGATCTGTTTTGATGTTCCACGCAGTTCGAACGTGAGCGACGACACAATCACCAGACTTCTTTTGATCACAATCATCCTCCTCCTTTCTTCCCATCTTCCTCCACCCACACTTCCTCCTTCCACTTCACACACAATCTTCCCTATTTTCGACTCACTTGATGAGATCCTGATTGTCTGTGCTGTTCCTGTTTCTTTCCCAACCACCACACACCCTCCAATCCTCGCTTCCTCCAACACACTCACTGTGTTCAGTTCCTCCCCTCTCTCCACTATTCTTGTCAGTCCTTTCCCCAACGACAGAAACGGCATCGAATCTGATCCTGTTCCCGTCTCGTCCTTTCCGCCCCTCCCCACCCACACTTCCTGCAACAACAGAAACCTCAGCAGCGATTCTTCTTCTTTGTCTCCATCCTTCCCAAAGAAGTCTTCTGTGTCTGCCTCCTCGAACGATCCGAGCCACCGTGAAGGCAGAATCATTCGGTCGACAGTTGATCCAACGACAAACACATTATTTCCTTTCTTCCCGACTCCAGCAGCGTTCACCTCCAACCCAACTCCAAATGTGAGTTGAAGAAGCGCGTATTGGATTGCTGACGAAATGTCAGAGAAGTCAGCAAAGATGGCACCGCCACGTCCTCCTGCCCTGCATCCCGAGAACGATGCTTGTGAAATGCGAAGTGTGGCTGTCCCCGAAAGAGCAACTCCCACAGCTCCTCCATCTCCTTCTGATCTGCAGGTACGGAAGTCTGTTTCTGTGATTGTGAGAGCATCAGTCGAGTCGAGTGTCGCTTTGATGCAGCTGCCAGAAGACGAACTGTGGATTCCTTCGAATGTGCACGAATTGACTGTGAGTGCACCTGATGGCAGGGTAACGACTGATCGAGCTCTCGTTGACGACGACGGCTGAGCAGAGAAGGCCAGACCGACGAGAGCGAGCGAGTGAGATTCGATGGAGACTGATCCTGCCTCGGCAAGCACGACTCTCGCCCTGTCTCCTCCCGTCGACTCCCACACCACCGACTTGTCAAGTGTCATCAACTCGGAGATCTCTGCTTCTGTTCGGATGGCGATCTTTCCCTCGTCTGACACTCCCTCCATTCCACGTGGCAGTGTGGCACACGGAATCGTCGACAGGCCACACTTGCTTTCGTCCAGTCCGTTCTGCCCATCCACAAACATCGTTTCATCGTCGAACGGATGCACTTCGGCCAGAATCGAGTGGTGCAGAACAACTTCCGTCTCGCTCACTCCAAACGCAGCTGACAGACGCTCGTCACGAGTGAAGGCAATTCCATCGGCTGGCGACGACGAGTACAGACACTCGCTCCAATCAGAGATGGCTGCGAAGTCCTTTGAACCCTTGAAGAGAAGAAACACATTTGATCCAAGTTCACCACACGTGTTCTCCTCTCCCTCGCCCTTCTTCCCAAAATCCATGTCTGACACAGACAGTGCCGGTTTCGCTGTTTCAAGGTCGAGACAATACAGCCCTCCCCCAGCATAGTCGGCACCACACTTCTTCATCACAATGCGGGAGAGAGTGACGCTGGTGGTGGGATAGTTGATGTCCATCGCTCCACCCATTCGGGAGTGGCAGGACAGAAACGTGCAATTTGAGACTGTCGCTGTTGAGTGTCGGGTGAGAACGAGACCGCCTCCAGTTGACACGGCAGAGGAGTCTGAGAACGAGCAGTTTTTGACTTCGACGAATTGGATGGTGGACGTGTCCACTGAGCCGCCACTCGATCCTGCCTCATTCGACGAGAAGTTCGAGTCTGAGAGCGACAAAGTGTGAGCGAACTGAACTCGCAATCCTCCTCCATACACTGCACACGACGATCCCTCGACAGTACACGCAGAGACAACGACCTGGCCGGCCAAATAGAAAAAAAGCCCTCCCGTGTGAGAAGACGTGGAATGGCAGTCCAGAATGGTGACTCGGGTGAGCGTGATGGTTCTTGTGGTGACGATCTCGTGGAAAAAGAACGCTCCAGCGCCTCCCTCCTTCTCCGCCACGCAATCCTCAAATCGACAGTCCTCAAATTTGATGGTTTCGATTGTCCACATTCTGAGCGCTCCTCCGAGTCTTTCCGATCGCATTTTGGTGAAGTTCGTGTTGGTGACGGTGAGATCGGTTCCAGCTGTGAGGGCAAATCCAGCGCCGCCATGGGCAGAGCCAGCAGAGCAGTTTGTGAAGAGAGTCGATTGGATCGTTGATGAGGTGAGGTTGTAGAAACGGACACCACCAACCTCCTTCGTGGAGCACTCCTGCACTACACAATCTTCCATTTTCGCAGAATGACAGTCTTTCACTAGCAGTGCTCCTCCATCCAGCTCGCTGTGGCATTTGATGAAAACGACCTTCTTGAACGTGCACTTGGCTTTTTGATATTTCGTGAAATCGAAGAGACACATCCCCGCTCCATAATGCCCGCACGAGCACGAGTCAAACGTGCAGTCGTCCACGTTGAACGTGAAGGCCTGTGGGATGTTGTCGCTGAGATGAAAAGTCTGATAAATCCCGCCCCCATCATTCACACTCGTGCAAGTGTCAAAACGGGAGAGGACAACAGACACCGTCGAGAACCCGTACGACGTATCGATCGCTCCTCCATTCGAGTCTGTGTGGCACCTCTCGAAGAGAGTGTTCGACACTTCATAAGAGGAGTCATGAAGCACACGGAAAGCTCCACCCCACGACCCGGCCGAGCAGTCAGAAAAGCGACAATTGGTGACAGAGGCAAGTGTTGCGGTTTTGGTTAGATAAATGCCGCCTGCATATTGACCCGCCGAGCAAGATGTGACGTTGCAGCTGGAGATGGTTGGGGATGGGCAGTTGTCGCATCGGAGAGCGCCCGCGTTGGCTAATTCGCCGGAAACTGAGCAATTCTCGAACTTCGATTTTTGGACGAGAACAGACGGTGATGAACCAGATGGACAGGCGATGGTAACAGCGCCGCGTGAATAAGGATCGCCAGAAGAAGAGAAATTGACGAAATTGCATTCGGAGATCACGAAAGGGCAGTTGATGCTTGACGCGTGGATTCCGATCGACATCCCACCTGCAGTGGTCGTGCTCTTGAAGTTGTTGAACGTGCACTTCACAAATCCAATCGAGCCTGTCGAAACTGACGACAACGACTGGACAGAGGCGTATTTTTGGCCCAGAAAATGGTTCTTCGAAGGATCGTGGACGGTGGGGATGGGGGGTGGATCGGCTGTGCAGGATGTGAACGACGTGTTCTGTGCGAGCAGGCTCCCACCGAAGTTGAAGTCTCGCGTGACTGATCCTGACAGATGGTTCGAACACGACACCAGCGATGACGAGACGAGCGATTGGCTGAGTGCGAACGGTGAGGGAGTGGGGAATGGATGTGATGTGATGTTGGAAAGCGAGAGACACACAATCTGGCTTGTGATTGTGGTTGGGGATGTTGTTGTGTTCACGTTGAAATCGAAAAGAAGACCATTTCTGCTCGAGAGAAAGGAAGAACGAATGTCACTGCTGGAGATGGTGATTGACGTGGAACTGAATTTGGGAGAGAGTTGCACAAAGGACGGCACAACGAAATGTCGACTGAAGAGAGAAGTCTCAACAATCACGACTGAGTTGGAGAGAGAGGGCAGAGTGTCTGAGTCAGACAGAATCAAAATTGGGGAGAGTGTTGGGGCAGCAGTGACGTGGCATTTTCGAAGAGAGAACGACGACAAAGCAAGAGAGGCGGCATCAGTCATTCCGGCTTCCGGTATTTGGTTCTCGTTTTTTTCAAGGAAAGGGTTGATCTCAACTTATCCGCGAATTTAAGAAAAATAAAAAATTAGAGCAGTGGGTGACATTGATATGATCACATGAGATGGTTGTTCGTTCCTCAATTTCTATTTCTTCCTGCTGAAGACAGTGTGGAGTCTGCTCAACTGGACTCAAGTTGAAATTATGGATTGATCTCAATCTGACCCCATTGACGATTGCTTTATTTTCATTCTAGCATCACTTGTTCAATAATTACTGGTCTTTCCTGCTGTTTCATTGAAGAATGATAAATAGAAATGGAATTGAAAGCTCGATCTCATTGATCGCCCCTTTCTTGTTTTTTTTAAGTACCAAATACCGGAAGCCGGAATGACTGATGGAACGAACTCGAGTCTTCGTCGAGATTCATTCGGATGCGCGATAGAACAACAGAAGTGTTGAAAAGTTGCATAATAACCAGGCTGTGTCGTGCTGGTAAAGAATTGCTGACGTAACTGTTGGGTGGTTGGTCTGAAAGCGGATAAAAAGTTGTGGTGTCGTTTCCCTCGAGAACGACTTCGATATTAGACATCAAAACAGAGTGATCGGTGAATGTGCTTCCTGGCAAGTGAATAGGTGAGCTTGAATTCGATTGGCTAATGAGGGATTGAAGAGTTGTAGTCGAGATAGTTTTCTGTGTGTTTGGATTGGTGCTTGAAAGACTGGCTGAAATGTGCACCATGATGAAAGAAATAAGTATAAATCTGCTGAGTGCCATTGAACGACGGTAAATTAAAGTATTCAATGCTCTCTTCAGAAGATAATATGATCCTGCCCTTTGTTTGCAGATTCAGGATTTCCACTATGAAAATAGCATGTTTCCTCTTCAGATGGATTCTTTTTCAAGATTTGTCGTGGCTACTACTCAATTTCGATCTCAAAAGTCTATCTCTTTTTCTCACTTTTTTCAACCCATAACGAGTGTTTTTCCATCAAATCGATCAGAATGGGCAACGTAATCAAAAAAAACGGGCACATCCTCAAGTGAAGTGCGCTCTGATCTGTCTTCCTTTCAGTGTCCACTCTCAATGGATTGTTCGCCGTTCCTGAATTGGAACGAAGAACTCATTGATTCAGCTCGCGAACAAGCAGTTGTCTTTCGGTCTCTCGTTGCCACTTTGAAGTCCCAGCCTGTCCTTGATAACTTTCTGGTGACCAAAGCAATGAACTTCCTCGAATCTGTACCACTGGAGGATGGAGAAGCAGCAGATGCTTTTCTCGGCAACCTTGCGTCATTATCTGATGATTCTTCGACAGACTTCGTCCAGTCCATTGTAGTGCTCGTTTCTTCAGCCAGTCAGATCATAACAATCTCAGCAATGAAGACGCTCAAGTCTCTGCTTGTGACCTGCTCAGCTAAAATCAGCTATAGCCTCGTCAAAGCTGATCTGATCCCTCGACTCATCATCGCTCTCAATCCCCTGTCTCTTCCATTCACTGAAGTCGAAGATATCCACATCAACCTCATGATAACCATCACCTGTTCCCTCTGGCTCTCAACTCAGGTTCAAATCGCACAACTCGGAATTGACGATCACGATGAACAACAAGCTGTTCATGAGACGGTCTTGAAGCAAGTTTTCGTCCCTTCGGAGAAGTATATTTGGCATTTGTGCGTGAACCACTTTTCGATCGTCGATGGGAAGCAATCCAACTGGTTTATGGCCCTCATCGCCATCCTCCTCGAAATATTGCCTTATTATCAACCGACAATGGATTTTGTCTTGAATATGCCAGTCGTTCTCACGATCCCGAGTTGTCTCACAATGTGTAGTTCTCAATGAAATAATCCTCGCGTCACAAAATCGTACTGACGCAGTAATTCTCCTAAAAAATTATCTTTCTTCGTTTATCATCCCTAAATACATCATTTCTGAACTTTTTTCAATTTCATAAAAACATAGAAGTTGTCACGATCAACTCTGAAATCTCACGTTTTTTCAATTTTTCTCTTTAATGGATGTATTTTGTCCATTGTTTCACATAGAGACCTCTTTTTTTGTTGTTTTCCATCCTTTCCCTGTCTTTGAACTTGTTTTGCAATAAAAAGTGTGCAAAAATGTGCTGATCTTAGAAAGGCCATTTCATGCGCGATCAGGCTTGAAATCTATAAATTCACCTTTCTTATGTGTACCCAACAACTAAATCTGAATTCAGTAAAATTTGATTTTTTTCCACGCTCATATATTATTTGCATCATTTCATTGAGATTTACACACATTCTTCGAAGATGAAGAATCAATTAGCAATTTTCTGTATCTCTTGATCGACGTCCAGCGGGAATGGAACAAATCAATGAGAGAATATCGACAGATGTGGGAGACAGTGCATCGAATGGTGAGAATGGAGGGCCTCGAAGCTGTGATTGAGGAAAAGCTGCAAAATGACCAAAATGAATCAAGAGGAGGATCAATTGTTGCAGCATCAAAGGAATGGAACAACCAACAGGGCATGAACCTTCCACAGCGTGGATAAAAACAGACATCGACCAGCGAAGACTCGAACGCAACAACACCCTGCGTTCTCCACTCTCAACCGTCTCCCGCTCCTCTTCCTCGTTTTCATCCAATATTCGCAAGGGATCCATCACTTGCGCGGCTTTAGAAGGCGTTTGTAGTTGAGGGTCAGCTCGAAGCACGATCAACCCTCAAAATCTTCTGAATCCAACAAACTGACAACCCTCGACTAACTCCGAAAATGAAAGCCGTGATTCTCTTCTTCTCAAACACTGGTTCCACAAAATCAATGGCAGTGACGTTTCAGAAGCATCTTGAAGAAGCAGGCCACTCTGTTTCTCTTCACGATGGTTTCTTGATTTTGAAGCAATATTTGACGTCAGGTGAAAAGGAGGTGACACCCCTCCTCTCGAACTATCATGCAGCTCTGAAGGAAGCGGATATAGTTGGAATTGGTTCATATGTCTCCTTTTTCACAATCGCGGATGGAGCCGCGAAACTTCTCACGGAACAGACCACACCCTCATCACTCTTCGCAAACATGAAGTACTATTTCTCCTTTTCCAGTTTCGGCAAAATAAGTGGTCAAACTATCCATTATTTAGCGACCTATCTCCACAACAAGAATGGAGCTGCGAAATACCTCGGATCAGTGGACCAACACGATCCAGAAAACGCTATACAACTGCAGCCACCACGAGGAAGGATTGATGAAGTTCCAGCCTCAGAGCTGAAGAAGGTGGACGACTTTGGGAAGGATCTCGTTGCTCGTCTCAGTGGTGATGCACTGCCACCAATGCACAAAATTGTTGAAAAAACTTCTCACTCAGCTGATGCAAAGCCTGGAGCTCGTCTTGGCACAATCAAGATCGATTCGGAGAAATGCATCAAGTGTTACAAGTGCGTCACCCTCTGCCCGTACAACGCCCTCGCCAAACCAGAAGAAGGAGCTGCTGTGAAGATTCCAGTTTGGGACGCTGATTTGTGTTATGGATGCGGCCGGTGCTTCAATTATTGCCCAGTTCGAGCAATCGAATTCCCTAAAGTTCGCTCTGAACAGAAAGAACAATATTTTTGGGGAAGATCTGATCCAAAGCTGATAACTCAGCCGATTCCAAGCCGTCTGGGTGTAATGAGCCGTGCAGTTCCCAGAACAGCGCTCGTCATCCCACTCGTTCTCGTTGGATGTCTCGGACTGTATCTTGTGACGCGCCGCAAGTAATGTTGATATTGGAGCACTTTCTGCTTCTCACCATTTCGTTTTCTTCTCATCGTTTTGGTTTCTAATCACACCATTCGTTTTGTTGTTATTCCATCGAACTGGCCACAATTCTATCTCGTTCAGCAAAATAAACTATGTTGGGAGTTCCATCAACATGGTCATTTGTTCACTTGTTTAAGATCAAGTTCAGAAACGACCTGACACCAGGTAATGGAAAATGGATCTCTTCACCCGTAAGTGAAATAACGTCCAATTAATTCACACCAAACACTGGATCAAACAATTGAAGATGCTGGAACCAACCTCTCGACGGATCTTTTTCTGTTTTCGGCTTTTGAACTAGAACCGAGTATACTCTCACCCTTAATAAGATTTTAAGGCTTTTTTCAATCAGATTCGTCTCACCCAACTTTATTACTCAGTCAATCTTCAAGGCGTGATTGATGAGTTCTTGGGCAATTCAAACACATTTGTTCTGTCGGAGGAAATGTCCGATGACGTGAGTATCGAACTGAAATCTTCGCCCGTCCATTTCGTCGGATTCACGCAATATGCCTTGGTTCAACCCGAAACAGCTTCTCGCCGCCTGTTTGCTGTATTGAGTGATTCACTCAGATTGGAAAACGCAAGTGTGTCGATGCGCAAGGCCGACTGATTTGTGACCATCTCATCTGGTTCGTCGTTCGACCTTGCGAAGTCCTCAATCATTTTGAGAAGAATCAGAATGTTCTGAAATAGTTATTTCCGTCATCATCTCCGAACTGAAGGGTTCATTCCACCTTCTCTCGAAATCACCTCCCGCCGTCCGAATGATGTGATCTTTGCCCTGACCACGAGCTTTGTGGACGCCACAGGCTGCAATTGTTCGATTTCTTCATTCGGCGGATCAGCAGACAAGACGAGGAGATATCGCCAATCA
This sequence comes from Blattamonas nauphoetae, assembly GCA_033064195.1. Classification (NCBI taxonomy): domain Eukaryota; phylum Preaxostyla; order Oxymonadida; genus Blattamonas; species Blattamonas nauphoetae. The sequence continues at coordinate 448,898 of JARBJD010000013.1, read as the reverse complement.
CTTCCCTCTCCGATTCGACCTATTTCTGCAGGACGAGACTCAAAAGTGCTTTGTGTGCTTGAAACAGACATTGCATCAGTTTTGGAAGCACATGACGTCCACTTCAAATCCAGTTTCTGCTCCAGCGGTGCATCCAGTCGTCGACCAAATCTCGCCCATTTCCCGTCACCCGCCTGATTGCTGCTCGCTCGAATTCGAGAAACAGCGATTTCGGAGGTTGTTGTCTCTTCTGCAGCTGTGTCGTCACTCGCCATCACAATTTGTCGTTGCTCATCGACAACCGCCTCTCGTGTGGACACATCGCTGTTATGGAAGATCTGCTTGACATCAGGCCCTTTCGACCGTCGATGAAGAAACGGGCGTCCCAAACAGTCTTCAACTCTTTCCCGCAAGCTCCATCTCATTCGCTCTATCGCCGCGATCTGACCATGCCATAATTTTGACACTTTTGTGGACTTGCATCAGTTTTCTGGGTCTTTATCGTGTTTCCATTGCTCATGGAACACGTTTCAATCTCAAATCGATGACTGTGATTGTGCCCATCGCGATTGTTACACAACTCAACCATTCCCGCTCAGCGGCGTTATTTCTCACACATCAAACCTCAAGACAGGATGGTGTGCCCGTCACCGTGATTGTATATCAATCTGAAGGGCATAATCATATTTGTCTCGAGTTGGCCCATCTCATCTTCTTCTTTTTTGCCAATGGCCAATCAAACACGACTGGCCATGCTAATTAAAAAAATTGTGGAGAACATAAATCTGTCAGGCACTTCCAGAAGTGATGCTGCGAAATTAGATTCATCGTTCCGTCAATTGATGTTGAAAAAATAGTTATGTACTTGATCAGTATTATTGTTCGTCTCATATTATCGACTTCTTATCATATTCATAAAATGTTTACATCATCTATATTCGAACCCGATTTTGAGCTCTACGATGAGCAAAATCAGTATCTCTTTGATGAACCAGATTTCACGGAATTGAATCAATCAAGCTTTCTAACAAACTACGATGATCTTCAACTGTCTCTCAGCGACAGCAGTGATGAACAAGACGATGCACCGTCTTTCGACACGTGGCCAGATTCACCAAGTCCACCACAGGCACCCTTCCAACAATACGTTGATACACCTGAGCAAGGGTCCGCATCACCATGGGGTTGCTGCAACGTCACTTTCTCGCCACCGTTGACGCCCTTAACGTTGCCTACTTCGTTCTTACCACTGGATACATCGACACAAGCCCCATTGTCACTATTGCCACTGTCTAAACCACGGGGCAAATCACCCGCCCCTGCCCCAAAAAATAACTTCTCAGTCAAATATATGATATTTCCAAATGGGCTCTGCTTGACGCTGAACCAATCCACGAGCTGGCTGAAGATATTCAAGGGCGATTCGTCGCTGAACATTCAAGTCGAGACTGCAATGACAGCCGAACCCCACGACCCAGAATTGCAGATTCCACTCTCCCTTTGCGGTGTCGAACAGAACAACACCAGGTTGAATGTCGACATTCGGAACGCAAAGGCTCTCTCCGAAAAAGTGGCGAGCTGCTCGCATTTTGAGTTTACTCCTCTGAACCCAGAAAAGGAGCTGGGCATGCACGACAAAGGACAGTACTTGATGAAGTTTTGGGGCTGCAGGTTCAATTCGAAGAACAATACTTCTCTGATGAAGGAAATCGCGAAACAGACACGGATGGACTGTTTCACGAACAAAGTCCATCATTTCTGGCTTGTGATTGTCATCACACCGAACAAACTTGCACACTTGCAGACAGTGTGCGATGGGATCTCTTCACAGTAAACTGATCCAACAGCCGCGGTTTTTGTCGGCTATTTTTGATTTTTGTGTTTGAAGTTTTTTTCATCATTCACAAGTGAAGTCGTTCTGTTTTTTCCGATTCACACGTGCTAACATTTGGCTTGAACTCTTTTTCTGAATAGTGAAGTCTCAAAGAATGGACTCGATCTCAACACACAATAGTTATAAGAGTTAGGGGAGGATGTTCAACATCTTATTCACACTCTTTCTTCATTTATCAGCTGGCCCGATTCCACCAGATCTAGCCTCGCCATATTCACAATCGTCTCAACAACATCACAGAAACCTGAATTCTGTAGTTTCAAACGAGCTGAGCATCGCCAGACAAGCCCCATCACCACCATCCCTTTCGTTAGATGGTGTTTATGAAGTTTCAGAAATGCTGCTCTCCAACACTGAGATGACTTTGATTGGCTCTTCATCATGTCACTTCATCGCCAACGACGCTTCTGCCAATTCACCACACTTGTTCAGACTCACAAACACCACACTTTCTCTCCGGAGCATCAAGTTTGATTTGGCCAAAGACCTTTCATACACTTCGAACGTGGAAAAAACAGCTCAAACTCACCAACCCTCAATCGCGTCCCTCGCTGGCTCCACACTCTCCACAGACAACTGTTCGTTTGTATTCGTTGGTGGTGAGTCACTTTTCGTTCTTTCATCTCCAACAACGGCAACAGCGGAAACAGCGAATCATCTCACGATCAAGAACTGCCGATTGGATCTGATTGCGCAGACTATCACCCCACTCTGCACTGTCCAGGACAGCATCCAACCACTTTCAAGCCATTCAGTCGCCTTTGTCGGGAATACTCTGTCGTCGCTCCAAGTCCACTCGAACACTGGATTCCTGTTCGCGAATGCCAATGAGCATTCTCCGCAAATCTCCTCAACAATCTCAGACGCATTTCTGGCCAATATCAGCAGAACAGACGCGACCAGCCTGCCAAGGGTCTCTCCAATGACCATTGCCGAACGAGTCGTGAAGTCGCAAATCGAAGACGCTCTGGACATCTTCGATGGATCCCTGTTTGCTCCACTTGAGTCCCAGCATGCCTTTTCATGCATCAACACGTCGTTCACTCAGTGCATCAATGCAGACACTCACCAACACAACCCATCCAATTACACGTTTGTTGGGCAGACGTACGATCCAAGCCTTGACTCAGATCGCTTCAAATTGCCAAATCTGACAAGTCCCATTCTTTTCATCGCATGTACCCTTACCACAGTCGACCCAACCGCGAACAGCTTATTTCTCAACCTCCAAAACAATGAAGACGACGTCACCATTCGCAGTTGCTCGTTCACAGCCAACACCACTTCATCATTCTACGCCCGATTTCTCTGGGTCAGCCCCCTCCCTGGAACCTTCGCAACACTCACCATCGATGACCTCACATGTCTCTACGGCGTCGCCAACGAAGCAGTCAACGAACACACCATCATATTCGTCCTCAGCTCTATGAACGTCATCTTAACCGGTTCCACTTTCACCTCACCCACAGACAGGTCGAACACTCGTGCTATCAGCCTCTCCAGCGGCACGTATGTCGTCCATGTTTTTGGGTGTGTCTTCTCCAACGTCAATGTGAAAGGAAATGGAGGCATAATAACACAAAGCAGTGGAGGCGATCTCAATGTTGCAGACTGTCTGTTCGAAAACAATAAAGTTAGTGGTGTTGGAGGATGTGTATCAGTTCACAGGCAATGTCTCTCCTTCTTTCAAACCATTTTCAAGCAAAATTCAGCAACGAGGGGAGGAGCGATAGCCGGATGGTCCTTAACAACGGGACTTCTCGAAGATTGTCATTTCGAAGGGAATACAGCGACTGAAGGACAACATTACAGCGGCAATGATATCTTTACCGATTCAGGGGGTCCAATTTTGAATGCTCTGTTGGTGATTGGCTGCACATCGACATCATCTGCACCGAAGATCAGTTATTATTCTTCAGCACTTGTGAATGGTGTCTATCCACAGGCGGAGATTCTCCTTCCTGACCCTTCAACGAAGACAGATTACGAGCACAAACTGTCAGTTGCAGCGGATGGGTCAGGATCGACATGCTCGGAAGCTGTGCCTTGCCAAACAGTCGCAGATGCTCTCCTCACATTCAGCACAACTGGAAGGAATCGTGTTCTGATCGGGACAGGAACATTCAGCGATGCAACACGAACTGTTTCGGGGTCGGTGGAGCTGGTTGGGAATGGATGGGTTCGCGACTCGTCGTTCTTCACGACAGTGGTGTCTGGAGGGATGAAAGTTGGATCAGGTGGAAATGTGACACTGCGTTCGATGACACTGCTCCCTTCGACAGCAACCACGATTGTTGTTGGGATGTCGGAAGAGGGTGTGCTCCGCCTCTCTTTCATCCGAATCGACGAGATCAGCTCGCATTCGTCTTCTCTGATCTCGATCTCGAAAGGGACGACGACGCTGTTCCGCTGCTGGTTTGACAAAGTCAACTTGACGAGCTCGGCTTTCGTGTCAGTCTCTGGCTCTGCGTCTCTTCACGTGCTGGGCACATATTTCATGCTGATCACTCGGACAAACGGAGAAGGAGCGAGCTGCATCGATTCGGAGTCATCTGGACGAATCGACTTCGACAGTTCGGACTTCGGGAATTGCTCCTCGTCTGGAGTGGCAGGAGCCCTCAATCTCAAAGGAACGACAACTTCAGCCTACCTGAAATTTGTCAAAGTGTATTTCTTTTACAACAAAGCCAAAATGGACTCAACTACAACGAACGGAACCGTTCTCAAAGCTCATGACATGGTTGTGGAAGGCTTCAGCTCGAACAGAATCTCCACAACCACTGTCAGCTCTTTCAGCCCCCAAATCAGCTACCTTCGTCTCGGAGTCCCAACTCGCCTCTCTCCTCTCGCCGATTACGGTTTCGCAGCTAATGGCATCTCTTTTCCGCTCGCTGGAAAGTATTTCCAAGGAGTTCCACTGGTGCAATTCTCATCGATCAAAGAAATGATAGAACAGACCTACAAGCATTGCTCATCAATCAACCCACTTCTGAATGGATTAACTGTCCCTCTCCACCCCCTCCTCGCAGAAGATGTCCAAGTGAGATGGCGTTCGCCGATCGTGGTTGCTTCAACATCGTCCGAAACTCTCGTCACAGTTGGCAAGAATGCCGTCCTCCAATTCGTCGACAGGATTTTTATCTTCAACGCAATCCCATCTGTGACTCCATTCGTCGTTCGGGATTCAACGGGAACGTTCGTTTTCAGCAAAGAACTGATTGAAATGAACTGCACCGTGACGCCGTTGACTATTCCACTGTTTTCGCTGTCGGCAGGAACAGTTACGTTGTCAGAAGTTACTCTTCCAATTCTGTCATTCGCCGACTGTGCGATGATCGAAGGGACGGGAGGAACCATCAAACTTGAACAGACGACATTCCCGCAAATCACATCAACTGGAAACGGAAGTGTGGTTCATGCCACGTCCACCATTGTCACTATCGACGGATCAAAGTTTGAAGGCTGTCAGTCGAAGAACGGGGGAGCAATCTGGTTCGAAGCGACAGGGACGAATTATCTTCAAGTCATTCACCCAACAACATCCACATATTCCACCACTTTTGAGAACTGTGAGGCGGCGGAGAGAGGAGGAGCAATTTGTGTGGAAGGCTCTTCGTCGATCTCCAATCCCATCAGCTTCTTCACCGACAAGATCAACCACGCTCGATTCTCAGGAAACAAGGCGACAGTGTCTGGAAACGATGTTTTTGTGGGAAAGAGTGTTTTTGGGTCGAAGACGATTTCTGAAATTGGGTCATTCGGAGGAGGATCGCTGAGTGACTGGTTCCACGTTGTGATTGAAGATCTGGGGAAGACAGAGGAAGAGAAAGTGGATATTGGTCTTCTGATTCCTCTGCCGACAGTGTCAGTGAATGGATCAGTGAAAGAACTGACGACAGGAATGAGTGGAACAAACAGCGAGGAGTGCAAATGGACATCGACGTTCTGTGCGACACTTGGATATGCGATGAACAGCCTTCGATCGAAGCAGGATGGAAAGTACATCGAGATGAAGACGCAGTTTGTTTGGAACATGACATACACTGAACAGCCGATGAACGTGAGTGACCAGAACGTGAAGTTGACTGGAACGACAGCGTCGGATCAAACGAAATGCAACACGACACGAACGATTGTTGAGATGGACTCGAAGTCAACAGCTGGCTCTGCTCTGTTCACGATTGAAAACAATGCAGTATTCTCAGTTTCGAACATGGACTTGAAGATTCGAGAAGGACATGGACTGTTTGTTGTAGCGTCGACAGGAGATTCGCTGAGAATCGAGAATTGTGGGATGATTGCTTCTTCTGGGTCGACATTGTCAGAAAGTGTGATTTGTGTGAATGGAGGATCACTAGAGCTGGTTTCGAGTTTGTTAAACACAACCGAATTGCCAAGCTGTTCTCTCTCTGAGGCTCTGATCTCTGTGAACTCGGCGACAGCGAATGTTGTTCTCGACACAGTTTCGATTTGTGGATTTTCGTTCTCATCGTCGTCGCTGGTTCATCTCGCAACAGAAACATCGATGACAGTGAAACATGTGACATTTGAAAGATGCATCCCTTCTTTGGGGACAGGCCATCTGGTTCTTGTTGAAGGAACGAATCTTCAAACTCAGATTTCACCACCGAGTTGGGAAGGGACATTCTCGGAAACGACGCCGATGGAGTCGCTTTGGGGAAAAGATTCGACACTGTCGTCATCTTTGGAGTGGAATGAAGCGTCTCTCCTTTTCTATCTGTTCCGACCAGTTGGAAAGATTGTGGCAGGAGGAACTGGGAACAAAGCGAGTACTCATCCATTCTGTGGATCGAAACAGTTGATCTGCTCGACACTGGAGAGCGCACACACGTCACTCCGAGATGGATTGAACACAGTTTGGATTGAATCAGACATCTCGCTGATCTCGAAACTGGAAGTTGTGACGTCAGCGACATTGACATCCTCAACATCGACTAAGCGAGTTGTTTCGTTGACAAAATCTGGAATGGTTGAAGTGGATGGGAATGGGATCACTGTGACAATGAAATTGCTGATCGTCTGCTTCGACTCGAGCAGCATCTCTCCAACGCTGTTCGCTGTGAAGTGTGGGACTCTGGATGTGGACGAGTGTGTGATTGGTGGATCGTCATCAGAGAATGCGCTGGTTCTTTCGTCGTTCGTGACATCACTCATCAGTGTTGGACAAGCAGGAATTGTTGATCTTGGGTCGTCAAAGATCTCAAATGTTGTGTTTGGTCACTCGTCAGAAGGGAGTGCTGTTGTTGTGGAAAATGGAGGATCGTTGGTTGTGGACTCTTCTGAGTGTGTGTCATCGATCCGGTCGAACGGGACAGGATCTCATCTGCTGATGATTGGAGACACTTTTGCTTCCGATTGCAGGAAGTGGAGAAATGAAGAAGTTCAAACCAGAGATTCCTGAAATTGGATTCTTCTCGTTGGAAGAGAGGAAGAAGCTGGCGGGATCAGTGAATGGAGTTGTGGAGAGCATTCTGTACGAATGGTATGAAAGGGAGTCTGGAGTGATTCATGTTCGTCGTGAAGGAGTGGATGCAGTGAAAGGTGGGCACGCTTGTCTTCCGCAACAGACGCTCTCGTTCTGTCTGACGCAGCTGGTGAGTGGTGGGAAGATTGTGATTGACTCTTCCTTCTCCCTGGCAGAGGCACTGGAGCAGCCAAACTCAGAAATCACGATCAGTGCGAACACACAAAAGAACGAGGAGGTTGGAGTGGAAGTGGAAGTGGTGGAGTTGGGTTCATTCTCGATCAGTCAAGGTCATCTGACAGTCTCATCTGTGTCATTCTCCACAGTCGTGAAAGCAGGACCATTCATGAGAGTTTCCAATGCTGGTTCATTGTCGATCGCGTCGTGCTCGTTCTCTGGATTCTGGTCCGCCTCATCTGGATCGGTTGTGTCAGCGTCACTTGGGGAAGCCAACACCCTCTCCATCACGAGCTCTCAGTTCTCGAACTGCAAGTCTGATTTGTCTGGAGGAGTGATTCATCTTCTTCTCTCGTCCGCGACTGAATCATCGCAAATTGAGATGAAGGGCACATTCTCAGAGTGTTCGTGTGGGAATGGAATGAAGGGAGATTGGGTGTTTGTTGAAGGAACAAATCTTGAAAACCAGATTTCACCAGCGAATTGGGAAGGGACATTCTCGGAAGCGACGCCGATGGAGTCACTTTGGGGAAAAGATTCGACACTGTCGTCGTCTTCTGAATGGGATGAAGCGTCTCTTCTTTTCTATCTGTTCCGACCAGTTGGAAAGATTGTGGCAGGAGGAACTGGGAACAAAGCGAGTACTCATCCATTCTGTGGATCGAAACAGTTGATCTGCTCGACACTGGAGAGCGCACACACGTCACTCCGAGATGGATTGAACACAGTTTGGATTGAATCAGACATCTCGCTGATCTCGAAACTGGAAGTTGTGACGTCAGCGACATTGACATCCTCAACATCGACTAAGCGAGTTGTTTCGTTGACAAAATCTGGAATGGTTGAAGTGGATGGGAATGGGATCACTGTGACAATGAAATTGCTGATCGTCTGCTTCGACTCGAGCAGCATCTCTCCAACGCTGTTCGCTGTGAAGTGTGGGACTCTGGATGTGGACGAGTGTGTGATTGGTGGATCGTCATCAGAGAATGCGCTGGTTCTTTCGTCGTTCGTGACATCACTCATCAGTGTTGGACAAGCAGGAATTGTTGATCTTGGGTCGTCAAAGATCTCAAATGTTGTGTTTGGTCACTCGTCAGAAGGGAGTGCTGTTGTTGTGGAAAATGGAGGATCGTTGGTTGTGGACTCTTCTGAGTGTGTGTCATCGATCCGGTCGAACGGGACAGGATCTCATCTGCTGATGATTGGAGACACTTTTGCTTCCGATTGCAGGAAGTGGAGAAATGAAGAAGTTCAAACCAGAGATTCCTGAAATTGGATTCTTCTCGTTGGAAGAGAGGAAGAAGCTGGCGGGATCAGTGAATGGAGTTGTGGAGAGCATTCTGTACGAATGGTATGAAAGGGAGTCTGGAGTGATTCATGTTCGTCGTGAAGGAGTGGATGCAGTGAAAGGTGGGCACGCTTGTCTTCCGCAACAGACGCTCTCGTTCTGTCTGACGCAGCTGGTGAGTGGTGGGAAGATTGTGATTGACTCTTCCTTCTCCCTGGCAGAGGCACTGGAGCAGCCAAACTCAGAAATCACGATCAGTGCGAACACACAAAAGAACGAGGAGGTTGGAGTGGAAGTGGAAGTGGTGGAGTTGGGTTCATTCTCGATCAGTCAAGGTCATCTGACAGTCTCATCTGTGTCATTCTCCACAGTCGTGAAAGCAGGACCATTCATGAGAGTTTCCAATGCTGGTTCATTGTCGATCGCGTCGTGCTCGTTCTCTGGATTCTGGTCCGCCTCATCTGGATCGGTTGTGTCAGCGTCACTTGGGGAAGCCAACACCCTCTCCATCACGAGCTCTCAGTTCTCGAACTGCAAGTCTGATTTGTGTGGAGGAGTGATTCATCTTCTTCTCTCGTCCGCGACTGAATCATCGCAAATTGAGATGAAGGGCACATTCTCAGAGTGTTCGTGTGGGAATGGAATGAAGGGAGATTGGGTGTTTGTTGAAGGAACAAATCTTGAAAACCAGATTTCACCAGCGAATTGAGAAGGGACATTCTCGGAAGCGACGCCGATAGAGTCACTTTGGGGAAAAGATTCGACACTGTCGTCGTCTTCTGAATGGGATGAAGCGTCTCTTCTTTTCTATCTGTTCCGACCAGTTGGAAAGATTGTGGCAGGAGGAACTGGGAACAAAGCGAGTACTCATCCATTCTGTGGATCGAAACAGTTGATCTGCTCGACACTGGAGAGCGCACACACGTCACTCCGAGATGGATTGAACACAGTTTGGATTGAATCAGACATCTCGCTGATCTCGAAACTGGAAGTTGTGACGTCAGCGACATTGACATCCTCAACATCGACTAAGCGAGTTGTTTCGTTGACAAAATCTGGAATGGTTGAAGTGGATGGGAATGGGATCACTGTGACAATGAAATTGCTGATCGTCTGCTTCGACTCGAGCAGCATCTCTCCAACGCTGTTCGCTGTGAAGTGTGGGACTCTGGATGTGGACGAGTGTGTGATTGGTGGATCGTCATCAGAGAATGCGCTGGTTCTTTCGTCGTTCGTGACATCACTCATCAGTGTTGGACAAGCAGGAATTGTTGATCTTGGGTCGTCAAAGATCTCAAATGTTGTGTTTGGTCACTCGTCAGAAGGGAGTGCTGTTGTTGTGGAAAATGGAGGATCGTTGGTTGTGGACTCTTCTGAGTGTGTGTCATCGATCCGGTCGAACGGGACAGGATCTCATCTGCTGATGATTGGAGACACTTTTGCTTCGATTGCAGGAAGTGGAGAAATGAAGAAGTTCAAACCAGAGATTCCTGAAATTGGATTCTTCTCGTTGGAAGAGAGGAAGAAGCTGGCGGGATCAGTGAATGGAGTTGTGGAGAGCATTCTGTACGAATGGTATGAAAGGGAGTCTGGAGTGATTCATGTTCGTCGTGAAGGAGTGGATGCAGTGAAAGGTGGGCACGCTTGTCTTCCGCAACAGACGCTCTCGTTCTGTCTGACGCAGCTGGTGAGTGGTGGGAAGATTGTGATTGACTCTTCCTTCTCCCTGGCAGAGGCACTGGAGCAGCCAAACTCAGAAATCACGATCAGTGCGAACACACAAAAGAACGAGGAGGTTGGAGTGGAAGTGGAAGTGGTGGAGTTGGGTTCATTCTCGATCAGTCAAGGTCATCTGACAGTGTCGTCTGTGTCATTCTCCACAGTCGTGAAAGCAGGACCATTCATGAGAGTTTCCAATGCTGGTTCATTGTCGATCGCGTCGTGCTCGTTCTCTGGATTCTGGTCCGCCTCATCTGGATCGGTTGTGTCAGCGTCACTTGGGGAAGCCAACACCCTCTCCATCACGAGCTCTCAGTTCTCGAACTGCAAGTCTGATTTGTGTGGAGGAGTGATTCATCTTCTTCTCTCGTCCGCGACTGAATCATCGCAAATTGTGATGAAGGGCACATTCTCAGAGTGTTCGTGTGGGAATGGAATGAAGGGAGATTGGGTGTTTGTTGAAGGAACAAATCTTGAAAACCAGATTGATACTCAGAGTTGGAGTGGACATCCAACCCTATTCGGCGACGTGAACGAAAATCGGATGTGGGGATCAGATTCGTCAGATTCTTCTCCAATCTTCTCATCTTCCACTCTTCTGGTCTATCTGGTGGAGACAACACTGGACGAGGTGTTTGTGAGTTCATTGGGAAAAGATGTGAAAGGATGTGGATTCGCTCGATTGCCGTGCAAGACGATCTCATCGTCGACGAGCCATCTTCTGAACACGACGACATCGCAAGTGACACTCCAAACCGCATCGACACTGACAGGAGAAGTGGTGAACTCGTGGAACCATCTGATTGTGTGTGGAGATGAACAAACATCTATTGATGTTCTCGTATCGTTGTCTGGCCACTTTTCGGTTCCCATTCATGAACTCAGTCTCTCGTTCATCAGATTCGACACGAACGAAGGATGCTTCGCGACTTCACTGATCTCGCTGTCAGGAAGTGGATCACTGTCAGTTGACTCTTGCTCGTTCAGGTCGTTCCACAGTTCTTCGAGTGGATCGATTGTTTGTGGAACAGTCTCGTCATCGTCGTTCCTGAGTCTGACTGAGTCGTCATTCTCATCGTGCAAGTCGGATGGAGATGGAGGAGTGATTTGGGTTCGCTGTGAGGAATCAGTGGGATCGTCGTCTCTGGTTGTGAACTGCTCGTTCGATTCGTCGTGTGGATGTGGAAGTGGATGCAGAGGGGAGTGGGTGTTTGTGGAAGGGTTTGGATTCGAAGATCTGATCTCCGCATCCAACTGGGAAAGGACATCGTCATCGCTCTCCTCCCCAACCCACGACTCTCTCCTGTTTGGAGTTGACCAAAACGAAACAGAAAGTTCGTCTTTCCACTCGCTGTCTCTTCTGTACTATCTGACAGAATTCCGAGCCAGCACGATTTTCGTTGGGTCAAACGGACGAGACTCGAATGGGTGTGGACATTCGGAGCGACTGTGCAAGCGACTGGAAAGAGGCCACGCTCACCTGAAAGGGATGGCATCACTTGAACTGTTTGTGATTGAGACCGTATCGTTGACATCTGTTGTGACATTTGCTCCGAACAACCTGGTGATCACATCGCAGATCGGTCGAGGGACAGTGAATGTGGAAGGGGAAGGGAGTTTCCCGAGATGGAGATCTGACAGGGACTCACATTCTGACGGTGAGCCAGCTCTGCTTCGATCTGGATGCTGCGACATGCTCGACGCTGTTCACCACTGGAGTTGGCCAACTGATTCTGACCTCGTGTTCGTTCGCGAAGTCGGATGTGTTTGATTTGGAACTTGTGAATTTGGTTGGAGGTGAGGTGAGCATCGACAACACGACATTCGAGAGTGTCTCCTTTTCTGTTGTTCCTTTTGTGTTCTCGTTGTTCTCTCGGGTGACTCTGAAGAACCTAGCGTTTGAGAATTGTTCTGGTTCCTGTTTCTTGAACGCGTCTGGAAATGGGGAGTCGAGCAAACTGTCGCTTGATTCTTGCCATCTCTCTGGAAACCCACACTTCTCCTCAAACAACACAAACGCTGAAGAGCTGTGTTCTTGGTCGACAGGAATGGTGGAATTGGAGTCGACGTGGGCGATATTGCACTCTGTGGACATCTCGAATGGGAGACAAGGAGGGATCAGGCAGGTGGGTGGATGGATGAGCTTGACAAACGTGAGTTTCTCCGACAACACTCCGTCAAAGTCTGATTTCGGATCGGTTCGACACAACATTGATTGCAGTGGAAACGGGACCGTGTCTCTGCATTTGGAGGAGTTTGAATCGAAGAGTCTTTGGATTGGAGGATCGGAATGTTCAGTTGAGAATGGAAATGAATCATTACTCTCTCCTTTCTTCGTTCCCACACTGTCGTCGAAATCGTCGTGTGTGTTGACAAAGAACAAGACGTTTTCGGTGACGATTGTTGGATCGACGCTGATTCCGTGTGGATTGGGACTTGAAGTGTTTGAAGAGCGAGTGGATTCTGGAAGCAGTTCTGTTTATTCGTTCGCTCTCACGCCATCGACAACCATCTCTTTCACCGAAACAACGATCTCGCTGGAACTGAACCAGACAGAACTGGAGAAAGATCTGAACAAGACGTTCGCTTGGAGTGGTCGTCTGGTGTATGGAAAGGGCGCAAAGAGCTCGGAATGGTTCAAAGTGAAGATGAGTGGAGCAGACGAAAGGAAATCGCTCGCGAAACAAGCAGTGAGCATCATCATTCCAGTCGCTGCATCTCTCATCGCGCTGTTCCTGCTGCTTCTGGTGATCATCCTGGTTGTTCGTCACAGAAGGAAGCAAACGAAAGAATCGCTGATTTCTCAGAAAGAACTTGACCAAGTTCAACTTGATGGTGATGGAATCAAGTTCGACTTGTTCGATGAGACTAACAACAGCCTCACAACCGATCTCATTCAAGCTGACAAAATGAAGACATTTTCGGGTCTTGAAACAGCAAACGAAGAAACGATTCTCAAGAAAAGCATGATTGATGAATCTGATTGCAGGGATGGATCAGTTAGAGATCACTCGCTGGAAGTGGCGGTGATGAAATGTGAAGGAGATTTCACAGCACAGACAATGGATCGAAAAGACACGCTTTACGAGCGATTGCATGGGGGACAGAAGAAGGAGATGAACCGAAAGGAGATTGTTTTGAAAGTGGTTGAGGCGCTTCAGACAGTTGCGAAGCATCATCCGAACGCAGAAGCTCTGACGCACCTGTCGTCGCATTGGGTGCTGTTTGGGAAGGACGATGTGATGTTCATCCAGCTGAAGGAGAAGAAGGGAGAAGAGCATGAACCTCAGACAGTTCAAGCTCAACCAACAACCAGCACTGACCCTCCTCCCACTCCGATCCATCCCATTCACGCCACTTCCACAAACGCCAACACGACATCTGTTCCATCGAACACAACACCTCGGGAATCTTTTTTTCGAATGGATGAAGACCGAGAAGGAACCTCATTGGCTCTTTCAGAAACCGTGAACGACAATACCACTCAGCCGAGTTCAGACTCGCTCGACAACTGTCATCAGTATCCACACTTCCCTCCATCGCACTTTGGATACATTCGACCTGTCTCAAAACCACTGGATGCTTTGAGATCACCTCAGACGCAGGTGAACAAGAAAGAGGGTCAATTTGAGGGTCTGCGTTGGCAATCGCCTGAAGTTGTTCAGAAGCAGGTATCGATTGACAAAGAGAAGGCAGCCGTGTTCAGTCTTGGTCTGATGATGTGGGAGATTGAGACAGGGCTTGTTCCGTTTGGAGAGATGGATGCAGTGAACGCCGCTCGTCAAAGTGAGATTGGGGTTATTCCTCGAATGGATCTGGTTCATGACAAACACTTGAAAGAGGTGATTCCTGTGTGCCTCTCCTCTGATCCATCGACTCGCCCGTCGCTGGCATCGCTGCTGTCTCAACTGCGCGAAGACAAAACAGTTCGGAGTCAGCATGGAATCTATGTCCAGTGATTCACTTCAATTTTCCTCTTCATTTATCGTTATCATGTCATCATTTCATCTGAATCTCTTCTTAAAGCGTTCCTCATCTTCGTTACTGATACACTTCTTCTTTCCATCTCGTTTCTCTTCATTCTCTCTCTCTTATTCACGTCACCAGAGGATGATTCCCATCCATCAACAATCTGCTCTCTCGTCTGCTGCTCGCCTCGTACGAGACAGCCATGCTTTATCCATTTCATCATCTCTATCCTCCCAAACATGTCATTTGTGGGGATGGAGCGAGCGAGCTCTTCTCTCCTCCCTCTTCCTTTCTCGACTCTATATCTACCCTTTCCCTTTTGACTGAATTAGTTCATTCATCTCTCTCTCATTTTTCCCTCTCTATGCTCTGATTCTCACTCACTGACGCACAAATGGCTCGCCTCTCCACACTTCCTCCGATGAGAGTGTGGCCTCTTCACGACACACACGCTGTGAGTGTTTTTGAATAGCGCAGACACGCTCTGAGTTTACAAATTTCTTCTCTTTCTGTGTCGACTTCTCGTTTCTTGTCTTCAACCGTTCATCTCGCAATCTCCACTTCGTCACATCTTCTCGTCACATCACCCAGTTCGCATTACAAGTCTCTCTATGCTTATACGCTATGAGCATCCACCTCTCATTTCACTCAAACACTCATTCATTTGTTCAAATATTTCTTCCCAACTGCCCATTGATTGAAATTACGAGCCACAATTCTCGACACGTTTTGTTTCTGAGACTATACGTTGGTGACAATACAGATTTCAAAGAATGATTGAGATGCGAAATGTGTGTGAATGATTCATGTCTGAGTGAGATGAGAGGTGGATGATTTGGTGGTTCTGTGTGATCGAAGGATGGTGAGAGATATCAATGTGTCTAATGGATGAACGAAGAACGAGACGAACATGCGAACTGGGTGATGTGACGAGAAGATGTGACGAAGTGGAGATTGCGAGATGAACGGTTGAAGACAAGAAACGAGAAGTCGACACAGAAAGAGAAGAAATTTGTAAACTCAGAGCGTGTCTGCGCTATTCAAAAACACTCACAGCGTGTGTGTCGTGAAGAGGCCACACTCTCATCGGAGGAAGTGTGGAGAGGCGAGCCATTTGTGCGTCAGTGAGTGAGAATCAGAGCATAGAGAGGGAAAAATGAGAGAGAGATGAATGAACTAATTCAGTCAAAAGGGAAAGGGTAGATATAGAGTCGAGAAAGGAAGAGGGAGGAGAGAAGAGCTCGCTCGCTCCATCCCCACAAATGACATGTTTGGGAGGATAGAGATGATGAAATGGATAAAGCATGGCTGTCTCGTACGAGGCGAGCAGCAGACGAGAGAGCAGATTGTTGATGGATGGGAATCATCCTCTGGTGACGTGAATAAGAGAGAGAGAATGAAGAGAAACGAGATGGAAAGAAGAAGTGTATCAGTAACGAAGATGAGGAACGCTTTAAGAAGAGATTCAGATGAAATGATGACATGATAACGATAAATGAAGAGGAAAATTGAAGTGAATCACTGGACATAGATTCCATGCTGACTCCGAACTGTTTTGTCTTCGCGCAGTTGAGACAGCAGCGATGCCAGCGACGGGCGAGTCGATGGATCAGAGGAGAGGCACACAGGAATCACCTCTTTCAAGTGTTTGTCATGAACCAGATCCATTCGAGGAATAACCCCAATCTCACTTTGACGAGCGGCGTTCACTGCATCCATCTCTCCAAACGGAACAAGCCCTGTCTCAATCTCCCACATCATCAGACCAAGACTGAACACGGCTGCCTTCTCTTTGTCAATCGATACCTGCTTCTGAACAACTTCAGGCGATTGCCAACGCAGACCCTCAAATTGACCCTCTTTCTTGTTCACCTGTGTCTGAGGTGATCTCAAAGCATCCAGTGGTTTTGAGACAGGTCAGATGTATCCAAAGTGCGATGGAGGGAAGTGTGGATACTGATGACAGTTGTCGAGCGAGTCTGAACTCGGCTGAGTGGTATTGTCGTTCACGGTTTCTGAAAGAGCCAATGAGGTTCCTTCTCGGTCTTCATCCATTCGAAAAAAAGATTCCCGAGGTGTTGTGTTCGATGGAACAGATGTCGTGTTGGCGTTTGTGGAAGTGGCGTGAATGGGATGGATCGGAGTGGGAGGAGGGTCAGTGCTGGTTGTTGGTTGAGCTTGAACTGTCTGAGGTTCATGCTCTTCTCCCTTCTTCTCCTTCAGCTGGATGAACATCACATCGTCCTTCCCAAACAGCACCCAATGCGACGACAGGTGCGTCAGAGCTTCTGCGTTCGGATGATGCTTCGCAACTGTCTGAAGCGCCTCAACCACTTTCAAAACAATCTCCTTTCGGTTCATCTCCTTCTTCTGTCCCCCATGCAATCGCTCGTAAAGCGTGTCTTTTCGATCCATTGTCTGTGCTGTGAAATCTCCTTCACATTTCATCACTGCCACTTCAACTGGCAGGTCCTTCTCAGTTCCGATTCCACGCTCCGACTTATCATACTCGTTCATCTCCGGTTGGGTGTCTTCAACGATCGATTCAAGACCTGAGAACGTTCTCATTTTGTCAGCCTGAATGAGATCGGTTGTGAGGCTGTTGTCAGTTCCATCGAACATGTCGAATTTGATTCCATCACCATCAAGTTGAACTTGGTCAAGTTCTTTCTGAGAAATCAGCGATTCTTTCGTTTGCTTCCTTCTGTGACGAACAACCAGGATGATCACCAGAAGCAGCAGGAACAGCGCGATGAGAGATGCAGCGACTGGAATGATGATGCTCACTGCTTGTTTCGCGAGCGATTTCCTTTCGTCTGCTCCACTCATCTTCACTTTGAACCATTCCGAGCTCTTTGCGCCCTTTCCATACACCAGACGACCACTCCAAGCGAACGTCTTGTTCAGATCTTTCTCCAGTTCTGTCTGGTTCAGTTCCAGCGTGATCGTTGTTTCGGAGAATGAGATGGCTGTCGATGGCGTGAGAACGAACGAAGAAACAGAACTGTTTCCAGAATCCACTCGCTCTTCAAACACTTCAAGTCCCAATCCACACGGAATCAGCGTCGATCCAACAATCGTCACCGAAAACGTCTTGTTCTTTGTCAACACACACGACGATTTCGACGACAGTGTGGGAATGAAGAAAGGAGAGAGTAGAGATTCATTTCCATTCTCAACCGAACACTCCGATCCTCCAATCCAAAGATTCTTCGATTCAAACTCCTCCAAATTCAGCGACACTGTCCCGTTCCCACTGCAATCAATGTTGTGTCGAACCGATCCGAAATCAGACTTTGACGGAGTGTTGTTCGAGAAACGCACATTAGCCAAGCTCAGCATTCCACCCACCTGCCTGATCCCTCCTTGTCTCCCATTCGAGATGTCCACAGAGTGCAATATCGCCCACGTCGACTCCAATTCCACCATTCCTGTCGACCAAGAACACAGCTCTTCAGCGTTTGTGTTGTTTGAGGAGAAGTGTGGGTTTCCAGAGAGATGGCAAGAATCAAGCGACAGTTTGCTCGACTCCCCATTTCCAGACGCGTTCAAGAAACAGGAACCAGAACAATTCTCAAACGCTAGGTTCTTCAGAGTCACCCGAGAGAACAACGAGAACACAAAAGGAACAACAGAAAAGGAGACACTCTCGAATGTCGTGTTGTCGATGCTCACCTCACCTCCAACCAAATTCACAAGTTCCAAATCAAACACATCCGACTTCGCGAACGAACACGAGGTCAGAATCAGTTGGCCAACTCCAGTGGTGAACAGCGTCGAGCATGTCGCAGCATCCAGATCGAAGCAGAGCTGGCTCACCGTCAGAATGTGAGTCCCTGTCAGATCTCCATCTCGGAAACTCCCTTCCCCTTCCACATTCACTGTCCCTCGACCGATCTGCGATGTGATCACCAGGTTGTTCGGAGCAAATGTCACAACAGATGTCAACGATACGGTCTCAATCACAAACAGTTCAAGTGATGCCATCCCTTTCAGGTGAGCGTGGCCTCTTTCCAGTCGCTTGCACAGTCGCTCCGAATGTCCACACCCATTCGAGTCTCGTCCGTTTGACCCAACGAAAATCGTGCTGGCTCGGAATTCTGTCAGATAGTACAGAAGAGACAGCGAGTGGAAAGACGAACTTTCTGTTTCGTTTTGGTCAACTCCAAACAGGAGAGAGTCGTGGGTTGGGGAGGAGAGCGATGACGA
Source organism: Blattamonas nauphoetae (assembly GCA_033064195.1). NCBI lineage: Eukaryota > Preaxostyla > Oxymonadida > Blattamonas > Blattamonas nauphoetae. The sequence goes on along the minus strand of JARBJD010000013.1, from coordinate 430,175 downwards.
TGTCCTTTCCCAGTTGGATGCGGAGATCAGATCTTCGAATCCAAACCCTTCCACAAACACCCACTCCCCTCTGCATCCACTTCCACATCCACACGACGAATCGAACGAGCAGTTCACAACCAGAGACGACGATCCCACTGATTCCTCACAGCGAACCCAAATCACTCCTCCATCTCCATCCGACTTGCACGATGAGAATGACGACTCAGTCAGACTCAGGAACGACGATGACGAGACTGTTCCACAAACAATCGATCCACTCGAAGAACTGTGGAACGACCTGAACGAGCAAGAGTCAACTGACAGTGATCCACTTCCTGACAGCGAGATCAGCGAAGTCGCGAAGCATCCTTCGTTCGTGTCAAATGCGATGAACGAGAGACTGAGTTCATGAATGGGAACCGAAAAGTGGCCAGACAACGATACGAGAACAGTTTTTGATGATTGTTCATCTCCACACACAATCAGATGGTTCCACGAGTTCACCACTTCTCCTGTCAGCCTCGATGCGTCGAGGAGTGAGATCTGCGATGTCGTCGAGTTCAGAAGATGACTCGTCGACGATGTGATCGTCTTGCAAGGGAATCGATCCGGCCCACATCCTTTCACGTCTCTCCCCATCGAACTGACAAACACCTCGTTCAGTGTTGTCTCCACCAGATAGACCAGAAGAGTGGAAGACGAGTAGATTGGAGATGATTCAGAAGAATCTGATCCCCACATCCGATTCTCGTTCACTTCTCCGAAAAGTGTTGGCTGGCCACTCCAATTCTGAGAATGAATTTGGTTCTCAAGATTTGTTCCTTCAACAAACACCCAGTCTCCCTTCTTTCCATTCCCACACGAACACTCGGAGAATGTGCCCTTCATCACAATTTGCGATGATTCAGTCGCGGACGAGAGAAGAAGATGAATCACTCCTCCACACAAATCAGACTTGCAGTTAGAGAACTGAGAGCTCGTGATCGACAATGCGTTGGCTTCCCCAAGTGACGCTGACACAACCGATCCAGATGATGCAGACGAGAATCCAGAGAACGAGCACGACGCGATCGACAATGAACCAGCATTGGAAACTCTCATGAATGGTCCTGCTTTCACGGCGGTGGAGAACGACACAGATGACACTGTCAGATGACCTTGACTGATCGAGAATGAACCCAACTCCACCACTTCCACTTCCACTCCAACCTCCTCGTTCTTCTGTGTATTCGTGCTGATTGTGATTTCGGAGTTTGGTTGCTCCAGTCCCTCTGCCAGAGAGAAGGCAGAGTCCACCACAATCTTCCCACCACTCACCAGCTCTGTCAGACAGAACGAGAGCGTCTGTTCCGGAAGACAAGCGTGCCCACCTTTCACTCCATCCACTCCTTCCCGACGAACATGAATCACTCCAGACTCCCTTTCATACCATTCGTACAGAATGCTCTCCACAACTCCATTCACTGATCCCGCCAGCTTCTTCCTCTCTTCCAACGAGAAGAATCCAATTTCAGGAATCTCTGGTTTGAACTTCTTCATTTCTGAACTTCCTGCAATTGATGCAAAACTGTCTCCAATCATCAGCAGATGCGATCCTGTCCCGTTCGACCGGATCGATGACACCGATTCCGAAGAGTCCACAATCAACGATCCTCCCTTTTCCACAACAACTGCACTCCTTCTGACGAGTGACCGAACACAACATTTGAGATCTTCGACGACCCAAGATCAACAATTCCTGCTTGTCCAACACTGATGAGTGATGTCACGAACGACGAAAGAACCAGCGCATTCTCTGATGACGATCCACCAATCACACACTCGTCCACATCCAGAGTCCCACACTTCACTGAGAACAGCGTTGGAGAGATGCTGCTCGAGTCGAAGAAGACGATCAGCGATTTCATTGTCACAGTGATCTCATTTCCATTCACTTCAACCATTCCAGATTCTGTCAACGATAGAACTTGCTTTGTCGACGTTGAGGATGTCAATGTCGCTGACTTCACAACTTCCAGTTTCGACATCAGCGAGATGTCTGATTCAATCCAAACTGTGTCCAATCCATCTCGCAGTGACGTGTGCGCGCTCTCCAGGGTCGAGCAGATCAACTGTTCCGATCCGCAGAATGGATGAGTGCTCGCGTTGTTTCCTGTTCCTCCGGCCACAATCTTTCCATCTGGTCGGAACAGATAGAAAAGAAGAGACGCTTCATTCCATTCAGAAGACGACGACAGTGTCGAATCTTTTCCCCAAAGCGAGTCCATCAGCGTTGCTTCCGAGAATGTTCCTTCCCAATTCGATGGTGCAATCTGGTTTTCAAGATTTGATCCTTCAACAAACACCCAGTCTCCCTTCTTTCCATTCCCACACGAACACTCGGAGAATGTGCCCTTCATCTCAATTTGCGATGATTCAGTCGCGGACGAGAGAAGAAGATGAATCACTCCTCCACACAAATCAGACTTGCAGTTAGAGAACTGAGAGCTCGTGATCGACAATGCGTTGGCTTCCCCAAGTGACGCTGACACAACCGATCCAGATGATGCAGACGAGAATCCAGAGAACGAGCACGACGCGATCGACAATGAACCAGCATTGGAAACTCTCATGAATGGTCCTGCTTTCACGGCGGTGGAGAACGACACAGATGACACTGTCAGATGACCTTGACTGATCGAGAATGAACCCAACTCCACCACTTCCACTTCCACTCCAACCTCCTCGTTCTTCTGTGTATTCGTGCTGATTGTGATTTCGGAGTTTGGTTGCTCCAGTCCCTCTGCCAGAGAGAAGGCAGAGTCCACCACAATCTTCCCACCACTCACCAGCTCTGTCAGACAGAACGAGAGCGTCTGTTCCGGAAGACAAGCGTGCCCACCTTTCACTCCATCCACTCCTTCCCGACGAACATGAATCACTCCAGACTCCCTTTCATACCATTCGTACAGAATGCTCTCCACAACTCCATTCACTGATCCCGCCAGCTTCTTCCTCTCTTCCAACGAGAAGAATCCAATTTCAGGAATCTCTGGTTTGAACTTCTTCATTTCTGAACTTCCTGCAATTGATGCAAAACTGTCTCCAATCATCAGCAGATGCGATCCTGTCCCGTTCGACCGGATCGATGACACCGATTCCGAAGAGTCCACAATCAACGATCCTCCCTTTTCCACAACAACTGCACTCCCTTCTGACGAGTGACCGAACACAACATTTGAGATCTTCGACGACCCAAGATCAACAATTCCTGCTTGTCCAACACTGATGAGTGATGTCACGAACGACGAAAGAACCAGCGCATTCTCTGATGACGATCCACCAATCACACACTCGTCCACATCCAGAGTCCCACACTTCACTGAGAACAGCGTTGGAGAGATGCTGCTCGAGTCGAAGAAGACGATCAGCGATTTCATTGTCACAGTGATCTCATTTCCATTCACTTCAACCATTCCAGATTCTGTCAACGATAGAACTTGCTTTGTCGACGTTGAGGATGTCAATGTCGCTGACTTCACAACTTCCAGTTTCGACATCAGCGAGATGTCTGATTCAATCCAAACTGTGTCCAATCCATCTCGCAGTGACGTGTGCGCGCTCTCCAGGGTCGAGCAGATCAACTGTTCCGATCCGCAGAATGGATGAGTGCTCGCGTTGTTTCCTGTTCCTCCGGCCACAATCTTTCCAACTGGTCGGAACAGATAGAAAAGAAGAGACGCTTCATTCCATTCAGAAGACGACGACAGTGTCGAATCTTTTCCCCAAAGCGAGTCCATCAGCGTTGCTTCCGAGAATGTTCCTTCCCAATTCGATGGTGCAATCTGGTTTTCAAGATTTGATCCTTCAACAAACACCCAGTCTCCCTTCTTTCCATTCCCACACGAACACTCGGAGAATGTGCCCTTCATCTCAATTTGCGATGATTCAGTCGCGGACGAGAGAAGAAGATGAATCACTCCTCCACACAAATCAGACTTGCAGTTCGAGAACTGAGAGCTCGTGATGGAGAGGGTGTTGGCTTCCCCAAGTGACGCTGACACAACCGATCCAGATGAGGCGGACCAGAATCCAGAGAACGAGCACGACGCGATCGACAATGAACCAGCATTGGAAACTCTCATGAATGGTCCTGCTTTCACGACTGTGGAGAATGACACAGATGAGACTGTCAGATGACCTTGACTGATCGAGAATGAACCCAACTCCACCACTTCCACTTCCACTCCAACCTCCTCGTTCTTTTGTGTGTTCGCACTGATCGTGATTTCTGAGTTTGGCTGCTCCAGTGCCTCTGCCAGGGAGAAGGAAGAGTCAATCACAATCTTCCCACCACTCACCAGCTGCGTCAGACAGAACGAGAGCGTCTGTTGCGGAAGACAAGCGTGCCCACCTTTCACTCCATCCACTCCTTCCCGACGAACATGAATCACTCCAGACTCCCTTTCATACCATTCGTACAGAATGCTCTCCACAACTCCATCAACCGATCCGGCCAGCTTCTTCCTCTCTTCCAACGAGAAGAATCCAATTTCAGGAATCTCTGGTTTGAACTTCTTCATTTCTGAACTTCCTGCAATTGATGCAAAACTGTCTCCAATCATCAGCAGATGCGATCCTGTCCCGTTCGACCGGATCGATGACACCGATTCCGAAGAGTCCACAATCAACGATCCTCCCTTTTCCACAACAACTGCACTCCCTTCTGACGAGTGACCGAACACAACATTTGAGATCTTCGACGACCCAAGATCAACAATTCCTGCTTGTCCAACACTGATGAGTGATGTCACGAACGACGAAAGAACCAGCGCATTCTCTGATGACGATCCACCAATCACACACTCGTCCACATCCAGAGTCCCACACTTCACTGAGAACAGCGTTGGAGAGATGCTGCTCGAGTCGAAGAAGACGATCAGCGATTTCATTGTCACAGTGATCTCATTTCCATTCACTTCAACCATTCCAGATTCTGTCAGCGAAACAACTCGCTTTGTCGACGTTGAGGATGTCAATGTCGCTGACTTCACAACTTCCAGTTTCGACATCAGCGAGATGTCTGATTCAATCAAACTGTGTCAATCCATCTCGCAGTGACGTGTGCGCTCTCCAATGGGGTCGAGCAGATCAACTGTTCCGATCCGCAGAATGGATGAGTGCTCGCGTTGTTTCCTGTTCCTCCGGCCACAATCTTTCCATCTGGTCGGAACAGATAGAAAAGAAGAGACGCTTCATTCCATTCAGAAGACGACGACAGTGTCGAATCTTTTCCCCAAAGCGAGTCCATCAGCGTTGCTTCCGAGAATGTCCCTTCCCAACTCGCTGGCATAATCAAGTTTTCAAGATGTGTTCCTTCAACAAGAACCAGATGACCTCCCTCTGAAGAATGCATGCATCTTTCAAATGTCACATGTTTCACTGTCATCGATGTTTCTGTTGCGAGATGAACAAGCGACGACGATGAGAACGACAATCCAGAAATCGAAATAGAGTCGAGAACAACGTTCGCTGTCGCAGAGTTCACAGAGATCAGAGCCTCAGAGAGAGAACAGCTTGGCAATTCGGTTGTGTTCAACAAACTTGAGAGCAGCTCCAGTGATCCTCCATTCACACAAATCACACTTTCTGACAATGTCGACCCAGAAGACGCAATCATCCCACAATTCTCGATCCTCAGCGAATCTCCTGTCGACGCTACAACAAACAGTCCATGTCCTTCTCGAATCTTCAAGTCCATGTTCGAAACTGAGAATACTGCATTGTTTTCAATCGTGAACAGAGCAGAGCCAGCTGTTGACTTCGAGTCCATCTCAACGATCGTTCGCGTCACGTTGCATTTCGTTTGATCCGATGCTGTCGTTCCTGTCAACTTCACGTTCTGGTCACTCACGTTCATCGGCTGTTCAGTGTATGTCATGTTCCACACAAACTGCGTCTTCATCTCGATATACTTTCCATCCTGCTTCGATCGAAGGCTCTTCATCGCATATCCAAGTGTCGCACAGAACGTCGATGTCCATTTGCACGCTTCGCTGTCGGTCCCACTCATTCCGGTCGTCAGTTCATTCACCGATCCATTCACTGACACTGTCGGCAGTGGAATCAGAAGACCAATATCCACTTTCTCTTCCTCTGTCTTCGCTAGATCTTCAATCTCAACATGGAACCAGTCACTCAGCGATCCTCCTCCGAATGACCCAATTTCAGAAATCGTCTTCGATCCAAAAACACTCTTTCCCACAAAAACATCGTTTCCAGACACTGATGCCTTGTTTCCTGAGAATCGAGCGTGGTTGATCTTGTCGGTGAAGAAGCGGATGGGATTGGAGATCGACGAAGAGCCTTCCACACAAATCGCTCCTCCTCTCTCCGCCGCCTCACAACCCTCAAAAGTGGTTGGAAATGTCGACGTTTTTGGGTGAGTCGCTTGAAGATACTTCGTCCCCGTCGCTTCAAACCAGATTGCTCCTCCGTTCATCGAAGTGCATCTGTCAAACAAACTGGAGTCTGAAATAACGATGGTTGACGTGGCATGGACCACACTTCCGTTTGCTGTCGACGTGATCTGCGGGAATTTCGTTTTGTCGAGCCGGATTGTTCCTCCGGTCCCTTCGAACATCGCACAGCCATCGAATGACAGAATGGGAAGAGTGACTTGGTCAATCGAACCGATCCGGCAGAAATTAAAAAGCGGAAGAGTCAATGTCGTCACAGTGCAGTTCATTTGGATTATTTCATTCTGCAAGAGGAACTGACCTGAAGATTGCTGTATTACGAATGGAGTTACAGTCGGGATTGCGTTGAAAACAAAGTCCCTCTGTGAATTGAAGGTTAGTGTTATTGTCAACTGTGATGATTGTTTGATCAGAGACTGATGCGACAGTTTTGCCGGCTCTCCACCTCCTTGGACATCTTCTGCAAAGAGTGGTTCAACAGGAAGAGTCAATCCAATCATCAGTGGATTTACTAACTCACAATATTTGTACGTCTGTTCTGTCATTTCCTTGATCGATGAGAATTGCACCAGTGGGACTCCTTGGTAATACTTTCCAGCGAGCGGAAAGAATGCCATTGGCTGCATAACCATAACTGTTGACTGGAGAGGTGTGTGGGAACTCGAGGCGAAGGTAGCTGATTTGGGGCTGAAGGAGTTGACTGTGGATGTGGAGATTCTGTTCGAGGCTGAAGCCTTCCACAACCATGTCATGAACTTTGAGAGTAGTTTCGTCGTTTGCGGTTGATTCAGTTTTGGCTTCGTTGTTGTAGAAATACACGAGTTTGAAGGTGAGTGATGCAGATGTTGTTGATCCTTTGAGATGGAGAGCTCCTGCCACTCCAGATGATGAACAATTCCCGAAGTCCGTGTTGTCAAAGTTGAGTTGTCCAGATGACTCAGAATCGATGCAGCTCGCTCCTTCCCCGTTTGTCCGAGTGATCAGCATGAAATATGTCCGAGAACGCTCAAAGATGCAGAGCCAGAGACTGACACGAAGGCGGAGCTCGTCAAGTTGACTTTGTCAAACCAGCAGCGGAACAGCGTCGTCGTCCCTTTCGAGATCGAGATCAGAGATGACGAATGCGAGCTGATCTCATCGATTCGGATGAAAGAGAGGCGGAGCACACTCTCTTCCGACATCCCAACAACAATCGTGGTTGCAGTCGAAGGGAGCAGTGTCATCGAGCGCAGAGTCAGATTTCCACCTGATCCAACTTTCATCCCTCCCGACACCACTGTCGTGAAGAACGACGAGTCGCGAACCCATCCATTCCCAACCAGCTCCACCGACCTCGAAACAGTCCGTGTTCCGTCGCTGAATGTTCCTGTCCCAATCAGAACTCGATTCCTTCCAGTTGCGCTGGTTTTGAGGAGAGCAGCTTCGACAGTTTGGCATGGCAGAGCTTCCGAGCATGTCGATCCTGACCCATCCACTGCAACTGACAGCTTGTGCTCGTAATCTGTCTTCGTGTCTGGATGAGGAAGAAAAATGTCTTCCTGCGAGACGAGACCATTCAGCGCCGCAGAATAATAATAACTCATCTTGGGCGAAGGAGACGCAGATGTGCACCCGACCATCAACGAACCAGAAAAAACGGTACTCCCTGACTGTGTTATGATGTCATTGCCGCTGTAATGTCGACCTTCCGTTGCTGTATTCCCTTCAAAATGACAATCTTCGAAAACTGGCATTGTCAATGACGCTCCTGTGATCGCTCCTCCTCTCGTTGCAGAATTGTGCTTGAAAACGCTTCGATGTAACGAGACGCACTGTCGGCCAACGTGTACACATCCTCCGTGACCGCTGACTTTATTGTTTTCGAACAGACAGTCGGCAACATTGAGATCGCCTCCATGAGTCATCGATACTGCGCCACCACTTCCATTCACATTGGCGTCGGAGAAGACACACCCGGAAAGATGAAAGATATATGTGCCGGAAACGATAAGGATTGAGCGAGCGTTCAATCTTTCGTTTGGGGAGGAGAAACGAGACCCTGAAACGACAAGGTTGAGTGAAGAAGCGATGTAGATCACGTTGTGGGTGTTGACTGTTGTGTCAGCAATACCGTAGAGACACGTGATGTCTTCGATGGTGAGTGTTGGGAAGGTTCCAGCGAGAGGGATAACTTGGAGAAATCTGGCGTAGAATGATGAAGTCACGTTGGCTGTGAACGAGCAGCTGCGAATGGTGACGTCGTCTTCATTGTCTTTCAGGTTGAGAAAAATGCAGCTTCCTGTTGGGTTGATGACTGTGACAGTGCATGCGATGAAATGAACTGGACTTGTAAGATTTTCAAATTTGAAGCGATTTGATGCAACTTTGGCATCGTATGTCTGCCCGACAAACGTGTAATTGGATGGGTTGTGTTGGTGAGTGTCTGAATTGATGCACTGAGTGAACGACGTGTTCAAACATGAAAAGGCATGCTGGGACTCAAGTGGGGCAAACAGGGATCCAGCGAAGATGTCCAGCGCGTCTTCGATGCGCGACTTCACGACTCGCTCGGTGATGGAAATTGGAGAGACCCTTGGGAGGCTGGCCATGTCAGTTCTGCTGATATTGGCCAGAAATGTGTCTGAGATTGTTGAGCAGATTTGCGGAGAATGCTCATTGGTATTCGCGAACAGGAATCCGGTGTTCGAGTGGACTTGGAGCGACGACAGAGTATTCCCGACAAAGGCGACTGAATGGCTTGAAAGTGGATGGATGCTGTCCTGGACAGTGCAGAGTGGGGTGATAGTCTGCGCAATCAGATCCAATCGGCAGTTCTTGATCGTGAGATGATTCGCTGTTTCCGCTGTTGGCGTTGTTGGAGATGAAAGAACGAAAAGTGACCCATCACCTACGAAGACAAACGAACAGTTGTCCGTGGAGAGTGTGGAGCCAGAGAGGGACGCGATTGAGGGTTGGTGAGTTTGAGTTTGATGTTCCACGTTCGAAGTGCATGAAAGGTCGTTGGCCATATCAAACTTGATGTTCCTGATAGAAAGTGTGGTGTTTGTGAGTCTGAACAAGTGTGGTGAATTGGCAGAAGTGTCACTGGCGATGAATTGACATGAGGGAGAGCCAATCAAAGTCATCTCAGTGTTGGAGAGCAGCATTTCTGAAACTTCATAAACACCATCTAACGAAAGGGATGATGGGGATGGGGCTTGTCTGGTGATGCTCAGCTCGTTTGAAACAATAGAATTCAGGTTTCTGTGATGTTCTTGAGATGACTGTGAATATGGCGAGGTTAGATCTGGGGGAACAGGACCAGCTGATAAATGAAGAAAGAGTGCGAATAAGATGTTGAACATCCTTCACCAACTCTTATAACTTTTCCGATTTGAGATCGAGTCCATTCTTTGAGACATCAGGTTTCCACAAAAGAGTTCAAGCCAAAACAGAAACAAACCATCTTCCGGAAAAAAAAAGAAACTTCAAATAAGAGAAACACGAACAGCCGACAAAAGACGCGGCTGTTGGATCGGTTGGCTGAAGCGAGCCTCTGGCACACTGTCTTTGGGACCAGTGTCCGCGTGATCCGGAAGGATGAGAAAGAAAAAGAACAGAATACAATAACTTGTGGAAGAAAACAGAGTTTTTCCACAAGTTATGAATGAAGAATAGCCGACAAAAACCGCGGCTGTTGGATCAGTTTACTATGAAGAGATCCCATCGCACACTGTCTGTAAGTGTGCAAGTTTGTTCGGTGTGATGACAATCACAAGCCAGAAATGATGAACTTTGTTCGTGAAACAGTCCATCCGTGTCTGTCTCGCAATTTCCTTCATCAGAGAAGTATTCTTATTCGAATTGAACCTGCAGCCCCCAAACTTCATCAAGTACTGTCCTTTGTCGTGCATGCCCAGCTCCTTTTCTGGGTTCAGAGGAGTAAACTCAAAATGCGAGCAGCTCGCCACTTTTTCGGACAGAGCCTTTGCGTTCCGAATGTCGACATTCAACCTGGTGTTGTTCTGTTCGACACCGCAAAGGGAGAGTGGAATCTGCAATTTTGGGTCGTGGGGTTCGGCTGTCATTGCAGTCTCGACTTGAATGTTCAGCGACGAATCGCCCTTGAATATCTTCAGCCAGCTCGTGGATTGGTTCAGCGTCAAGCAGAGCCCGTTTGGAAATATCATATATTTGACCGAGAAGTTATTTTTTGGGGCAGGGGCGGGTGATTTGGTCTGTGGAAGAGACAGTGGTACGATTGACATCGGGGCTTGTTTCGATGTATCCAGTGGTATCAACAACGGAAGCAATGGAAGCAACGTTAAGGGCGTCAATGGTGGTGAGAAAGTGACGTTGCAGCAACCCCATGGTGATGCGGACCCTTGTTCAGGCGTGTTGACGTATTCTTGGAAGTGTGCCTGAGGAGGACTTGGGGAATCTGGCCACGTGTCGAAAGACGGTGCATCGTCTTGTTCATCACTGCTGTCGCTGAGAGACAGTTGAAGATCATCATAGTTTGTTAGAAAGCCTGATTGGTTCATTTCTTTCAAATCTGGTTCATCAAAGAGATACTGATTTTGCTCATCGTAGAGCTCAAAATCGGGTTCGAATATAGATGATGTAAACATTTTATGAATATGATAAGAAGTCGATAATATGAGACGAACAATAATACTGATCCTTACCATAACAATTTATTGTCTCACTTTTGATGGATCATTTCATCAAATTTCGCAGCATCACTTCTGGAAGTGCCTGATAGATTTATGTTATCCACAATTTTTTTAATTCGTATGGCCAGTCGTGTTTGATTGGCCATTGACAAAAAAAGAAGAAGATGAAATGGGCCAACTCGAGACAAATGTGATTATGCCCTTCAGATTGATATACAATCACGGTTGAGGGCACACAATCCTGTCTTGAGGTTTGATGTGTGAGAAATAACGCCGCTGAACGGGAATGGTTGAGTTGTGTAACAATTGCATTGGGCACAATCACAGTCATCGATTTGAGATTGAAACGTGTTCCATGAGCAACGGAAACACGATAAAGACCCAGAAAACAGATGCAGGACCATAAAAGTGTCAAAATTATGGCATGGTCAGATCGCGGCGATTGAGCGGATGAGATGAAGCTTGCGGGAGAGAGTTGAAGACTGTTTGGGATGCCCGTTTCTTCATCGATGGTCGAAAGGGCCTGATGTCAAGCAGATCGTCCATCACAGCGATGTGTCCACACGAGAGGCGGTTGTCGATGAGCAACGACAAATTGTGATGGCGAGTGACGACACAGCTGCAGAAGAGACAACAGCTTCCGAAATGGCTGTTTCTCGAATTCGAGCGAGCAGCAATCAGGCGGGTGACGGGAAATGGGCGAGATTTGGTTGACGACTGGATGCACCTCTGGAGCAGAAACTGGGTTTGAAGTGGACGGCTTGTGCTTCCAAAACTGATGCAATGTCTGTTTCAAGCACACAAAGCACTTTGAGACTCGACCTGCAGAAATAGGTCGAATCGGAAAGGAAGTGAATGGCGATGTCCCCTCGTCTTGTCTTCTGATCCGCCGAATGAAGAAATCGAACAATTGAAGCCTGTGGAGTCCATAAAGCTTGTGGTCTGGGCAAAGATCACATCATTCGGACGGCGAGAGGTGATTTCGAGAGAAGGCGGAATGCACCCTTCAGTTCGGAGATGATGACGGAAATAACTATTTCAGAACAATCTGATTCTTCTCAAAATGATTGAGGACTTTGCAAGGTCGAACGACGAACCAGATGAAATCGTCACAAATCAGTCGGCCTTGTGCATCGACACACTTGCGGTTTTCAATCTGAGTGAATCACTCAATACAGCAAACAGGCGGCGAGAAGCTGCTTCGTGTTGAACCAAAACATATTGTGTGTATCCGACGAAATGGACGGGCGAAGATTTCAGTTCGACACTCACGCTATCGGACATTTCCTCTGACAGAACAAACGAGTTTGAATTGCCCGAGAACTCATCAATCACGCCTTGAAGATTGACAGAGGAATAAAGTTGGGTGAGACGAATTTGATTAAAAAATCCTTAAAATCTTATTAAGGGTGAGAGTATATTCGCTTCAGGTTCAACGGCCGAAAACAGAAAAGATCCGTCGAGAGGTTGGTTCCAGCATCTTCAACTATTTGATCCAGTGTTTGGTGTGGATTTCTTCGAGAAGATTTAACTTACGGGTGAAGAGATCCATTTTCAATGAACTGGTGTCACGTCGTTTCTGAACTTTATCTGAAACAAGTAAACAAATGACCGTGTAGATGGAACTCCCGACATAGTTCGTTTTGCTGAACGAGATTGAATTGTGGTCAGTACGATGGAATAACAACAAAAAGAATGGTGTGATTAGAAACCAAAACGATGAGAAGAAAACGAAATGGTGAGAAGCAGAAAGTGCTCCAATATCAACATAACTTGCGTCGCATCACAGGATACAGTCCGAGACATCCAACGAGAACGAGTGGGATGGCGAGCGCTGTTCTGGGAACTGCACCGCTCAATACGCCGAGAATGCTTGGAATCGGCTGAGTGATCAGCTTTGGATCAGATCTTCCCCAAAAATATTGCTCTTTCTGTTCCGAGCGAACTTTGGGGAATTCGATTGCTCGAACAGGGCAATAATTGAAGCACCGGCCGCATCCATAACACAAATCAGCGTCCCAAACTGGAATCTTCACAGCAGCTCCTTCTTCTGGTTTGGCGAGAGCGTTGTACGGGCATACGGTTACACATTTGTAACACTTGATGCATTTGTCCGCATCGATCTTGATTGTTCCAAGACCAGCTCCAGGCTTTGTATCAGCTGGGTGCCGTGTTGTAGTCACTATTTCATGCATGTATGACGGATAACCACTGTTGAGACGAGCGATGAGAGTTTTACCAAAGTTGTAAACTTTCTTCAGCTCTGAGGCTGGAACTTCATCAATCCTTCCTCGTGGCGGCAGGAGAGGAAGGTGGTTCTCTGGATCGCGTTGGCCGACTGATCCGAGGTATTTTGCAGCTCCATTCTTGTTGTGGAGGAATGTCGCCAAATAATTGAAAGTTTGACCATCTATACTTCCGAAACTGGAAAAAGAGAAGTAGTATTTCATGTTCGCAAAGAGTGATGTTGGTGTGGCTTCTTCTGTCAGAAGCTTCGCGACTCCATCAGCGATTGTTAAATTAGATACATATGAACCAATTCCAACTATATCCGCTTCCTTCAGAGCTGCATGATAGTTCGAGAGGAGTGGTGTCACCTCCTTTTCACCTGACGTCAAAGATTGCTTCAAAATCAAGAAACCATCATGAAGAGAAACAGAGTGGCCTGCGCCCTCCAGATGCTTCTGAAACGTCACTGCCATTGATTTTGTGGAACCAGTGTTTGAGAAGAAGAGAATCACGGCTTTCATTTTTGGAGTTATTCGAGGGTTGTCAGTGTGTTGGATTCAGAAGCCAGTGAGGGTTGATCGCGCATCGAGCTGACCCTCAACTACAAACGCCTTCTAAAGCCGCGTAAGTGATGGATCCCTTGCGAATATTGGATGAAAACGAGGAAGAGGAGCAGGTGACGGTTGAGAGTGGAGCACGCAGGGCGTTGTTGCGTTTGAGTCTTCGCTTGTCGATGTCTGTTTCTATCCACGCTGTGGAAGGTTCATGCCCTGTTGGTTGTTCCATTCCTTTGATGCTGCAACAATTGATCCTCCTTTTGATTCATTTTGGTCATTTTGCAGCTTTTCCTCGATCACATCTTCGATGCCCTCCATTCTCAACATTTGAAGCATTATCTTCCCCTTCTTTCGTACCTCTACGCTTTGCTTGTTCCATTCCAACTGGGCATCGATCAAGAGATACAGAAAATTGCTAGTTGAGCCATCATCTTCGAAGAATGTGAGACAACTTGGAATCGTGAAAACGACTGGCATACGAATAACCAATTCTAGAGTCGGTTGATAATAAGGCAATATTTCGAGGAGGATGGCGATAAGGGCCAGAAACCAGTTGGATTGCTTCCCATCGACGATCGAAAATTGGTTCACGCACAAATACCAAATATACTTCTCCGAAGGGACGACAACTTGCTTCAAGACCGTCTCATGAACAGCTTGTTGTTCGTCGTGATCGTCAATTTCGAGTTGTGCGAGTTGAACCTGAGTTGAGAGCCAGAGTGAACATGTTATGGTTATCGTGAGGCTGATGTGGATATCTTCGGCTTCAGTGAATGAAAGAGAGAGGGGATTGAGAGCGATGATGAGTTGAGGGATCAGATCAGCTTTGACGAGGCTATAGCTGATTTTAGCTGAGCAGGTCACAAGCAGAGACTTGAGCGTCTTCATTGCTGCAGTTGTTATGATCTGACTGGCTGAAGAAACGAGTACTAAAATGGACTGGACGAAGTTGGAATCAGAATCATCAGATAACGATGCAAGGTTTCCGAGAAAAGCATCTGCTGCTTCTCCATCCTCCAGTGGTACAGATTCGAGGAAGTTCATTGCTTTGATCACCAGAAAGTCATCAAGTACAGGCTGGGACTTCAAAGTGGAAACGAGAGACCGAAAGACAACTGCTTGTTCGCGAGCTGAATCAATGAGCTCTTCGTTCCAATTCAGGAACGGCGAACAATCCACTGAGAGTGGTAACTGAAAGGAAGACAGATCAGAGCGCACTTCACTTGAGGATGTGCCTGTTTTATTGATTACGTTGCCCATTCTGATCGATTTGATGAAAAAGCACTTGTTATGGGTCAGACAAAAGAATGTCAATGAGCGAGGCTTTTGAGACAGAAATTGAGTCGTATCCACGGCAACTCTTGTGATAGCATCAGTATGAAGAGAAAATATGGTTTTCCATTCTGGAAATCCTGAATCTGCAAACAAAGGGCAGGATCATACAGGGTGGCCCAGAAGTAGTCTAACCGTATGGGTCGATCACTTTTCTTCGATCTTGCGCAATTGACCCCAATCGTCTTTCTCTTCTTTCCTATGCTTCAAAATTTCCCTTCTTTTCATTTCACAAGTGCTTCCTCGACTGTAGTCTCGATGGATCTCATGAAACGGGACTGACTCCGTTTTTTGAACACTCCTTTCTTGAGCGGACAAGGATTGTTGATCAACGAAACAGTGGTGAAAAGAAAAGAAGTGAAATTAAGAAGCATTGTAGTGAGGAGAAAGACGATTGGTGTCAACGGAATTTGTTCGACGAGAAGTGATCGACCCATAGGGTTAGACTACTTCTGGGCCACCCTGTACTATCTTCTGAAGAGAGCATTGAATATTTTAATTTACCGTCATTCAATGGCACTCAGCAGATTTATACTTATTTCTTACATCGTGATGCACATTTCAGCCAGTCTTTCGAGCACCAGTCCAAACACACGGAAAACTATCTCGACGACAACTCTTCAATCCCTCATGAGTCAATCGAGTTTAAGCTTCCCTATTCTCTTGCCAGGAAGCACATTCACCGATCACTCTGTTTTGATGTCAAATATTGAAGTCGTTCTCGAGGGAAACGACAACACATCTTTTTGTCCGCTTACAGACAAACCACCCAACAATTACGTCAGCAATTCATCACCAGCACGACACAGCCTGGTTATTATGCAACTTTTCAACACTTCTGTTGTTCTATCGCGCATCCGAATGAATCTCGACGAAGACTCGAGTTCGTTCCATGCCGCCTCTCTTGCTTTGTCGTCGTTCTCTCTTCGAAAATGCCACGTCACTGCTGCCCCAACACTCTCCCCAATTTTGATTCTGTCCGACTCAGACACTCTGCACTCTCTCTCCAACTCAGTCGTGATTGTTGAGACTTCTCTCTTCAGTCGAAATTGCGTTGTGCCGTCCTTTGTGCAACTCTCTCCCAAATTCAGTTCCACTTCAATCACCGTCTCCAGCAGTGACATTCGTTCTTCCTTTCTCTCGAGCAGAAATGGTCTTGCTTTCGATTTCAACGTGAACCCCACCACGCCATCCCCAACCACAATCACAAGCCAGATTGTGTGTTTCTCGCTTTCCAACATCACATCACATCCACTCCCCACTCCCTCACCGTTCGCACTCAGCCAGTCGCTCGTCTCGTCGTCGCTGGTGTTGTGCTCGAACCATCTGTCAGGATCAGTCACGCGAGACTTCAACTTCGGTGGGAGCCTGCTCGCACAGAACACGTCGTTCACATCCTGCACAGCCGATCCGCCCCCCATCCCCACCGTCCACGATCCTTCGAAGAACCATTTTGTGGGCCAGAAATACGCCTCTGTCCAGTCGTTGCCGTCGGTTTCGACAGGATCGGTTGGATTTGTGAAGTGCACCTTCAACAACTTCAAGAGCACGACCACAACAGGTGGGGTGTCGATCGGAATCCACGCGTCAAGCATCAACTGCCCTTTCGTGATCTCCGAATGCACTTTCGTCAATTTCTCTTCTTCTGGCGATCCTTATTCACGCGGGGCTGTCACCATCGCCTGTCCATCTGGTTCATCACCATCCATTCTCGTCCAAAAATCGAAGTTCGAGAATTGCTCAGTTTCCGGCGAATTAGCCAACGCGGGCGCTCTCCGATGCGACAACTGCCCATCTCCAACCATCTCCAGCTGCAACGTAACATCTTGTTCAGCGGGTCAATATGCAGGCGGCATTCATCTCGACACCATCCACACTCTTGCCTCTGTCTCCAATTGTCGCTTCTCTGACTGCTCGGCCGGGTCGTGGGGAGGAGGGCTTCGTGTGTTCCATGACTCATCGTATGAAGTGTCGAACACTCTTTTTCAGACGTGCCATGCAGATCAGTATGGAGGGGGAGTTGATTCGTCCAGTGGGATCTCGTCTGCCTCGTTTGTCCTCTGCAGTTTTGAGACCTGCACGGCTGTGAAAGGCGGAGGAGCGATTCTTCAAGACTTCAACACAAGCGCCAACATTCAACAGGCCTTCACATTCAACGTGAACAACTGCACGTTCGACACGTGCTCGTGTGGAATTGAAGGGGGAGGGATCCACCTGAATGATGCCACAGGAAGCTCAGTTGTGAAATCCACGTTCACGAAGGTCGTTTTCAAAAAGTGCGAAGCCGGAAAGGATGGAGCTGGCTTGTTTGTTCGAGGATTCCATTCGGTGAAAATGGAGAATTGTGTTGTAGAGGAATGTTCCACAACGAATGTTGGAGCATTTCGAGTTTTCACAACCGTCTCCACCACAATCCAATCGACTCTCTTTACAAACTGCTCTGCTGGACCGGATTATGGTGGTTCTGCTTTCGGCCTGACGAATTCACCAGATCTCACCATCACCAACACGAACTTCACCAAAATGCGATCGGAGGGACTCGGAGGAGCGATCAGACTTTTGAATGTCGAAAGCATCAAATTGGAGGACTGTCGATTTGAGGATTGTGTGGCAGAGAAGGAGGGAGGGGCTGGCGGGATCTTCTTTGAAGAGCTCGTCCCCACAAGAACCGTCACCCTCACCAGAGTGACCATTCTGGACTGCCATTCCACGTCTTCTCACACGGGAGGGATCTATTTCAGTCTGGCTGGCCAAGTCGTTATCTCTGCGTGTGTTGTGCAATCGTCGTCGTGTGCGGTGTATGGAGGAGGATTGCGAGTGCAAAACTCTTACTCTTTGTCCCTCTCAGACTCAGACTTCTCGTCGAATGAGGCAGGATCGAATGGTGGTTCGGTGGACACACACCAAATCACTTCCATCGAAGTCAAAAACTGCTCGTTCTCAGACTCCTCTGCCGTGATGTCAGGAGGCGCTCTTGTTCTCTCACGACCCATTACAGCAACAGTCTCCAATTGCACGTTCTCGACCTGCCTCTCCCGAAGCGGAGGAGCCGTCGACCTCAATCGTCCCTCAACCAGCGTCACTCTCTCCCGCATTGTGATGAAGAAGTGTGGTGCTGACTATGCTGGGGGAGGGTTGTATTCAGGGATTGAAAAAACCAAATTGGCCCCATTTTCAATTTGTTTTTCAATTTGGTCTCGATTTGTCAATTTGTCAGTTGTGCACAAACTCATTCTTGTTCATTCAAAACACTTAAATCGTTGACGGAAGGCTTTTTCATTGAAAAAGAGTCAATCAGAACATCATCATGTTGTCAAGTGAAAATTGGAGTTTTGGTGATATGGGTCTGATCATATCAATATCTTTCTTCCTATCCATTCACCATTCCTCCCAATAGTACACTTTCATCAATGGTATGTCTCTATCAACATTTCGATTCAATTTTTCCTCAATATTCCTTTAAGACTGTCCAATGCAGTTGGCCATCCAATTCTCCATCTCCCAGCACTCCGCTCTTATCATCGCTCTCATTGGTTCGAACACCCGAAACTGTTGGACAATATAGGTTGTTTAGTGTTTCATCTCCGAACATATTCGCGACACCTGCCGATGCAGTTACAGTCACGAACTTGCTGCTCGACGATGGATTCTGCATTGTCAGCTGAAGTGAACTGGCTCATCCAGATCTTAGTTTCGTACAAAATCATTCTTCTCTGTCAAGATCACTGTTGCTTTGGAAAGGGTTCAAAAAACAACATCAATTGTCAAGATTGGCTAGAGAACTGAGTACCGTCCATTCAACGAGCTATCTCACCGTTGTCTACTTTAATGTACCAGATGATGATGTTTTCAGTCATCTATCCTTCCTCTATCTTTATTAAGCTTACATTTTGATGTTTGTTTTTCTTGTGATTATTTCAACACACGTATCTCTTGAAATTGTTATCTTGTTTAAAAACAGCTTCTAAACAACTCAAGAATGACAGAATGTTGAATAGAACATGATGAAATAGATGAGATGTACGATTTGAATTTTTGGATCCCTGGTTGTATTTCAACTTCTCGGACACAGCGAAAGCAGCACTGTCAGTGTCAGACATGGTTTTTGGGAAGAAGAGCGAGGGAGAGGAGAACACGTGTGGTGGACTTGGTGCAGATGTGTTTCTTCTTTTCACGAACTCAGTCGACATCTCGACCATCTCCGATTGGAGCGAGTTTCTGTTCTCGTCGTCACCGGCTGATGGAATTGCGTTCGCTCGCGACGAGCGTCTGTCAGCTGCGTTTGGAGTGAACGAGACGGAAGTTGTTCTGCTCCACTCGATTCTCGCCGAAGTGCATCCGTTCGACGATGAAACGATGTTTGTGGATGGGCAGAACGGACTGGACGAAAGCAAGTGTGGCCTGTCGACGATTCCGTGTGCCACACTGTCACGTGGAATGGAGGGAGTGTCAGACGAGGGAAAGATCGCCATCCGAACAGAAGCAGAGATCACCGAGTTGATGACACTTGACAAGTCGGTGGTGTGGGTGTCGGCGGGAGGAGACAGGGCGAGAGTCGTGCTCGCCGAGGCAGGGTCAGTCTCCGTCAAATCTCACTCGCTCGCTCTCGTCGGTCTGGCCTTCTCTGCTCAGCCGTCGTCGTCAACGAGAGCTCGATCAGTCGTCACCCTGCAATCAGGTGCACTCACAGTCCACTCGTGCACATTCGAAGGAATCCACAGTTCGTCTTCTGGCAGCTGCATCAAAGCGACACTCGACTCGACTGCTTCTCTCACAATCACAGAAACAGACTTCACAACGTGCACCTCGACAGCGGATGGAGGAACATTCTCGACATCAGGAACAATCACGTTTGAAGGATGCTCAGCGACTGGAAATGGACAATTCCTTTCTCTATCGAGTGCAGATCTGGTGACACTTCTGAAAGTGGGAACTCTGGACTCGATCAAGCCATCGCTTCCCAACAATAACGATCTGTTCTCCTCAACACAGAAGGAACAATTCTTTGGATTTGAATCTCCAAGTTCATCAGGATCGCTGCTGTATTACTGGTATCCTCACATGACCTCAGAGACATCGACACATATCCACTCATCTGGAGAAGACCATCCACTTTGTGGTGTGAAGTCGTTGCCGTGCCAATCGATCTCGACAGCTCTGAATCACCCGAACAGTGAGAACACATTCTCCATTGATTCTGCCCTCACACTGTCAGAAACAATCACTGTGACCCAAACAGCGATGCTGACTTCATCGTCATCGAGAGCGATCACAGTTTCGTCGGATGGGATTATCATCGTGACAGCGAACGAACTGACACTGTCTAATCTGGCCTTTACTGGACTTGGGTCATCGACATCTCAATCGTTTGTGACTGTGTCATTGACAGGATCACTGACTGTGTCATCTTGTTATTTCTCGTCGTTCTCTTCATTGACGAATGGAGGAGCCCTGAACGTTGCGCTGACAACTGGATCACTCTCGATCACTGGAACAACATTCAAGAAGTGTTCGTCGTCGCTGAATGGAGGAGCGATCTTCGTTGACCTGACGTCACTTTCGTCGCCTGGTTCGTATTCACTGTCGTCTGTGATATTCGGAACAGCTGCTGGTGATCTGAATTCGTGTGGACAAAATGGCAAAGGAAGTGATCTGTTCATCTCCGTTGCTTCTGGTCAGACATCGCTGATCTCCTCTGCATCTCTGACTGGTTCGTACTTCACCACTCCCTCTGGTGGATCTTCGTCCACTTTCACATCTTCAGAAATGTCGAAATATGAGTTCTCAGAGATCGACGGATCTTCAGGATCAATTATGTATCTTATTCATCACTACACTGGTGGACAGCTGTTCGTGAATTCTGAGAGCGCTGCCGTCAATTCTCTCTGCGGTCACAAGCACCTCGCTTGTCAGACACTCCCTCTTGGTCATTCTTCGTCGAAGGACTCTTCTGATGGAAAGGAAGCCTCCGTGTTCCTCTCGACCAACGTTACCCTGTCTGATGCTTTCTCCTCATCGAAGACGGTGAAATGGACGAGTGATAGACCCTCCACAAAACCGGTTTTATTTATGAAACCGGCTAAAATCAAAATAAGACGTTTCATCCACAATTTCGCCAAAATCTCTGAACACGTCACGTAATACACCATTTCAAGAAGAACTAGAGATTTTTCAAAAACCAAGAAGTGACGAATAGTGGTTGATCAACCGGTGTTTTTTAGATAATGGGTACTTATTCCCCTGCTGCCCCATGATAATTATGCCTAAAGTGTCCCCTCTCTCGGACCAAGAAATCATCAATTTAGCTGTCTCACATGAGTACCGGACCATCCCGCACAGAGGCGAGCGCTTCGCTCGCCTCTGTCGGGACCACCAGATACCCTATTCTCGTATCATAAAGCTCAAACTTGTGCCTGTCAAAACCTTCAGGCTGGCGATAGCCAGCTTAAAAAGAGGGAGGCCATGCGGAGTGGTGGGAAGACCATCAAAACTTAGCCCTGAGGAGCGGGTCTCCATAGAAACACGGATCAACAGGCTTCTGATTTGATCCCAGTGATCCCAGTCGGATCTGATCCCACTAAATACCTACAATACCATTTCGTTTCTTTCATTTCAAAAAAGTCTTCTTATATATGATATTTGAATGGAAAAAAAAGTAAAAAGGAAAATGGTCACTTCATAGATCATGAAAATGCAAACTTTGGGTGCTGCTGTTTCAGTTTGTTCTACAACAATAATTATTAAAACAAGTCGATAATGCGTTATTATGTCTTCTTTGATGGTTTTTTCTCACTGACTAAAGTCAATGAAGGGAATACATCGAAAAAAGAAGTGTTGGTGATTGTGATCGTGCGTGTTTTTGGGAAATAAGAGCTGTCTGAAATATTGAAGAGCATTATGTGAAAACAAGAAGTGAATTGAACATGATTAATGAAGTGATAATGAGAAAATCTCAAAGGAAAAGAGTTGAAATTTGATCTCAGTCCAAATTTAGGCACTGACATCAATTGATCCCAGTTTTACCTATTTTGATGGGACTACTCAGATGCCTGCGGATCAACCAGGACAAAGATCGTCGAACATTCCATGACGCATCGTCCATCAGATCTCTGGTATTTCTTCGTTTTTTCACATTTTTTTCTTGACTAGTGCTTAGAAGCAATTAATGATAGACCCCAGGACAGTGAACACCCAACACTATCAAGTACTTATGGATATTCGTTTGTTCGAATTTCGAACAGTCTTTCACTGAAAAAATCGCAACAATTTCCCCATGAGCGCTTCAGACAGACCTCAAGACAGGTGATCGAACCTTGGTTCGACACCTACATCCGATTAAGGAATTCTTATCTTTACAACGTTTCACTCATATTTAATTTAGACGAAAGTTTTTGTAATTCTGCACACATACATAACAATCTGGTCGCTGTCGATCCTGCCGACCCAAGACCAATGGTTCCTCATATCCCACTCCCACCCAAAACAACAATCACGTTCACGGTAGCAGCAGATGGCGAGGCTCTTCCTTCTCTCCTCATTGTGCCTTTTCCACAAGTTCCGCCGGAGTTTACTCGATTCCAGAACTATAAGCTCAAAATCATCGCCTCTCAACAAACGAGAATGACAAACGTTCTATTTCCTTCGCTTTTCCAGATTCATATTCTCCCCCTACATCATTCAACGGAGACTCGACGTCGCAACCCCTCAAAGCCGAATTCTCCTCATTATGGACGGTTTGCGGTGTCACTATTCTCCCACAATGCTTCATCTCTGCCGAACCAACCTCATCGACCTGGTGATCCTACCGTCACATACCACCCACATGCTCCAACCGGTGGATCAGTATGTGACGGCGAACTTCAAAGATGGTTTAAGATCCAACATCACACCGCTACCACTCGCCACAGTCCAAGAAAAACGAACGATCTTCATCGAGACCATTCGTGATTCTCTCGTCAATGCTGTCTCGGCTCGTACAATCCAAGCATCATTTCGTGACACCGGTCTGGAGCCTGTGAGTCTGGCAGCGATCCAACGAAAACTTACAGACGGTGAGCTGCCAAGACGCCTCAACCCTCCACCGGGACGCAGAGATCACTCACGAAACGGCATCTGGTTCATTTCAGATGAGCAACTTCGAAGGAGGATCAATGCCCCACAGAACGACCCTATCCCCATGGATGCTGATGATGATGGAGGAGGTGATTCAAGTGAGGATGAGGAGTAGATAGAGTTCATTTATTCGTCTCATTTCATTTTAAAAAGGAAACGGTTCAATTTGTATTAGAAATGGGTGCAAAAAGGATCTGACACCGTTTGTTTAAATTGTACGGTTTGATCAACCACTAAAAAGAAGGCATTTTCCCCATTATTTGGAAACTTTCTCATGTTTTTTTGCGATTTTGATGATATTCTCTCTTATCAAACTACTGTTACCATGTTTCTAAGAGTTATTAAAGTACAATTCTTGCATTATATTATGAAAAATGACCTTATAATGAATAAAACCGGTTTTTGTATATTTTAGCCGGTTTTGTGGAGGCACTATGACCAGTCATCCAAGAAAACGACCACTTTGACGACCGAGAACACCATCACGATCTCATCGAAGCTTCTCTCACTCTCTCATTTAGTCCTGACAGTCTCCGCTGATCCGTATTCCCAGTCGTTCTTCACAGTGAATGGTGGATCATTGTCAGTCTCGGATTGCGAATTCAAATCGATCGGATCTTCAGCGTCTGGTTCAGCCATCTCAGCCACACTCGAAAGTGGATCCAGTCTGTCTCTCAACACAGTCACCTTTACATCGTGCACCTCGACAGCGGATGGAGGAGCTCTCTTGCCAGCCGCTCCTCACAAACCTTAGCTCCCACTTCGTTGAGATAAGGTCCGTGAAGTGTGGGTTCCAGGTCCCTGATCACAAATGGATTCTACAACCTCCGATCTTTTAGTCCCTCCAGAACCTCCCACATATCCTCCAATACCGCGTGAGGTTATTACGATGATTTCCGAAGGCCTTCGTCTCGAACATGAAGACGCTGTGAATCGTTTTTCACTCGACAGCTCCTCACCTCCTAATCGAGTTGCATCATCAGCAACACAGTCCATGCAATCAATTGGATCACAAGCTTCGACTCAAACTGAACTGCCTTTCACCAAAGTTAAAAGGCAACATTCAACAGTCACATCTTCTTCAGATGAAGATTCTTCAAGTTCATTGGACTCGACCAATGACGAAAGAAGGTCAACAAAATACCGACGAAAGAATAGGAAGAGGAGTTGCAAGAAGGGTAGGAATAAGCATAACTCCTACCGATCCCATAGCAACCATCGTCGTTCCCGACGAGCACAGGATAACCGGGAAATGAAGAAAAAGCATCTGAAATCACGTCAAAGAAGCAGAAAAACTAGAAGTAGCGATAGCGACTCCTCATTTCATCATCCAGCGGCAGTATCGGCACCTCGTCTTCGGGAGAGGATCAAGATGATCTCCCGAGATTTTTCAAGAGGATTCTCAAGAAAAAGCTCCCAAGGTTCAAAGGAGATTGGACAAAGACAGTCCTCACACCGCTTCAGCGAGAGGAACTCTTGACAGAGACGAGAAGATTCCAAACCGTTTTGGGTATACAAATGCAGTTCGCAGACACGCCCGAGTCTCATGACAAGCTCCAGCACATCCAAGACCAACTTCTTCGGATGTCAGCACAATCAAGTTTGGTAACTGTTGCGTTACTTGGGCAGGTTTATCATGAGATCCACCAGTTGGACCCGTCCTTCGCTTTCCTCCCAAGAATCATTGACGCAATGGTGAGTGCAGCCGACGCAGCGACTAGAGCGCATCACACGCGCTTCCTATCAACTAAAAATTGGTTGGAGATGGCGGACAAGATGGGCATTTCTCAACCGGCCTCAGTGGACTCAAGCCTCCTCACAAGCTCGCAACAATCAACGTCGTCAACACGTTCAGACTTAGAAGTAGCACTAGAAAGAATAGTTCCGACCATTGTCGCTCAATTGAAGTCTCAGATGCATTTCTCCCCCCAAGGGGGGGCGGAACCGGCCCCCTCCAAATATCCCGGTTCAGACTTCAATCACCGAAGGTAGAACAACCAACGATTATTACAGGACGTCTTTTGATGAGGCTGCACGAGTGGGAGAAGATCGGAGGAAAATCAATCATCACCACAGGAGCAGTGTGGGCGTGGAGGAGCCCCGAGTCCCCGTCAATATTGCAAACACTCGCGCCAGCGCTCCCCTTACAGGCACACCAGCGATGATCCAAGAGTACCAGACACTCCTGGAGGAAGAGATCAGAATTGGCGCGGTCAGCCGAATTCAACCAAATCAAGCAAAGTTGATCCTCCCAACTTTCCTAGTGCAGAAGAAAGGTGGAAAGTTCCGAAAAGTATTGAATGCAACCCGACTCAACCAACAGATCATCTCAGAACACTTCAAAATGGAAAACTTACAAACATCACTCGACTTGATCTCGGAGGGAGTCTGGCTCACAACAATGGATATTCATTCGGCATACCTCCATGTACAACTATCCCCACCTCTTCGACCCTTTCTCTGTTTCCAGGTTCAGGGAGAGATATTCCAGTTCAATGCTCTCCCCTTCGGATTGTCGACAGCACCTCGGACCTTTTCGGAAATTATGAAAGTAGCGGTGAAATCTCTCCGAGAGCAGTTACAGATCGCGATTGTATACTACCTGGACGATTTACTCCTAATTACAAAGACGCAGCAGGAGTCTCATTTCAAAACCAGAGAAGCGAAGCGGAGGATGGAGGAGTTGGGGTTTATCATCGCAGAGAACAAGAGTTGCTTAGTCCCATCGCAGGAGGTGGAGTTTTTAGGGTGGACCATCAACTCAGCCAATCGAACCGTGAGGATCACGGAAACGAGGAAGATGAAAGTCCTATCACTCCTCAAATTGATGACGAGTCGATGCATCGAGAGGAAGACGATTCCGACAAAACAACTGTCCAGTCTGATTGGAACCCTCAGTTTTTACGGACGTCCGTCCCAGAAGCAAGCTTGTACCTCCGAGAAATGCAGACGACGTTGCATCGAGCAGTTCGCAAGGCTGGCTGGAATGGTTCCTCACTCTTAACCCCGGTTCTGATAGGAGAGATCCACTTTTGGAAACACAGGATCGAGAAGAACGATCCACTCAACTTCGCTCCCAAAACAAGTCAGGCGGTGCTCACAACAGATGCAAGCCCGTCCGGTTGGGGTGCAGTCCTGGTTCACAACGGCTTGGAGACGTATGTTCACGGAATGTGGAACGAGATGGAGAAACAGCACACAAGCAATTGGAAAGAGACTGCTGCGGTCGGCAGCAGCATCCGTCAACTCAACCTTATTTCAAACAGAATCAAATACATGCAATATCCGTCCAATCGGACAGTACAGCTGCGGTTTACAACCTCGGAAAGAAACGAGCTGGCCAGACGCTCAAACAGATTACCAGGAGCGTCCTGAAGACAGCCGAGCGAATGCAACTCCTCTTTGTTTCAGTACAACACATTGCGGGAAAGTCGAACTCGGTTCCGGACGCTCTCTCGCGACTACCTCCACAGGGAGAATTCCATCTCCTCCCGGAAGTCCTCCAGAGACTAAAACAGGAATGGAACTTCGTTCCGCTAGTCGACTTATTCGCCAGCAACAAAAACAAACAATGTCCAGAATATTGGAGTCGATTCGAGGACGGACACGCAGCTGGAAAAGACTCTCTGTCCGTCAGTTGGAGCGGGATGACTCATCCTCTCCTTCACCCTCCGGTGTCATTGATAACACGAGTTCTGATGAAAGTTCAGTTGGAGAGGCCATCGAACGCGGTGATCATCACTCCGCTATGGCCCGGACAGACTTGGTCACATCTCCTCCACTCACTCAATCCAACACAGATCATCCTCGGCCCATACAACACCCTTGCGATGCTAGACACTCCGAACAGGGAGCACAAACTCCCACCAGGGATGATGATGGCGTCACTAATCAACCCCGAAACTATCCAACCATTCCCTTCATCAGAGAATTAGGTCAATCGGCAGGGTGGAGCGAGGATCTCATCGTCTTGCAGGAAAAGAAATACAAACGTCCAGAAGCTTCAGCTCGATCATGGAAGATTTTCAAAGCATATTGTGTCGAGATGAATCTCTCGAATGAGTGTCTCGTCGACAAATCCACAAATATCCATGTCCTCTTGGGTGAATTCGCTCTCTTCCTTGAAAAGAAATTCAAACAGTCACCGTCCCGCCCTCCCCTCATCATGAGTCATGTGAAATCAACGCTACAACTCTTCCACAAGAGCCTCAGCCTGGATAACACACCACTGCGATCCATTCAACGACTGATTGCTAAACGAAATCCAAGGAAGAAGGGGGCAAAATATAAGCAGATGTGGAACATCAACGCGATTCTGGATTGGGTTCTCAACTCAAATGAAGAAGCGAAGAAGAATCAAGATCTACATCAAACAAGAACCTTTATAGTGGTGTTCGCCTATCTCTGCTGTCGTCAGGAAGAACTCATCAACTTGAAGTGGACTGACATTGAATGGTCCTCGCCTTCGACAAAGACAACGAAACGTTTAGCCACAATTAACCTTCGCTTGAAACAAAATCAAGATGTGATTGAACCGAAGCTCCTTCTCGACGAGGGTTCGCCTGAACTATCTCCTTTCGTTGCACTTCAGGTTCACCGTGAGAATCTCCGCCGTCAAAAGGGTCGCCTCTCCTCTCTCCTTTTCAACGAGGACCATGTTTGGATCGATTGGAAGACAGGGAGACGCCTGAGAATCTCGCACCTAAACGAAGCCATCAAGTCGGTCTTCAATCAAATTGGAATCCCCAGATACTTCGGCGCCTATACCATCAAACATGCGGCTGTTAGTTATCTGCGTCTCCGCAAGCACGTCGCTCGGTCTGTCCTTAACACTCACGTCGGATGGGCGACCTCGTCTCGGATTGCCGACGAATACTATGCAAGGGAGATTCTCGTCGAATATACCGGGAAAGATCACGCAGAAGCTTGGTGGCAGCCACTCATCGTGGGGTCACGGTCCAAAAGGAATCGTCAACACTGACCGATTCAATCTATAGATATGTAATCTTCACATTTCATCATTCATTCTGTTTTCTCTTTGTTTCTTCGATAATAGGAATGGCTCTTTTCAACTCTCAACGAAGTGGGAGCTAAGGTTTGTGAGGAGCGGCTGGCAAGAGAGCTCCTCTTCCACAAACCGAAGCTCCCACGAGTTTCCAAACCTTCCACCAAGACTGTGCGTGCCCCTAATTGCTCCCATTTCCGTCGCGCAAGCGGCAGTTTCTTCAATCATTGGTTAGCCCTGATTGAAGAAAAAGAAGTGCTACATTACCGTAGAATCCGAAATGAAATAATTATTGTTGATCCCATTTGTTTCCTTTGGGACCTGGAACCCACACTTCACGGACCTTATCTCAACGAAGTGGGAGCTTCGGTTTGTGGAAGAGGAGCACTGCACGTGACAGTCGATGGAGGAACATTCTCGACATCAGGAACAATCACGTTTGAAGGATGCGCAGCGACTGGAAATGGAAAATACATTTCTCTCTCGAGTTCAGATCTGGTGTCACTTCTGAAAGTCGGAACTCTGGACTCGATCAAGCCGTCTCTCCCCGAAAACAACGGACTCTTCACCACAACTCAGAAGGATCAATTCTTTGGATATCAGTCAGACACTTCGAAGGGGTCTCTCCTGCACTACTGGTACCCTCGCACGAGCAATGTCTTCCGAGTGAATTCTGAGGGAGACGAGCACCCACTGTGTGGAATCGCCAGCCTTCCATGTGCCTCGCTCGAGTATGCACACGACTCTCATGCTCAATCTGAGTCAGAGCTCATTTTAACCTCAGACATCCAACTGACTTCTCAACTCGATGCCAAGTTCGCAATCGAAACCATCAAGTGTGAAGAATATCTCACAAAATCACTCACGATCAAATCCACTGGCTCTGTGACAGTTGGCTCATCGACTCGAAAGAACGTGGATCTCGCTCTGACATTCTCAACAGTTTCGTTTCTATTCAACACGACGCCGCGATCATCACCATTCTTCCATGTTTCGAGTGGTACTCTTGTCTTCACAGCGTGCCCCTTCGGAACCTCAACCGCAACCACCGCCCTTCCAAACATACTCGTTCAAGTGGAGGGAGGAACGTTAACCATGACAGCATCAACAATCCAAAACATGAGCTCATCCTCTCCTCTCCTTTCTCTGACAGGAGGACAGACAACTCTCATTACACTCGATGCGAAGTCAATTGCACTCACTGCAACGACACTCATTTCTCTCAACGGCGCCGACCTCACAATGGCATCTTCCACCTTCAACACCATCACAAACACACTCGGAAATGGAAGCATTCTTTCTGCAACAGTTCCTTCTGGAAACACTGTGACCATCGAAGATGGATCTGTCACAAGTTGCTCGACGACAGGAAATGGAGGAGCGATCTTCGTGCGACTGGCAGGAAATGGCAGGTTTGAGATGAAAGGCACGTCTGGAATGAGTTTTTCGAACTGTCAATCACTTTCCAACTCTCAGTCGGCTCCAGGCACGACAGGAAATGGGAATTGTGTCTTCCTTGGACTCGATGGGGATGCCGTCAATTTCTCTTTCGGGAAAGTTCGATTCCCATCGTCTGTCCGTCCAGAAAATCCAGCTCCATTCCTCTTCGTGGAATCGGATGACCTGACCTCATCCATCACCACCACCCGCTTCAGCTTCCTCCTTCCCTTCGCATTCGTTGAAGCAGACTACGTGAAATACATCGGAATGTTCACATCAGACTTCACCACTCATCAATCACTTGTACCATATCTCTCCAAACTGACAGAAGCTTTCCTCTCGACAACAGGAAATGATGCCGTTAAATGTGGAGATACCATTCTACCATGCGAATCCCTATCGAAAGCACTCGCTTGGTTAATCGCTGATTACACAGACACTGAATCCCTCCCTCACTATCAGGTTCTGTTGATGAACCATGGAATCCACAACACAACCATCGACATGGAAGAGTACATCCTTTCAGTCACCACGAATAAGACGTTGGGGACACAGGATCTGACAACCACGGGATCGTCGTTCATTTTGGGTGACGGGGCAACTGGGGACACCTCGCTTTCACTTAGCAACATGCATCTGAAGTGGACAGGTGCAGCAGGAACATTCTTGGATCAATCGAAAGGAAATGTCATCATCCATGCTTGCTCGTTCGTGATTGATGATTCAGCCACTCTCTTCTCGTCAAGTGCACTGGTTGTGAAAGGTGGCACACTCGCCCTTTCCGAACTCACTCTGGACTGCTATACGCTGTCAACCTCACCTCTGCTGGAGATGTCAGGAGGAGCAGCAGGCGTCAGTTATGTTCAGATTTCCAATGCACAGCTGACCTCTTCACTTTTCACAGGAAGCGGAGACCTCACAATCGACTCATCGTCATTCTCGTCTCTCTCCAGCTCGACCTCAAGCTCAATCGTCTTCACACTCAGCACCTCATCACACAAGCTCCACATCGGATCGGCTGAGAAACCAGTCGAGTTCACTTCGTGTTCATCATCGACGAATGGAGGCGCTCTTAACATCGCGATCACCTCTGGTGATCTGACGATCACTGACACAACATTCAAGAAGTGTTCGTCATCGCTGAATGGAGGAGCTGTGAGCGTTGTTCTTTCGGGGACACCAACACTTCGCATTTCACAAGCATCGTTCTCGGGATGCCGAGCGGGAGGAGATGGAGGAGCACTGCACGTGACATGTTCGTCGTCGATGGACCCTTCAGCTGTGACGATGGATGCCGACTTCGAAGATTGTGCGAGTGGATCTGGGAAGGGGAACTGGATGCTTCTTTCTGGTTCTGATTTGCAGACACTGATCTCAGCATCAACGTGGTCGATTCGGCCAACACTTCCATTGTCGTACTCATCTGGATCTTCACTGTCGGATCTGTGGGGGATTGACAAAGCAGAAGGGACGCCGTCAGGATACGAAGAAGTGAGTCTGTGGGTGTATCTTGTGGAATACTCATGGTCGGTGGTGTGGGTGGGGTCGGATGGACGGGATGTGGTTGGGTGTGGGCGAGAAGGATGGAAGTGCCTGACGATTTGGAAAGGAGCAAGCCAGCTGTTGGGGACGACAGCGGAACGGATCGTTGTCGCGTCGTCGACTGATCTTGATCGAGTTGTTTTGTTTGACTCGCAGGATATTGAAATGTGTGGACAGAATTCGCGACAACTTGTGAAGATCTCCTCAGAAGGAGGAATTGCAGTTTCGTCACATGATGTGACACTTCGGTGTCTGGATGTGGATGGAGGAGACACTGTTCGTTCATCGATGTTGGTGATTGTGTCGGGGAGTGGATCTGTTTCGGTGATTAACAGCAAGATTTCGAGGATGTCGTTCTCGTTGTGCTCTCTGCTGTCATGTTCATCTGGAAAAGTGTTGATTTCATCAAGTACGTTTGAAGGACTGAAGCGATCGTCTAGAAATGGAGTGATTATTGATTCGTCGGTTGTGTTGTCGAACTGGACCTTGATTGAGAACTCAGTGCTATCGTCGATTGAAGCTCGTTCGGGAAGTGGATCGGTGTGCAGTGGGTCGTTTGGGGATGGGAAGAAGATTGAGATTTGTGGGACAGAGATTGTGTCGTGTTCGTCGAGTGGAGATGGAGGAGCTGTGGGAGTTGCTCTTTCGGGGACAGCCACACTTCGCATTTCACAAGCATCGTTCTCGGGATGCAGGGCAGGAGGACGTGGTGGTGCCGTCTTTGCTGATTTCACTGACATTTCGTCCGCACAGCAATACGCGCTTCTTCAACTCACATTTGGAGTTGGGTTGGAAGCCAACGCAGCTGGAGTCGGGAAGAAAGGAAATGATGTCTTTGTTGTTGGATCAAACTTCGACAGAATGATTCTGCCCTCTCGATGGCTGGGATCGTTCGAGAAGGCAGAAGCAGACGATATGTTTGGGAAGGACGGTGAGAAAGAAGCGGAATCGCTGCTGAGGTTTCTGTTGTTGCAGGAAGTGTGGGTGGGGAGGGGCGGAAACGACGAGACGGGAACAGGATCAGATTCGAAGCCGTTTCTATCGTTGGGGAAAGGACTGACAAGAATTGTAGAGAGAGGGGAGGAACTGAACACAGTGAGTGTGTTGGAGGAAGCGAGGATTGGAGGGTGTGTGGTGGTTGGGAAAGAAACAGGAACAGCACAGACAATCAGGATCTCATCAAGTGAGTCGAAAGGTGGGAAGATTGTGTGTGAAGTGGAAGGAGGAAGTGTGGGTGGAGGAAGATGGGAAGAAAGGAGGAGGATGATTGCGATCAAAAGAAGTCTGGTGATTGTGTCGTCGATCACGTTCGAACTGCGTGGAACATCAAAACAGATCGTTTCAGTGTTTGTTGTGTCGGACAACGCTGAACTGTCGCTTGCGGAATGCTCTCTGACGACACGTGAAGTGGTGAAGACGTCGTTTGTGGAAGTTGGGAGCACCGGAAGCTTGGCAGTGTCTGATGTGTCGTGCTCGGAAGGTCGGTTTGGTGGGAAGGGAAGTGTGGTTGTGTGTGTCGGGAGTGGACGTGTTGAAATGAGGGAAGTTGAGATGACGAGCTGTTCGTTTGAAGGAGGAGGAGTTGTGGTTGGAGGATCGACACGAGGGATCGTGATAGTGGACTCGCTGTTCCGAAACTGTGCTGGTGGCTCGTTTGGAAGTCTGATTCGCATTTCTGTTGTTGGATGCTCAGCTGAAGTTCGGAATTGCGTGTTCGAGAGATGCACAACAAGAATTCGGATGGACGAGATTGCAGATGTCGGAAGGGCTGTGGGAGGAGGGTGTGTTGTGATTGAGCTGGGTCATCGAAGAAGTTCGACTCGCTCTGCGCCACACTCCTCAGCTGATCTTTCGATGTCGTCATTCGTGTCTTGTGTTCTGATCAACACAAGCCCTCTCGCCTCGTTGCCATGGAATCTGAATTTCGTTGGAGGAAGTGGATTCTTGATTTTTGTATCAGATGTTGGCGATCATGTTGATCTGAGGAAAGTACGAGTTGTGGATAGTGTGTGCGACAGGATGGAGGGATGGTTTGAGAGAGGGTTCGAGGGAGGAGTTGTGGTGTGGCGTGGACAGTCGCTGAGATTGGACCGTCGAGATATGGATGTGAAGGGAAGCTCAGTTGGATTGGTCAAGATTTAGCATGAACTCACTCATACTCGTTTTCGTTGTTTTTCTTTTCTGTTCATCTTGATTACGCTCGAGCTTAAACAAAATCACTTCATCGAAGATTTTTCTTTCGAAAACAGACGAGTTCAATTGTGGAGTCATGTCGTCAGTGAATTCTGAAAAAGTTATGGTGTTCAGTTCACCTCACAAATCTCACGATTGGAACTCCAAAATGAAAGCTGTGATTCTCTTCTTCTCAAACACTGGTTCCACCAAGTCAATGGCTGTGACGTTTCAGAAGCATCTGGAGGGCGCAGGCCACTCTGTTTCTCTTCATGATGGTTTCTTGATTTTGAAGCAATCTTTGACGTCAGGTGAAAAGGAGGTGACACCACTCCTCTCGAACTATCATGCAGCTCTGAAGGAAGCGTATATTGTTGGAATTGGGTCGTATGTGTCGTTCGGAACAATCGCAGATGGAGTTGCGAAACTTCTGACGGAAGACGCCACTCCAACGTCACTCTTCGCGAGCATGAAGTACTACTTCTCTTTTTCCAGTTTCGGCGATATGGGTGGCGAGGCGATCAATTATTTGTCGACATATCTCCACAACAAGAATGGAGCTGCAAAATACCTCGGATCAGTCTGCCAACACGATCCAGAGAACCACCTTCCTCTCCTGCCGCCACGAGGAAGGATTGATGAAGTTCCAGCCTCAGAGCTGAAGAAAGTTAACAACTTTGGTAAAACTCTCATCGCTCGTCTCAACAGTGGTTATCCGTCATACATGCATGAAATAGTGACTACAACACATCACTCAGCTAATGCAAAGCCGGGAGCTGGTCTCGGCCCCATCAAGATCGATTCGGAGAAATGCATCAAGTGTTTCGAGTGTGTGACCGTGTGCCCGTACAACGCACTCTCCAAACCTGAAGAAGGAGCAGCTGTGAAGATTCCCGTTTGGGACGGAAGCTCGTGTTATGGATGCAGCCGTTGTTTCAACCTCTGCCCAGTTCGTGCGATCGAGTTCCCCAAAGTTCGCTCGGAAAAGAAAGAACAGTATTTTTGGGGCAGATCTGATCCAGAGCTGGTACGTAAGCCGATCCCATGCTTCCTACTTTTGAGAAGCCGAGCATTCACCAAAACTGAGCTTGCCATCGGAATCGTTATCTATGTCTCCATCGGTTACATTTTGAAGAAGTGCCTCGCGTATATCCCTGTTGGTGGTATTGATTTCGCGACGATGTATTGGTGATTTTGTTCTTCTTCTCATGGAACGCCCCAAACACCTTTATAAGACTCCAACCCCATTGTTGGATTATTCATACACATTATGGTTTCCCACGCATTTTTTTCAATGCAGACCATGCCACCCTTGCTGAGTGTGGTCTTGTCGCAAATTCAGAGCTCAATTCTTTCGACAGCATCGTTGTGGGAAAAACTGCCCACTTTCGAAGTCTAGTCTTCTCCAGAATGAAATTTTCCCAGGAAGTGTTTCTATATTGAACTCAACGTGGAAATGACGGAATTTAAGTCAATTATTTGTCTCCTCGCTTCAAGGATCGATTCTTTCAAACTCATATTATTGTCATCGGACTGAGGATGGTCTATGGCAGAGAAGGTTGTGAAAGCATGAAAGGAATCGTGTGGAGAGAGAACGGTTGACGACGAGACAATCAAAGATTGCCGCGTGGAGAACAACGAACCCAAAAGATCTCACCATTTCTTGACGATTGGAGGTATGATAGACAGTCCGTTCATAAGAGTGAGCAACTAGTGCATTCCTAACATCCGAGGAGAGTCCGCAGAAATGAGTTTGAGTCATTCGAGAGAGACAGCTTCGATGATTCATTTGAGACGCAACCAGTCACCACCTTTTCACATTCGATCCCAGCAATTTTGAGAGCAAGTGACAATGGTGGTCAGTTATGTTGTTATGATATTCATCCTGCGCAATTTTCATCATCTGTTCGAGCGTGTCTTCAAAGCCTTCTGAAAACAGAGCTCGCAACATCCGGTGTCCATATTGTGCCGCTTCTGGTCCTTGTTTCTTCCATCCTTTCAGCGACTTGTGGATGTAGAAGAAAGAACTGCAGAGAGGACCACTGTCATCGATGGATGAGAGCAAACTGGAGAATGTTGTCACAATCGGAGATGCGAGGACAAACTCCAATGTTGCACCATGAAATGCACCTATTTCAATGAGTTCTTCCAACAGACACATAAAGGAATTGAATATCACTCCATTGAGGACGTGCCGATTGTTGATCAAAAACGTCACAAATTGATCCGATGGGATCACAACCATCTGAAAGATCATTTCACGGAGTTCAAGTTCGTCCACTGCTTCAGTGACGCCCATGTCCATGAGAGAAGAACGATCGACGAGATGGAAACTGTGGTTCATGATTTTGATGACATTGAACATTAACCTTTCATTTCCAGAAATCGGCAGTGTGTGAGGTTGAAAAATCACGAAGACATTTCTGACGAGATCATACTGCACGAGATCACATCGAATTTCTGTCGGCGAAGAACTCATTGTTTCGTTGAGGAAAGAGAATGCTGCTGCAACTACAGTCGAGTGTGGAGAGGACAACAGATACAAAATGCTCTCAATAAAACCAATAGGCGATTCGGAGGAAGAGGGAACGAGGTCAGTGACGAGAGTTTCTGCTTCCTCTTCTTCCCCACGTTCAGGTTCGAGGCTCTTCAAAAATTGGGCAGCCTTGGCTTGAAGGGCATTGTTAAATGCAAATTTAGTTTTCACGAGGAAAACAAGCGAACAGTAGATTGTCGATTTCTCTTCAAAAGGCAATCGCGAGTGCACACTGAAATTCAGAAATGATAAGGGCAATCGCCTGATCATTGGTATGGATTCGGGTGAATGATTCAAATACGCAGCAGTGCGTGCATGCAAAGCGGCAATTCCGCTTTCTATTGAAAAGAGGAGAGAATCATCCCATTGTCCACTCGGTTTACAGATCGATTTTCCATTTGTCTCTTTCAACAACCTGAGTAAAATCAACGTTGATTGGTGATTTCGTCGAAATGGTAGAAGAGTGAAGTGACAAAGGAAACAATTCTTCTTTTTGAGATTAATTTGGTTCCAGCTTCATCACATTCAATCCCAGCATTTTTGTGATGGAGTGACAAAATCGAGCAATATACTCGCCAAAATGCTCGTTTTTGTCGCGTTTCAAGATTTGTTCGAGTGTGTTTTCGAAGCCTTCTGAAATCAGAGCTTGGATCATCCGTTTCGCTGATTGAGCCAGTTCTGAGTCGTGTTCCTTCCATCCTTCGAACGAAATGCGGAGGAGGCTGATAGCATGATAGATGTGTGTACTATTTTCGATGGACGAAAGACAACTTGGAATGGCCATCGCAATCTGAGATCCGAGGACATATTCCAACGTTGGACGATGGAACGGAGCTATTCGAAGTAATTGGGTCAAGAGGTACAGAACGTTGCTCAGCAAGTCGATACTCAAGAGGTGTCGATTCGAGATCAGAGATCCTACTAATCGAGACGATGGGAGCACGACCTTTTGAAAGATCATTTCACGAAGTTTGTACGTTGCGGCTGCAGTAGTGATGCCGAGGTTCTCGAGATGGCTCGGATAGGTAAGGATGGTACCAAATCTGACGATCCGAATAAGATCTTTGAACATCTCTTCGTTTCCTGAAACGGGCAGTGTGTGAGGTCGAACTGTCGCTAAAACGTTGGTCACGACATCTGACACGACGAGTTGATATTTAATCTCTGTTGATGAATCGAGGATAGTGGTGGAGAGCAAAAACAACGTTGCTTCAACCACTTTCGTGTGTGGAGATGACAACAGAGTGGAAATACTTTCAACAAAGCTGGAACACGGTTTGTCTGAAGAGGGAACGAGGCATGTGACGATTGTCGCGTGAAGATCTTCGTAATTCAATTCCGGTTCGAGGTACTGCAGGAAAAGGACAGCTTTGTCTTGAAGTGCATCGTCAAAAGGATATTCAGCTTTCACGAGGGCAACAAGCGAATTGTAAATCATCGATTCGTCCTGGGATGACAATTCTGTGTTGAGAGGGAAATGAAGGAAAGGTTCACGTTCTGAATCGATTGTTGGTAGACTGACAGACATGTGAGGAGTATCAGCTTCAGAATTTTTCTGGAACACACTGGGATCGAGGGACATGGAATGATGATGAAGATCTACCCATTCAACAATCTGGGCATCAACTCATTCATCCAATAGTGCACTGTCTTCCAAAATATCACAAAAAAGCTCGACATTACATTAAATAATGAATTGTTACACACTTAAACTCTTTCTTCCTCCATTATCTTTCAGTCTCCATTCTCTGTGTTATGATTCAGTTCTCTGTTTCTTGTCATGTTCTATCCTCATGAATTAGAACGTCGTGTTAGTGGTCTTGATGTAGTTGAAAGGGGGAGTGAGGTGACGCCAAGATGACAGAAGAGGAGAAACGATGCTGATGCCGCGAAAGAGAGAATTAACACAAAAGTGTGATATCTGAATGGTACTGCGACGTGAAAGGACTGTTTTTGGGTCAATTCTCATCTTCATTTCGTCTCATTCGCAGAGATGAGTCGTGTGACCATGTTTCGCTTCAGATTGGATCAGCGTCGCTGGAAGTGTGCGACGCGAGAGGCAGCGAGAGCGAATCATCGGTGTCGACGTTGGAGTGGCTTCGTCGTCTTCATGTGGGTCTGAGAGGCAATAAAAGGCTGAGAAGGATCACAGAGATGGAGAAAGACGATATGGAAAAAAACGCCGATGGCACAAATATATGACTGCAGAAATCACAGAGCACACCTCACACATATCGGAGATGGGTGTGGAATGGCGGAAATGTGGGGCGCACACCATTTGGACGAGAAATACGAGAAATGTTTTTGTGATGGTCCAAGAGTCGACATTGGGAAGATGATCTGATTATAGCTGTTTTGTTAGGGACGCAGGGAATTGATTGGAGAGAAGACGGTTGAAGACGAGACAATCAAAGACTGCCGCGTGGAGAACAACGAACCCAAAAGACAGACCACTTCTTGACGATTGGAGGTATGACAGACAGTCCGTTCATAAGAGTGAGCAAATAGTGCATTCCCAACATCCGAGGTGAGTCTGAAGAAATCATTATGGAGTCATTCGAGAGAGACAGCTTCGACGCGTCATTCGTGATGCAGCCAGTCAGCACCTTTTCACATTCGATCCCAGTCTCCGTGAGATTGAATGACATTCATCCACAACACCGTGATTTGCATCTCTGCCTTTGTCGTGCAGCAGTATCTGTTCGAGTGTGTCTTCCAATCCTTCCGAAAACAGAGCTTGTATCATCCGTTTCGCTGATTGTTCCACTTCGGCGTCTTCTTCTGTCCATTCTTCCAGCGAAAAGCCGATGTCGTAGAAAGTATTTAAGAGTTCATGATGGTTCTCGATCAACGATAGATAATTTGTGAAAGCCATAACTATCGGGGACGCCAGAACAAATTCCAATGTTGGACGATGAAATGGGCCTATTCGAATGAGTGAGCGCAACAGATACGTGAAGGAGTTGGCCAAGTCACGATTTAGGTCGTGCCGATTGGTGAGCAGAAATGTCAAAAATTGTGACGATGGGAGCACGACCTTCTGAAAGATCATTTCACGATGGTTGAATATATCGACCGCAGTAGTGATGTTCAGTTCCATCAGAGTATCTGGAAGTGTGAGGAGGGCAACAATTGGGAGGATTTCGACAAGATTTTGGATGATCCCTTCATTTCCTGAAAGCGGTTGTGTGTCAGGCTGAAGAGCCGCTAACACTTTGGCCACGAAATCTGTTCCCATAATTTGGTATTGATTGTCAAGCGACGCAGCATCGAGAGATTGGAAAAGGAACGAGACAGTCGCTTCAACCACATTCGAGTGCCGAGATGACAAAAGAGTCAGGATGCTCTCAACAAAACCCGAACACGGTCCGTCTGAAGAGGGAACCAAGTCTGTGAAGAGAAACAGCTTCAGATCCATTTCATCCATTCTTTTGGGCAAGTACCTCAAAAACCAGGCGGCTTTGTCTTCAAGGCGTTCATCAAATGGGTATTGCGCCTTCACAAGGGCGACAAGTGAGCAGTAAAGTGTCGAGTGGTCCTCCAACGACAGCTGCGTTTCGTCTTCATCCGACATTCCTGAATTCTGATGGAAATTGAGGAAAGGTTCACCCTCTGGGACGAACATCCGATCAGCAGCGGCAGTCTGTGCTTGAATAGTTGCGGGTTCGTGAGATTGAAATGCAGTGTCGTCTTCCATTGAGATTGAAAGCAGATCACACCCATTGAAGCAATATGTCTCTCTTAAATCCTGACTTTTCCAAAAACAGATGTCAAGATGTTACCAATTCAGTCTTCAACCAAAATAGAAGTGAAATATCAGATGACTCTCTGTTTTTATGTCCCACCAATGCAACACGAGATCGTTCAAAAGTCGAAATTAGGGACAAATAAGTAGAGCTTCGTCGTGAGATGTACGTACAAACAGAATAGTTTGAAAATATGGCTTCATTTCTTTCGGGTGACGAAGAAGATTCCGACACACGCGACAAGAGCGAGAGGAATGACAACTTTCTTGATCGGCACCATTCGGCTCAGAACCACCAGAGAGTGTGGTGGAGAAATAACTTTGAGCTTCTCGTCATGTCTTCCCCAATAGTATTGTTCTTTCTCTTCCGATTTTACCTTCGGGAATTCGATCGCTCGAACAGGGCAATAATTGAAGCACCGGCCGCATCCATAACACAAATCAGCGTCCCAAACTGGAATCTTCACAGCTGCCCCTTCTTCTGGCTTGGCGAGGGCGTTGTACGGGCACACGGTCACACACTTGTAACACTTGATGCATTTCTCCGAATCGATCTTGATTGTTCCAAATGGAGCGTGTGGCTTTGCATCAGCGGAGTGAGAAGTTTTTTCCACAATTTTGTGCATGGGTGGCAGTGCATCACCGCTGAGACGAGCGACGAGATCCTTCCCAAAGTCGTCCACCTTCTTCAATTCTGAGTCTCGCATACCATCAAGCAATCCACGAGATGATTGAAGCGGTAGATAATTCTCTGGGTCGTGTTGTGCGACAGATCCAAGAAATTTCGCATCCCCATTTTTGTTGTGGAGATATGTCGCGAGATAATCCCTTGTTTGCCCCTCAAAGCTCCCGAAGCTCGAAAATGAGAAATAGTACTTCATGGATGCAAATAGTGTTGTTGGAGTGGCCTGCTCCGTGAGAAGTTTGGCTGCTCCATCTGCGATCGTGAAGTATGACACATACGACCCTATTCCGACTACATCGGCATCACGGAGGGTGTCATGATATTTTGACAGAAGAGGTGTCA
This sequence comes from Blattamonas nauphoetae, assembly GCA_033064195.1. Classification (NCBI taxonomy): domain Eukaryota; phylum Preaxostyla; order Oxymonadida; genus Blattamonas; species Blattamonas nauphoetae. The sequence goes on along the minus strand of JARBJD010000013.1, from coordinate 389,383 downwards.
CTTCTTTTTCGCCTGAAGCCATGTATTGTTTGAGAATCGCAAAGCCATCGTGAAGAGAAACAGCGTGGTTGGCGCTTTCGAGGTGTTTCTGGAATTTGGTGGCCATTGTTTTGGTTGAACCAGTATTTGAGAAATAGAGGATGACAATTTTCATATGAATGGGGATGCTTGTTTGTGATGTACAGTGAGATGATTTCGAATGGCGTTCAGATCATGTCATGTCCTCAAAACGTTTTGAATTGTTGGTTTCGGTTCCACTCTCGTCCATAAAAGGTATGTGAGATTTTGAAATCGGAATTTACTGTCTGGTTCGTCATTCTTCTCAGAGAGGAAGATTAAGTGATCAAACCACAAGAACAAATTTCTCCGATGAGCGAGCCACCGCTGGCAGATCCCGTGATTGCTGTGGTCCCAAAAACAAAGTCCAGAAAGAAGGAAAGTAACCTGGTATCTGGGTCGATGAACCTGGTCAATATGGTCATCGGTTCTGGAACCTTGGGTCTTCCTTTCGCATTTGCCAAGGCCGGTCTTGTGCCAGCAATCTTGATGTTCGTTGTCTTCGGACTTCTTTCTTATCTCACCTTCTACTACTGCATGTATGCGTCTGATGTTACAATGACATACACTTTCGGAGATGTGTGGTTCTCTTCTCGTCTCATCTTTCTTACCATATTCAGATCGGAGCTAGACTCTATGGACCAATTGGACTTATGCTCGTGTCGTTAACTGTCTTTATCAAATGCTTCTGCGTTCTCTGGTCCTATTCAGTCCTCGCTGGCGACTTCATCATCTCGTTCCTCCGTGCCTTTGGTGTCCCACCCGGCAACTTCTTTCTCAACCGATGGTTTATTGCAATCCTCATTGGATTCTTTGTTCTTCAACCCCTCTCGTGGTTTCGCCGAGTTGAAAGCTTGTCTGTCGCCAACACATTTGCTTGCTTCATCATGGTCTATGCCGTGTTTGTCGTGATCTTCCGGATGTTCCTGCCCAATACAGTTGTTGTCCATGACAAGCCAGAAGCTTTTCACAGCTCGCTCACCATCTTCCAGTGCTTCTCGACTCTTTCTTTCGCGTTCGGGTGCCACCAGAGCATTCCCATCCTTCAAGGCGAAATCAAACAGAAATCCATGAAATTGATGATCAAGATCAGCATTACGGGATATTCAATTGTGGCTGCCATTTACTTCTTCTGCGCCATCTTCGGATACCTCCAATTCACAAACACTTTCTTCAGCGCCAATTCGCCTGGAAACATCCTCAATCTCTACGGAGACACAGACATCCTTGCTCTTATTGCTCGTATTGGTGTCCTGCTCGTTGTCGTGTTGTCATATCCGCTGCTCATGCTTCCGACACGGTCCTCCCTCTACAGTATGATCCGCGTGGTCTATGATCTCGCCAAGAAGGACAAAGCAACTCCAGTGCGAAAGATGTACGGAAACGGAGCCCCTCCTCCCCTTATTCCAAAACATTGGAAAGAAATCAAACTTTGTTGTGGTTTGACCAAGCACCACATAGCTACAGGGATTACAGGAACCATTATCACTTTCTTCACCAGCCTTCTGGCATGCTTCTTATATCAAGTTGCGTTGGTTTTCGACATTAATGGCTCAACCGCTGGCTGTGCCGTCGCTTTCATAATTCCTCCTTTGTTTTACATCCGATGCAAGACCCGGCCTGACGTTGCTGTCAATCTGGACCGAAAACGAATCATCCTCAACATCCCCCTTGGCGAACCTGTCCCCGGAGAAGAACCGGAGGAAGAATGGGAAGATTATGAAACAGAAACTGAAGTATCGGACAATGAGGATGATGAAGGGAAACAGGCCCCTCCCGCTGTTATTCCAAATGAAGATTCACTTCCTTCTGAGTTTGGAGACGATGACAAGAATCCCAATGCCATTCCACAATCAGAACAGACAAATGACGTCGAAATCAATCCGATTGAAGAATCCGACGATCACAAGCCTCAGAAACGAACGAAAACGGTGAGAGTGACCCGAAGACGTCGAATATTCCGTCAACCAGTCGCCCCACGTCGTGTTCATCAGATCGATTCCGACGGCCAAATTTCCGGTCTATCACCCGGCCACGAAACAAGTGTGCAGCCGACACAGTCCAGAATGGGATTACTTGCTGCTCAGTCACCGGCGATGACGCCAGCACCGAGTTATGGAATGGCAGCCACACCGACGCCAGATGACAATGTCCGCATGTCTATTGAACTTACTGAATACTCCACACCCGCCCGACAAAGCACTGATGATGCTCAGGTTGTTTCTCATGCTCTTTCAAGCCCAGTATCGTCGGAGCGGGGAATTGAACCTTCACCAACACCACCGGAACGAAACTATCGATCTAATCAAAATAACTTCACTCTCCCAGACAACCCGGCAGATGATGATCTGTACCAGAAATATATCCGTAAATACCTAGTCGTTCACAAAAAAAGCCATCCCAAAATTATCATCGCTTATCTCGTCCTCATTGTGGGGGTTGTGCTTGGTCTGGTCTCCCTGGCCATGGCTATTATCTATGACACGGATATAAAGAATAATATCCCGTTTTAACTTTGTCGTTTAGTTCTTTCTTCGGTGAACTCGATCACTATTGATAAGGTCTGTTCATTTTGACACATTGGCCCATTTCGTTAATTCTGTCTATACCAGGAAGAGGAGAGAATATATACTTCAATAGTGAAATGAAATGAAGAATGTCTTCGTGTAGCCAAGGAAAAAGTCAAAAAGAAATTCTGGGTTAAATTAATGCTCCTTTTCCTCGTCTTCCTCCACATCACTTCCCTCCTCACTCCCCTCTTCCTCTTCCTCATCTTCTTCCTCCCCACTCTGTGTTATTTGTACAGATTCCACCTCAGAATCAAGATCATCAGGCTCCATCTCATCCACGACCCAATACACGTTCGTCTCCTCCCCATCCCCCTCCTTCTTCCCCTCCCCTGCCCCCACACCATCCAAATACCTTCCTTTCGTTAATGACGATATCCTCTCACTCAACGCTGGTTCAACCATCGTGTCCAGATGTAACATGTTCACGTCGGGTGTCGACATACTCAATCCCATCCCCAAACTCTGTCTTCTGGAACTTTGGAACGCCTCGCCGTGTGTCTCTCCTTCTTCACCATCAGGATCGGCTCGACGTGCTGATTCTTTCGTTTGGAGGGCTCTGCGGGATTTTTGGATTGTGGTCACTTTGGAGGCCTGGCTGTTGGGGGATTCTGGGTGGGGGGAGAGGAGTTGGACGGAGATGGGAGGGTTGGTGACTGAAAGGAGAAGCGAGAGAGAGATGGATGAAGGTGAAAAGGGAAGAGGAGAGGAAAGAAGGACAGAATGAATGAGGACGAGAAGAGAGAAATCACAGAAACATGATCTGAGAGAACTGCCATCACACCTTTCTCGATTTGCAGTTTGCCGATTTCGTCAGTCTCCGCGTGGAGGAGAATCTCGGTCTGTTTCGGTCGTCTCGCGTCGGAATGAGAGAGCGAGCGGGGGCGAGTGATCGGAGCTTGGAGGGAAGAACAAGGAAACCAGACGAGATGAGGAAAATAAAGAGAAAAAGTGAATATGAATGCAAGAGAATGCCTGACACAGCAAGAAAACAATCAAAAACACTCAAAAAATGAACAAAGAACGTAATCCTAACCCCCCTTCTTCAAACCTCCTGTCGCTCCCGTCTCCTCCCCCAAATCCTCGACCCACTCATCGTCCCCATGATCAGCCGAGAAATCTCTCCAACCATTCAACGTGCTATCAAGTGCCGTTTGATGTCTGACTGGCGAAGGAGGGATGACCGGTGTGTGTGACGGGATTGGCAGGTTCCAGTCGTGTGATTGTGTCTTCATGATTATGTTGTCGTTGAGGGAGTGGGCGTGCTTGTTGGTGTCTGAAGAGGATGGAGGGAAGTCGATTGTGTGTGAACTCGGTTGGTTTGGGAGGATTCGATGAGGAAACGCGATTTCGTCGCTTTTTGATCCGTTGTCGAGTTGGGTCGAGTGTTCCTCGTCGTCACTTTCTTCCACCTCTTCTTCTTCCATGAACTCGTGTGTGATCTCCTTGATCTGTCTCGGCTGTCGTTTCTCTTCGTGGAGGCGTTGGAGAGCAGTTTGCCAATATTTTGGGTTGGCCGGATCAGTTCCATTATTGTCTGTCCAGTTGAGTTCGGATGGGAAGGTGATTGAGGTGGAGATGGAGTCACGAGATTGCATGCTGCTCATTTTGTGGGGGAGGTTGCTGGAGGAAGAGAGAAGAGATGAGAGGGGGAAGAGAGAAGATGAATGTGAGGGAGAGAGATGAGAAGATGACGAGAATGAAGGAGAATGCAGATGGAGAAACAGCGAGGTGAACGAGAAAAAAAAAAGAAACTCAAACCCACTCGAGTCTGTTCGATTTTCAGTCACATGTCCCAGCCCAGACTCGCTCATGTCGCTCCCACTCTTCACTCCATCTTTTAACTCCACAGCCTTCAGAACACTCTTCAAAACCTCCATCCCAACTTCGTCGCCCAATTCTCGGAATTTATGGGACAGAAGAAGGCATAATAATACCGTTCTTCGTTTTCTTTCATCTTGCATTTCATTTGGACCGCGAATAGTAGCTTGAGATCGTTCAGTCTGTTGCGGGATCGAAGCTGTTTCAGACGGTCGTTCCGTTAATGGGACAGAAGGCAAATTTGTGTCATGTTTTTCGACTTCGGCCATTTTTGTGGATGAGGCTTTGTCTGAAACCCAATCTTCGCCTCCAATTTCATCCCAATTGTCGCCTTGTCGGATCTCTTCCAGCTGTTCATCCAAATCTGCTAACATGCGTTCTATAGAGTCTTGTCGGTCATAAACGAGTGGAGGAGATTGTTGGTCAGCCAGGGTTTGTTGTTCGGGGAGAGCAGCAGTCGAAAGAGAGGTTTGGTGGGATCTTGTTTCAACGTCCTGTTGATCGTCAGATCCTGAAGGGTTATCAGTGTCTATGGATTTACTCTCGGCATCTTCATCCTTTTCAGACGAAGTTCTTGTGGTTTTGATGCTCATATCGTCATTGGCACCCTTTTGGGAGATCAGCTGGTTGACATGAGCTTGCGTCTTGAATAGACCAGAAAGTTCGTTTTCGATAACCTCAACATCAACGTCGGATAGAACAGGTGCATCTGATCCCATTGACTTGAGGACATCAAGCAATCTCTCATCGACATACTCTACAATTTTTGCCTTTTGTTGTTCTATCGCTGCTTCGATTTTGGGGATCGTTATATCGTTTTCTCCAAGCACTAATCCAATAATGGGGCTCGATGCCTCAATTATCTCTCGTATAAGTGAAAAATCGTTGTCTTGAAATCGATCCAGATGCCCCAGAAGATAAGCTGATGAGACGACCGAAGGAGCTTCGGTCAGAGGATGATTTTGAAAGAACTTTGAATATTGTTGATCATTTGATGGTGGTTGAGACGAAATATCGACTGGAGAGGAAATTGATGGTAGACGTGAATGGTGTGATTCTTGAGGCCGAGACATCGTCGAAAGGAGCTGCTGCATCATAGAGAGGATCACTGTATCGCTGTTAGCCCGTGTGAATTCCAGTTGTTGAATTCTTTGATCAATTAAACTTGTCACTTCAGAGAGCGTTGGTGCAGATTCTGTTTGATGTTTGATGGTCATATCCAATGTGGTTTCTACATTTGTATCTCCCTGACTGACCATAGGAGCTGATTTTGTCTGAAATAGGAAGTGGTGAAGAAAAATAAAGGTTTAGAAGAGGAAACCTGTTTGTTCAGTGATTGTTGATGCCTCCTGCTCTGACGGACGATTGTTGAGGAATTTTGACGATTTGATTCGATCGAACAAAGTCGCTTATCAACTTCTTGTGAGATCAAATGTGGAATGGATGATTTCAAATTTTGGAGTTCAATTTTGAGTTCGTTGTTCTCTCGTTCCAATCTGATGATGCGATCGGGCTTAAGAGGAAAAAATGATCAAAATAGTTCGCAAACCCATATAGCACTTGTGAATCCATCTGAAATCGTTTGCATTCTCTCTTTTTCGAGAGTGTCGTGCTTTTGCAGAGTTTCAAAGAATCGCATTCCAGATGAGCTCTGCAAAAGCGATTCATCCTGTTGGCAAGTGTCTGTTGTCGCTTGTAAAGTCGAAGACTTAGAGGCAGCATGTCGTTGAAAGGATTGAGAGAGGATGGGGCGAGTTCGGTTCGGTTGGGCCGTTTGAAACGTGTTTACTCGTTTCTCAACACGTGAAAGTGTGTATTCGAGACTATACAACATTTTTGAGTGTTCGTGCAGAATGCTATCGACTGACTCACGGAATGCTTCGAAGTGCAAGTGGTCGAAATCAGTATCTTCTGAACGGGATGTATTCGTCGATGACTCACTAGAAAGGAAGGTATCATCGTTATTGGTGGGTCTATCATCGTCTTGTTGTTGAAAATCCGATATTGGGTCATCTGAAATGGATTTTTGTGGATTCTGATGGTGGGTGAGTTTGAACTGATTATCGATAGATTCTATCCGTTGAGACAGAAGTTCAATCGACTGCTGCATCTGAGAAAATGTTTTGGCATTGAATTCTTGGTTTTGTTGTTGGAGATCTCTCAGCGTAGAAATGAACGCGTTCTGAAGCGAGAAAAACAATGAAAATAGTGAAAAACGACATAAAAACAAGGGAGAAACAGGATAAAGTTGAGAAAAGTGCACAACATACATCGGTTGATCCTGTCAAGTTCAAAGAAGTGGGATGATGTAAGGTGTGGCTGTCTTGAGGTGTAAGTTGAGGTGATGCGAGACTGGTCGACGAAAGGAGTACAGTCCTTTCCAAAAAGTTGATCAGGTGTTTCAAAAAGATGGTTGATCGAGTTGATACCCTCGCCCACAATACTGATTTTCCTCTCCTGACCACTTTCCACCCCTGACTCATCTCTCGTTTTAGAATACCTAGATGGACAGATAGTGACAAAAAAGATGGTCTGTCTTATTTTTCGCAAAACATGTGCACATTTTGTGGAGATTTTCTGACCACTTTTTTCATTCCAGATTTTGCTCTCATTATTCATCTTTCTCTCCAGCAGAACAAAATTCTTAATTAACACACAATATTATTCGGTGCCCCGCATTTTCCCCACTGCCACAGTTGTATTCTCTGACCTGTCGATCACAGTCATTCAGCGTCGACAATTTGATGTGTATGCGAGTTTATGGATTTTTCACGTCATTCATACTCTCAATCTCAGTCTATAGATCCTGGTACGAAAAACTATCTGGTAGTAGAAGGGACTATCAGCTCAAAATCAATCACGAAACCATCGATCTGATTGTCTCTCTCCACTGGATAGTAATCTGACTTTCACGAGTGTTCTTTCTTACTCTTATCATATTAGGCATTTATCTCAACTTGTTCCTGCAAAATGATCAGTTGTTCACAACTTCAAGATCGGAGCTGTTCACACCATCAGAACACTGCCAATATCTCTCTGTAGACTCGATCACATCTTCTATGCATTTATCCTCTTCTCGAATTCTCTCATCTCGCTTTGTGTCGATGTTTCAATCCGTAGTGATGTCACAACATCCATTTCGTCAATCTCAGATGTTATGTCAGAGAATACAACTGTGGCAGTGGGGAAAATGCGGGGCACCGAATAATATTGTGTGTTAATTAAGAATTTTGTTCTGCTGGAGAGAAAGATGAATAATGAGAGCAAAATCTGGAATGAAAAAAGTGGTCAGAAAATCTCCACAAAATGTGCACATGTTTTGCGAAAAATAAGACAGACCATCTTTTTTGTCACTATCTGTCCATCTAGGTATTCTAAAACGAGAGATGAGTCAGGGGTGGAAAGTGGTCAGGAGAGGAAAATCAGTATTGTGGGCGAGGGTATCAACTCGATCAACCATCTTTTTGAAACACCTGATCAACTTTTTGGAAAGGACTGTACTGTGCTATGGACATCAACATTTTCACTCGTTTTCATCCAAGAAATCAAGAACCGTACTCAGAAAAATAAACTGCGGGTCAACTCTCCGTTCTTTGAGAAAGGAAAAAATGAGTCGTTTTCGTCTGGGATTTCGGCAGAGTCAAGTTATGGGTAGGTTTTCATTCCTCTCCATTTCGGACAATAATAGTTTATAATGAATGATAAGTGGCTGAGAGTTCTGAATCTCGAATTGGAGAACCAATCTTCAATAATCAATAATTTTGAGTCTTATTTTGAGACAGCCACGGTGAAAATAAAAAAAATAATGGACTTGATTTTGACGATCGTCATGAAACAAGCAAATGAACGCAATCAATTTCGACTCCGAGGCAGGAATGGAGCGAGTGGCGGGCATGTGTGAATGAATGAACCTTAAAGAAGTCGGAATAAACAAGAAATTTGGAGAAAGAGTTGATGATGAGAATGACAAACCGGGAGAAGTAACAAACAATTACTCTGTATATGATGCAGAATCGATTTCAGATGATACCTTGTTTGAAAATTTTGTCTTAAAGAGGACCAAATCATTATACATACTACGTTCGTGTGAACCCGAAATTCCAGATGAAAATCTCTCAAATCATGTTATCTGATGCGTTGTTTCCCAAATTTTTGTTTGGGAGGCATTTTGGATAGATCTGCCCTTTGACTCTAGCATATCCATTCACCCAACTGCAAGAAGGGGACCACTGTCGTGAGATGAATATGATTAATGAAATGGTTGGAATAATGAATGTGATTCGTTTAGTCGTTTGCAACAAAGAAGAACACGAAGAAAAGAGCAGCATTAGGTCGAGTCATATAACCAGATTCGCCTGTCCAAATTCGCCCCATGGAATCTCATCATTTCCATGTATGTGTTGGGTCGCTCATTGAACCAATCGCTAGCCTTCTTCTTGACCAAGATGAACTCCAAGACATCCTGCCACCCTTCCTCCAGAAAGTGCTCAATCGGATTTCGAAGCATCTTTCTTCGTGCTCGTCCATTGTCATGACAACGTTGTCGAACGAGAAAGACATGAACAACACATTCACAGTGGTATGAAGTGCGAGCATCCAACACCCCACACACAATCCGAGAGAAGAATCCGATCCTGCTGAAACACTCAGCAATCACACGCTGATCGCCAAATTCCAAGATGTCGATGATTCTGTGGCAATCATGCTCTTTCTCGTGGTAACTGCAGTTGCCTGGTTCGACCAGGAAGTACCCCAGAAAGTCGATCGAAGGAGCAAGCAGTTGCTCCAGCCGCGGCTGATTCAGTCGAACGACACTGTGGCGAGCTTGTGGCAAACTTCGGATGACAAAAGTACGAATGTTTTCTTCGAGTTCATCGGAATCAGAGTAGATTGAGATCTTGAACTCGTCCATTCTTCGCATCACAATTCCAACTGTCAGAAGATCCAAATCTTCCCACTCGTCGAGTGTTGGTTGAAGTGTCTTTGGCTTCGGGGTGAGGAGAGAATTGACGGGACGAAGATCGACATTGTCGACGGGGAGAGAGAGGAGACATTCGAATGCGTGGAGGTATTGTTCTGTTGATCTCCCCGCTTTTCGGAACAATTCGGGAAGATACACATCTTCGAGTTGGTTCGTGTGGAACGCGCAAATCCGAAGGATGGTGTCGTCAGAGATGGGAGAGTCGCTTTCGAGCAGAGCAACAATTCTGTCCACAACATTCAAGATCTCTTCGTTGGTGAGATAACAGACAAAGTTAGATGTGAGGATGAACGGCGGAGATGACGATGAGAGGGCAGCCTCATCCATTTCTTTCCTCAACTTCTCTCGAAACGGCTTCGTCACGCTGTTTTCGAAACGATGTCGAAACAAACGTTCAAAGAAGTCGAGGATGATGTTGGTTTTTATGGTTGATATTAAGGAAAATGGATGGAGCGAGAGATGGACGATGTACTCTTTCGTTTGTTCGAGGAGTGTGTTGTAGACATGACACGGTTCGCTTTGGATTTGGCCATACTCGCTTGTGAAGTCAACGTTTCTGAGTGTGACGAGACAGTGATTCATCAAGTCGACGAGTTGATTGTGGAGTGGCAGAAAGTCGTTCGTGAATGGCAATGTCGAAGGAGTGAGTGTATGGAACAAGGAGGAGAACCAATCGTTCCAAATGTGCTTGACGAGTGACTCATTGTCGATCAGATTCGTCAGTAAATGGTACTGTTCGAGAATGGCAACAGAATTGTGGAGTCGAGTGGTGTTGAAGAGAGTGCAGAATGGGTTCGAAGGCAAATGCATCCGATATACAAGATTTCTGGACCTTTTGATTGAGTATGTTCCATCTGAACAGATGTCCAGCTTGAGATGGTCGGGGCGACGAGACAGGAAGCACAGAAACGCTTCGAGTCCCAAATCGGACAAGTGTCTCCCCTCGCTCAGTCGAAGAAGGATGTTGTCCAATATCTGCAACCACGACCTGTCGCACATGTCTTCCTCTTTGCCAAAGAGAAGCTCCTGGAGCGTCTCTCCTGTCACGGCAAGATTCAACGATGATGCAAGTTCTTTCGTCATATTCTTTCTCAGCTCAACAAAAAAAAGCCGACTGTCTTGATTGGCAAATCCATTCTCACCGCGTGTGATGTAATTATCGAAGATCGCCAGGTTCGACACAAGCGAGAGGCCGGAGAAATAATCAGTGGGGGAAATAGGATGGTTGACGAGATATCGCAAATATGCGCAAATGAGTCGGGAAATAGGATCTATGATTTCTGATACGAGCGTTTTGGGGCGAGGATTGGACGGCTCGATTTTGAGATGACGGCTGATCATCTCTGGGATTAAAAAGTCGAGAAAAACGTCCACAATCGATGTAAAATGGCGGTGAAATTCGAAAGTTGTCCGGTTTAAAGGGATTTCGTGCGGCTTCAGGACTTCGAAGAGATGTCGCAACAATCCGGTGGTAATCACTGCAATACGGAATTCATCGCTTGAAGACCGTAATGAAGCAGCGAGGAAGGAGAGAGAAACTGTTCGGAGTGTTTCAGATGGATGGCAAACGAGTTTGAGGAGAGCTGACATCAGTTGCTTTCGGTAGTTCTTCTTTTCACGGAAGTTGGTTTTTATGAGCTTGTTGTGGGGATATTCGCGATGTTCGATGTGTATGGTGGTGTATTCCAGGAAACGGACGGCGTGAAAAACTTCATTTTGTGTCAATTTCACTTCGGAGTTGACTTGCTCGAAAAGTGAGATATACCCTTCCCTGAGATCATCCAACGTGATTGAATCCTGCAAGATCACTCTCCAATCTGATGGGGTGGATGTCGGAAGACTGATCTCATCACCCTCCAGAAGTGCTTGTTCCAACAGTGATTCGACATTCATTCGCTTTCGTTTCAGTTCGTTCTGCAGAATCTGTTTTGAGACACGAACATATTGCCGATCATTGGCAGTAATTGTGACTTCATCAGTTGCAGATGGGATTGAATGTAGATCAAGCGAGGATTCGTTGTCGTTTTCACATGAACCTAGTATTGTTGAATGAGCGATGTTTTCGTCCGATTTCGAAGATTCAATATATTGTGTCCGAGTGTTTGATTGTGTTTTGCTGAGTTTTCTCCTGAATTTATGCTTTGGAGGCATGTTGGAAGGATCTACCCTTTGACTCTACCAAATCCATTCACCAAGCTTCAAGAAGAGAATCACAGTCGTGAGATGAATATGATTAATGAAATGGTTTGAACAATGAATATGATCTGTTTGGTTGTTCGTTTGCAATAAAGAAGAACACGAAGAAACGAGCAGCATCAGTTCGTGTCATACCAACTGATTCGCTTGCTCAAATTCGCCCCATGGAATCCCATCATTTCCACGTATCTTTTATGTTGCGTGTTGCGCCAATCACAAACATTCTTCTGGACAAAGACGAACTCCAAGACATCCTACCACCCTTCCTCCAGAAAGTGCTCAATCGGTCTTCGAAGCTTCTTTCTTCCTAATCTAGAATCGTCAGGATAATTAGGTCGAACGAGAAAGGCATGCACAACACACTCACAGTCGAATGAAGTGCGATCACGCAACACCCCACAGACAATCCGGGAGAAGAATCCTATGCTTCTGAAACACTCAGCAATCACACGCTGATCGCCAAGTTTGCAGACGTCGATGATGTTGTGGCATTCACGCTCTTTCTCTCGGAAATCGTAACCAGACGGTTCGATGAGGAAGTTGCTCAGAAAGTCGATCGAAGGAGCAAGAAGTTGTGCGAGCTGTGGCTGACTCAGTCGAACAGCGCGGTGGCGAACTTGTCTGACACTTTGTCTGACAAAATCACGAATGATTTTCTCGAGTTGATTGTAACAAGAGGCCTTTGGGATATCGCATTTGTCCAACTTTCGCATCACAATTCCAACTGTCGCCAGATCCACATCGTCCCACTCGTCGAGTGTTGGTTGAAGAGAGTCTGGTCTCGAAGTGAGGAGAGAGTTGATGGGGCGAAGATCTAAATGGTCGACGGGGAGAGAGAGGAGACACTCGAATGTGTGGAAGCATCGTTCTGTTGATCTCCCCGCTTTTCGGAACAATTCCGGAAGATACACAGACTGGAGCGTCATTTTGTGGAACGTGCAGATCCGAAGGATCGTGTCGTCAGAGATGGGAGAGTCGCTTTCGAGCAGAGCAACAATTCTGTCCACAACATTCATGATCTCTTCGTCGGTGAGATGACAGACAAGTTCGGATGTGAGGATGAATGGCGGGGATGGCGACGAGATGGCAGATGCATCCATATCTTTCCTCATTTCATCGCGAAACGGCTTCGTCACGCTGTTTTCGAAGTCAGGCTCAAACAAACGCTTTAAGAAGGCAAGGATGGCGACGTCGTCTCCGCGAGGAACCAACGAGAACGGGTGGAGTGAGAGATGGACGATGTAATCTTTCGCTTGTTCGATGAATGTGTTGTAGACATTCCATGGTTCGCTTTGGATTTGACCTTGCTTGTTTGAGAAGCTAGCGGAAGCGATGGTGACGAGACAGTGAGTCATCAGCGAGATGAGTTGGTCGTGGAGTGGCAGAAAGTCACTCGTGAATGGCAATTTCGAAGGAGTGAGTGCATGAAACAAGGTTGAGAACCAATCAGTGCAAACGTACTTCACGAGAGTCTCAAAGTCGACCAGATCCGTCAGTAAATGGTATTTGCTGAGAATAGCAACAGAATTGTGGAGTCGAGTGGTGTTGAAGAGAGTGCAGAAGGGATTCGAAGTCAGATGCATCCGATAGACAAGATCCCTGAACCTTTTGATGGAGCAAGTTCCATCCGAACAGAGGTTCAGCCTGAAAAAGTTGGGGCTACAAGACAGGAAATACAAAAACGCTTCGAGTCCCAAATCGGACAAGTGTCTCCCCTCGCTCAGTCGAACAAGGATGTTTTCAAAGATCTGCAACCACGTCTTGTCGCTGAGAGATCCTCGATCGCCAAAGAGAAGCCGGGACAGCTGTTCACCTGTCACGGCAAGATTCAACGATGATGCAAGTTCTTCCGTCATATTCTTTCTCAGCTCAACAAAAAATTGCCGAATGTCTTGATTGGCAAATCCATTCTCTCCGCGTGCGATGTACTGATCGAAGATCGCCAGGTTCGACACAAGCGAGAGGCCGGAGTAATAATCAGTGGGGGAAGCTGGAAGGGCAATGAGATTCTGAAGATATTTGCAAAATTGTCGGAAAATGGGATTGATGAGCTTTGATTTGAGCATTTCGGCGCTCGTATAGGACGGTTCGATTTCGAGATGCCGGAGGATGCTTTCTGGGGTAAAATAGAAGAAACAATAGTTCGCAATCGATGTAAAATGGCGATGGAATTCAATGGTTGTTCGGTTCAGTGGGATTTCATGTGGTTTCAGGACTTCTAAGAGTTCTGGCAATAATCCAGTGGCAGCCACAGCAAGAAGGAATTTGTCTCTTGAATTTGAAAGAGAAATAACAAATAACGAGAGAGTAACTGCTCGGAGCTTTTCAGATGGATGACAAGCGAGTTTGAGGAGAGCAGGCATCAGTTTTGTTTGGCAGTCCTCATCTTCAGGGAATATGTTTTCTATGAGCGAACTGCAGCCATTTCCGCGATGTTCGATGTGTATGGTTGCGTACTCCAGGAAATGCACAGCGTGAACAACTTCATTTGGAGTTAACTTCTTTCCGGAGTTGACTTGTTCGAAAAGCGAGATGCACCCTTGTTGTAGATCATCGTCCGTGATTGAATCTTGCAAGACCAACCGCCAATCTGACGTGGTGAAGGTGGGAAGACTGATCTCATCACCCTCCAGATGCGCTTGTTCCAACATTGATTCGACATTCATTCGTTGTCTTTCCAGTTCGTTCTGCAGAATTTGTTTTGACACACGAATATAGTGTCGATCATTGGCAGTAACTGTGACTACATCAGTTGCGGATGAGATTACATGTGAATCAAGCGAAGAATCGTTGTCGTTTTCGATGGAATCTTGGATTGTTGAATGAACGACGGGTTTGTTCGATTTCGAAGAGTGAATGTGTTGTGTCCGAGTATCTGATTGTGTTTTAGTTCGTTTTTTCCTTAATGTATGCTTGGGAGGCATTTTTGATGGATCTACCCTTAAAAAGACTCAATCTGAAGAAATCAGGTTGAAAACAGGATTAAAATAAAGGACGACATCCCAGAATGATGGTTGAGAAGATGACGCGTTCAGACGATGGAACATGATTTTGATCTCCCCATTGGTTCAAGTCACTCTGATCCGTCACGAGTCAGGATGTCGAGAACTCGAAATGAAAAAATCATGTTTCTGATGTGGACAGTGAAATGAAGGAATCACGTACCGGGCAAAAATCCGAGATTCCGCAATGAAGAATAGGGGCATGAAGTGTCACGAAATTGGTGATGTGTGAGAACATAGAATATTGGAATGAAGACGGCAGAGAAGCATTGTTGGGCATCAACAAAGATACGGATTGTTGGTCGATATTCCATTGCAACGAAACTACGTAAAATGATGAAAATCCAGAACGAGAGTGCCGGATCTGTGACATGAGGTGAAGCGAGACAACAACCAAAACGTCCACCCAACACACACGTGAGATGTGAGTGTCGATGGAAGAGTGATGGCTGGTGAAAGCAATGTGAGATGACTCCATCAATGATGAGTGAACGAGGTGTTGATGAATAGTCTTTCGACACGGAAGAAGTGAGGACGGGCCGAAGTTGTCGAAAGAGCGTGTGAGTGTTCGTTGCTGTTGTGGACTCTGATCAGTTCAAACTGTTCATGTCTGCGTCGTTGATGAGATGTTTAAAAGTGGTGAGATGGCAGGTAGCTTCGAACGGGACAAGCCTTGTTCAGACTTCACGTCGTTCGATGTATAGTTGAGATAGTGTTCTCAGGCACGTGTTGATTGGACTTGTGGACGAAAGAATGAAGAAATGAATTCTCTCAAAATTTGAGGATTGCGGTCATCGAATCGCTAATGATGTGATGCGATTCAGATTGAGAGAGCTGGATGAAGAATGACCGATCTCAGCGAGAAGGATGCGACTTCAGGCGAGACCGACAAATGAATCAGAAAAAAAGAACGCTTAGAAACTCCAACAGAACGAGATGGGAGTGGATCCAGGATGAAATGATCAGCAGAGACGAGAGAGAAGTGAGAGTGCAGATTTGTCGGTGTTCAGAATGCTTCAAGTGAGAGTTGTTATTCATGTTGGAAAGTTGGGTCTTGTTTTCGCGATTCTGGTTTCGGTTCGGGCGCGTGATTCGGGAGCTCCAGAAGATCTCCCGCTTCCTCTTTCTTTCCTTCCCCAATCGACTCCAGACGAGAAACAACTGATTCCAGAGAAGGACGACAAACTGGATTCAGATCCAAACAATCCAAAAGAAGTGTCGCAAGCTCAGCTGGATCAACAGAATCCATTCCAGGAACGATTCCCATTCCAAGCTGTCGCTGCGCATTCACTGCATCTGTCTCACTGAACGGGACTTGTCCGGTCGTGATTTCCCACAAGATCAGGCCGAGCCGAAAAACCGTCACTTTCCCTTCATCAATCCCATTCTCACGGTTCTCTTCTTCAGGCGCTGACCATCGCTTCTCTTCTTGTGTCTCTTGATGTTCTCCTGATTGTGTGGGAGTGGATGTTGGAGCTTGTGATTGTGTGTTTTCACTGAGTCTGAAACAGATTGCGTCAGATGGAGTGTAGAACACCCAGTGAGGATTCAATTTTCGAAGTGCCAGAGCGTTCGGGCGAAGGGAGAGCAGTTTCTCAACTGTCTTCGCCACATCCAATCGCGTTCGATAGATATTCAATTCTGTCTTCCTCTCTCGTCCATGAAGTCTGTTGAACAGTGTGTCGTGTGAATCTGCGAATCCATTTTCGAGTTTTGGCTGACCAAATTGATCTTCCCCAACATTCAGAACAGGAGCTTGATTGGCAGATGTTTGCACGATTTCGTGGGTGTTCTGAAGAGAAGGATGGGAGTGATCCTCGTGGAACGTCAGGGCTGGTTTCAATTGCTTGTGACCAGCGGTGTTGACAGAATTTCGATTGTCGTCGATGTCTCCTTCGTCTTTCAACACATCGATCTTGACTTCTGTCTGGTTCAGTTCTTGTTGTTCTCCATCATTTTGATTGTTCCCTGCCTTCTTGTTGCGGCGTCGGAGATAGAGAATCACAAGCAGAATCAATGCGAGAAGAGCACATGAAACAACAACCACGAGAGGAATCCACCATTTCATGTTGTCTTTCAATGCTTGGGCAAAGCGACCAGACGAGCTCTGTTGAATCAGGAAAGTGTTGTTGGTTGTTTGATTTTCTCCAAAAACTAGTCGTCCTCGCCATTCCAGTGAGCTGTCCAGAGATTTGAGTGACGAACTGGGAAGTGTGAGGACTATCTTCGTCTCAGCGAATGATGTCGCTGAGTCAACAGTGAGAGGGATCTGAGTTGATTTGGCTTCTGTTCCATCTTTTCCCATCTCGAACACTTTCAGGAACAGCGAACACGGAATCAGAATCGTTCCTTCAATTGTCAATGTGAACGATTTCGCCTTCTTGTCCAACTTCGACGTAGATTCAGAAGAGAGTGTTGGGATGAAGAGAGGAGAGTCTGGATTCATTTCTGTTGATTCGATGGTACACGCATCAGACAAGATCCACGCTGATGGATGAAGAGGAGATCCATCGCCAGCTCCCAAGCTTGAAATGGTTACTTTCCCATCTTCAGCACATCCAATGTTTTGATGATTTGAGGGGAAGTCCTGATCGTTCAGAGAATTGTTGGTGAAAATCGATCCTTGAATGTCCAGTTCTCCTCCCTTCATTCTGATCACTCCCTGACTGATGTTGAAGAAGTTGTTGTGTGTCACGTTCAGTTCGGTCCCAATCAGCTCAATCAGTCCTGTTGTCCACAAACACAAATCATCTCTTTCATTTCGGCTCCGAGTTGATTCGCTTTTGACTGTGATCAATCCGTATTTAAGAGTCATTTTGGATGACGAGGCTGAGATGAGAACGAACGACGGCTTCGAAGACTCAACCACAATGTCGATCTCGTGGATGTTCAGAACAGCGGACGAAACCACAATCAGTGCTGACGTCGCTGATTCTGCTGCCGACGACGGAATGTGTAGTGATGGCCCGCTGTTCGTTCCATTCTGAATCAGAACCGAGAATCCACTTTCAATGGTCATCTGCGACGACAGAGAAGTGTGGGTCAGAAGCGAGAATGTTGGATGGCTGATTCCAAGTGATCGCATGATCTTCCACGCAACATCCATCGTCGAGCAAGGACGAGACGAGTCTCCGCATGTCTGATTGGTCTGTCCTGTTTCTGTGTCCACGAAGATCTCATTCACGTTCGGACGAGCCTGTGTCTGTCCAGTGAATGGTGAAGGGATCACAACAACTCCGCCCTCTTCGTCAGTTGGCTCGATGGTTTCGACGAGAATGTCAGCGGAACATGCGAGAGCTCCTTCAAACCCAATCGGCATTTCCGATGATTCTGCTCGTGTTGATGACTTCACGACAATCGAGAATGTGTGCGATGTGTTGAGTTTCACTTCGTATTCTGTCCCATCCACTAGATCGGTTCCTGTCAAGACTGCAGTGCATCCTGTCCCAAGTGAGTTCGTGAACACAAACTCGACTTTAGTGAACGATGGAGGCGGTGAAGTGGCGAGAGATGACGAGCGGAGTTTACACTCTGCGTCTGGAAGAACCCCATTCACTCCCGAAGACACAACTGCTGTTCCTGTGGTCGAGGGTTGTGAGGCGCTCCCAAACTGAATATGGACCAGTCATCGTACACATTTGGTACACCAGAAGTGGAGTCACAGTACCTGATTGTATTCGAATTCAAGATTTCTGGTGCCATTCGAAAGAAGTTAATATCGTGGGACGGCTTTGTCGCTGTGCAATTTCGGAATTGAAGGAATGAGAAGTCAATCGAGGTGACGACATCAAGTTCCATTGCACCGGCTTCATAACGGGACTCGCAGTTGACAAAAGCGCAGTTGGAGAGTGTGGCGAGTGAGTGATACCAGAGCGATAGAGCCCCATGACGATATTTCGACTTGCTCTCCTCGAAGAAGCAATCGGAGATGGAAACAGTTGAATTGGAGCAACAATACACACTGCCGCCATGATTTCCAGTGCCTCCAGTGTTCTCACATTCAGTGAAGGACGACAAAGAGATTGTGATGGGACAGTCTGAGCCAGCTTCCCAAACACAAATCGCTCCTCCGTCATTTTCGTCTTCGGTGCAGGAACATTTGTGGAAGAAACACTGTGTGACTGTCAGAGGGGATGCTGAATGGTTGAGATAGATGGCAGATCCACCACTCTTTGCAGTTCGGCCACCAGAGACAGTCATGTCGTTGAAAGTACAGAGTGTGAACCTCACAGATGTCATTCCTGACGAGGATGTCACTGACGTGCGCTTGATGTATGTTTGAGTGATGTTTTCATGACGAATGTCAACGTCACTATTCGATGTTCGGACACAGGAAGAAAACGAAGTGTTCACACAAGCAATATTCCCACCCAACCTCGTTCCACACAGTCCTGTCCCTATGTCGTGGTTCATGCTTCTTGAAATCTTGCTCCCAACCATTCTCTCCCACACACAACTTCCCACTCCCATATTCTTCCCCTTTTCATCTCTGAAACTGCTTGTAACATTCGAAATACTGGTGGATCTCAATTCTGTCGAAACCTCTCCAAATATCCCAATCTTCGACCCAACCGGCAATAACTTCCCACCAAACGAGAAAAGAGGGCCAGTTCCAAGTGCAAAGTGCGTCGAATCGAACAACAGTCCAACTCCAATAATCGTTTCCCTTTCCATCAATTCGTCCTTCCAATCCTCCCAATCAGCCATCCATTCATCATTTTTCTTGTTTAGTTGTCTATGTCCTCTCCCAACAAGCGGAAGAACCACATTTGGTGTCGATGATTCGTGACTGCTCCCAACGATCACAATCCGGCTCGACCCACTTCCAAACAAGTCCGCAAGCACAAATCCAGAACATTCCATGTTTGACAAGATTTCGCTGTCAATCACCTCAACTGACGACCCCTCAACAAAGCAGACTGATGACCCCGACATTCCCGCGTCCAGTTTCCATGATTGCATTGTCAACGAACTATTCTGCACCTCCATCATCCATCGTTCAGGATGGTTGAGCTTTGTGGTCTGTCGGATCGTGCTTTCATCAGTATCGCCAATTCGTTCGTTTCGCACATTCATACGAGGTGTCAGCCATGCCTTGTTTCCATGAAGTTCCACTGATTTCGAGACAATACTAAGCCCATTCGTCCAATACAATCCATTATCAAACGAGAGATGGACGAATTCTGTGTTTGAGGCGAAACTGCTTTCAGCAACTTTCTTCTCAAAGACATTGTTAAAATCTTGGTAGTATTGATCAGCACAATGGAATAGGCTACAGAGCAATATGATCATGACTTTCTTTGAGAATATCATCAGGGATCAAGAAATATGAAGCAAGACTGTTCAGATCGAACCCTTAGTTCACACCACTTTCAAGAAGGGGATCACTGTCGTGAGATGATCATGATTAATGAAATGGATTGAACAATGAATGTGATTCGTTTATTTGCTTGAAACAAAGAAGAACACGAAGAAATGAGCAGCATCAGTTCGTGCCATACCAACTGATTCGCGAGTTTAAATTCGCGCCGTGGAATCCCATCATTTCAAGGTATCTTTTATGTTGCGTGTTGTGCCAATCACAAACATTCTTCTTGACAAAGATGAACTCCAAGACATCCTGCCACCCTTCTTCCAGAAAGTGCTCAATCGGATTTCGAAGTGTCTTTCTTCGTGCTCGTCCATATGCAGGACAATGTGGTCGAATGAGAAAGGCATGCATAACCCATTCACAATCGAATGAAGTGCGATCATCCAACAACCCACAGACAATGCGGGAGAAGAATCCGATCCTGCTGAAACACTGAGCAATCACACGCTGATCGCCAAGTTTGCAGACGTCGATGATTTTGTGGCATTCACACTCTTTCTCGTGGAGACTGTAACCAGACGGTTCGACGAGGAAGTTCCCCAGAAAGTCGATCGAAGGAGCTAGCAGTTGTTCGAGATGTGGCTGATTCAGTCGAACAGCGCGGTGGCGAACTTGTCTGACACTTCGGATGACAAAATCACGAATGTTTTCTTCGAGTGGATTGTTACAAGAGGCCATTGGGATACTGTATTTGTCCAACTTTCGCATCACAATTCCAACTGTCGCCAGATCCACATCGTCCCACTCGTCGAGTGTTGGCTGAAGTGTCTTTGGTTTTGGTTTGAGGAGAGAGTTGGCGGGACGACGATCTAAATCGTCGACAGGGAGAGAGAGGAGACACTCGAATGTGTGGAAGCATTGTTCTGTTGATCTCCCAGCTTTTCTGAACAATTCCGGAAGATACACACATTTCAATTGGTTTGTGTGGAACGCGCAGATCCGAAGGATGGTGTCGTCAGAGATGGGAGAGTCACTTTCGAGCAGAGCAACAATTCTGTCCACAACATTCATGATCTCTTCGTCGGTGAGACGGCAAACAAGTTCAGATGTGAGGATGAAGGGTGGGGATGATGACAAGAGGGCAGCCTCATCCATTCCTTTCCTCAAATTCTCTCGAAATGGCATTGTCAAGCTGTTTTCGGAGTCAGGCTCAAACAAACGTTCGAAGAAGTCAAGGATGACGTTCTTGTTGTATCCAGAATCCAAGACAAATGGATGGAGCGAGAGACAGACGAGATAATCTTTCTTTTGTTCGATGAAAGTGTTGTAGACATGACACGGTTCGCTTTGGACTTGACGTTCCTTGCTTGCGATGAAAAGTGCACCGATTGTGATAAGACATTGATCCATCAGCGAGATGAGTTGTTTGTGGAGTGGCAGAAAGTCACTTGTGAATGGCAATGT
The DNA here is from genome assembly GCA_033064195.1 of Blattamonas nauphoetae. Classification (NCBI taxonomy): domain Eukaryota; phylum Preaxostyla; order Oxymonadida; genus Blattamonas; species Blattamonas nauphoetae. The sequence goes on along the minus strand of JARBJD010000013.1, from coordinate 367,984 downwards.
CGAAGGAGTGAGTGCATGAAACAAGGTGGAGAACCAATCGTTCCAAATATACTCCACGAGAGTCTCAAAGTCGATCAGATATGTCAGTAAATAGTAATTGTCGAGAATGGAAACCGAGCGGTGGAATGGAGCGGTGTTGAAAAGGGTGCAGAATGGGTTCGAAGGCAGGTGTATCGAGGATACAAGAGTGCTGTACTTTTTGATTGAGTATGTTCCATCTGAACAGATTTCCAGTCTGAAATCGGTGGGGCGTTGAGACAGGAAGCACAGAAACGCTTGCAGTCCCAAATCGGACAAGTGTCTCCCCTCGCTCAGTCCAACAAGGATGTTTTCGAAGATCTGCACCCACAAATTGTCGCTGAGAGATCCTCGATCGCCAAAGAGAAGCCGGGACAGCTTTTCACCTGCCATGGCAAGATTCAACGATGAGACAAGTTCCTTCGTCATATTCTTTCTCAGCTCAACAAAGAAATGCTGAATGACTTGATTTGTGAATCTATTCTCACCACGCGTGATGTGCTGATCGAAGATTCCCATTTTGGACACGAGCGAGATGCCGGAGTAATAATCAGTGGGGCAAACTGGAAAGGCAATGAGATTCTGAAGATATGTGCAAAGTAGTCGGAAAATGGGATTGATGATTTCTGATACGAACGTTTTGGGGCGATAAGAGGACGGTTCGATTTCGGGATGCCGGCGGATGTTCTTTGGTGTGAAATCATAGAAAAAACGGTCCACTATCGATGTGAAATGGCGGTGGAAGTCAAGTGTCATTCGGTTCAGTGGGATTTCGTGAGGTTTCAGACGTTCGAAGAGTGATGGCAATAATCCTGTTGCAGCCACAGCAAGAAGGAATTGATCTCTTGAATGTGAAAGAGAAATAACGAATAACGAGAGAACAACGGCTCGGAGCTTGTCAGACGGATAGCAAACGATTTTGAGGAGAGCAGGCATCAGTTTAGTTTGGCAGTCTTCATCTTCAGGGAATATGTTTTCTAAGAGCGAACTACAGCAATTTGCGCCATGTTCGATGTGTTTGGTTGCGTATTCCAGGAAATATACGGCATGAAAAACTTCATTTGGAGTTAACTTCTTTCCGGAGTTGACTTGTTCGAAAAGCGAGATGCACCCTTCCCGGAGATCATCGGTCGTGATCGAATCCTGCAAGACCAACCGCCAATCTGACGTGGTGGAGGTGGGTAGAGTGATCTCATCACCCTCCAGATGCGCTTGTTCCAACATTGGTTCGACATTCATTCGCTTTCGCCTCAGTTCGTTCTGCAGAATCTGTTTTGAGACACGAACATATTGCCGATCATTGGCAGTAATTGTGACTTCATCAGTCGTGAATGGGATTGAAGGTGAATCAAGCGATGATTTGTTGTCTTTTTCACATGAATCTTGGATTGTTGAATGAACGACGGTTTTGTTCGATTTCGAAGATTGAGCTTGCTTTTTCCGAAGGTTGGGTGGTTTGGTGATGTGTTTTCTCCCTAATCTATGCTTGGGAGGCATATTGGATGGATCTGCCCTTGGATTCGGAGATTGTTGTGACTGCCAACACTCTGCACTTCATATGCTTCACCCAAGTTCAAGAATGGGATCACTGTTGTGAGATGAATATGATGAATGAAATGGTTTGAATAATGAATGTGATTCGTTGATTCATTTGCAACAAAGAAGAACACGAAGAAATCAACAGCATCAGCTCGTGTCATACCAACTGATTCTCCTGTTCAAATTCGCCCCATGGAATCCCATCATTTCAACGTATCGGTTATGTCGCGTATCGCGCCAATCACAAACATTCTTCTTGACAAAGATGAACTCCAAGACATCCTACCACCCTTCTTCCAGAAAGTGCTCAATCGGATTTCGAAGCATCTTTCTTCGTGCTTGTCCATGGTCAGGATAATTAGGTCGAAGGAGAAAGACATGAACAACACATTCACAGTCGAATGAAGTGCGAGCATCCAACACCCCACACACAATCCGAGAGAAGAATCCGATTCTGCTGAAACACTGAGCGATCACACGCTGATCGCTCAATTCCCAGATGTCGAGGATGTTGTGGCATTCTCCTTCTTTCTCTCGGAAACTGTAACCAGACGGTTCGACTAAGAAGTTCCCCAGAAAGTCGACGGAAGGAGCAAGAAGTTGTGCGAGCTGTGGTTGACTTAGTCGAACAGTGCGGTGGCGAACTTGTCTGACACTTCTAATGATAAAACCACGAATGACTCTCTCAAGTGGATTGGACCAAGAGGCCATTGTCATATTGCATTTGTCCATTCTTCGCATCAGGATTCCAACTGTCGCCAGATCCACATCATCCCATTCGTCGAATGTGGGTTGAAGAGAGTCTGGTCTCGAAGTGAGGAGAGAGTTGATGGGGCGAAGCACTAAATCGTCGACGGGGAGAGAGAGGAGACACTCGAATGCGTGGAAGCATTGTTCTGTCGATCTCCCTGCTTTTCGGAACAATTCCGGAAGATAAATAGATTTGAGTTGATTCGTGTGAAACGCGCAGATCCGAAGGATGGTGTCGTCAGAGATGGGAGAGTCGCTTTCGAGCAGAGCAACAATTCTGTCCACAACATTCACGATCTCTTCGTCGGTGAGATCACAGACAAGGTTAGATGCGAGGATGAAGGGTGGGGACGACGACGAGAGGGCAGCCTCATCCATGTCTTTCCTCAACTTCTCTCGAAACGGCTTCGTTATGCTGTTTTCGTAGTAACGCCGAAACAAACGCTTTAAGAAGTGAAGGATGGTGACATCGATGCCGCGACGAACCAATGCGAATGGATGGAGCGAGAGATGGACAATATAATCTTTTGCTTGTTCGAGAAATGTGTTGTAGGCAGTAGATGGTTCGCTTTTGGCTTGAACATGGATGTTTGAGAAGCAGACGGTAGCGATTGATCCGAGAGAGTGTTTCATCAGTTCAATCAGTTGTTTGTGGAGTGGCAGAAAGTCACTCGTGAACGGCCACTTCGATGGAGTGAGTGTATGGAACAAGGTGGAGAACCAATCATTCCAAATATAGTTTACGAGTGACTCAAAGTCCATCAGATACGTCAGTAAATCGTACTTTTCGAGAATGGTAACCGAGTTGTGGAGTTGAGTGGTGTTGAAGAGAGTGCAGAATGGGTTCGAAGGCAGGTGTATCGAGGATACAAGTCTCCTGCCCTTTCTGATTGAGTATGTTCCATCTGAACAGATGTCCAACTCGACATGTCCGGGGTGACGCGACATGAAGCACAGAAACGCTTCGAGTCCCAAATCGGACAAGTTTTTCCCCTCGCTCAGTCGAACAAGGATGTTTTCAAATATCTGCAACCATGATCGATCGCTCATGTTTCTCTCTTCGCCAAAGAGAAGCTGGTACAGCTTTTTTCCTGTCGTTTCAAGACCTAACGATGATGAAAGTTCTTCCGTCATATTCTTTCTCAGCTCAACGAAAAAATGCTGAAGATCTCGAGAGGCGAATTCATTCTCGCCACGTGTGACGTGCTGATCGAAGATCGCCATGTTCGACACAAGCGAGAGGCCGGAGTAATAATCAGTGGGGGAAACTGGAATGGCAATGAGATTCTGAAGATACGTGCTAGGTAGTCGGAAAATGGGAGTGATGAGCATTGACACGAGCTTTTCGGGGCTCGAAAAGAACGGTTCGATTTCAGGATGTCTGCAGATGTTCTCCGGGGTTAATAAGAAGAAACAAAGGTCCGCAATCGATGTAAAATGGCGGTGGAAGTCAATTGTTGTTCGGTTTAAAGGGATTTCGAGGGGTTTCAGACGTTCGAAGAGTTTTTGCCATAAACCAGCGGCAGCCACTGCAATAAGGAATTGATCACTTGAATCCGAAAGAGAACTATCGAGGAAGGATAGAGAAACTGCTCTGAGCTTGTCAGACGGATGGCAAACGAGTTTGATGAGAGCAGACGTCAGTTTTGTTTGACAGTCCTCATCTTCGGGGAATATCGTTTCTATGAGCGTATTGCAGCCATTTCCGCGATGTATGATGTGTATGGTTGCGTACCCCATGAAATGTACGGCATGAAATACTTCGATTGGTGACAATTTCAGTTCAGATTTTACTTGTTTGAAGAGTGAGATACACCCTTGCTGTAGATCATCGATCGTGATCGCATCCTGCAAGGCCAATCGCCAATCTGACGTGGTGAAGGTGGAAAGAGTGATCTTGTCGCCCTCCAGATGCGCTTGTTCCATCATTGATTCGTCATTGATTCGCTTTCTTCTCAGTTCGTTCTGCAGAATCTGTTTAGAGATACGAATATAGTGCTGATCATTGGCAGGAATTGTGACTACATCAGTTGCGGATGAGATTGAAAGCGAATCAAGCGAAGAATCGGTGTCGTTTTCCATGGAATCTTGGATCGTGGTATGAACGATGAGTTTGTCCGATTTCGAAGAGTGAACACTTTTTGTCCGAGTGTTTGATTGTGTTTTGCTTCGTTTTCTCCCGAATTTATGCTTGGGAGGCATATTGGATGGATCTACCCTTTGATTCTGAGTGTTTTCAAGAGAGTCGACAGAACAGCTTGATACAAAAAAGAGACATTCTGAAGTGAAGGCGACAGTGAAAGACAGAAGCCACCAAACTGCGTCGACAATCTTCTCGTTGGATGCTGTGAGGAGCAGAGTTTTCAATTCGTTCGATCATGTTCCACACTAACGCCTCACACACTGCTTCCCTGGCTTCCATCTATCCTCCTCCTTTCTGCATTTAGATCATGATAAAAGTCGAAATGTCGCATGATCCATTTTTGATAGTCTCGTCCGATGGCATGGAGGAGAATCCTAATCACAACAACTCCTTTTTCGTAGTCATCCAAGAACGATGAATTCGACACAGCGAACACAAAATAATCCAACAAACTGTGCCTCACCAAGACCATTCGAACACGATCAGAAACAACCCTGACGAATCGATGGAAGAACTCGATTGCCAGTGACGATAGCACTGGTGGTGGACATCTGAGAAAAGGATGAAGATGACAGTGATGAGAGAAAACCAACAGAAGAGTAGTTGTGATGTACTCGATGACAACTGGATCAATCGCTGAAGGATGAGAATCTGAGAAAGAATGACAAAAGTGGGGTTAGGGTTTTTGGACACCCAGTCTTTTGAATCCTAATTTATCGTTTTCAATCGTTTTTTCAGATGTTACTCCACTTCTCTCTTGGATTTTCTTGAGTTCGACAAAGCAGATAAACCAGAATTCTATGGTGATAAGCAATGAAACTATGAGAATCTTCCAAAAGGGAAGACCCTTTCTATTCCTGGAAAAATGGGGAAGCTGACCAAAAACAGGTCTTCTTCACATTTCAATCAATCAAAGGCTATAAACTAGAGATCTATTTTGTTTAAGAGAGAGAGAGAGAAGAGAAAGGAAAACTACTATCCAACGAAAGGAAGGGCCAATGACTGAAAGAGAAGAAAGATTCAGACAATTCCGGCGCCAGATGGACATGTAAATGAATGGCAAATCGAAAAATAGAATGACCAATGAAAGAAGACACATCACTGCATGTGATGGATGAGTGGGACTTGAGTGACAGACGAAAGAACAACGTAAATTGACAGAACATGTTAGAGAGCGAGTCTTATTCTGCCTTCAACACTTCCTGAACGTCAGCGAGTGTTGGTCGTTCGTCGGGATTGGAGAGGACACATTGCTGGATGATCTCCGTTAGTTCCTCGCTCACTCCATCCATGTCGGGTAGAATACCAGCTCCCAACTGTCTTGTGGCTACAGCAGCGTCCATATGTCCGAATGGAACTTGGCCGGTCTGGAATTCGAGAAGAATCAGACCCAAACTGAACACAGCGGCTTTCTCTCCACTTGAGTCGGGAACGTGGTCCGTGATTTCAGGGGCTTCCCACCGCTGAGCCTCGTGCCCATCTTCTCCTCTCTTCTTCCTCGGCGCTTTCCCGCGTTTCTCTTCCTCCTTTGGAATCGCCAAGAAAACCTTGTTCCCTTCCAGCAGAACCGAGTGTGGTGACAACATCGTCAGAATCTTCGAGTTCGGGTCTGATCCAGCGACGTACGTGAGACCTGTGAGAAGCTGATTCTGAAGGTCGTTGATGTCTGTGTCATCGCTCTTCTTTGGTCCGTGCAGCACTTTGTAGAGTGTCTTGTTCTTGTTCACTGGTTTCAATTGTCCTGTTCCATCACAAGCCATCGCTTCTTCAAAGTCTTCCAGATCGTCGATCTCTTTTTCTTCTTCTTCAGCGTCTGGTTCTTCTTTGGGTGGGATGGCAGCGGCTGGAATGACGGCTGGCTTGTTGTCGTTCTCGTCGAAATCAAGAGACGGTTTGTCCTTGTCCGCATCGTTGTCTGATTGGAACATCTCTTCTGGCATCTCCGCAGCTGACAGCATTGGCAGGGCTTCGGGCTTTTCATCTTCCTTGTTCTTCTTTCTCCTTCGAAGACAGATGATGAGGATGATGAAGAAGAGGAGCAGGAAGAGCAAAGAGAGGCCGATGATGAGCGGAAGAAGCCATTTCATTGTCTCCGAGCTCTGTGACTTCCTGATTTCAGCGGCACTTGCTTTGATTTTGACCCAATTCTCTGTTTTCGCTCCCATCCCATAGACAAGTCGACCACGCCATTCATACTTCGAGTCAAGCACTTTCAGCTTCTCTGTGAAGTTCAGCGTGAAGTTGATCAGATCTTCGGTCCAGTTTGTGGTTGGGATCGAGGAGAGGTTCAACGTTGTCGAGTTCAATTCAGCATTTGTTGTTTTGTTGTCCCACTCAAACACTTCCAGAACGAGGTCGCATGGGAGGACGAGTGTTCCATAGAGGGCAATCTTGGCTGTGTTGTACTTGTAGTGATGGTCGCTGGAACTCTTTGTGGAATCCAGTGTTGGGACGAACAGTGATGACTTGTGGATTTTTGTTGTCGACGTGATTTCACACTTCTTCGCATCGATCCATGCTGATGGCTGTGTGTCAGTTCCATCACTTCCGGCTTGAAGACTGACGACATCAACCTTCCCATTCGCTTCGCAGTGAACATTTCGGTTAATCGACGAAGAGAATTCGCTGGACGCATTGCCGTTCGTGAATGAGACTTCACCCAATGTTAACGAGCCTCCAATCTGGTTCACACTTCCCTGTGTCCATCCGTTGAATGAGCAGTTCTTCAGAGTGGTTGCTGTGTTTTCGAATTTGAGGAGACCAGTCGTCCACGAACAGATGGAATCATCAGAATTCTGTTCTGGTTGAGGAGATGAGGAAAACGAGGTGAAGTTGGTGTTTTCGAGAGTCAATTTCTCACCAGATTTGGCGACAATGAACTCAGACACTGTACAGGAAGTCACAGAGAGAGATTTGATCTCAGCTGAAGTGAATGTTGACAGCAAGAAGGCAGGAACATCGAAAGTGGCGCCAGAGAACGATGTCGAAGACAAAGAGAATGTTCCCGACACCAACTCCACGATGCTTCTTGCAAAGGAATCTTCTTTGTTGAATTGGCACGTCGAGATAGAAAGGAGAGCGTTCTTGCTCACGATGAGTGGAGCGACGTCCTCCGAATCTATTTTGAAGACAAGATCGACGACTCGAGCATTGAATGAGGTTCCAACATCAAAATTGAAATGGAGAGCTCCGTCTTTCTGGCCGGTCAGAAGTGCTGTGTTCGACTCGCTCCTCACTGTGATGTCGTTTGGCTGGAAGATTTCGATCTCATCCAAGTCATTCGATGAAGCAATGATGAATGTGTGGCTTCCTTCGCCCTTCAGATGAGTGTGGGCGAGGCTGAATGATTGGCAAAGAAGTCTTGACGATCCACAACCATCAGCGTCTGATCCGCTGCCTCCTGTTGTGATTGTGATGTTGAAGAACGGGATGAGGTAGAAGAGGAGAGGGAGAGATTCGAACTGTGTCCCAATCTTCTGCTTATCTTCTCCCCACACAACATTCTCTGTGGTGTCGTTCCATTCTGGAGGATATCCTTCCCAGTTCTCTTTCCTGATCACACGAGCAAGATCGTGTCCAACGACGTACACATCACTTCCCTTCGATTCCCCTCCGCACAAACAATCTGTGAAAGTGGCTTTGATGGTGAGGGAATCGGCTTCGACCTGATCTCCACATTCAACGCTAATGGCTCCTCCATCACCTTTAGACACACAAGTCAAGAAAGACGAGCTCGTCACGGTCAGAGATTGTCCATTTTGGATCGTTCCAGAGATCGCTGCACCAGAATGGGACGAAGAGATCGAATCGAACACGCAATCGTCAACAATCAGACTTCCACCTGTGATGCTCACAGCTGATTTGCTGAAGAGAGCGGCACTCACTACAAATTTCAGCGATGAAAGAGTCAGTGTCGATGAAACGATGTTAATTGTCACGTTTTCAGTCATGGTGATGGTTTTACGGCCATTGGAACGAGGTTCAACGGCTGACTGTTTTGTTGAACTGGCAGATGTCGTCAATGTGATGTCAGTGTCTAGTGAAGCAATCATGTCTTGGCCCTTCAGGTTTCCAAGCGATTGAGTGAGAGATGAGCAAGGAAGACGGGGATGACCACACAGTTCGTGATCCATTCCATTCGTCTCATCAACAATCAGCTTTCCTCCTTCGTAAGCATTGAACAGATACAGAATCGACGTCGGTGCGCCGTTGGTTTCACAGAAAGTGTATTGTTCCGTCTCAAATTGAGTGAAGGTGTTCGAGTTTGCAGGGAGTGTCAGGTATGATCCAGTGAGAGACGAGGCGGTGATCGAGGCATGATCACCTGCGGGCGTTTTGATGAAGAGATTGTGTCCTTTGAATCCTGTTCCAGCTTTGTTCATCTCATTTGAATTGGTTCCAAAGACAATCGAGTTCAGAACGAACGATCCAGACGACCCGAGCGAAGATGCATCGAGCAGCACGGCGCCTGCATTCGATTTAGACTCACATTTCTTGAACGTTCCATCAATCGAGACTTTTCCCGTTCCAACCACAATCACATTCAACGCACCTCCTTCACCGATGGACGAGCATCCAGTGAATGACGTCTGAGTGATGGTCAATTCTCCACCAGTCTTCACTGTCGCTTTCATGCCTCCACCCGCTCCTCCAGATTCACATGACGTGAATGTCACCAAGTTCAGAGTGGACGATCCTTCGTTTTCCACTTCCAACACAATCGCTCCGCCATCCGACGATGACTTGCAGTTCTGGAAGGAAAACGGCTTGACCCCATCTCCAACCGTCAACGATTTTCCGCTTGGGACAGTGAACGAGAGAGTTGATGAGGCCGAGTTGGAGGTGAATGAGGAGTCAACTTGAGACGAGAAAGTGCTTTCGGTAATTGAGAGAGCACCTGAGCCAGCGACTAACGAGGAGGTGAGAATAGAGTTGGTGATGAGCAGCTTGCTGAGCGTGGCTTGTCCTCCATTCAGAGTGACGAGTGAGCTGATCTGTTTTTGTGTGCAATCCAACGTGAGATCAGACAGTTGCAGTGTTCCTCCACTCACTTCAAGGAGGTTGGACGATGCGAGTGTGGACCCCTCCCCACCAATCGTGAATGTGCATCCGCTGACGACAGAAGAGCCTGCTGATTGTGAAAGGATTCGTTGTGCAAGTCCTGCCCATGTGAAACCGACCTGGGTGAGCCCCAAAGTTCCTGATGACATAACGAAGAGAGACTTCGAGTTCAATGTGGCGATGTTCTTGATTGTTGTGGTGGAGAGAGAGAACGAACCAGATGTCACTTCGACCAGTGGTGTGTTGATTGTGACTGGAGTTGTCTTTCCGAATGAGATTCCATTCGTCACGACTGATCCTGCCACAGCAATAACTGCTTCAGTTCTCGTCCCATCCTCAATCTCCATGCAGAGACTTCGAAGAGTGTAAATTTGCCCTTCGTTGACTCTCATCGATCCAGCATTTGTGAAGGTGAGAATTCTGGTGCTGACATCCCCCTCAATGACGACTGTTTCGAATTCAGTTGTCAGTGCTGACTTGACGGATGACGAGCTGCTCACAATAATCTTTGTTCCTGACTTCTTCAGGCTTCTGAAGCCGTGGTCGAAGGAAGCACAAGGCAGTTCTGGAATTCCACAGACGACGTGATCATCTCCTTCGGTTGTCACTGACAGAGTGTCTTCGTTTGCTGTGTGAGGATACCAGTAGGACAGAAGACTCCCTGTAACTCCCTCCATCTCCCCAAAGAACATGTTCCGTTGAGCTCGTGTGAAGATCGTTCCCGTCTGAAGAGGAAGAGTTGACTTGAAGAGAGTGTATGGAGTTTCTTTGGTTTGTGTCGACAGATCGGAAGAGACCAAATAAACATGAACTCCCTTCCCAACCGATGTCAGACCCGAAAAGATTGATCCTCGATCCGCGGAGAGGATTCCTCCATTCTCGACGAAGATGGCTGATCCCAAACTTTCGTGTGAGAATGCCAAGTTCTGGAATGTGGTTTCCTCAAGACTGAGCGTGGATCCTGTTTTGACTCGAGCGAGAGTGTGGAGAGAGGAGGCTAGTGTTTGTTGTGTGGCTGTGCCGAATGTTGTTTTGAACAGATACAGGGAACCAGATTCGACAGAAATGAAGTTGTCGATGGGTGTTCCAGAGAACGTGAAGATCATGTGGAAGAGAGAGGCTCGTTCCGGTGCTTCCAAACTGACAATAATCCCACTCTGCCCTTCTTGTGTCACTTTTCGGACGACAGATTCTGAGGACGATCTCATTTGGATTGGAATGGCGAGGGTCATTGTCTTCGCCAGTGACGTGTCTGAGAAGAGTTCAACTTGATCCATTTCGTTCGCTTCTGCCGAACGATAGCCAGAATCGAGTGTCGAGCAAACGAATCGATCCGACCCACAATTTGGATGCGTGCTTGCTTCTCCGCCATTCTTGTCCAGCTTGATTTTCAGAATTGGAGGAACAAGATAATACATCAGAGACGCATCGTACCATTCGTGTTCTTTTCCCAGAAACTCGTCTGTTCCAAAGAAGTCCTTCTGAGCTTGTGTGCCAACGAAAGAGTCAGGCCAGAAGGCTGGTTTGATCTGGCGACGAAGGTTGTCGGCATTGATTCGAACGTACAGCCCATCTTCGCCGGTCGTGCGTGTGCTGTTGATGAACTTCACTTTGTCCAGTGTGATCGATCCAGCAGACTGAATTTGAAGGATGGACTCGGTTTTCATGTTCAGATTCTCAAATGTCACATTCTTCATTGCGACAGGAGTGTCGGCATTGGTGGCAACTGTCAGGAACGGTTCGAGAAGGATCGCCAACGTGGCAGCTGTTGTGTTGATGAGAGTGTTCTCTATCGTGATTGGCTGATTCTCTGTCTTGATGAGAGAATACTGATATGTCTGGCCGCTTGTGAGCATGATCCCAACGTTCTCCATGCTTGCTCCACGAGACACACTTGAGATGTGAAGCAAACTTGCCTTTGTGTTGGGAACGAGGTCGAGATTGGTGAAATGCACACTTCCGTTGAGTCCAACTTCGATCAAACTTGATCCTGCTGTGATTTTTGAATCGATGGTGATCTTTGTGCGAGAAAGTTTGCTTTCGTTGAGTCTTGCAGACGTCGAGCCACGAACCGTCACTGTCTGATCCTCCACAACGATTGCCTTCTCTGTGAAGGTCTCGTTGTACAAATACTGAATGGTTTGGGGCATGTGCAGGCATCTGAGTAGTCCCATCAAAATAGGTAAAACTGGGATCAATTGATGTCAGTGCCTAAATTTGGACTGAGATCAAATTTCAACTCTTTTCCTTTGAGATTTTCTCATTATCACTTCATTAATCATGTTCAATTCACTTCTTGTTTTCACATAATGCTCTTCAATATTTCAGACAGCTCTTATTTCCCAAAAACACGCACGATCACAATCACCAACACTTCTTTTTTCGATGTATTCCCTTCATTGACTTTAGTCAGTGAGAAAAAACCATCAAAGAAGACATAATAACGCATTATCGACTTGTTTTTATAATTATTGTTGTAGAACAAACTGAAACAGCAGCACCCAAAGTTTGCATTTTCATGATCTATGAAGTGACCATTTTCCTTTTTACTTTTTTTTCCATTCAAATATCATATATAAGAAGACTTTTTTGAAATGAAAGAAACGAAATGGTATTGTAGGTATTTAGTGGGATCAGATCCGACTGGGATCACTGGGATCAAATCAGAAGCCTGGGCATGTGTGTCTGGTTCTTGAATCTGAAGTGAAGAAGTGTGATTCCCCAGCCGAGTGTCTTGCAGTATGACGAGGTCCATTTGCAGTCGGTTGAATCGGTTCCCGTGCCGTTCACTGAGATGACTGGAATCTCCAGGAAGAAGTTCAGTCGCTCCATCTCTTTCTTGTCCTCAAGATCTTCTTTCCCTTCAAACACCACTCGATAATACGCACTCAACGAGTTCCCTCCAAATCCTGTCAGTTCTGCAATTTGGGAATCAGTGTAGAGGGTATCCTCGATGTAAATATCATTTCCATGTTGAGCTTTGTTATTCTCGAATCTGGCATGGTTCTTGTCAGTCGTGTTGAACCTCAGCGGAAGTTTCGCTGACGACGGTCCTTTGATGTAGAACACTCCCCCCTTCCCCGTCGGTGCTTCCACTGTTCCGTCTCCAACCGCTGTGCACTGAGTGAATGTCTCAGTGTAGGTGGTCGTGGCAGCGTGAGTTGCCTGGATGAAATTATACTCTGTCATCTCAACGTGGAACACAGCTCCGTTGGGAGCTGTGATATTTTTGAATGTTCCTTGAGAGACAGTAATGTTTGTCCCCACACAATTGACAATCGCTCCATTCGTTGTTGAGTCGATGTTATTTACGAGCCATTGAGTCAACGTGACGGCTCCTCCTTTCAGTTCATACATCGAGCAACCTTCGAATGTGAAGGACTCTGGTCGGAATCGAATTGTTGTATGAACTAAGGTCCCATCAACAGAAGTGACGAACGGGACGTGTGAGACTTGGAATTCATTGGCAGTGAAGGTCAACCCGTTGGTTTGGAACTTGGTATTCTTGTTCAGGACTTGAATAATAGGAACAGAGAACTCTTGCTGCATCTGGATGTTGATGGAGTAAAGATACAACGTCCCCGAAGTGATCAGAGCGAGTGGCTTTGTGTAATCAGTTGGATAGACAGTTGGCTGATAAATCTGAAGATTTTGCCCATCCACAACAATCGGATCGAACGGGATGGAAGTGCCGGGGACGAGCGTGAGTCGGAGCATTGTTTGAGTGGTCCCCTTCAGCATCTGATCCAAGATGACCTGAAAACCGGTGAAGTCTGCCAGATGAACACCGTACGCGCTTCTCTCTCCGAAGGGCATGGGTGTGGCGTAACCGTAGTAGTGCACATTTGCATAAAACAGATTGGATTGTGTGGTGTTGGTGAGAACGTGATAATTCAGAGAACTCCGTGTTCGAACAGTTGCGGTGTCCTTGACGACATTTCCTGCTAAGAGTCCAGTTGTGGCGTAATCGTGTCCGAACTTCATTCCTGGTGTCGCGACTGTGCCATCTGGATTGATATTCGCCAAGTTGAAGATGAAGAGGCAATCCACCAAATTCACCTTCGCTTTACTTGTGAGATCTTCGAAGTCGTAGCAGCCAGCACGGCCAGTCGAGCGGCAATGTCTCGCGTCTGTCATTGTCATGTTGACAAATCCTGTCGACGTTGAGTCAATACAACTCCCTCCGTTTCCACTCGCTCGCGAGATGTAATTGAACGTGACGATAAAGGTTTCGAGCGATGCCGATCCTGAGATTTGAATCGCTGCAGATGTGGTGAGAGATATCGACGCAAAGTGGGTGTCATAAAGTTGCGTCTGGCCTCCAGACAAGACAAGGACAGGCGAGGGGTAGTCTGCGAGACATTCGATCCTTGTGTTGGACAACCTCAAAAACGCGGTGTTTGACGAGATTGTGACGAGTGCTTGTCTGTAATCCTGGTTTGGCTTCAACGAGAGACCGCGAAATGATACGTTTCCAGCTCCAACAACTTCAAATCCACTTGATTGGAGGAGGGTGTAAGCAGTCGAGTTGACAAGCCATCCCTTCCCAACCATTTCGAGTGAAGTCAAGATTTGTGTTGCTTCCGCCCTGAAAGTCCCGATTCCGATGTCAATCATGCTCTTCCCATTTATAGCTGGCGACTCTGCTTTTGTGAGACGTGTCAGTGCTGGTTGGAGGGTCTCGCATGGCAGTTCTTTCGAGCATTCTTCTTCTTCTTGATTCCTTTCTGACGGTTCGTCTTCAGTTGGCTCGGGTTCGGGTTCAGGCTCTGGAACAGGAATTGCCACATACAGCACGAAGTCCAGTGCTGGCTTCCCGGTGACACGTGACGGGAGAAGGGTGTTCTCCGTCGCCAAGTTTCCAAAGGAAGTTGATGAATAATAATATCCGATTTTGGACGAGGCGGAATCTGACGTACAGCCGACCACTGTTTGCGTGTAGAACACTTTTGGGGTTGTTCCCATGTAATAAATATCATTTCCACGATATGCAACCGTGTCCAGTGCTTTATTCCCCTCGAAGTGACAATCTTCATAATATACCATCTTAGGAGAGCTCAATCTGAACACTCCACCGCGCGTGTTGGCCAAATTGTTGCGGAACATGCAGCGGTGGAAGTAGTGGATGGCGTTCTGCGATCGGAGGACCCCGCCGAGAGTCTTTGCTTCGTTGCCTTCGAACAGGCAGTCGGTGCAGTGGGTCACACCATAATCCATGTAGAAAACTCCACCTTCACTGCTGAACCGCAATTTCGAGAATTCTGTGCTTGCGATGAGGATAGGGCCGTGAAAAGAAGTGGCGTAGATTGCGTTGACGAGTGAGGGCTTATCTGATTCTAGTGCTGTCATAATGCAATCTGAGATGGTCACAGTGGCTCCGGAGACAATACGAAGAATGCCGCCTGATGCTCCACTTGGGTGCGTCGACGAGAAGTAGAATCGCGACGAGAAGACATTGAGGCGAGAAGGAGCTCCGTAAACGGAAGTGAAGTATACTGCCTGTTGAGTTGAAGAGCTTCCATTAACTTCGAACTCGGTGTTCAGAAAAGTCGCGTTTCCCATAAAGTTTTTGATCGTGATGATGGAGTATGTAGACGACGACGGTGTTTCGATAAAGAACTTGCAACTTGCGAAAAGAACCACATATTCCCCTTCAGCGTCCAGCGTAAATTGAGAGGCAGTGTTTTTGGTAACGTTGAACGTGCCAGTCACATTGACATCATTTGGGTTGGTTTTAGACTGAGATTCCTCTTCGTTCATGCAGTCAATGAATGTGCTGTTTCCGACACCAAAGTACAACGAATTAGAGGGGCTTGAGAGAATAGTTCCTTCGAGAGCGTTGTCCACGTTGGTGAGGCGGGTTTGGTGCATTTGTTGACGGATGGTCAGACCATTTGTGGCTCGTTCAAAAGGATGCGATGAGGAAACATTGTTGAAGACCGCTGATGAGACCGCAGTGTTCAGAAAGACATGAGAGTTTGATGAGATTGTTGAGATCAAGAAACTTTTGGCCGTTGCCACTTCTACCGATTCAAGCATCAGAGAAACAACCGATGTATCCAGTGTAATTGGTTGATCGGTGTCGGAGTCAATGCAAGTGATTGAAGGGATTGGTCCGGAAGTCGATTTGAACGTATTCGAAATCAGACTAACGGAAGATGATGACGTCACAATGAATGGTGGGGTGGACCCCGATATTTCAAACACGCAATTGGACGACGTTAGATGAGACTCCGTCAAAAGGGCACAGGCAACATTCTTGTTTTGGATTGCGTTCATGTCACGGTGGATGATGAACGATAAGTGCTGAAGAGACACCGTTGAATTCTGCAAAACGAGAATAGAGGTGGGTTTTGCGTTTTTGGAAGGCATAGACGACAAGGTAGTCGTCGTAGACTCAGTTTTTGAGTTGTCAGCGAAGATAATCGTGGCCGACGACTGAGACGCGAGAGAGAAAGTCCGATCTGCGATGAGAACATTAGCGCCTTGATATTTGTATTCGCTGAGATAGACGGAAATCGATGGGTTGTAAGAATTCTGAGAAGGTTCGACGAACTGCTCATCGAAAATAGAAGCGAGGTTAGGGAGCCTTGCGGTTCCTGATTCAGAATTCAGGTAGAGAATCGTATGAGAGAGAATGACACAAAATTGTAATAGAATTGGGAGCATCGTGTTCGAGAATAGTTGATCAGGCCCTTTATTAGAAATCCAATGATCTCTTGACAGAACATCGATGAGGACAAGGACCAGAAACACCACCGGACCAGAACAAAGACGATATTATTGCCGATAACTGTAGAATTAGCTATGACCGATAGGTTTTTTCAGAAAGGTTAAAGAAGTCTGAACTTAAATAATATAAATTATGGGTGTATTGTCCAGGATCATCTGTTCGCCTGATTCGTGCTCTCATCAGAATGATCATTCTGTTTCACATGTACAGGTGAAACGAGACGAAATGAAGGTCTGTTTCAACGTCAATTCACAGAAATGGAAGAAGATGGAGATTCAAAAGAAAAAAGGAGGCGGGAAGAGAGTCCTTGTCAGTCCCGATGGAAGGGGTGGAGTTCACATCTTTTTGATTCTGGAATATCAGAATCATGAAGGCTTGTTTTCAGAGTTGGGGTTTCTTTCTGGGGGGTTGGTTCAACATAGTGGACACGGCTTCGATCGCGTGGAGTAACTTGAAGAGAAGGGAGTAGTTCAGGAAGAACTGGAGAAGATGGAAAAGACGGTGTTATTGCGGGGGACACATTCATTGGAGACGAAAAAGGGGTTGTAAACTGATCCATTCCGTCCAAGAAGCCCTCCTCGTCCAGTTTGGCCAGAATCTGCTTGGGCCGCTTCAGAACAGCTCGATCATCAGCTGCAATTTTACTGAATGCGTGTAATTGTTTCAAGAAATCCACAGATCCCGATGAAGTTCCGAAGAAGTCCAATGGGTGATAAAATTATGATCAAACCCACAAGAGATCAACCCAGTCATCTCATTCTGTCACAATGGAAAATCAAATGGTCATAGATAGAGATAATGATGTCGGATCTCTATTGCTTGATGTAGATCCCGTTGTTTGCATCTTTTTCCGCATCACATTTCACATCGTCATTTCTCTCTGATTTGACACTTTCAGGACACTCTCCAAACACTGTTTCGTAATATTTTTTCGGATAGTCCGGGTTTATCCAATAAGTCACTCATCCAGCTCCGGGAACTCCTCAGCAGTTCGCATTCATCCTCAACTCCAATTCAATCATCTGTTCCCTTTAATGTCTTTCAGAAGATGAAATCCTGATTGATATCCTAGTGACATACGAGGATATCAAGACCCTGTCGAATCTTTTGACGGCATCTCAAGCTAAGACTTCAATCGTATGTTTCTCGTTGTTTTTCATTCAATCCGCGTCTTTCCTTCACAGACCAACCTTTCCTGGATTTTGTCAACACTCGGTCTCCCGCTTTCCTCCAAATATTTGCACAGCATGTTCAAGTTACGACAACTGCAACACACTCGTCAAGTCAGGTCTGTGTCTGGCGATTCTGGAGAAGGCCACTCCCTCCATTGTCACCAAGCAGTCAGCGTTTCTCTCTGTTCATGTTTGGAATTGTTTATCTCATCATTTTCTCAGATCTGGAAGATTCTTGAGTTGTTCTCAGAGAATGCCACGCTCGCCTTAGACCCAACCATCAACCTGCTCCTTCCCTCTATCGTCACCAACACACTCTCTCTTCTTCAAAAACTCCCGCAGTCAAATGAACAAGTCAAAAGACATTCGCCATTCACCAAACCACAAGAAGCTGACATCTATCGGTCGTTCATCAACTTTACCATGCGAGAAACCATCTCATGCATGGTTCATGGGATCAAAACTGATCTATTCGAAGTCATTGAATCGAAATATGACGATCTCATAAGGCTCAATGAAAAGATCTCTCCATACAAAGTGCCACAATTGCGAGAACTTATCGGGTCAACCTTGTACTGTATCAATTTGCCTGTCTGCATTTTGTCGTGAATTCTCTTCTCAGTCGGTCTCCAAGAGAGGACTCACATTCCTCAAAATGGTTATGGATTGTCCTCGACATGTCGAAATCATTCTGACTTTCTTCCTCCGACTTCTGTCCAGTTTGTTGTTTTTCTCGATCTAATTTCCGTGTGCCAGCGAACGAAGGGGAGATTCCAACGTTCATCTCAAACCATGGGATCTCCACCCTTATGTGCATAAATCTACCGTCTCGCATCAAAGCATGGGCACGTGCAATAAATATCCAAACCGACATCCTCATTCTTCTTGGTATGGGGTTCTGCTTCTGATCCATCTTTTCAACCTCTCACCTCTATCCACAGTTAAACGGCAGCCTCTCATGTGTTCAAACTTCATTGAACACGCAGTCTTATCTCTTGCAAGTTCAACTTCTCGCTTTGCTCACAACCAAAACCATCAAGAGCACCTGGACAACCAGCTCAAGTCATTTTGGCGAATCATGAATTGTTACCCAGAAATGACGAAAAAGAATCAAAATGTCATTGATTGGTGGATGAATTCAAGTCTTATTCATCTTTTAATTCGTGCCGGCCTCGCTGGAGATGATGCTGACAAAGCGATCAAATCCTTCACTCTTCTTACGAAATTGGATGATGTCGAAGTGACCACATTGCTCAAACACACATCTCTTTTCGTAGCTCCTCCCCCACACTTCCCATTTGATCTTTCCGCCGATATGTCGGAAACTTTCAACAGCCTTCACGACGTGCTCCATGCTGATCATGGATATAACTATTTTGTCACTGTTTTCGAAGTGATGCTTCCTTTCGGCCTTTACAATCGTCTTTCAACACTTTTGGAGGACGAGGAAAGGAACAGAGCGATGATCGAGCTGTATTATGGGTTCATCGTCAAGATCTACGGAAACACGGACGATTCCTACCGTCGGCATTTTTATCACTCCCATGCATCATCAACTGTTGGAAAACTCCTCTTATATTCTCTAATCCACTCGGAAAGAGTGAGGAATCCCTTGATTGGATTCATCGCACAGCATCTCTTCGACGCTTCCCATTTTAAGCCAATTGCGACCCTTTCCACAGAAGCTGCACTTCTGGATCTCCTTCTCGCGGATGCTCCCGACATCCCGTCCTCCACAATCATCCAAATCGACCACATGTTCGCAAAAGAGGACAAAGCATCAGCTAGTAAAAATGTCTACGCGATTCAGAATCGTCCCCGAGCTGTTGAGGTTGCGCAGCTGCACAAGAAAGCCATGAACCGTCTCGTCTCGAAGAAAGAAGGTCGATGGCGGGCGTTGACGGAGCTGGCTGTCGTCCCAAGCGGCAACGCCACGCTCGAACCAGCGCAGTGCGAAGCAGTTCTGGCGCTACTGGAAGAGGCTGGGACTGACGACAGGTTATTCATCGCTCTGCGCGTTCTGTCGAAACACACTCTTTCGGAGGTCTTTCTTCTGAACAACCCGACATTCGTGGATGGATTCACGCCTTTCCTTCGCAGCCACGCACACGGAACGGACAACATGGAACTTGTGCTGGGCGTTTTTTCAGAACTTGCTCGTCTGCAGTGGCTGGAACGGAGTTTGGAAGGAGATGTGGTGGAGTGTGTGAGAGGATTGGGATCGGCGCTGGCAGACAAGCGGTCGATGAAGTTCAGCCATCGCGGACGCGTGTTGTGGTCGTCTGGGGAAGCACTCCAGACAACACTCGACATGGTTCGTGAATGCTCACGACTTGTTCAAAACAGGCAGCTGTCCGACCCCCTTCCGCTCGCTCCGATTGTGGCACCGTTTCTGTCTTCGACTTCACCAATTCTGATCAGCGCTGTGCTCAACTTCTTCGCAGAACTCGACTCAGCCACTCGAGACACCACCACCCCGTTCCACGCACTCTCCCAACCCATCGCCGTTCTGGACGAGACCCGCAAGCCCACAATGAGTCTCCCTCTCTCCGACTTCATCTTCAGACAGTGGATCATCTCGCTCGAGTTGCAAACACTACAATCTTCGTATGCGGGTAACCAGGCGATGTTCTACCCGACCTTCATGCAGGTGTTCCAGCGAACAGAAAAACACACACAGAGCCTTCTGCAGCGGGCTGTGTTGAAGAAACTGGAACACCATTTGCAGGTGCTTGCAGACGAAGCATGTGGGACTCGAATTATTACCCAGACTCGCGTCTTCGAGGGCGATGGGGAACAGACCGAATGGGAGCGAGGAGTGATCGACACTGCCATCTCCACTGGACATCTTGTTACCGCCATCACATTACTCATCCCGCGAAAGACCCTTTGCACTCAGAAACGAGAGCCCGAGCTCCTGCACATTCTGCCGCTTCTCGTCTCGTTCTACAAAACTGTCAACCGGCTCACTCTGATTTCTCCGGATGACACGATCGCTCCCGAATTGTACAAATGGCGCCGTCCCTTCCATTCCGCACTGACCTCCATCCGATCGGCTGTCTTGCATGCCATTAAGGACAAAAACACGACATCTGAGAATGTCCACAGACTCTCCAGCTTCTTCAGTTTTGTGTTCATGCTGACCGAGCCTGAGTGCATCCCACCACACGACGACTCTGAACGGATGCTCGTTCACAGCTTCCAATCAGCCGATCCATCAGATCAGATCCTTGCAGTGCAGATGAGGGAAGAAGGATTTGAGGACAGGCGAGAAGCCCTCCTCCACAAAGGCCAGGAGGACTACGCCGTCCGCGAACTGGACGAAATGAACGTCGGATCGGAGACGAATCAGCCGTACGATTATTTCGGCATGCAAAACGTCGGACTGTTGGACGACTATTATTAGAGAAAAGGTGAGAGATACGGATTTTGAGTACTTCGCCTCCCCTCCTCCGCTCGCCCTCCCATCCTCTCTCTCTCCACTCCTCCGCTCGCCCTCCCATCCTCTCTCTCTCCACTCCTCCGCTCGCCTTCCCTCCTCCTCTCTTCTTCCCTCTCCCCTGCCCACCCTCCATCCAACCCCTCCCATCTCTCCCATCACCTTTCAGAATGCGCAGGAGCGACTGTCGTCTGCGGAGCTGATTCGGTCTGGTCGTCTGTTTCGCATAGTGAGGTTTGATCGTGATAAGAAACCGTGTTTATTGTCAACGCCTTTGTGACACACTGTTTCTTTCAAATAGAGATAAGTCAGGAGAAACAGGTGAAATGCGAAAGCGAGAAATTTGAATTCAAACTACAGAAAAATATAGTGACAGATGTAGAGAGAGGACAGTCACAACTCCATTTCAACATCACATGGAACATTCCCGCCCAGCCCATCAATTCCCCTCAACCCCAGGAAGACGAAAGTGCTGGTCAAGTCAGCAACTTCTCCTGTTTGAAAGTGCAGCTCGCACACGTCGATTAGGCCTTCACCGCACAGTTTGGCCACAAGCTGCTGCTTCCGCTTCGACACAGCTCGCTTCTCCTTCCGCTGTCGTTTGACGACTGCCTGAACTCTCCAGAGGAGCGTCAGTGTGAGGAAGTCGGTTTCAAAGAAAGAAAGAGTGTCAGTGAGGGCCAGCGCGATTGGAGACGACAACACAAACTGGGACACATGTTCAAATTTGAGCGAGTATTCGAGAATCCTTCCCAACAACTTCGAGAAATCACGAGAATTATATGAATCAGTGATTCTGTGTCTGTTTTTGACGATAAACACCAGAAACGGTTCAAGAGGATGAAAAAACTTGTCGAGCAAGATCTTCTCGAAGGTTCGCATCGGAATATGTTTCTGTTTGCAGAGAGCCTCAACCATATACACATCCAGAGGAGAAATGAATTTTTTGATGATCCGCATGAGCAACAATCTCGGTTGGGCCACGAGATGCATGTCCTGCTCGAAGAAAGCTTGTGGGAAAAGAGCGAAGAGCCCACTCACAAGAACGTCGAAGCGAATCTCCTCGTACGATTCAGACAGAACTCCATTCAGAAGCAACAAGGCCGACTCGACAAGTGCGTCGTTGGATGATGTGAGGAGCACCATAATCGATTCGGAGAAACCAGAACACGAACGATCGCGTGTGGGAACAAGCTTGAAGAGAATTTCTGTGATGGCGAAGTTTCGGAAAGAACCAGGCACAAGGGACTCCAGATTAGTAAACGTCTGCTCTGTGGTGATGTTATCCAGATCGTTTCCTTCCTTGACGTAGTCGATAAGGGATAGAAACCATCGTGATGCTTCTTCAATTGTGCTGAACATTTTGGGGGTGGTTCTCACCACCCAGCGTGTCATCTCGCCGTTCGCATCTTTGAAAAAGATGCAGTCAGGGTGGGGTTGGTCTGAGTTGGAACTGTTTTTCATTGTGGAATGATGGAAGGAGTCAGTTTGATCAAACCCACAGGAAATAGTTGGGTGATTCTAAATGAATTGTTACCCGCGTATTTTCTTCTGCCAGACGTGCAGAAACTCTCTGCAATTTTCAGAGCGCTCATATTCTCCTCCCCTCGACATGATGAAGGTGTTTTTTGTCCTTCTGACTCTTCATACATTCTTTTGTATCTGAGTTCTGCATTCAGTCGACATTTTTCACCCAGACTTGTCTATACCTCCAAACATGTTCAAGTATCTCGTTTTAACACAAACTTTGAAGCGGAAAACCATCGCTTGAACAGGATATATATTCTCATCTTCGCTTTCCAAGTCTTTGTTTCCATCATCTTCGATCCAACAACGAAACTTGACATCTCATTGATTGATTGCAATTTTGAGGTTTTCCAACTCTTTTCCTTCAACTTTCTCATTCAGATCTGGTGATCCCGTTCTTCCCCTCAAACAGTTGACTTGTGAATTCCGATCTTCCTCCCTCTTCTATTGTAACCCTCAAAAATGATATCCATTCACAAATTCGCCTCAAAAATACCATATGAACGTTTTCGGATTCCTTTATGAAGATATTGCCTCTCTGACGCGAGGAAGTCAATCCATGTTTTTCAAGACTTTTTGAATGATTCGTGCTTTTGATTCGCTTTTTTCTCACATTTCCGTTCTTTTATATCGTTTTACACCATCGGTTGATTTTCTGGCACGTTTCGGGGAAATAAATGTGAAAAAAGCCCCAATCAGAATAGGGCTCTCTCGAACGCGATCAAAACAAAATCTCCAAAATTTAGCACTTTTCTGTCCTGAAAACCTCTGACAGCTAATTCTACAAAAAATTTTTTTTTGAGACGCACCATAGTCTTTTGTAACTTTTCATTTAGAATCACCCAGTTACGTGCCATCCTCATATTCAGCAACTTATTTTCATCATTTTCTCGTTCAAATAAACTTTACCAGTTCTGTTTCACCATCACGAGAGATATCATGAAATGTGAAAGGCGCCATCCCCCGCGGCTTTCTGCAAAAAAAAAGGATGCCCACCCAACATATCGATTATCTCTGCCCCCAGCAAGACAAGTCGGCGTCCGAATCACTTTCTGAGCACCGGATGTGGAGCTCGAGCTCGTTGCCAGTCAAGCATTATCTTTCGTTCATTCTTCCGCGAGAGAAATTCCTTCCAGATCGCTTCATTCATTACAGCAGCATTCCAGCTCTGATCACTGAGCTTTGGAGCAAACACTCGCCATGGAGCGCGATTGTGAAGCGTTCGGTGCAGAGCCAGATTGTGCGATGGCTGAAGACAAGGCGATGGCTGGCGCATGAAGTGATTGTGTGGAAGGCGAGGGATTCCGTCTTCTTCCGAATTCTTTCTCTGAACAGTTTTCGTGTTTGGATCATTTGGACGAAGGAAGAGGGGGTGCATGCGATGGGAGTGAGGGCAGGGATGTGCTTAAAGTCTTGTGGGACAAGAAGGAGGTGAGTTCGGTGATGGATCAGAACAGAAGCGAGAGTTAGTTTCCGAATCACTTATTTTTAGAGTTGTTTGGAGATTGAACTTCGCAAGATGTTCAGAGATGAGAAGGGCAAACACCGATGCGATTGGGGCGTCGAGGAGATCGGCTGCTGTGGACAGGCACGCGTTCAAAGTCCAGTTCGGCCAAAGAAGTCAACCCCGATGTTGTTTTATGCACGCACCGTGTTTCGGAGTGCCCCAGCAGAACCAGACAGCTGCACGCCAATCCAAGTTCCGGAGACACGTGTCCAAGGAATCGGAAGATTCCTTTTTCACGATGTCACTTTCACCATACTAACGCAATCAAATTCCTGAGAAACGGTGGCATTCCACAAAAATCAGCCTGTCGCTGGAGAAAAGTGGAACAGAACGTGATTTACTGTTTTGAGCAGGTGAGATCACATCGATGTGGGCGAGACGGTGAGCCAGACTGAATAATCATGTTTTGAGATCAGAATCCGAGTGAATAGGAGAGAGAAGCAGAATTTGAATAAATCTCTGTTCGCCATAGTCTCATCGAGGATGGCCATGAAATTGTTGCATCGGAGAGATGGGCGATTCTGAATGAAAGGACGCGTGCGTTACAACTCCGTCAACATTTGAAAGATCGTTGAGAAAGCTATTCATCTCCCAGGAACAATCAAAATCTCCATCTTGAAGGTTTATATTATCTCTTTTTTTCATTTTCACTCACTTTTCTACAAATTCAAAGATCAGGTGACTCATTCTCCATCAAACAACTTTAATCGGTCAGATCGATGATTGAACCGACCTTATACCGTGTATTGCATGCGATTCTTTTGGTTTGTGTCATTTATTTCGTTCACATTGACAGACACTCAGCACTTTTTTCAGGTGAGACGGATCGTGTCTAACAGGCAGAAAACAATCTGGCCTGTTCACCTATCTGATGCTTTCTCCTGTTTTCACTCGATCATGTATCTTTTGTCATGAATTTCTCATCTTATAGATCACAAACTGACACGGACTTGTTGATCGTCCTCCTTGTCCTCTAATTCAGATCAATCTCAATTTCCCTTCACTTTATATCTCAAACCACCTTAATTGGATATGTCTCTCCAATTCTTAAGTCTAAATTCATCAATCTTGTCGAATCTTCCGATCCGCACTTTTCACGTCTTTTTCTTCAATAGATGTATTTGTATTGGTTCTCTCACACAGAATAGGGTTTTTACGTTGTTTTACATCATTTCTCCATTTTTCAACTTGTTCTGTGATAAAAAGTGTGCAAAAGTGTCCGGATCAAAAAATGGCTTTATCGAACGCGATCCTACTTGAAATCCAGTAATTCACTCTTTTTCTGTCGACTAAACAGATGAACGGTAATTGTGCAAAAAATGATTTTTTGGGACGCACCATAGTGTTTTGCGACCTTTCAAAGAGAATCGCCCAGATCGTGTTGTGAAGTTGGCCTTCAGAAGAGAGTTACAGTGGTATAGGAGTGTTCACTCCCAAAGTTCGAAGAAAGTGGAATGAATAGTATCCCACATAGCGTCCATACACCGACGACTTGTCGTGAAGCAGTGTTTGTTCGAGATGATCTCTGAACCCTTCTTGTTCCAGTGTCTGCAACAATATTCTCACTCTGTCCGCAGTTTCCGCTCCATCGCGTTTCCATATGTCGCAATTGTGGTACAGGAGCCAGGTGATGAATTGATGGGTTTCTTCGTGTTCCACTTTTGAGAGAAGTGATTGGAAGGCCATTGGGATGCGAGAAGAACAAATGAAATCCAGGATCGGTCGGTGAAAGGCACCCGCTTTAAAGATATCGACCAGCAGGTACAATGTTCCTTTATATTCAACGAGCCACGACAAAAGGTGAGGATTGCGACTGATCTGGACGAGAGATGGTTCCATCGGCATCAACACTTCATGTAGTACCACATGTCGGATTGAGTGAGGGTCAATGTTGAAAATGGTGTCGAGAGAATGAAGATTGTCGGAGTAAATGCTGACGCCAACTTTGTAAATCGCCAGAATGATCTTTAGGATGTCCTGATCCGCAATCACAGAAAGATCACGCAAGTGAGGTGTTGAAATGATTCCGGGAATGAGTTCGGAGGAGATAAGGGTCAGGTGGGTTGATGATGAACACCAAGACGGGCATGTGTGAATGAATGTCAGAGTGGTCTTGAATATTGAGTGATGAGATGACGATAGGAGTACAATTATCGAATCTACAAACACAGCAGTGGGGTTTGATGAGTCTTGTCCAATGGCCTTCAATAAACCATCGAAGTGCTGTGAGGAGTTGAATGAACTATGGAAACTCGAGGCGATCGAAGAGAAGAACGTTTTTGATTTCTGAAGAAGCCCCTCATCAAATTGGTAGCCATCTCTGACCATCGAAACAAGAGAGATGAAGACGCGTCCAGCAGAATCAACTGTGACTGGATCTTTTGGATTCCATTTCAGGAATGGAGAATACTCTGAATCAATCAGACGAGAATGATGACGAGGACATGAAGGGGATACCATCTGAACAGATCATCTGTTAATTCGACTTCACCAATAAGAACGCACCTAACGTCATTGAGTCAACTCCAGATATTAATAGCCAGACAGAAAGTCAAGCCGTTCATGACACAATCCTTCAACAGGTTCTCCTCCCATCTGAGAGATACATTCTCCATCTGTGTGCAAACTGGAAAGCGATGATCGATACCGATCTATTGTTCATATTGGTTCGCATATTGGCTCAAATCATCAAAATCTGTCCATACAACCCACAAACAATGGATTTTGTTCTCGCTCTGCCTGTTTTACCAACGTTGGCAAGCTCGGTGACGATTTGTGATGATAGCCTATCGCGCAGGATAGTTGTCCACCAAACTGTACCAAACCAACATGAATGGGACAGAAATGGCAGAGATGTTCGTGAATCCGCACTTACTGTTCTAAGATGCCTGAAAATGGAGGGTTTCGAAGACTGGTGCGAGCAAATGCTAGGACAAGAAGGAAAACTAACACGGGGAATACTGACGATACGTCACATGAAATATGAGAGTATATCGCTTGGAATTAACCTCCCGATGCGGTTCTAGAGCAGAAGGAACGAGTGAAGAAAAAGAATGAAATAACGTCCCTCAATCATCCCACAAGATACTCCACTGCCCAGATCCTTCTTTTTCACCCACACCCCACAATTCTCTTTTGTTTCTCGTGATGAGACATTGTTTTCACCACACTTTCAGCCTTTTTCCAACTCGCTATTCACCAAATATCCATCATTTTGTTTCACATCTCACAAGACACTGTCACACTCAAATCCTTTTTTGTGCCAAGTTCTAAGTGCTTAAAAAAGACATAACGACAAATCAGACGGTTTTTTTTTCTTCAACCCATAACAATGTTTACAAGACTGAGTCACAATTCCATGAGTGAACAACTCTCGACATCAACCGTCGCGACTGAACATTCTCATTCCAGTGTGCTATTTCCTGTGAATTCACTTGATTTAGTATTCGTAACGTGGGATGGAAATCCAATACAATCCGAAACGGAGAAATTTTCACTTTTTCAATCCCTTGTTCAAACAATCAGGGATGGACATCCGTTTGATGAAACATTAGAAAAGAAAGCAGTGAATCTTCTTGATCAAATCCAGCTATCGGAATCCAACGCCGATCGAATCATCCACACAATTGCGCAACAGCCTGCCGCGCCGAATCAATTCATCCATCCCTTTCTACCACCGCCTCCCACAGCCAATGGATTCATGGACGACTTTATCTCACCACCATCCTCAACCGATCCGTTCGAGGACGACTTCCTGTCTTCACCCGATCCATTTGAAGACGGCTATCCTTCACCACCAACCTCACCCGATCCATTTATTCCCGATATTATTCCACCACCTGCCGCAGGCAATGATATCATCCCCCGTGTGCCACCGCCTGCCATCACTGATCAGATCATCAATGATATCGTCCAATCATCCCTTGATGAAGATCTGGATGAATTTAGTGATTCAATTGTAACACTAGTTTCAATTCACAACCATGAAATCATCAAAGCAACTTTATTCATGCTCAATAGATTCATCGGAAACTGTTCTCATCCACTCGTTCTCAAGCTCATCAGAACCGATCTGATACCCCACATTTTCACATCTCTCAATCCACTATCTCTTTCTTTTGCGGATAACAAAGAAATACACGATTCTCTCATCAGAACTTTGTTTTCATTGCTCCGACATTCATTCCCAAATCCTCTCATCGGCCAAAGACTTGCTCAGTCGTCAGAACAACAAGCAATTGTCGACACAGTCTTGATTCGGGTTCTCATCCCATCTGAAGGATACATTCACCACGTGTGTGTCAACAGGCATTCGATGAACGATCCAGATCACTCTTTCGAACTTATGACCCTTTTAGGGCGACTCTTCCGAATATCTGCGTACAATCAACCAGCAATGGACTTTGTTCTGAAACTGCCTGTATTTCTTTCGATCACAAGCGCAATCACGTTGTGTGACCATGACATGTCTGTATGGCACTTTCTATTTGAAACTCGCAGAACCCAGGAGGAATGGAACAAAAAAGGCAGAAACGTTCGTCAATACGCACGGATCGTCCTTCGATGCATGAGAATGGAGGGGTTCGAAGATGTGATTGAACAAATGCTGGAACGCGATCCCCGAGGAGATGGGGGAGATATATTGGCATACGTTGGGATTCAATTGAATCCATTCCTTCCAATGAACCTCCCGAAGCACTAATAGAGCAGAAGGAGCAAGGACAGAAAAAGAATGAAATAACGCCTTTCAATCATCCCACAAGATCCCCCATCGCCCAATTCCTCCTTTTTCACCCACATCCCACAATTCTCTTTTGTTTCTCGTGACGAAACATTGTTTTCACCACCCTTTCACCATTTCTCCAACTCGCTTTTCTCCAAACACACTTAATTTTGTTTCACACCATTGAAAACCATTTGAAACTTTCTTTGAAAGATCTGAGAAACTACGACGGAAACGATCAAGCACTCCAGTCGACCATTCGAGTGATTTTTGTTTGATCAACCACCAAGAATCAGTCATTCCGGCTTCCGGTATTTGGTACTTAAAAAAAACAAGAAAGGGGCGATCAATGAGAACGAGCTTTCAATTCCATTTCTATTTATCATTCTTCAATGAAACAGCAGGAAAGACCAGTAATTATTGAACAAGTGATGCTAGAAAGAAAATAAAGCAATCGTCAATGGGGTCAGATTGAGATCAATCCATAATTTCAACTTGAGTCCAGTTGAGCAGACTCCACACTGTCTTCAGCAGGAAGAAATAGAAATTGAGGAACGAACAACCATCTCATGTGATCATATCAATGTCACCCACTGCTCTAATTTTTTATTTTTCTTAAATTCGCGGACAACTTGAGATCAACCCTTTCCTTGAAAAAAACGAGAACCAAATACCGGAAGCCGGAATGACTGATGCTTCCTCCAGAAAAGGCTCACTAAACAGACTTTCAGGACATAAGAACAGGGTTGCACATCCAGAGAGGGTCTTGCGATACTTTCATAAGAGTGGACAACGGATCCGACCATTGATTTGCCATTTCGTCATCCACCGAAGAATGTCACATCCTATGCCTTCAACGAATGTCTTATCTGCACGTTCTCCCTCTGGTATCTTTCATACCTGTCTTTCATTTCATTTTGACTTTTTAGACTTCGTGAATTAAGATGAAAAGTACATTGAGTCAAGTACTGACCAATCAACAGTCTTCCTCTCCCTTGTGGCCATAATCAAGAATGGTCATTCGTTTTCTGATGCTTTGCAGGAGAAAGCAGACCTCTTTTTT
Source organism: Blattamonas nauphoetae (assembly GCA_033064195.1). Classification (NCBI taxonomy): domain Eukaryota; phylum Preaxostyla; order Oxymonadida; genus Blattamonas; species Blattamonas nauphoetae. Next base: position 338,309 of record JARBJD010000013.1, on the reverse strand, counting down.
CGGCAACTCAGAACTTTCAGCCTCAATGAATGCGATTCATTCGTCCTTGCCCTTGCACCTTCGCTACCTCATGAAGCCTTCCAAACATTCGTGACTACGATCAACATACTCCTTTCTACAGACAATATAACCATCGTTGAGACAACACTGTACACGATCAACCATCTGGTCCCGATGTGTTCTCGGAATGTACAATTCGGCCTCCTCAACGCTGATCTGGTCCCTCAGCTCATCTCGTCTCTGCAACCACTCACTCGATCATTCAAATATCCTCAAAACATCCACTCAGATCTTCTTTCCATCATCGGTCGGTTCCTCTGGCTTGCCACACCATCGAACGATGCATATGCTGAAATTGATGACCATACTGAGCAGCAGGCAGTTCATGAGACACTTTTGAAACATGTTCTGCTTCCATCAAAGGATTATATTCGCCAAATATGTCATACTCGCACCGTGTTCATCGATCACGTTTTTTGGCCTGACTTCATGACATGTGTTGCTCAAATCATCCTAATCTGTCCGTTTTATCAACCAACAATGGATTATGTTCTGGATCTGCCTCTCATTTTCACAATGATTACTTCCAACGATTTCAACGACTCTGATGAATCACGTGCTTGCTTCCTTGGTGAAATAGCCGATGCCCAAGAAGAATGGGACAAACATGACAAGGAAATTCGCCGAATGGGGACGATAATCAATCGATCTCTGCGAATGGAAGGGTCCGAAGATCAGATCGAACAAATGCTTCAGTCAGTCAGAAGTCAGCCAAGGGAAGGATACATTGTTAGCTATTCAACCAAATTGAACAGCTTGTATGGAATGAACATTCATCAACGAGGATAAAGCCATAATCGAACCACCCACAACTATTCTCAGGTCAAACCATTCCCTCACACTTTCAGACGTCTCTGATGTCTTTTCTTCACTATTTCATTGTTTCCACTCATATTTCTCACTCCTTTCATCGTCAACCGTCATTCTCACAACTATTCGACACGACATTTCAAATTCGGTCTTTCGCCATTGACGCACAGCATCTTAGTCCAAATTGGATTCAACATCATCATTTCTTGACAGTCTGCCACTCAAATACCCACTGGAGCACTGCTCAAATCCATCATATTGCACACTCCACTGCGATGGCTTTTCGGAGAGAATTCACAGGAACCAACATCACTAGTCAAATCAACTGTCTTATTATTCAGTTGCCAACGCAACCAGGTCCTTTTTTGCGTCTGCTTAGCTAAATTTCATTGTTTTCCATTTCACTCCAGATGATTCTGGGCCAAGAAAATACCATTTAGCCTTTGATCAACATCATTTGTTTCCTGAAATGATTACTTGAAAAGTCATATGTGTTTTCGTCACACGTGACTTCATTCATTCTGTTATTTCTCTTTCTGCGCACAGAACATCTTCATTTGTCTTCTTCCATCAGTCTCCTCTTTCTCTCTGAGAGTCCCTTTCAAACTCTCCCCAGCTTTTACCCTTGCCTTTTTCTTCATCACTTGTCCACTTTTTACACTACTCTTCTGCTGATTTTGTTGTCTCTTCCATTTACCGTCACCTATTTCACAACCGTGTCTTGCCGATTGTTCAATCTCGATCGAGATTCATCAACCCTTTCTTCAAATATCTCGTTGTCCATAGCACGTCTTCTTGTCGCTAAGATTCCCGAAACCACACTCTCTTTTCGCTGTGAAATGAAGAGTCCAAAAGAAGGGATAGACACGGCAGGCTCTTGCGGAGAGCAGCCCGAAAATGGCTGCATCTTCTACTTTAGTCCTGCAACATTCTTCCACACTACTTTTCTCTGTTTATCGGAATACGAAGTGTTTTCTGTTGGACACTTGTGAAGTGTTGAAGAACTGGTTAAAGTCATTCGGTGTGAAAGGTCTCTCAGAGGCTTTGCATTCATTGGGCGAAGACTGTTGAGATTGGTTGAGATGTGGACAACTGAAGCGTTGTGGAGTTCGCAGGAATGATTTATTGAGACAGAGGAGAGTTCATTCCCAAATATTTCATGGCCTCGAATGAGCGGATACCCATAAAATATCCATCATCGGATGAATTGTTTTGAAGCAGTGTTTGTTCGAGATGATCTCGGATCCCTTCTCGTTCCAGTGTTTGCCACAATATTCTCCCTCTGACCACAGTGTCGGCTCCATCGGTCGTCCATGTGTTGATATTATTGGTTAGAGTCCAGATGATGCATCGATTGGTGTATTCGTTTTCCACTTTCGAGAGAAGTGATTGGAAGGCCATTGGGATGCTTGAAGAACAAATGAAATGCAGTGTTGGTTGGTGGAAGGCACCCGCTTTAAAGATTGTGGATAGTAATTTGAGTGTGTCTTCGCATTCAGTGATCCATGATGAGATGTGATGATTGCGACTGATCTGGACGAGAGATGGCTCAATTGGGGTCAAAACTTCATGCAGTGCCACATTTCGGATTGATTGAGGGTCAGAGTTGGAAGTAGTGGAGAGGTATTGAAGAATGTCAGTGGAGGTGATCCTCAAGATCCTTTCGACAATAAAGAGTGTGTATTTCAGGATGTCATGATCTTCGATCACAGAGAAATTCCGCAGAAAACGTGTAGAGAGTATTCTGGGAATGAGTTTGGAGGAGACGAGTGACAGGTAGTTTAATGGCGAACACCAATAGAGATTGGTGGAAATGAATGACAGAGAAGCCTTGAATATCGATGGATGTGATGAAGATATGAGCACAGTTGTCGATTCCACAAACGCTGCAGCGGGGTCTGTGGAATCTCGTCCAAGTGACTTCAAAAAATCGTCGAAGGTGAAAGCGAGTGTCCGCATGTCCGAAGAAAGGAACTTTGATGCTTTACTGACAAGTTCCTCATCTAACTTGTAGCCATCTCTGACCATTGATACGAGAGACATGAAAATTTGTGCAATTGAAGCAGCTGTGAGGGATTCATCTGGATTCCATTTCAAGAATGGAGAGTCTTCTGGAAGAATTAGTTGACAATGAGGATGAAATGATGGATACCGTCTAAGGAGATCATTGTTGAATTATTTTAACTTTTCTATTCTTGGGACAATTGCGTAAAAGAGTTTGTTGGGACGATCAGGATCATCCCTGAAGCATGAACGGTATTGAGAATGATTTTGATAAATTCCACATTCTCGAATGTGAAGTCGTGACATAAATCAAAATAAGAATGCAAAGTTATGGAATCTTTCTGCCAAACATAGAAATCGGCTACAGGTACTCGTATTTGCGAATTAACTTGTATCTGCGAGAGAAGGGGAGCGATATATTGTAAGAGAGAGAGAGAGAAAGAACGATCAGAGGCTTTCTACGTTTTGGGCGAGGGCTGTTGAGATTGGTTGTTCGTGACCTTCAAGGAGTCAAATGGTGATGATAAAGACCATTCCGTTGACGAAACATGAACAACCTGAACTTGGTGAATAATATACTGGAATTTGTGGGTGGCGATGGGTGTTGATGAGCCAGATCATTCTCTCATCAAATAATCGGCCAATGATGACTTACAGGACAGAGATTTGCCGTACTTCGGACGGTAGCCTTAACTTGCTTCAATATCAATTCACGTTGGCGGAGTGACGGGCCACAATTGTCCAAATGAGAGACATCCGACATGGCGCTTCAATTGATCGAAATTCCTCAGCCGCCCATCGCGCCAACCAAAGCTTGCGAGGTGTCTCTGATCCAGTTCCCGTAGAACCCGTCTGTGTCAACATAACTCGTCGTCGAGATGGCGTCCTCAATCCCTTCCTCACGAAGCTTCAGAATTCCCATATATCCTTCCCAGCGGAAGGAAAATTGGGGGGTGTCCCAAAGGGAGAAGAAACGGCGGATTTCGTGGAGGATAGCCCAGATTGACTGTTCATGGGTGTAGATCGAGATCACGCTTGTGACTGAGAGGGTAAGGTGATGAATATTCATCAGCATGGATGGTCGAGAATAGTGTGGATACATCTGCAGAAGATATCCAGCTAATCGCATCATCCAGAAGCGTGTATCGTCGTCCGACAATTTGAGTCGATTGTTGAATACATCAGACATATAAGGGCCACTGGGCACCAGAACAGTCTTGAATATCAGCTCAAAGGCCAATCCAATGTCAACCTCAGCAGGGACATCATCTCGTCGGAGGGCGCCAGTTGTGACGACAAAACTCTCCACAAATCGAAGCATGAGTTTGTGGAGGGGATTGGAGGCGAAAGTTTCAAGCATTGGTCGGATAAAGAGGAGGAATCGGCCAAAGAAACCGTTCTCCATGACGGCCAGTTTGAGAGGGAGTGGAACGAAAGAGAATGTCTCGTTCAGGAGTTCGAAGACGAGTTGGGTAATTCTGGGTAAATTGGGCTGCAAGAGGGTAAATATTGAATCGAGAAAACCATCTGGACCGTGAGTGGGGGTTGGAATCAGATCAAGGAGAACTTGAACAGACGAGAAACTATCTGGCGAGACTGGTTGGAGATATTGGAGGAGAAAGCAGGCATATTCCTGAAAAGTATCGGTCATAATGTATCCATCTCGGAGAAATTGGACTAGGGATTGGGAATACTTGGACGCTTCAGAGATTGTGAGTTTGTTCTTGAAGGTGATGGATGCGAATGAGGGAGGTGATGTAAACGGCCAAAAACGTCGACACACGGCAGAGGGGAACATCGTGTCGATGGAACTCATCTTGGAGGAGTTTGCGTTTCGACTGAGCGTCTTTTCAATGATCGAACCACAATCTCATGGAGTACACGCAATGAATAGAAAAGAACGACAGACCGCAAGAGGGAGTTCAATGGAATCATTATTAACCCATGTTGAATTTGATGATTACTACCGAGATGAGTATTCTCAATGAAATGATGTGAACAATGAATTCAATCAGTATGTTAGCGACGAAAATAAAAGCGACGGAGTGACCAGCATCAGAATCATCATCCTAAAGGAGTCGATTGTTCAAATTCGCTCCATGGAATTGCATCATTTCCTTGGCACGTTTCTTGCGATAGGGGACAAGGCCAGGAAGTGAATTTGTGAAGAAGATGACGGCCAGAACATCCTGCCAGCCTTCCTCCAGAAAGAATCGATTTTTTCGTCGAAGGATCTTCTTTTTTGCTCTTTCATCGCCAGAATAGCGCGCTTGACGGAGGAAGAGATCGATGATGTTCTCGAAACTAAAGAGAGAGTTGTCATCCAACAATCCATCGATAATGCGAGCGTAGAATCCAGTCCTGCTGAGACATTGAGCAATCACTGGCTGTTCACACAATCTGCCAAGTGTGATGAACACAGCCCCACGTTTCATACTTCCTTCATAAAGTAGTGTTTCGTGGTGGAGGTTATAGGTGGTGATCATGTTGATGGATGGAGTCATCAACCGTTCGAGTTGCGAGAGAGTCAGTCGAGCGGCACAGTGAGATATTTGAGGTACGATGTCAATGGCATATTTGAGGAGTTGGGATGAGGCTGAGTGGAACGAGACACTGTTCTCGTGGATGGTTGGCATCACAACACCAACTGTCGCCAGATCCACATCGTCCCACTCGTCGAATGTTGGCTGAAGTGTCTTTGGCTTCGGCCAGAGGAGACAGTTGATGGGACGAAGTTGGAAATAGTCGAAGGGGAGAGAGAGGAGTGAGTTGAGTGCGTGGAAGTATTGTTCGGTTGATCTCCCAGCTTTTCTGAACAATTCCGGAAGATACACATATTCGAGTTGGTTCGTGTGGAACGCGCAGATCCGAAGGATGGTATCGTCGTCGATGGGAGAGTCGGTTTCGATCAGAGCAACAATTCTGTCCACAACATTCATGATCTCGTCGTCGGTGACATGACAGGCAAGTTCAGATGTGAGGATGAAGGGCGGAGTTGACGACAAGAGGGCAGATTCATCCATCTCATTCCTCAATTTCTCTCGAAACGGTTTCGTCACACTGTTTTCAAAGTCTGGTCCAAAGAAATCTGTGAAGAAGTCAAGGATGGGGTTGGGACAGTATTGTGTTATCAAGATGAATGGATGGAGTGAGAGAAGGACAATGTAATCTCTCGTCTTTTGGTGGAATGATTGACAGATTTCGTCCAACTCGCTTCGAATTTGGTCATGCTCTTTTGATTGTGCAAATTTTCGGATTTTGTCGAGATAGTCCTGCATCACGCTGATGAGTTCTGTGTGGAGAGGGAGGAATTCAGTTGTGAATGGCAACTTCGAAGGAGTGATCGCATCGAACAATTTGGCGAACCAGCCAATTTGTAAGTCCATCAGGAGAGTCGAAGGATCGATCATACAGAATAATCGATGAAAGCGCATGAGAATTTCAGCGGCGTAGTGTGGTCGAGTGGGGATGAGAGCGCTGATGAACGATGTGGGAAGTTCCAACGTCGCTTGGACTTTGCCATCCACTTCGAGTGAGGATGTTCCATCTCGCTGGAGCACTGCTTTCACACCACCCGGACGATTGGACATGAATAACAGAAACACTTCGACACTTAAATCGGACAAGTGTCTTCCCTCGCTCAGCCGAACAAGAATACTCGCAAATGTCTCCACCCAGCCGAGTTCATTCGTCCTTTTCCGTTCACCAAAGAGAAGCTGGTGCAGTGTTTCCCGTTTTGTGTCATTATCCAACAATGAGGCAAGTTCTTCGGTCATAGTCTTTCATAGCTCATCGAAAATGGGCTCAAGGTTACATTGGCATGAACCATATGGAAAATAAGTGATGTTGTTGTCATAAGTCTCCATCTTCGACAAGAGCGAGATTCCAGAGGGATAATCAGGAGGACAAGCTGGAGAAGCGATGAGATGCCGCAAATAGTTGCAGAATGGTTTGAAAATGAGATCAACGTGTTTTGTTGAGATTGTTTCGTGACCGAAGGAGTACGGCGGACAGTCGAAGAATTTGTCCACAATCGATGTGATGTGGCGGTGGAATTCGATTGTTGTTCCATTAATTGGTATTTCGTGGGGTTTCAGGCTTTCGAAGAGTTCAGGCAACATGCCTGTGTATGCCATTGCGAGGGTGAAGTTAGGTGATGACCTCGATATGCCAACGTCGAAAAAGGAGAGAGCGGCGGTTCGGAGCTTGTCAGATGGATGACAAACCAGTTTGATGAGAGCAGAAGTCAGTTTTGTTTGGCATTGGACCTCTTCAGAGAATATGGTTTCAAGGAGATGTTGGTGGGGATATTCGCGATATTTGATGTGTATGGTTGTGTATTCCAGGAAGTTGACGGCATGAAAAACTTCGATTGATGCCAGGTTCATTTTGGAGTTGACTTGGTCGAAAAGCGAGAGACACCCTTGCTGCAAATCATCCAACGTGATTGAATCCTGCAAGACCAATCGCCAATCTGAGGTGGTGGAGGTGGGAAGACTGATCTCGTCGCCCTCCAGATGTGCTTGTTCCAACATTGGTTCGACACTGATTCGCTTTTGTTTCAGTTCGTTCGGCAGAATTCGCTTTGAAACACGAACATAGTGCCGATCATTGACAGTAATTGTGACTACATCAGTTGCGGATGAGATTGAATGTAGATCAAGCGAGGATTCGTTGTCGTTTTCAATGGTGTTCTGAATTGTTGAATCAACGATCTGTGCTTCCGAAATCGAAGATAGAGCACTTTGTGTCCGAGTATCTGATTGTGTTTTGCTGTGCTTTCTCCCTAATTTATGCTTGGGAGGCATGACAGATGGATCTGCCCAAGAAGTCCAACATGTCCATTCGCATCACACTTATTCACACGATCACTAGAGTGACGCCAGAGTGTCTCTAGAAAACCGCAAGAAGAGGTGTCATAAGGCAGTGTGATGATATGGTAATCACGAAAATTTGAGAACAAAGGAAGAAGCTGTCACAACCGAAAGGCACAATCCGTAATGTTCTCTTTGAGGAGCTCTCTTACCAGTCGCTCCTCACAAACCTTAGCTCCCACTCCATTGAGATAAGGTCCATGAAGTGGCCCACAGGTCCTTTCAAAACAAATTGATCCAACTATCCCTGGTTTTTGGTTCATGCCACGCATTGAACACCAACGAATGATCCCTAATCACATGCCTTTTGGCATCGTGCAAGTTATTATTCAAGAATTCAAGATTTTCGGTGACAGTGATTCAGTCGACTCTACCTTGGCTCCGAATCGTTTTATGACATCCGTCTCGCACACCACTCAATAATCCAGTACGCAATCAACATATCAGACTTCACCGAAAATGGAAACAGTCACTAGAAAGCACGAAACAGTGCTCACAATGTCGGAGAAAGAATCATCAAGTTCATCTTCCTCAAGTGATTACAGGCATAGTGCATCTGCATACGACACTATTCAATGGAAGAAGAAATGCAACAAAGTTAACAGAAGCGAAGATATACCATATTTCACCGAAATATCTCCACCATCAAGATGAAGGTAACTCTCTGTGGGAACCCTCACATCGCGGGGAGTTATTCTAGAATTCATGGCTGATCGGTTGATAACATCCGAATGCGGAAATAAGCGGGCGGTACCCTTGAATTGAACTCTCACAGCTGTTGTTGCGAATGACGAGAACTGTGACGTCTTACAGGTCCGGCTCACCATAGATACATCACTCAGCGCCTTTCTCAGTTGAGATGACAGCCGACAGACTCAAGAGATTCGAAGCAGGACATTTTTCCATGTCGAAGTGACATCAAGCCTTTTCCACCCGTCTCTCAGATCTCATCAGTCTTGTGGGGCAGAGGCTCATTCTGGGAGATATTCGAGGCAGTTGCACATCTTCCGGTAACGTTCATGACATCACTACACCCTGAAGGAGTTCCCTGAGTCGCCCAACTCCTTGTCCGATGTACATGAGTGCAACCTCGTCATGTGGAACCCAAGTATCATCATATGTCAAGGATTAGTCAAGAATCGTCCTGTCTTCATAAAGGCGGTCCGTACATCGTATCTCTAGCCCAGTTGACAGTACAAGTTTTGCCAAGTATTTCATCGATAAGAATCATTACACTCGGTGTGACTCAGGAACTTAACCGTGGAATCATCAAATAGAAGTGGTGAACACCACCGAAATTGGGATCGACCAGGCGAGGAAGGAGTTAATTGTCTTCATCCTCTGAACACCGTCCACATTCGGATGAGGGTGGTTTTGACGTTGACGAACAGGGTTACAAAGTGATGGGCAACGTCGAATACGTATTCAGCAGCATAAAATCGACGACACAGACGTCTGGGAGAGCACATCCTAACAGTTCTACAAGAATAGAATATATTTCCGCAGACGACCAGACCCGGTTTGTTTATGATAGATGTGGGGTAAGCAACCACAAATCCTGTCGGGAAGGATTTGAGACAGGAATATCCCTAACCAAGGCGAATACGACTGACGCTTGTTTTAGTACATCGAAGTGGACTCGATGATGAGCTAAGAGGGAAGAACATCAAACTGATGCAGTTCTACAAGAATAGAACCAATTCGCGACGGATAACCCGATTCGCATTGTCCACAGCGTATTCACAGATCAACATGCCCATCTCCTAACCACCACCTCATCACCCTCTCCCCAAACACAAGTAGCTCTGTAGCGCTCATAAAGTTGTTTCCACTCCCCACATTACAGTTCAGACCAGCTTTTCTGCCTCCTAACCACCGCACAGAAACCGAGTGGAGTTTGGATGTCCCCTTCAACCCATCCGCCTTCCAACAGTCTTGAAACTATTCAACCCGCAGAATCACATGTTCCCTCTATCCTACTCTCGTCCGGGAACGTTCTTGGGGAACATGACGCAGAAGAACAATGTTAATCGTCGGAAGGAGCGTGAATTCCGAGAGGATGATAGAATCCAATCCACTCACTGTCGCTGAACAGGGAGACACATTCGGTGGAGTGAGTCAGAAGTCGTTGGAATCTCTCCGTTGTCAAGAGGCGGTTCAATCGTGCGAGATTCGGAGCAGAATGAATCGAAGAAGAGGAGGGAACAGTACAACCTCCGCATCAAGAATATCTCAGGTTCACAGTATCGTCATCAAAGTTTACGTCATCACTCAGCCAGGTCGAAGCAGTGAAGACCAACAATGGGGATGGGGAGTCGTTGGTGTCTGCGAAGCCGTTGGAATTGGAAGAGCGAATGAAGCGAATCCAGAATTACGAATGGCCCTTTCTCTGTTCAACGTGGAAGAGAAAGTCGACAAACTTCTCATCATCATTTGGAAGCTCTCTCTTCAGCGCGTTGAATCGTTCCACCATCCCGGCCAGCTCTATTCCAACGTTTGGCAAGCAGAACGACGAGCAGCAACTCCATCTTTATGCTCTTCAAATACATTCACAAGACCAGACTCCATCCAGTCATCTCCTCCCTTCCCCTAATTCAACTCCATCCAGGATTGCGCCGAATATAGGCGAAGTAATGACACAAAACTTCTCTTCCGTTCATCCTCTAACCGTTCTCCTCGGGCGAGAACTTGGATTTAGGCGAGTGAACATCAAGGATTTTCCGGATGGAATGGTCCACGAACAGGTACCAGGAATGAAGATTGAGAAGCTCCGAGTCGAAGTCGTTGATGAAGGTGCGACTGGAAGTATAAGAGATCCTTCCTCACTCTCACAGCTGCAGAATCGTTTCAACTGGAAGGGATACAAGCTTGCATTCGATGAAGCCTTCCACCACATCTCGAGTCGAACTAAACTCGATGGTTTATTCTAGAAATCATTGAGCGAAACGTTCTGGAAGCATGAAGGTCAGCAGAGATTCGCCAGGTGACGGGACTCCAGACAATCGTCTATTTACGGAAACAAGCATCGAGACTCGGTCCCCCTTCAGCGCATGATAATGAACAAGACAATAGCGTTGAAGAGATCGGAGTTCAAACAAGAAGCAACCACTCAGTGATTGTGGATTTAGATCTTTCTTCAGATCGGCATCTCTTCTCTCTCACACGTCCACACCATCTCAATCAACAGTGTTGATCGTATCCCAGCCCATGATGAGTTTATCCAGCGTCGCCCCTTGGCGATGACCACATTCATCCCATATCTTCTCTCTCTCGATATTCTCGTTCAGATCGTCCTCAGCAGACGACAGACTCTCCATTTCCTAATCTCGAGGTTCTCACTTAATCGACAGCCGTTCCCGCCAAGCAATCAACCGCGTGTCGCTTTGGCGCGCTTCTGCCACTCCACAGCACAAGACGAACGTGGCTGAATCTGGAAACGAGCGAAGCTCATTCATCGACGAACCAGTCATTATATCTCCGCATCCAAAGTATCATGGGTATCCATGGACGAATATTGAACGTGGTAGATGCACACGACCTCATCGGTCACCATTCAGTGTTTCAGATGGTCGTGATCCAACTCATGTCAGCGAAAGGGCACAAAGCCGCTCAACCGCCACATATCCTCTCTTCGCACGACACTTGCTGTTCGATGGCTGGTTTTCAGTTCTCGTCAACTTACTATTCGAATGTTGTGTCATCCACGAACAAGACGAGGGGAATACCGCAGGAGAACTCTCGTCAGCTCATCCAGAAACTTCTCGAAAACAAACTCAGTGCAACAAAGTGGGATGATCTCTCGCTTGAGATCCTTCCACTCGTAATTGGAATGCAGTTCGTCCGACAACTTCGTGAAGGTCACGACCTCGAAACGCAGCTTCTATTCCACCAGCAGCCATCGGAAGATGACAACATCATCACGTCGATGATCGAATATCTGCATTATCTCTCCCAGTTCCTCACGAATGTCCTCAATCAGCGGTAGACTGAGAAGAATACACTTTCCGATTGTCTGGGACGAGATAGGTCATGCATGTCACGATCTTCACGCGTGCCTTGACTGGAACCATCAACAAAGACTCACATATTGGCAGTCGACACAGCTTTCCCTGTCTCGATTGATACTGCCACACCGTTCGAACTGTAAGTGAGTGGTCCAGCCTCGTCAGCCAAGTCGTATTTGGTTGTACACTGTCAGATCCGTCACTGAATCAGGAGGGACCACACCAAATCACGATGACAGCCACGGATCGTGGAGTCACGGTCCAACAATGCAGTCATCATGTTCCACATCGATGGGTGATTCACTCAACAGATATGCCTTTTCATTTTATTCAACTCTCTGTTTCGTCTGTTCGTTCGATAGTAATCGCTGTTCTGTTCAACTCTCAATGGAGTGGGAGCTAAGGTTTGTGAGGAGCGACTGGTAAGAGAGCTCCTCTTACACAAACCGAAGCTCCCACGAGTTTCCCAACCTGTCATCCTGATTTGCCCGGCCCCTGTTGCCTTTGCTCCCATTCCCGTCGCGCAAGCGGCAGTTTCTTCGATCATTGGTACGCCCTGATTGAAGAAAAAGAAGTGATATTGCTTATAAATGTAATTAAATTGGATCATTATTATTGTTGAATTACCATTTGTCCCTCAGGACCTGTGGGCCACTTCATGGACCTTATCTCAATGGAGTGGGAGCTTCGGTTTGTGTAAGATGATCAATAGTTGATTTTAATTCATGAATCCCACACCGACATTGACTATATCAAGATCTCAACTCCACCTCCATCCACATCGCCGTCTCCGCCAACACCACAAACTCCACGAACGAATGGTGTGTGCGTCTGCAGTTTGTGGATGGAGTGGCCGGCATGTCCACGTTTGTCGGAACCGAGTCGCTTGTTGTGCAGGCTGCCAAGCCCAAGAGGACGCTTCTGATTGTTGGGATTGTGGGAAGTGTGTGTGGAGTGCTGGTGGTGGGTGGGGTTGTGGCGGGTGTTGTGGTGTGTGCGGTGTGTCGGCGCAGGAGGGACGAGCGAGCGCAGAAGAAGTGGCTGGCGTTGCTGCATCGGCCGAGTCAGGGCGAGAAGCAGAAGCTCCTTCCGAACAGGGGTAGGTCTAGACTCAGATCCGAAAAAGTCTAGACGCAGATCTGCAGATCGGTCTAGGCGCAGATCTCCAGGTCTACACGCAGATCCGACGTTTCTCTCCTTATTTTCCATTAAACACCTCATTTTATTCTTCCAACACCTCAGTATCGACATCATTTCCTGTTTTTTTTTGGTTTAAGATCACTTTTCAGTGTTTTTTAGTTCAATGTTCAACGAGTCGGACCGATCCTGGGTTGATCAAGTCTACTCCTCGACATAACGTATATCTGCACCTAGCTGAATGTTCACCAGCGAGTGTTTGTTCTTTCAATCATATTCCTTGTTCATTTTCAGAATGACCGTTCCCACGGCTGGATGGTGAGTTTGTCTTTGAGCACTCCGTCTACGAGGATGTGTACATTGATTTGCCTTTCATTCCGTGTCAGCTGATCTTAACGACATATCGGTTTGGTTTTCCGAGTTTTCATCATTTTTTGTTGGTTCTTCATCGATATCTTCTCACTAACACTTTACACAAGTACCAACTCTTCATTCTCATTCTTCTCTTCCTTCATAAATCTTCAGTTTGGTATTTCTTCCCTCTTGGACAGTATCCAAGGACAAAAATGTGTGAAAATCGCTGTTTGCTTGAAGGAGATCACCTCCTTCTCGATCTCGATTCATTCTCCTCAAAAATTGACTTACACCTGTTCTAATCATCCCCTCGTCTAATGTCTTCATAGGTCCGGAAACTCTCGATCCCATTTCCGTCCATTGGAGCCTTCGATGACCAGAAAACTCCCTCATTCATCTCGCTTCGTCTCAAGTGGGGACTATCCTCATTTTTACGGCAGATGAATACCATTCTTTCTCTATTTGTCCCCATCACATCGATCAACACAGTCTTCGCGTTCCAACACCGAACACCACCTTCGCAATTAGGAAAAGACACACTGCAAATTTCACGTGAGAGTTGGGGGCATTTTAATTTGCTCGAAGAATACACAAAGATGTCTATATTCGCATCTCGCAACAACCAATGACAACTGACCAAAGAGAATCTTCGATATGGCCTTTGTGATACGTACCGAATGCTCCTGTGTGTCCCTGCTAATATCAGCGATGATTCTCTCCACAAAATAGCCAACTATCGCTGCAAACACAGATTTCCTCCTCTCTCGTTCCAACACGAAAATTGACGAACTGTCTGTCGCTCTGGGCAGCCTTTGACTGGTCTGTTTGGAAAGGAGAATCCAGACGATCTCAAGATGCTTTCAACAATCGCATCTCTTTCTGTTCGGCTGTCTTGGTCCGGATCAGATCTGAATGACTCACCAATCACTCAATCGAGCGCAAAACCGATCAGATCTCCAAGCTTTCGTTCACACGACGAGATTTCTAGTTCCTATCGCATACAGACTTTTTGGAGAGAACAAACAACTCCACCAGATTCTTCATTGATCGCAAAGGCATATCTCTCGAATTGGACAGATTTCAAGGCCGTAGTTCGCTCCACACAGCCTGCAGATGCTTTAGTGGCTTCTAATTCATTTTTTGAGACAAAGCAAGTCGTATTCAGCTCACAATTTTCGATTTTCCCACACACTCCATCACATGGAAGACCAAACTCGCCACCGCTTCCAATATTCACAACACATCCCTACCCAGGTTGTCACACATCACCTTAATCACCCTTTATTTCGTCATCTCTCCCAAATATCTCCCATTTGAAAGACGCCATCAACGATCCTCTCATGATGCCCCCACATGACAACGGCCTTCAAAATTGTGATCTGTCACCTCACGCACTATCTGGGCCGATAGTCTCATCGCGTATTCCTTATTTCCCTTTCAATTCATCACCGTCGTCGGACACCAAAACGTTGAAACTCATTCTGCGTCTCCTTCGTTGGATCTGTCCGATTCTGAAGAGGAAGACATTTCTCCACATTTATACACCGCGTGGACAACAGCGCCGCTCTTTTTCTTCTGAATTGACTTCACATTGGCAGATCGTTTTCAACTTTGGCTTCGAACCATCATCTCCATCCAGCTCACCCATCCCACTCCCATCATTACGATCACCGACTTGTCTTGGAGGGGAAAAAGGAGCAGGGCAGGTTTTGAAGTCCTTATTAATTGTAGACGCTCGACTCAAAATCTTTGATGTTGAGCATTCGTTTATGAATGTAGACACGACGATAAGCAGAGAGTCTCAAAGTATGCACTTGCCGCAGTCAACAGAGGTTTTTTTTGCCTTTTTCATTGCCTTCGTCAGTTTTTACAAGCACTCGAACATAAGAAGCCCATTCTCCTCCTCGCCATAGCCAGAGCAATCAAGAACGTCGAGTTGTGGGTATGTCATTCTCTTCTCTCCTCACTCTTTCCCGTCGTCAGCTGGCCTCGTCGCCTTCCACTCCGTCGCAGCATTTGATGATCTCTCCTACATTCTCGTAAGGTATGTGAGAACACCAGAAAGACACGAAGAAAAGCGACATCGAACCGGAGCTGCACATCCTCAACACTATTGCTCAGCGGGTGGGGTTCGACAAGCCAGTGGCCGCTGCCCCAAAACGGACGGAGATGCACGATGATCAAACGACAAGGTCTAACGAAGCGGAAAGAGGAGATATCAGCCTGTCGGAACTGTGAAGACGATCCACACATTTCATCTCCCCAGACTTTTGAGTCAGTCACATTTCTCGTCGTGATCATACCCCTTTTTCCATTCTTCAACTCGACCAGAATCCCGTTTCATCAATACCTCTCTTCTTTTGACCCTAATCTATTATTTCATCATTTCACATCATTTATTCTTCTCAAAAGGTTCTATAAGGTGTTGTATCAACGAAACAAAAGAGATCTGCGTGTAGACTTTCAGATCTGCGCCTAGACCGATCTGCAGATCTGCGTCTAGACTTTTCCAGATCTGAGCCTAGACCTACCCTCCGAACAGCACTCCCCTCTCGTTCCAGAGTGCTCAGGTGGCTGCAGCGCTCACCGTGTCTGTGACACAGGGCGCGAGCGGAACGGCTCTGGACGGGGATTCGATGATTCTGCACACTTAGATGTCGTTCAAGAAGAAGAAAGGGGGAAAGAAGAAAAAGAAGAAAATTGGGTCTGTGAATGGGAGTATTAATTCTGTTCCGTATGATTGAGTTTTTCTTGATTTGTTCACTTCATGGTGTCAATAATCTCCTGTGCTGTTCATGTTTCCTGATACAATGCAGCCATGGACAAAAGTTTACGGGCACCCTTGTTCGCGTTTATGAACAATCACTTTTTTCTAGTTTTTTAACAAACACTTCAAAACAATGAAAGAATGTTATTTCTCTAATATATTGCAATAATAGTCTGTTGAACGTAGTCGATTTAACCCGCAACTCCGGATTAACCCACACCCTGGATCTGGGACCCAGAATTCGGATATATTCGAAATTGCATCGTTATTTTGCCGTTATTTCATATTATTTCATAGGAATCTGTTCTGGAGAACGCTTAATCTCATGAAATGAACAAGAAAAGAGGGTTGATCAAGATCTCAACACAAAAATGAAACGAAATGGGAATCGAACTTTTGGAAAGGATATTTCGACATTTGGCGATGCTGAGATGACGGGAGGTGTCAGCTGGGCCCGAATGAGTGAAACAGTCGAGTTGAGAATAGTGAGTGCTCGAGAGATGAGTGGAGTGAAGGCGGAAGGAGGGCAGAGTGGGCGAGATGGTGAAAGGAGGGCAGAGTGGGCGACAGGGCGGAAGGAGGGCAGAGTGGACGACAGGGCGGAAGGAGGGCAGAGTGGACGACAGGGCGGAAGGAGGGCAGAGTGGACGACAGGGCGGAAGGAGGGCAGAGTGGACGACAGGGTTGAAGGAGGGCAGAGTGGGCGAGATGTTTCAACGAATGATTCGAGCTCGTCCTGCGAGTTGTGTGAGGGCTCCTGAAATGGTTGCACAGCAAAAGAATCGTTGAGATCGAACGTTTTGAAGGGAGTGAGTCAGTTTTGTTTCTTTTGACCAATCTGATCCGGTCATACCATCATCCTCAGCTTGCTCCTCTGTATTGTAAACTTGACGTGATGGTGTTGATTTCCGTGTTGGGGAGAATGGTGAAAAGCAGGATCCTTGTGAGAGACAGAATCAGTCTCATTCTCAATCAAATCACGTGGTTGGAGTAGCTTCGTAAGAATCTGCTCCATCAGTCCGAGTGGGATATCATTGCATCACAAACTTGTCGAGCAGCCAGATGGGATCGAGTTTGAGAGTATTGGAGAGAGTGTGTCGCTGTCGCTGGTTTGGTGCTTGTCGTGTGAGATCGGATGTGTCCAGAGAGATGAGAAGTCTGAGTTGGATTATTGTTTAAGTGTATTTGGCGAAAGGTTGGCGTGGGAGGATGGAGAAACGTGGACGAGTGACGTTGGCTGAAACAGCGGGACAGACAGGAAGACGCCCAAAAGTTTAGTGTTTTGGTAGGACTGTTGACATAAATTTGAGCAAATGAGGCGATTGTATGAAGTGTGAACGGAGATACGAGGAAGGGATGGTGATGGAGAGTGAATGGGAAGAATTGGAGGGAAGAGTGGTGGTAGGCAGTGTTTAGGACGATGAAGATGAAAGATTTTTTGATGAAAACGAAAGCAATGAGAGAGTGGATTGAATTGTCGCGAATACGAAGAGCCAGACGGAATCGAGTCGAGAGAAGTGCGTATGCTGGACATAAATCGAGATTAGTGGACTCGAGAACGGACGAGTGGATTGAAGGAGAATAATGGAATCCAAGAGATTGAAGAGATCTTGCGATTTCTGCTCAATTTGGGAATTCTGAGGCGTCGACGAGAGGATCGTGGCGGTTGGAGTCTGATGAATATGATGGTTCTTAAAGTCAGCAATGAGGAGCGACAACGTCTGTTGCAGAGAATCCAGGGTGAAAGGGCTGAGTGAAACTTCTGCGGGGCCAGAGGGAGTGACAAGCTGAACATGCTCAGGAAACATGCGGCTTTCATCTATTCTTGTGATCTCCTTCAAAAGTGACGTGCGTTTGCATTTCCGCCGAGATTGCTCGATATCCACGCCCAAGGTATTTCTTGATTCAGGAGATCCCTCCAACGAGAGAAGACTCATCGACTCGGTCACGAGTTCTAGCATCATTTCAATCGTAATTTGATTGGTTTTCCGTCGATTCATATGTATCCGTAAAAGTTTTGGTGACGATGTCCAAAATGATCGGAATGAGGACGAACAGAGCGGACAACTCGAAGCGTGAGCAATTCCTCCCAAAATGCGATTCACGATGCATAATAATCAGTGTTTTGAGAAGGTAGAGAGTATCTCCGATAAATCCTTCATTGATGCTGGATGCTTCCAGACTCACAGCAGCTGAGATCTGGAAGAGTTTGTGTTCAAAACAAGAATCAGCAAATACGTGTTGGGTATTCACAAGAGATGTGAGGGAGATTCGAGTTGAGAGAGAGATTGTTCGTCCGTGAGTATATCAGTTTGTTTTAAGACAGGTGGAGTCATTTTTTTGTACAAAAATTAACCCACAATGAGAACTTTCGAAATGATGAAGTAAAATTTAGAGGTAATCATTTGAATTTAGACTTTAATGATGATTCGTACTTGATTCCGAAAAGATGAACACACAAGTTAACTTCGGTTGTTAGAATATGGAGTTGCGGGTTTTCCCGAAGTTGCGTGTTTATCCGATGATGTTGAAGTGAAAAACATGGTGAGAGATGTGTAAATCTCAATGAAATGATGCAAATAATATATGAGCGTGGAAAAAAATCAAATTTTACTGAATTCAGATTTAGTTGTTGAGTACACATAAGAAAGGTGAATTTATAGATTTCAAGCCTGATCGCGCATGAAATGGCCTTTCTAAGATCAGCACATTTTTGCACACTTTTTATTGCAAAACAAGTTCAAAGACAGGGAAAGGATGGAAAACAACAAAAAAAGAGGTCTCTATGTGAAACAATGGACAAAATACATCCATTAAAGAGAAAAATTGAAAAAACGTGAGATTTCAGAGTTGATCGTGACAACTTCTATGTTTTTATGAAATTGAAAAAAGTTCAGAAATGATGTATTTAGGGATGATAAACGAAGAAAGATAATTTTTTAGGAGAATTACTGCGTCAGTACGATTTTGTGACGCGAGGATTATTTCAATGAGAACTACACAGATTGAAGAGACCTGGGATGAAAATTATGTGGCGGCAACCTACACTGCTCTCCTCTTTCAGGGAGAGGAGAAGTGATCAGTGGAGTGAGTTTCTCCCATGAAAACGATCAGTCTCCTCTCCTCATAGAGATACAGTTGGAGATGTGATGAAAATGAGTGAAAATTTGTTTCGTGATCTCCCCTCTACTAGACTTGTCGACACACCAAACACTCCATCTGATCATCAGAGTGTGGATTCCGTCTCCACCCAATGGATTCCAGTCATTAGCTGTTCGTACGAAGGTTGACGAACATGACACGATCGAAGTCTCTCTACAACTCTTCACAAATAAGCAAATGAAATCATTATCTTCGTTCGCAAGAGCATTGGGAGTGTTTGGTGTGTCGACAAGGCTAGTAGAGGGGAGATCACGAAACAAATTTTCACTCATTTTCATCACATCTCCAACTGTATCTCTATGAGGAGAGGAGACTGATCGTTTTCATGGGAGAAACTCACTCCACTGATCACTTCTCCTCTCCCTGAAAGAGGAGAGCAGTGTAGGTTGCCGCCACATAATTTTCATCCCAGGTCTCTTCAATCTCTCACCATGTTTTTCACTTCAACAGACTATTATTGCAATATATTAGAGAAATAACATTCTTTCATTGTTTTGAAGTGTTTGTTAAAAAACTAGAAAAAAGTGATTGTTCATAAACGCGAACAAGGGTGCCCGTAAACTTTTGTCCGTGACTGATGATATGACAGTTGAAAAGGACTGGAAAGAGCAGCACAGTGACCTTCTCCGATTGTGTGATCTCGGCCCCTGCCACCGCCCAGCTCAACACTCTCCACTTCCCTCCTCTCTTCGAGTTCACCGATTCCGACGTGGAGTTCGATTCGGTGTCGTTCTTCGCATCAACCGAGAATCCCAACCAACTTCCTGTCTTCACAGAGAACCCAATCGTTGTCGGCGTTCAGTTCAGAGCATCCCAATTCATGATGTCGCACTACCGTGTGGACAGACACAAGTTGTTGACGGGTCGTGGCTTCTTCTGACCCGAGAAGTGAAAGCCGAATTGTCAGCCGAGTTCGCGCTGGTTGCTTTCATCTCAAACACGTCCTTCTGCGGAATCAGCAGAATCAACAGCGGGGCGTGTGTGTTGGAGAGTCGTCGGGAGATGGGAAGCGAAGAAACGCAAGCTGAGATCACTCTGTCGAAGTGTTCGATTTCGGAGTGCGAGCTGCGAGGATATGTTCAGCACGGGAACTTGTTGTATTTCTACCGCTCGACAGTGCTGATCAACGGAACGCGGATTGGCATGGATGTACCCTGTAGGGGATCGGGACCCTGTAGGGGATTGAGCAATTATGAGCCATGGAGACAGTATGAGATGGGGGATTATGAAAATTTTCAAACTTCTTTTGGTGTGGCATCTTTGGAGAAATAAATGGAAATATCCGTTTGGAGGAACTTGTGTATTTTCTCAAACACTTTTGATCACATCCCGATCTCACGATCAACCTTGTTTCTTGGTCGACTATACAGAATAAACGAAGAGAAACAGTGAATATATGCGAAATGAAAGGTAATTAGCGACGTTGGTGTCCGTTTGAGGTGATGATAGCCAGTGATGTTGTTGTGGTCTTGATCAAGGATCACGACCATCAATGACTTTGACGAAAAATGAAGTTGAATTTGATGGATGAAATGCAAAAAGAATGAGAATATGAGTGAAATTATAGCTGATAATAGAGTAATTCACACAAAGATGAAAAAAGACATTATCACCGGAGTTGGAATCTCGGTTTTGTTTTCTGTTCACTTCAGAGAGCGGAGTGAGTCGAGAACACCAAGTTAAGCCGTCCCCTACAGAGTTCAAAAATCCCCTACAGAGTCCCTATCCACCCCCTACAGGGTCCCAATCCCCTACAGTCTCCCGATCCCCTACAGGGTACATACATGCCCGCGGATTGAGGGGCAGGGAGGAATGGGAGAGATCGACACACCACATGACAATTCGAAACGGATTCAATCTCATCCATCCATCGCAGAGATCACGGGAGAGATGTGCAGCAAGACAGGCGTGGCTGTCTGGTTCACTCACTCCAAAGCCCGCCTCGAATCGTCCTCCTTCCTTCGCAGCCCGACAGGTGCTGTCCAGCTGACAGGTCGCTCATCGTCGCTTTTCGTGTCGAACGTGTCGTTTGCTGCGAATGGATGGCATCTTCAACACAACCTCGTGTGCACCGGAAGAGGTAACTGTGTTGAGATTGACTCGCTGGATTCTGTGGATGGATTGTCACTGTCAGACCCAATTCGAGCGAACGCGAGTTTGTATTTGTAGACAGAGGAGTGCTGGATGGGTGGGTGGTTCGTTGAGATGGAGTTGCCAACGTCCCTCCTCTACTCCTGTCGAGCATCGTCCTCGCTCCTTCAACGCTGGGGCGATGAGGAGTTCCTGATGATCCGAAGCGATGTGGGGGCCACACTAAATGAGGAGAAGAGAGTCGAGCTTGACAAGCTGAATTGTGTATTCTTCACCAAAACCGATTTTTGAGATAAGAGTTGTGAAATAAGTGTTCCTAATGAAATGACATGAACAATGAATGTGTTAAGGTCCTCGTATGCGACGAAGACGAATGAAACGGAGTGGATGGGATCAGTGAGTGTCATCTCAATGATTTATATGGTTTCAACATTCACACCATGAAATTGCATCATTTCCATGACATGTTCAATTCGATCTCTGACTTGGTTTGAATCCTGCTTCGTGACCAAGAGGAAGTCCAGAACATCTTGCCAGCCTTCCTCCAGAAAGTGTCGACTTATTCGTCGAAGTGTCTTCTTATCCGGCTTTTCATCGGAAGAATGTCGTGCTTGACGGAGAAAGATATCGATGACATATTTGCATTCGGAGAAAAGATCGTCATCGAGCAATCCATTGACAATGCGAGAGAAGAATCCGATCCGGCCGAGACACTGGGCAATCACGCACTGCTCACACAATCTTCTGAGTCCAATGAACACTTCAATTTGATCCTTCCTTCTTCCAGAGCGCGAGGAGAATTGTTGGATGTAGAATTTGAAGAAAAGGTCGATTGAAGGATAAAGAAGTCGTTCGAGCTGCGAGAGATTCAGCCGAGACGCACAGTGCGACAGTTGCGGGAATATTTCGACAGCAAATTTGAGGAGTTGCGACGAGGCAGAGTCAAATGAGATGTGGTTCGCGTGGATGGTTGGCATCACAACACCCACTGTCGAAAGATCCACATCGTCCCACTCGTCGAATGTTGGCTGAAGTGTCTTTGGTTTTGGTTTGAGGAGACAGTTGATGGGACAGAGTGTGAAATAGTCGAAGGGGAGAGAGAGGAGACACTCGAATGCGTAGAAGTATTGTTCGGTTGATCTCCCCGCTTTTCTGAACAATTCCGGAAGATACACACATTTCAGTTGGTTCGTGTGGAACGCGCAGATCCGAAGGATTGTGTCGTCAGAGATGGGAGAGTCGCTTTCGAGCAGAGCAACAATTCTGTCCACAACTTTCATGATCTCTTCGTCAGTGAGGCGACAAACAAGTTCAGATGTGAGGATGAAGAATGGTGATGGCCATGAGAGGGCAGCCTCATCCATTGTCTTCCTCACTTCATCGCGAAAGGGCTTCGTCACGCTGTTTTCGAGGTCTGGTCCAAAGAAATCTGTGAAGAAGTCAAGGATGGGGTTGGGACAGTATTGTGTTATCAAGACGAATGGATGGAGGGAGAGATGGACGAGGTACTCTTTCGTATGTTTGTGGAAAGAGAGACAGATCTCGTCCAAATCGCTTCGAGATGGATCATGCTCTTTCGATTCTGCATATTTTCGCATTCTGCCGAGATACTCCTTCATCACGCGGACGAGTGGTGTGTGGAGAGGAAGGAACTCATTCGTGAATGGCAACTTCGAAGGAGTGACCGCATCGAACAATTTGGAGAACCAGCCAATTTGTAAGTCCATCAGGAGAGTCGCAGGATCGATCAGAGTCACGACCTTATGGAAGTGGATGAGAATGGCAGCGGCGTAGAGTGGCCGAGTGAGGATGAGAGCGCTGATGAACGATGTGGGAAGTTCCAACGTTGCTTGAACTTTGCCGTCCACTTCGATTGAGAATGTTCCGCCTGGCTGGAGCACAGATTTCACACCACCCGGTCGATTTGACATGAATAACAAAAAAGCGTGGAGTCCCAAATCGGACAAATGTCTCCCCTCGCTCAGTCGAATAAGAATACTTGGAAATGCCCGCGTCCAGCCGAGTTCGTCCTTCTTTCTCCGTTCACCAAAGAGAAGCTGGTGCAGTGTCTCCCTTGAGGTGGTAAGATCCAATGACGATGCAAGTTCTTCCGTCAAAGTCTTTCTCAGCTCAGAGAAAAAGGGCTCAAGGTCCGGATGGAACAAATTGGTCTGAAAAAATTTGATGTTTTTGTCATAGGTGGTCATCTTCGACAAGAGCGATATTCCAGAGGGATAATCAGGAGGGCAAGCTGGGGAGGCGAGGAGATACCGCAAATAGTTGAAGCATGGTTTGAAATTGAGATCAACGGTTTTTGTTGAGATTTTTTCGTGTTTGAATAAGAATGGCGGACAGTGGAAGAATTTGTCCACAATCGATGTGATGTGGCGGTGGAAATCGATCGTTGTTCGATTTAGTGGCACTTCTTGTGGCTTCAGGCATTTGAAGAGTTGGGGCAACAAACCTGCGGCAGCCACTGCGAGAGTGAAGATCGGTGAAGAACTCGATAGTCCAACGGCGAAGAAGGTGAGAGCAGCTGTTCGGAGCTTGTCAGATGGATGACAAACCAGTTTGATGAGAGCAGACGTCAGTTTTGTTTGGCTTTTTTCCTCCTCAGGGAATATGGTTTCAAGAAGATGTTGGTGGGGATATTCGCGATATCTGGCATGTATAGTTGCGTATTTCAGGAAATGTACGGCGCGAAAAACTTCATTTGGCGTCAGGTTCAATCCGGAGTTGACCTGCTCGAATAGCGAGATACACCCTTGCCGCAGATCCTCTGTTGCAATTGAATCTTGCAAGATCAATCTCCAGTCTGACGTGATGGAGGCAGGAAGACTCATCTCATCACCCTCCAGTTGTACTTTTTCCAACAGTGCTTCGACACTGATTCGCTTTCGCCTCAGTTCGTTCTGCAGAATCTGTTTTGAGACACGAACATAGTGTCAATCATTGGCAGTAATTGTGACTACATCAGTTGCAGATGGGATTGGATGTCGATCAAGCGAGGATTCGTTGTCGTTTTCGATGTTGTTCTGAATTGTTGAATTAACGATGGTTTTGTTCGATTTCGAAGATGGACCACTTTGAATCCGAGTATCTGATTGTGTTTTGCTGTGCTTTCTCCCTAATTTATGCTTGGGAGGCATTTTGGATGGATCTGCCCAAGAAGTCCCTCCATTCCATTCCCGATGTACCAATTCACTGTTTCACTCGAGTGACGTCAGAATTTCTCTCGAAAACCGAAAGACGACGTGCTATAAGATAGTGTGAGGAAATGATAATCACGAAAAGGAGAACAATAAGAGGAGACACACAAATGCGAGAGAAACACCAATCCCAACCAACTTCCTGTCTTCACAGAGAACCCAATCTTCGTCGGCGTTCAGTTCAGAGCATCCCAATTTATGATGTCGCACTGCCGCATGGGGCAGACACAAGTTGTTGACGGGTCGTGGCTTCTTCTGACCCGAGAAGTGAAAGCCGAATTGTCAGCCGAGTTCGCGCTGGTTGCTTTCATCTCAAACACGTCCTTCCGCGGAATCAGCAGAATCAACAGCGGGGCGTGTGTGTTGGAGAGTCGTCGGGAGATGGGAAGCGAAGAAACACAAGCAGAGATCACTCTGTCGAAGTGTTCGATTTCGGAGTGCGAGCTGCGAGGATATGTTCAGCACGGGAACTTGCTGTATTTCTACTGCTCGACAGTGCTGATCAACGGAACGCGGATTGAGGGGCAGGGGGGAGTGGGAGAGATCGTCACACCGCAAGACAATTCCACACGGATTCAATCTCAACCATCCAACACAGAGATCACGGAAGAGATGTGCAGCAAGGCATGTGTGGCTGTCTGGTTCACCCACTCCAAAGCTCGCCTCGAATCGTCCTCCTTCGTTCGCTGTCCGACTGGTTCTGTGCTGTTGACAGGTCGCGCATCGTCGTTTTTCGTATCGAACGTGTCGTTTGCTGCGAATGGCTGGCCTGTTCAACACAACCTCATGTGCACCGGAAGAGGAAACCGAGTTGAGATTGACTCGCTGCATTCAGTGGACGGAGTGTCACTGTCTGACCCAATTCGAGCGAACGTGAGTCCGTGGATGTGGACGGAGGAGTGCTGGATGGACTGGCGGTTCGTTGAGATAGAGTCGTCGTCTTCCCTGCTGTTCATTCCGTCGATGGAAAATGTGTCGAAAGCGATGGGTTTGGAAAGAAGAACACACCCACTCACGACGACTTGACAGACAAAATGAAATAAGTGTTCCCAATGAAATGACATGAACAATGAATGTGTTAAGGACGTCTGTGTGCGACGATGACGAATGCGAAGGAATGGACGGAATGACGAGTGATACACAAATCGGTCAAACTTTTTAAAAATTGACTCCAAGGAACTGCATCATTTCCTTGACATATTCGATTCGATCATTACGATAGAATGTTTCCTTCTTCTTGACGAAGACGAAGTCCACCGCATCCTGCCAGCCTTCCTCCAGAAAGTGGTGTACTGTTCTTTGAAGTGCCCTCCTGTCTGTTCCTTCCTTGCCTGAAGCACGTGCTTGATGGAGAAAGATATCGAGGACAGATTTGCAATCGAAGAAAAGGCGATCATTCAACAATCCATCGACAATGCGAGAGAAGAATCCGAGCCTGCTGAGACACTGGGTAATCACGTGCTTCTCACTCAATCTGTACAGATTGACGAATCCATGCTCACATAGCTGTCTTTCTTCATATGTTGATGGACACAGTCGGAGATAGAATGTGCGGAGAAGATCGATGGATGGAGTGAGCAGTTGTTCGAGCTGCGAGAGAGTCAGTCGAGACGCACAGTGCGACAATTGGGGCAGGACTTCAACACCAAATGTGAGGAGTTGTGACGAGGCAGACTTGAAAGAGAGACGGTCCTCGTGGATGGTTGCCATCACAATTCCAACTATCGCCAGATCCACATCGTCCCACTCGTCGAATGTTGGCTGAAGTGTTTTTGGTTTTGGGGTGAGGAGAGAGTTGATGGGATGGAGATCGAAATAGTCGAAGGGGAGAGAGAGGAGAGAGTTGAATGTGTGGAAGCATTGTTCTGTTGATCTTCCTGCCTTTCTGAACAATTCCGGAAGATACACACATTTCAGTTGGTTTGTGTGGAACACGCAGATCCGAAGGATGGTGTCGTCAGAGATGGGAGAGTCGCTTTCGATCAGACCAACAATTCGATCGACAACATTCATGATCTCGTCGCCGGTGAGATGACAGACAAGTTCAGACGTGAGGATGAAGGGTGGTGATGGCGATGAGAGGGCAGATGCATCAATTTCTTTCCTCATTTCAACTCGAAATTGTGTCAGGACCCGCTGTTTGTGAGTAATTCCGAAAAAGTTAGCGAAGAAGTCGAGAATGATGTTGGAGTTGTATTTCGTTTTCAAGGCGAACGGATGGAGTGAGAGATGGATGAGGTAATCTTTCGTGATTTTGCGGAAAGAGAGACAGATCTTGTTCAGGTTTCTTCGAGTTTGGGGACGATCTTTCGATTCTGGATATTCTCGAATCTTCGCAAGATATTCCTTCATCACGTGGACGAGTTGTGTGTGGAGAGGGAGGAATTCATTTGTGAATGGCAGCTTCGAAGGATTGACTGCTTCGAACAACTGTGAGAACCAACCATTTTGGAAGTCCATCAGGAGAGCCGCAGGATCGTACACACTGAATAACCAATGGAAGAGTGAGAGAACGACAGAGGCGTAGTGTGGCCGAGTGGTGACGAGAGAGCTGATGAACGATGTGGGAAGTTCCAACGTTGATTTGACTTTGCCATCCACTTTGAGTGAGAATGTTCCATCCGCTCGGATGATTGGATTTATGGTTTCCGGACAATTTGACAAGAAGCACAGAAACGATTGGAGTCCCAAATCGGAGATTTGTCTCCCCTTCCTCAGCCGAACAAGGATGTTTTCAAATGTATCCACCCAGCCGTGTTCATCTCTTTCTTTGCGTTGACCAAAGAGAAGCTGGTGCAGTGTCTTCCTTGAGGTGGTAAGATCCAACAACGATGCAAGTTCTTCCGTCAGATTCTTTCTCAGCTCAGAGAAAATTGGCTCAAGGCCCGGATGGAAGGAATTACTGTGAAAATAATTGATGTTTCTGGGATAAATCTTCATCTTCGAGAAGAGCGAGATCCCAGAGGGACAATCAGGAGGACAAGCTGGGGAGGCGATGAGATGCTGCAAATAGTTGCAGAATGGTTTGAAATCTGGATTTACGGGTTCAGACGCGGCTATTTTGTGGAGAGTGGCGTAGGATGTGATGGGAGGATGACACACGATCACTCGAGGTAAATCGTCGGTAAAAGTGTCCACAATCGTTGTGACGCGGCGATGGAACTCGATTGTGGTTCCATTAATTGGTATTTCGTGAGGTTTCATGCTTTCGAAGAGTTGGGGCAACATGAGTGTGGTAGCTATCCTAGGAGATAATTGTTTGGAAGATTCCGAGATTTCAGCGTCGAGGAAGGAGAGAGCAGCCGTTCGGAGCGAGACAGATGGATGGGAAACGAGCTTGGTGAGAGCAGACGTCAGTTTCGTTCGACATTGAGACACATCAGGGAATATGGTTTTGAAGAGAGAGTTGTCGGGATATTTGCGATGTTTGATGTGTATGGTTGAGTATTCCAGGAAATGGACGGCGTGAAAAACGTCATTCGGGGTCATTGTCATCCCGGAGTTGACTTGTTTGAAAAGCGAGATACACCCTTGCTGTAGATCATCGGTCGTGATTGAATCTTGTAAGACCAACCGCCAATCTGACGTGGTGAATGTGCGAAGAGTAATCTCACCACCCTCCAGATGCACTTTTTCCAACAATGCATCGACATTCATTCGTTGTCTTTCCAGTTCGTTCTGCCGAATTTGTTTTGAGACACGAATATAGTGTCGATCATTGGCAGTAATTGTGACTACATCAGTTGTAGATGGGATTAAAAGTGAATCAAGTGAAGAATCGTTGTCGTTTTCAATTGTGTTTGGAATCGTTGAATGAACGATGTAATTATCCGATTTCGAAGATAGAGTACTTTGTGTCCCAGTAGTTGATTGTGTTTGGTTCCGTTTCCTCCCTAATTTATGCTTGGGAGGCATGATGGATGGATCTGCCCAAGAAGTCCAACATGTTCATTCGCATCACACTTATTCATACGATCACTTGAGTGATACCAGAGTGTCTCTCGAAAACCGAAAGAATAGGGGACATACGACAGTGTGATGACATGCTAATCACAAAAAGTTGAAAAAGAAAGATGAAGCCAATAATTGTTCAAGAAACAATCAGGTACGTTCACATTTGTGATCAATAGTTGAGTGTTCATCATTCCTCCCACAGGGACATTGTTTATATCCAGATCTCGACTCCACCTCCGTCCACATCTCCATCTCCCCCAACACCACAAACTCCACGAACGAATGGCGTGTGCGTCTGCTGTTTGTGGATGGAGTTGCCGGTATGTCCACGTTTAACGGAACAGAGTCACTTGTTGTGCAGGCTGCCAAGCCCAAGCGGACGCTTCTGATTGTTGGGATTGTGGGAAGTGTGTGTGGAGTGCTGGTGGTGGGTGGGGTTGTGGTGGGTGTTGTGGTGTGTGTGGTGTGTCGGCGCAGGAGGGACGAGAGAGCGCAGAAGAAGTGGCTGGCGTTGCTGTATCGGCCGAGTCAGGGCGAGAAGCAGAAACTCCTTCCGAACAGCACTCCCCTCTCGTTTCAGAGTGCTCAGGTGACTGCAGCGTTCACCGTGTCTGTGACTCAGGGCGCGATTGTGACGGCACTCGAATGCGTGGAAGTATTGTTCCGTTGATCTCCCCGCTTTCCTGAACAAGTCGGGAAGATACACAGATTGGAGCTTCATTTCGTGGAACGCGCAGATCCGAAGGATCGTGTCGTCAGAGAGGGGAGAGTCGCTTTCGAGCAGAGCAACAATTCTGTCCACAATGTTCATGATCTCGTTGTCGGTGAGACGGCAGACAAGGTCAGATGTGAGGATGAAGAGTGGCGATGACAACGAGAGTGCAGCCTCATCCATTGTCCTCCGCACTTCATCGCGAAATGGCTTCGTCACGCTGTTTTCGAAGTCTGGTCCAAAGAAATCAATGAAGAAGTCAAGGATGGGGTTGGGACAGTATTGCGTTATCAAGACGAATGGATGGAGGGAGAGATGGACGAGGTACTCTTTCGTATGTTTGTGGAAAGAGAGGCAGATCTCGTCCAAATCGCTTCGAATCTGGTCATGCTCTTTCGATTTGGTATATTTTTGGATTCCGTCGATATAGTCCTTCATCACACGCATGAGTTGTGTGTGGAGAGGAAGGAACTCATTTGAGAAGGGTAACTTCGATGGATTGACTGCTCCGAACAATTTGGAGAACCAACCAATGTTTAAGTCCATCAAGAGAGCCGCAGGATCGATCAGAGTCACGACCTTATGGAAGTGGATGAGAATGGCAGCGGCGTAGTGTGGTCGAGTGGGGATGAGAGCGTTGATGAACGAGATGGGAAGTTCTAACGTTGCTTGAACTTTGCCATCCACTTCGAGTGAGGATGTTCCATCTGGCTGGAGCACTGGTTTCACACCATTCGGTCGATTGGACATGAATAACAGAAACGCTTCGAGTCCCAAATCGGACAAGTGTCTCCCCTCGCTCAGTCGAACAAGGATACGCGCAAATGTCTCCACCCAGCCGAGTTCGTCCGTCCTTCTCCATTTGCCAAAGAGAAGCTCGTGCAGTGTGTCCCTTGTTGTGTCATTATCCAACAACGAGGCAAGTTCATCCTTCATGGTCTCTCTCAGCTCAGACAAAATGGGTTCAAGATCTGGATGGAAGGAAGTTCTGTGAAAATACTTGATGTTTTTGCTATATATGGTCGTCTTCGATAAGAGCGAGATCCCAGAGGGACAATCAGGAGGGCAAGCTGGGGAGGCGATGAAATGCCGCAAATAGTTGCAGAATGGTTTGAAAACAAGATCAACGGTTTTCGATCGGGTTTTTTCGTGTTCGAAGACGAATGGTGGACAGCGGAAGAATTTGTCCACAATCGATGTGATGTGGCGGTGGAAGTCGACAGTTGTTCGATTTAGTGGTATGTCTTGTGGTTTCAGGCATTTGAAGAGTTGGGGCATCAAACCTGTGTATGCCATTGCGAGGGTGAAGTTAGGTGATGACCTCGAGATGCCAACGTCGAAGAAGGTGAGAGCGGCTGCTCTGAGCTTGTTAGATGGATGCGAAACCAGTTTGACGAGAGCAGACATCAGTTTTGTCTGGTCGTCTTCATCTTCAGTGAATATGGTGTCGAGGATCTTGTTAAGGGGATATTCTCGATATTTCATGTGAATGGTTGCGTATTCCAGGAAATGGACGGCATGAAAAAGTTCATTTAGAGTAAATTTCTTTCCGGAGTTGACTTGTTCGAATAGCGAGATACACCCTTGCTGTAGATCATCGGTCGTGATTGAATCTTGTAAGACCAACCGCCAATCTGACGTGGTGAATGTGCGAAGAGAGATATCATCACCCTCCAGATGCACTTTTCTCAACAGTGCTTCGACATTCATTCGCTTTCTTTTCAGTTCGTTCTGCAGAATCTGTTTTGAGACACGAATATAGTGCCGATCATTGGCATTAATGGTGACTACATCAGTTGCGGATGGGATTGAACGTAGATCAAGCGAGGATTCGTTGTCGTTTTCAATTGTGTTTGGAATCGTTGAATGAACGATGTGTGCATCCGAAGTCGAAGATACAGCACTTTGTATCTCAGTATTTGATTGTGTTTGGTTCCGTTTCCTCCCTAATTTATGCTTGGGAGGCATGATGGATGGATCTGCCCAAGAAGTCCAACATGTTCATTCGCATCACACTTATTCATACGATCACTTGAGTGATTCCAGAGTGTCTCTCGAAAACCGAAAGAAGAGGGGACATACGACAGTGTGATGACATGGTAATCACGAAAAGGTGAGAAATAGGATAAGGCAAACGAAAGCGAAAGAAACACTACTGCGAGTCCCAACCAACTTCCTGTCTTCACAGAGAACCCAATCTTCATCGGCGTTCAGTTCAGAGCATCCCAATTTATGATGTCGCACTGTCGCGTGGGACAGACACAAGTTGTGGATGGGTCGTGGCTTCTTCTGACACGAGAAGTGAAAGCCGAATTGTCAGCCGAGTTCGCGCTGGTTGCCTTCATCTCTAACACGTCCTTCCGCGGAATCAGCAGAATCAACAGCGGGGCGTGTGTGTTGGAGAGTCGTCGGGAGATGGGAAGCGAAGAAACACAAGCCGAGATCACTCTGTCGAAGTGTTCGATTTCGGAGTGCGAGCTGTGAGGATATGTTCAACACGGGAACTTGCTGGACTTCGACCGCTCGACAGTGCTGATCAACGGAACGCGGATTGAGGGGCAGGGAGGAGTGGGAGAGATCGTCACACCGCAAAACAATTCGACACGGATTCAATCTCAACCATCCAACACAGAGATCACGGAAGAGATGTGCAGCAAGGCAGGTGTGGCTGTCTGGTTCACACACTCCGAAGCGCGCCTCGAATCGTCCTCCTTCGTTCGCTGTCCGACAGGCGCTGTCCAGCTGACAGGTCGCTCTTCTTCGCTTTTCGTGTCGAACGTGTCGTTTGCTGCGAAAGGCTAGCCTGTGCAACACAACCTCGTGTGCACTGGAAAGGGGAAACCGCGTTGAGATTGACTCGCTGCATTGTGTGGACGGAGTGTCACTGTCTGAGCTAATTCGCGCGAACGTGAGTCCGTGGATGTGGACGGAGTAGTGGTTGATGGGCGGGCGGTTCTTTGAGATGGAGTCGATGTCTTCGCTGCTGTTCATTCCGTCGAACGTCGTCCTCGCTCCTTCAACACTTGTCTGTCAGCAGAAGCTGAAAGATTTGAAGGGTTGGATGGAGTCGATGATGGTTCCGCCACATCCAGAGTCGAACATGTCAGACTGAACTGTGTATTCTTCACACAAACCGATTTTTGTGATAACTGTTGTGAAATAAGTGTTCCTAATGAAATGACATGAACAATGAATGTGTTAAAGACGTCTGCGTGCGACGAAGACGAATGCAACGGAGTGAATAGCATCAGTGAGTGTCATCTCAATGGATTCGTCTTTTCAAATTCGTTCCAAGGACTTGCATCATTTCCATGGCATCCTCAATTCGATATCTAACATGGTTTGAATCCTGCTTCGTGACGAAGAGGAAGTCCAGAACATCCTGCCAGCCTTCCTCCAGAAAATGTCGACTTATTCGCTGAAGTGTCTTTCGGTCTCTTCTTTCATTTTCAGTCTTTCGTGCTTGATGGATGAAGATTCCGAGGACACATTTGCATTCGAAGAAAAGATCGTCATCGACATTGACTATATCAAGATCTCAACTCCACCTCCATCCACATCGCCATCTCCGGGTAAGTCTAGACTCAGATCCGAAAAAGTCTAGACGCAGATCTGCAGATCGGTCTAGGCGCAGATCTCGAAGTCTACACGCAGATCTGGTTCCCAAAGCACTTCTAAGCTTTTTTCTTACGAATGTGTCATGAAAACGAGAAAAAGATTAAGGTGTTATTGAGAAAAAGTGTAAATAGAATGTGAAATACAATGCTGTGAGTCTCTTGACGATGAACACGATTTTATGGGCAGCTATTCTCCTGTTTCTCGACTCTAGATTCGTTTCGGAACAAACGGCCAACGTCATGTGCATTAGACTCCTAAAAACCCTGCAGGAACAGTCAGAAAATGACAATGATCTCTTCTCTCACAAGTTTGTCATTTAATTGTTCACGCCACTCCAGATCCAATTCAAGCCAAGTTGTGCAATGTTAATGTGCATTTTAGGCAATTATTTAGACTGCTCAGTCGCTTTTCTTCAATGGTTAAGCCAAGCCTCGATTAGTACTTAGAATTCGAAGCTTGTCTTCTCGATGACATGATATTCGGGAAACTGGAAGGAGACCACAAGTACAATTTACTCGCACAACATATTTAAAAACTGTTCGACAAGTACTTTCTTTGGGAGACGCCAGACCATCTCAAGGCAGAACTCTCGCCATGCGACGTTGAGTTGTCTGGAGAATGAGGGGTTGCGAAGATTACGGCTGGAAAAGACAGAAGAAAAGAGATTGACCCTCAAATATGATGTGATCTCAGTGTGACGAGAACAACAAATGTCTCCTCGAGCCAACTGAACGGCGCAACTCAGAACAAGTCCGAAACATCCTCCAAACCCTTTTTGGGATGATATTGCGATGACAAAGATGCATCAAGGGGTAAATGATGGAGCGGGGGATGTGCGAACAGCATGTCCTCCTCATCAGACAACGCAGGTCAGATCCTGAACACGACGATCTGAATTCGATGCGTTTCAAGCAGGAAAAACGAATTTGAGGACAGTGCAAGTGTGAATAGAGCGAGAGAAGCAAGTACAGCGAAGGAGGGGAAAAGGAGTGGCGCGTCCAGGGAGGATGTTCGGACCAGTCACGGACGCAGCAGCTGGAGGTCAGGAAGGAGAAAAAGGAGGAGGGAAAGTTAGTTGTGGTGCTGCGATAGAGGGCGAGTGACATTGGATGGAACACTCCTTCAGAAAAATACCCTTCCACTCCGACCCTCGCACCTCGTCTCGTTGGCTGAGCCCTCTCACAGCGGCCTGTCTGCAAACACTGATCTGCCTTCTCACAGTTGATCCCACCCTTCCCTCCCCTTCACTCCCGATGACCAGGGCAACATCTTCAATATCAATTTCCATCCTGCACGCACTCAAACTCCTATTCACCAATTCCGAGATCGTAGGACCAAGTGAACGCTCGCTCATCGAACAGTTTGTGGACGAGGACGGCGTCATCATTCTGTACCGATTGTACTGCATCGTGTTCTCTCCGCTGCTCGTCGGGTATTTGGATGTCTTGACGCAGCGTCAGACAAATTCGGACATCCTCAAGACACCCTTCTCGCACCCATTCCTCGCTAGCTTCACGTCGACGCTCTTCCACCTCCTATCCTTCGTCATGTTGTCCTACGAGACCATCACCAAGCAGCAGACACTGTCGTTCTCGAAGGGACACAAATCGACAGGTCCGCTGGGGAAGGAATTCAAGTCGAAGTTTGATCTTCCGTTCGTCTTCAAGAGCCCGACGAACAGCCACAAGGCTCAATCAGCGTCAGAATCCTTAACCCTCGGTAGAGACTGCTCGGACCAGTCCAACAGCAAGCCCGCCATTGCGACTGTTCAATCCGCGCCAGTCACTCCGAATGAGCATCGTCCGCCAGCCCACTCCTGCCACTCCGCAACAATTCACCGCAGGACGAAGCACACCTCCGCTGGACGACAGCCTCCCCGAAGAGATCTCAGGCGACATGAGGCTCGCGTTTGTCCAACATCCAGCCACACGCTTCGAAAGCGACGACTCCGATCCCGAACCGCCTCCTCCGCCGGAGAATGAGGAGTGGGAGTCTGATGTGCTGCTTCATTCGCCGCCGCAGACGATGCCGACACTCACGCAGCGGCGACGGCGGATGTTCCTCGTGTCTGTGCAGATCATCACACACTCGCTGTCCCTCCTCATCCCGCCTGTCTGCGATGACTTCATGCAGCTGCTCAACTTGGGCACGAATCGAGCATCGCCGAACGAGAAAGCGAGCGAGGAACGAATTGTCGATCCAACACAGATTCCCAACCCAAGCACGCTCTCCGTCGCCCTCGACTCAACGCAGCAATTCACGTTCGACATGAGTACTGCTGGGACAAGATACAACGTCGAACACGACGCTGCGTTCTTGATGCTTCTCAACGAAGCATTCCATAGAACATCATTCAATCTTACGCCGAATCCACAGCGAATGGAAACAATGCTGATTATAGACGGACGCAACCCTCTTCTGAACTAAATCTCGAACGACGCCATCAACGAGGCCGAAGCAAAAGCAGTGAAGACGAAGACGTCGTCGGGTCTGCTGAACATCTCCCCGTTCCCGATGACTCTCCCCTCCCGCCCATGTCCATCTCGTTCGGAGGGTCGAAGGAGCAGGCCTTCCCCGAAAGCGTCACGAAGCCGATGCACGACCTGTCGTCGATGTTGACCATCCGAACACCGTCGCTCTCGCCTTCGAAGCCATGCGAGCTCTCCACGTCAACTCCATTCCGGAGATCCCGCGTGCCTTCAAGACGCAGCTGGTGAAGAACAGCGGCAACTTCTACGCGTGGCATGTGGGACAGGACGAGACTGCGAAGACGAAATTCCCAATCAGAAAGGGGAAACTGCAATTAGAGGCCGATCGACTGGGCACGCACGCCCAACTTTGCTGAATGCAGCAGGAGTGGTTTGACGAGTATGAGGGAGACGAGGCTGATTGAGTTCACACCATCCTTCGGAGTTGGAAAGGAGACAACACCGGACTCATCATCCAGTTACTGGGAGCTGTTACTATTGTCTTTTTTGGAGACATGAACCGTTTTACCTGTGTTCTTTCTGAAGATGTTTCAGAAAAGCCGATTTTTCGACAGCGGCCACGATCGACCCATTGAAACAGTTGATGGGTCTTCACATCAATCACTCTCTTTTTTTCATTGAAACTCTTCTTTTTATTCTTTTACATCTATTCTACGTCTCTTTCATTCATTAAAGACACATTATAAACCAAAATAGAGACAATATTGACGGATCTGCGTGTAGACTTCGGGATCTGCGCCTAGACCGATCTGCAGATCTGCGTCTAGACTTTTCCAGATCTGAGTCTAGACCTACCCGCCATCTCCCCCAACACCACAAACTCCACGAACGAATGGCGTGTGCGTCTGCTGTTTGTGGATGGAGTGGCCGGCATGCCCACGTTTGTCGGAACCGAGTCGCTTGTTGTGCAGGCCGCGAAGCCCAAGCGGACACTTCTGATTGTTGGGATTGTGGGAAGTGTGTGTGGAGTGCTGGTGGTGGGTGGGGTTGTGGCGGGTGTTGTGGTGTGTGCGGTATGTCGGCGCAGGAGGGACAAGCGAGCGCAGAAGAAGTGGCTGGCGTTGCTGCATCGGCCGAGTCAGGGCGAGAAGCAGAAGCTCCTTCCGAACAGCACCCCCCTCTCGTTTCAGAGTGCTCAGGTGACTGCAGCGTTCACCGTGTCTGTGACACAGGGTCCGAGTGTGACGGCACTGGACGGGGATTCGACGTTTCTGCAAACTCAGATGTCGTTCAAGAAGAAGAAAGGGGGAAAGAAGAGAAAGAAGAACTATCCTTTTGTCACAGATCCCCTCAAAGCGATGCTTAAAGCCTTTTTCACATCTTCTATGAAATAATCCGAAAGACTACCACAAAGATAGCAGAACTTTGGCCCTGACACACTTTTCGTTCCGATTTACCTTCACTCTCTGAAAGGAAGCACACTTCACTGACTCACTCTTCACAGAGCTATGATTTCGTTCTCGGCTTCCGTCTACCTCTCTCATAAAAAACTGACGATGTACGATTACTGACAGAAGGATTGTGGAAGTTCAAATAAAGGACATGATCAATCTCCTCTTGTTTGAACAAACATTGTCAACCATATCTTTGTTGAGCAATCATGATCACAGATTTTTTCCTTCTCCTAACTGGCATGGTGGTCTGTTTAAACTCATACGTGTCGCAGCATCGCCTCTCGTCTGTGCTGAACCCCAACTCAGACTTTTCCAACTCAAACCAATCTGAAAAGTTGTCTATTTCGTTGCCAGGAGGAACTTACATTGGGGAAAACATTGATATTGCGCACAGATGGGTAGAACTGACAGGGGATCCAACACAAGAAAATGAGGATTCGAAGCCCAAACTGAGTACTTTGTCCCAGTCAGAAATGAACTGTAATTCAGACGAAGGAAGGAGACAGGACTTTGGAAGTTGCATGTTCTCCTTGACAAACTCGACATTGTCGATGAAATGGATGGACTTTTCACTGATCGACAATTCTGCCGAAAGAAGACAGCAGAAGAACGACGCAAGATCACCAAAGCTGGCAATTATCTCAAGCAGCATGCTGACGATATCTTCAAGCAGAATTGAAGTGTCGCCATCAACAAGTGCGATTGTGATTTCTCCATCTCCATTGGAGGAATCAGAAGCAGAATCATCAGTTGTGATTTCGAAGAGCTTGATGCGGAATGATGTTGGGTCGATGCGTGGTGTTGTTGAAACATCGTCATTTGCATCCCTTGTCGGGTCAGTTTGGGTGTCGATTGTTGGATGTTCGTTTGACTCTTCTCGGATTTTGGGAACAGACGGGATTGGTCTCTCATTGACACGAGCAACTCGCAAAAATGAAGAAGACATTGGAGCCATCTCGTCTTCGCTGATTGGCTGCTCGTTTGTGAACGTGAGTTCGATTGGCTCTTCCCTCCAGCCACGCCATCCACATTTGAACCAGAAGATGTTGGGATGTGTTGTATCGTTGACAAGTTCGCATTTATCGGGATCGACGATTCGTGACATGAACACTGGAGGCTCCGTTTTGTGCTCGAATTCTTCCTTCTCCTCCCTCCTCTCCTCCCCCAACAACGACCCGGAGCCATCGGAACCCACAGTCTCCCCAGCTGGTGATTACACTCAAGACTCTGTCGTGGACGGCACAGAGTATTACTTCGACTCGACCAGTGGAATCGAATCTTCCTCCACCAACTTTTCAAACTGCCGCTTCACTGGAGACACCTTCTATCAATCTGCACGCCCTCTCACATTCAACAATTATCCAGGCGCCATCTCCATCAAGTCTTGTTCCTTCACTGGCATCACAAACACTGACGATCCTGGTGCAGCCGTGCATGTCTACACCGAGGATTCGTTATCCAACCCGTCTATCACAGCCAAATTGTCGAACTTCACGTCCTGCTCGGCACGCGGGCGCGGTGGAGCGATGTACGTTTCTGATGTGGATGGTATTCTCATCGAATCGTGCCACTTCGAGGAGTGTTCGGCAGGGTTCGGAGGAGGAATCCATCTCACTGGGAAGAAAGTCGAATTGATTAACAGTCACGTCACAGACTGCACATCGAGCACAGCTGGAGCTGGTATGTTCGGTTCTGCACATCTCAATATGTCGATTGTCGACACAAGGATTGAAAATTGTAAGTTCATCCCCGAGGTTGGTCTCCAACCTGGAGGGGGGCTTTACTTGGCAAGTTCTGGATTAGTGTCAGTGAAGGGAAGTCAATTCATCGGATGCTCGTCCGGAGGTCCAGGAGGCGCCGTTGTATGTTCTCTGGAGAACGACCTCAACATCTCCGACACTCTCGTGAAGGATTGCCACTCGGGAGCCACTGGCGCCATCTTCATCATGCAGCAGGGTGATTGTCCCTCCATTCTGTTCTCTCATGTTTTATTTGATGGGAATTCGATCGGTGATGATATCAGTTTCCTCGAGGTGGTGTTGAGGTTTTCAGAGAATGTGACCAAGTTCCCTGATGTCGCAATCATGGGCAATGACAACACTGTCTATCCCACGCTCACGTTTGATGATTGTTTCACCACAATCGCTTCAGACTCATTGTGGTGTTAGAAAACCGCAAACCGTCAGAAAACCGCAACCAGCGTGATAAAACCGCCACTTCATTCATGCATTATTCTGTTTTTCTCATGGTCTCTACAGAAGGAATGAATAAGTTTTCTGGAAAAAATGAAGAGGTAAAACACATCTGTGAAATGCGACATTGACATCAATGGGTCATGATTCAAACTAAAATTGGTGTTTCTAAGCCCACGACTCAATTCATGTCATTCAACCACAAAGCTCGTCTCGATTCTCAAATATACCTGTTTTTCAACTCCACCCGACCATTGGTAGTGAGATGATCAGCGATTCAAGGGAGAATTACCAAGTGTCAACAATGAAGTATGTCTCTTTCTTAAAATCATACCTGAGATAATCTAATAGATGCAACATTCGGAGGAGGAGATAATATCGGGACTCATACAGATATTGACTTCAACTCAGAGTCTCGTGAAAGATCAGTTTAAATTGAGTCACTTCACGATTGTTTGTGATTGATTTTTTTCAAAAAGGTGAGAAAATTGGAGATTAGTGTGTAGAAATGGATAAAGAGCTTTATTATGATGAAGATCGTCCGGTTGCGGTTTTTCCAACACCCGTTGCGGGTGGTTAAGTATAGGCGCAGATCCGATTTTCGCTACGCGCAGATCTAAAAAAAGGGATACACGCAGATCCAAATGGATACGCGCAGATCCAAAACAATGCTTGTTCTTTTCGAATATCTATCTCGTTTTTGTCTCAAAAAACCTCACCATTGATCGATTGTTTCTTAATTTCCTTTCAGAATAACAATTGGATTGAAAAAACTTATGAATCGAGCAGGGTGGTTCCAAAAAACGAGACAGTCGCATTTTGCGATTTAAAGTTGAGATTTTGGAAGTGATATTCAGAATTCTGGCTTTGTTCCATGATTATGTTCATTGACCCGACTACTGGGACAAAGACCAAGGATTGCGGAGGATTTTTGCCTTCGAAAGTGATGATGACAGAGTTGATAATATGGTGCTTTCTATTGTATTATGAAGATCGAAAAGTGGAGAGGGTTTGGCTGAATGGTTGTTTGGGAGATTTGGAGAGGAGTGAGTGGAGGGTGACCGTGATGTCGTCGTCGTGGATGCGTGAGACACGTGTTGGACTGAGCAGGCTGTAGCGAGGAGAGGAGAGGCGAGCGGGTGAGAAGGAGACGGCAGAAGGGATTTGGAAGGCGTTGATGGAAAGTGGGGTGATCGGAGTGCGGTGCGAGGCTGTCTGATTTTAAGGCGAGATCTCCTCCTTCTGCGGGTGTCCTTCCGAAGATTCTGATTCGTGAATCCCGTCATCTGCGTGTCTGTCTGTTCTTGTTCGTGTGGTGTGTGTTCTGCTGGTGTGCGCGACCTCTCTTCTCGATGTCTGACCCGTCTCTTCTTCCCTCCGCTCCAACGTCTTCGCATTTTCTTGGATTTCAGGAAGAGCATGATGCTCGCCGTGGGCTTCTGATTTTGCTGTTGTGGGTGGAGTTTCGGAGAATGGGATGGCGAGCGGAGGGAGAACGGGGAGTGCAGTTGGCGTGCCTTGAATAGGCCTTTGACAAGAGTTCATTCAACAAAATGACATACTGGCGAACCTCATCGAGTTTCAGTGTTTGAGCTTGGGCTTGTTGGAGGCGGAGAGGATGCTTCTGTTTCTTCCGTTCGACATCGTCCTGATGAGCAGCGGGAGAGATTGATGGAGAGATCATTGATCTGTCAACCTCCCGTGAATCTGGAGAAAGAAGCTCTTTTCCTTCATTTTGGGTAGATTTCCCGCGATTTTGAGCTCCGTGGTCCGGATCCGCATTCTTCTGTTTTTTGCGATGGTTCTTTTGTCTTCGTGGGTGGGCAGGATACTGAACAGTGCCTTCTTCCGTTGAGTCCCATGCGTGGATGGGTGTGAGAGGAGAGATCGCCATGCCAGTGTCATTCTCTTTGATGTTCGCCAGTTTCTTGTGAGTGTCCCTGATTATCGTTTTTTGGATCATTTCCTCTACTCTTTCTGGTACCACTGAGCAGGAAATGCTTTTCGACTCTGATAGCTGCGGAAAATAGCCTGCTTTGTCCAGATCCATGCCAGACATCACGGCTTTCATACTGAGGTTACACAATTCATGGAATTTGGAACTTTCCTGCAAGATGACAAGAAAAATTGCGAACCTTTCTTCCAGCTTCGATTCGTGTCATGTCACCACTAGACCATAATAGTCGTCGAGATGTTGAGAATCGTCCGTGAGGAGGACTGGTCATCAGATGTTGATCTCGCGTTTGAATCTTCGTTCGACTGTCAACCCGACGGAAATGGTCGTTTCAATGAGATGGAATTCTGCAGAGCGTGCTGACAACGATATTGAACTGTAGTTTGTGGATGACGTGACTCGGTCTCGTAACAGGATGTGATGGTGGAAAGAGCAGATCAATCAATCCAATAATAAACAGAGTATCAACAAGTTTCAAACAAAGTTCCAAATTCCCTGAGCCATGTAACCTCAGTAAGT
The DNA here is from genome assembly GCA_033064195.1 of Blattamonas nauphoetae. Lineage (NCBI taxonomy): Eukaryota > Preaxostyla > Oxymonadida > Blattamonas > Blattamonas nauphoetae. Next base: position 297,005 of record JARBJD010000013.1, on the reverse strand, counting down.
TGTGTTGTGTTCTGTCTGAACTGACATTTGATGAATGCCACAAACGAGTACAGAATCAGAAATCATCACTCCATGGTTGAGCTCGAACAGAAAAGAAATGCAGATGTGTTGATAAGAGGACAAGGATGGTAATCGGGATCAGACACTGAATAGCCTGAAGGGTGACTCATGTGCAAGAAAATGGAAAAAGATGGTCATTCTGTGTCAATTACAGATCAACCCAACTAATATCGAGGAAGGATAAGAAGTCGAGATTATTGAAAGAATACGGGTGATGGTAAGATCAACACAGTCATGTGAAGATGTGACAAATTTTGATTTGCGAAGAGTTTTCGAGAGTCAAAGCGAATTGTGAGCATTCAGAGTGAAATGTCATGAAATGGCAAGAGTAAACACAAAAAAAGCAAGAAATATTTTAGATCTGCGTGTATCCATTTGGATCTGCGCGTATCCAAAAAAATAGATCTGCGCGTAGCGAAAATCGGATCTGCGCCTATACTTAACCGTTGCGGGTTTCTGAACACGGGCGGTTTTCTAACACTACTATCAAGTGGAATGATCGTCAAAGGTGCTTACAATTCATCGACACGTTTCTACGACCCTGAACGAATTTTGGATCCCCAGTTCGACAAGATTGGTCCTCTTCTGACAGCTGAACCAACAGCTCAAGTGAATGAACAGACAGGACAAATTGAGTTGGAGATTCAGGGGAAGACACCACCGATCTCGCAGGAATTTGAAGTGACAGTGAAAGAGGACGAGACGGGAACAGTCACACCGTTGAGAAAGTTGTTCTCGGATGGGACAGGAACTCTGGTGTCTGGATCAGAAGTCAATCTGAAATTCAACACAAGCTACACGATCACTTCGATTGTGGGAGTTGTTCCTGAATCCTCTTCTTCAACTCTGACGATTGATGTGACAGTGCCTGTCGCAGCGTGGGTTTTCAACCTCGCTGTGACGCCGAACTTCCTCACATTCACCACTCCAAAGGAGCCTTCGATGACCCCACCAGACCCACCCTCCTTCTCCTCACTCCAAGATGCGACAGCCCGTCTCGTCGAATCTGATCCCAAATCTGCGTTTGTGATCCTTCACTTCGACAAAGAAGTGCGCGGATCGTACGACTTTGTTGTTTTGGAGGAAGGGAAAGACGTGACGCTGACCATCAACAACGAAGTCAGCTCCACGTTCGGAGGAACGAAAGAGTTCAGAGTGATTGGAAATGGGAAGCTGCTGACGCACAACACAACATACACCATCCTGTCACTGTCACCCACACCGCACACTGATACACTAACAAGAGCCGAATGCCCCCCGAAACGAAAGCTCTGCTGAGCTGGCTGGTTCCGCTGGTTGGATGTCTGCTGGTTGCACTGGTGCTCGCGATCATCATCATCGTTCTGCTCCGCCGACGAAAACAGAAGAATGGTGAACCAGCTCAGAAAGAGATGGAAGCGCAGGAACAGGTCGAGTTTGACGAGAAAATGGATGTTCTCGCAGACGACCAAACGAAGAGTGTACTGAACTCGGATGGAAAGAGCCACACCGCGTTCGACTCGTCGGGTGTCCTCCCACCCACAATCAACCCACTCGGTCATGAAGTGAAATCAAAATCGATCACGAATGGGGACTTGGTGGAAGTGATGGCGTGCAGTGGAGGGTTCGAAGTGTCGCTTGTTGGTTGTTCCACGACGTTGGATTCTGTGCTGCACGAAGAGAAGAAAGAGATTCCGAAGCGAGCACTCGGAATGCAACTTGTGAATGGACTGAAAACAGTTGTGGCGAATCGTCAAGCGAGTGATGTTCTGACTCGACTGTCGTCGCACTGGATTCTTCTGGACACAGCTGGGAACGTGCAACTGAAACTGCAAATGAATGCAGCTGAAGCGGAACTGGAAGCAACTCACACGAAACAACAAGATGGAGGATTAGAAGCCAACGCAACAGTTCAACACGGACCAAAGGATGTGGAGCAGGCAGGAATGGATGGTCTTCGCTGGCGAGCCCCTGAAGTTGTGGCAGGAGGAGGCAGTGCTGTAGATGGGCACAAAGCGTCAGTTTTTAGTCTTGGCCTAGTCCTGTGGGAAATAGAGACTGGTCAAGTTCCGTTTGGAGAATTGGATGCAGTGAATGCTCAACGACAGTCCGCGACTGGAATTGGACCCAAAATGGAATCACTTCAGGACGAGGAGTTCATCGCTCTGATCCTCCAATGCGTGTCAGCGAATCCTGAACAACGCCCTTCGCTTTCTGAGATTCTAGAGTTTCTCTCTTCTCATCCAGAAGAGTCGAACCATCACTCTCACAACGACATAAAGGATCAATCTCTGTAATCGTCTCACCAATTTCATTCCCTCCATCAATGGATCATCCACTCGTTGATCTTTTCTTCACTCATCACTCATCTTTGATGTTGTCTTCATTTGTGTTCTCCACGTCGGATTGAACACCCAACACAACTCAACCCGAACCAAATAATCACACCCTCCTCTCTATCAGCTTTCGAGACGATCTCCCAACGTCTCCACATCAAACCCTTTCGTTGTTGTCGTCATTCGCAATCACAACGTCGCATTACCACTCAGCGACAGTAGACGCTCAATCACTCCCCATGTTCTTCCTTCCAGCATCCCCTCTTTTACTGAATTGTGGCACTCGTCGTTTGATGTGCTCTATCTTCATCACTTTCTTCTTAATGTTTGTTTCTCGTAGTCACTCGTTCGTTTGACATCTCGCATGTCACATCAGACACTCACTAGCTCCGCTTCTGCCTGCACATCTCACTCTCCAATGGTCGGAGTGTGATTGGTTTGTGTGGAAGCTTTCTCCCCGTTGGAGCAATGTGTGAGACAATACGCTGATTTCGTGTCATTTTCAATCATCCCCTTTTTCGGAATCGTGTGAAATGCCATCCCTCTCGACTAATACTCTGTTCTGACTCACCTTCCTGAGACAGTATGTTCAAGTTTCTTCGAAGATTCACAATCAGATTGATAGGATCGACGAACCACAAGAGGGAGGGAAACGGAACCATTCTTCACCTATGACAAATTTTGTGATCAGCGTCGTGAGATGATAATTCTCAATGAAATGACATGAATTAGGAATGAGTTAAGGACGTCCGTGTGCGACGAAGAGGAATGAGAAGGTGTGAGTGGCATCAACTAGCTATGAACAAATCGAACAGGCTGGTTACACATTCACTCCATGGAAGTCCATCATTCTGTTGACATGTTCGATTCGACGAAAGTAACCGTGGACAACCTGCTTGACGGAGACAAAGTCCAGCGCATCCTGCCAGCCTTCCTCCAGAAAGTGTCGACTTATTCGTCGAAGCGCCTTCCTGTCTGTTTCTTCATCGCTTGAATATCGTGCTTGACTGATGAAGAGTTCGATGACATGCTTGGATTTGTTGAAATGATCACCATCCAATAATCCATCGACAATGCGAGAGAAGAACCCGATCCTGCTTAGAGCCTGAGCAATCACGTGATGCACACACAATCTTCTCAGATGGATGAATTCATCCTCACATTGCTGTTTAACATCAGTCATTCCGGCTTCCGGTATTTGGTTCTTAAAAAAAACAAGAATGGGGTGATCAATGAGAACGAGCTTTCAATTCCATTTCTATTTATCATTCTTCAATCAAACAGCAGGAAAGGCCAGTAATTATTGAACAAGTGATGCTAAAATGAAAATAAAGCAATCGTTAATGAGTTCAGATTGAGTTCAATCCATAATTTCAACTTGAGTCCGGTTGACCAGTCTCCACACCGTCTTCAGCAGGAAGAAATTGAAATTGAGGAACAAACAACCATCTCGTGTGATCATATCAATGTCACTCACTGCTCTAATTGTTTATTTTTCTAAAATTCGCGGACAAATTGAGATCAACCCTTTCTTTGAAAAAAATGAGAACCAAATACCGGAAGCCGGAATGACTGATGGCATGACAAGGGGATCCGACTGAAATAGGTTTTTCGGAGAATCTCGACGGACGGGGTGAGCAGTCGTTCGAGTTGCGAGAGAGTCAGTCGAGTCGCGCGGTGGGACAGATGAAACAGTGCTTTCACAGTAAATTTGATGAGTTGCGACGAGGCAGAGTCGAAAGAGAGTCGGTCCTCATGGATGGTTGGCATCACAATACCAACTGTCGAAAGATCCACATCGTCCCACTCGTCGAATGTTGGCTGAAGTGTCTTTGGTTTTGGTGTGATGAGAGAGTTGATTGGATGCAGATCGAAACAGTCGATGGGGAGAGAGATGAGAGAGTTGAGTGCGTGGAAGTATTGTTCTGTTGATCTCCCAGCTTTTCTGAACAATTCCGGAAGATACACAGATTTCAGTTGGCTCGTGTGGAACGCGCAGATCCGAAGGATGGTGTCGTCAGAGATGGGAGAGTCGCTTTCGAGCAGAGCAACAATCCTGTCCACAACATTCGTGATCTCTTCGTCGGTGAGATGACAAACCAGTTCAGATGTGAGGATGAAGGGTGGAGATGATGACGAGAGTGCGAATGCATCTATTGTCTTCCTCACATCATCTCGAAACGGTTTTGAAGCACTGTGTTGACTGAAATCTCGGAATAAAAAAGTGAAGAATCCAAGGATGGGGTTGTCATTGTCGTGACGAACCAAGGCGAACAGGTGGAGCGAGAGAAAAACGATGTAATCGCTTGTCTGTTCTTGGAAAGTGAGACGAATCTTGTTCAGTTCGCCTTGTAATCGATCGAAATCGGTCCAGCCCACAACAAGCAGAATTCTGTCGACATAGTCCTTCATCATTCGGACGAGTTGTGTGTGGAGAGGAAGGAATTCATTTGCGAATGGCAACGTCGAAGGATTCACTGCATTGAACAATTTGGCGAACGGTCCATTCTTCATGAAGCTCACGAAAGACGCAGGATTGATCGTACTTGTGAACTGATGGAAGTGCGTGAAAAGGGCAGCTGCGTAGTGTGGTCGAGTGGGGACGAGAGCGCTGATGAACGATGTGGGAAGTTCCAACGTTGTTTTGACTTTGTAATTAACTTTGAGTAAGAATGATCCGTCTGGCTGGACCATTGCTTTCACATCGTCCGGTCGATTGGACATTAAACACAGGACAGCTTCGAGTCCCAAATCGGACAAGCGTCTCCCCTCGCTCAGTCCAACAAGGATACTTCCAAATGCCTCCACCCAGCCGAGTTTATCCCTTTCTTTGCGTTCGCCAAAGAGAAGCTCGAGCAGTGTCTCCCTTGAGGCGGTAGGACCCAACAACGAGGCAAGTTCATCCTTCATGTTCTTTCTCAGCTCATAGAAAATGGGTTCAAGGTCCTGATGGAAGGAAGAACTGCGAAAGTAATTGATGTTTTTGGCATATATCTTCATCTTCGACAGGAGCGAGATTCCAGAAGGACAATCAGGAGGACAAGCTGGGGAGGCGATGAGATGGCGCAGATAGGTGCAAAATGGTTGGGAAATGGGATTTACGGGTTTAGATGCGACGATTTCGTGGAGAGTGGAGTATGATGTGAAGGTTGGTTGAAAGCAGAATAACCCTGAGGAACAGTCGAAAAAATCATCCACAATCGTTGTGACGTGGCGGTGGAAGTCGACCGTTGATCCATTGAGTGGTATTTCGTGGGGTTTCATGCTTTGGAAGATTTTTGGCAAGACGCTTGTGGTAGTTATCGAAGGAGATATTTGTTTGGAAGATTTCAAGAAATTTACGTGGAGAAAGGAGAGAGTAACTTTTCTGAGCTTGTCAGACTGATGACAAACGAGCTTTGTGAGGGCAGACGTCAGTTTCGTTGGGTTGTGTGTCTCTTCGGGAAAAACGGTCCCGATGAGTGTTTTGTGGGAATATTCGCGATAGTTGGCGTGGACGGTTGCGTATTCCAGGAAATGGACGGCGTGAAAAACTTCATTCGGAGTTAATTTCACTTCGGAGTTGACTTGTTCGAAAAGTGAGATACACCCTTGCCGTATATCATCCATCGTGATTGAATCTTGCAAAACCAATCTCCTATCTGACGTGGTGGAGGTGGGAAGACTGATCTCATCACCCTCCAGATGGACTTGTTCCATCATTGAGTTGATATTCATTCGCTTTCGTTTCAGTTCACACAGAAGAATTCGCTTTGAAGCACGAACATAGTGCCGGTCATTGTGAGTAATTGTGATTAAATCAGTTGTGGATGGGACTGAATGTGAATCAAGCGAGGATTCGTGGTTGACTTCGACGGAGTTTGGAGTGGTTGAATTAACGATGTGTACTTCCGATATTGAAGATTGTGCGAATTTTGCCCGAAGCTTGGGTGGGTTTCTGACGAGTTTTCTCCCTAATTTATGCTTGGGAGGCATGTTGGAAGGATCTGCCCTTTGATGACTGGAGTGAGAAGAAGATGATAAATGAAATGGTTTGAACAATGAATGTGATTCGTTTATTCGTTTGCAATCAAGAAGAAAGAATATTAACTCTGGTGTCTTCACATCTCTTCTGAGAACCCAGATTTCACCACTTCCATCCACAATAATCAACGTAAACTGTTCAAGATCAAAAGAGAAACATATACGAGCAACAAGAAGTACAATCGGGAGGATGACCAATCTGAAGAAGTCTTCTTCGCATTGGAACAGCAGCAATCTCGTCTGAAATCCCTTCTTTTCGCAGTTTGGCCGGAGCGCATAAATCAAATTCGGAAGGAGAATGTTGGGTGAGCCGTCCGTTTTGAAGAAATGAAGAGAATCGAAGAAAGATTGAGCTAACGAAGATGACAGTATGAACTGACGTATCTGTTTTAGGAAGGGCAAGCATGATACAAATCGATGATAGTTGAAAACGCTGATGAACTAGAGTCGTTCCCCTCGCAGATAATGAATGTGACAGTCAGAGGACAGGTAAGTTGAGTTGTTGATGGAATATGTGGGAAAGACGCAAAGAATCCGCCATGGTTTGTGGTTATCGTCTCTAAACATAACGCAAAATGGGAATCTTTGATGTCCAGCGGAGCTGTTGTTCGATATGTGCCGATACCGCCTCCATACTGATTGGCGTTGCCATCGTTCGAAGGATACCAATCAGCGAAGGAGCAAGTATTAACGGTGTTCGTCGATGAGTCCAGGAAGTCCAGAAATACGCACCCTCCATACACAGTTGACGAGCTGTCGACTGAGCATTTCGAGAACTTGCACGAGACGAGAGAGAGGGTTGTGCGTTTGGATGAGGTTGTTGAGCAGAGAGAAATAGCTGATCCACCAGCCGATTCGGCTGACCAGGATGAAGTTGTGTATTTCATGTTTGTGAACTTGCATTGAGTGAATGTGACTTCAACATCGGTGATATTGAACCTGTCGGAACCATCAAATTCTTGCCCTGTGTACGGATCGTTTGGATCGTCTTTAGGTTCGTTCTGGTTGGAGATGGCGTGTTTAGTTGGAAATGAGTTGCTTCCGATGGTCGGAGGAGCGGCGGGGAGGATCAATGGGCTTTCGGAAAATGTGGTGTAGCACCAGTCGAATGTGCTGTTCGAACAAAGAAATGACCCTCCTCCATTCACATCCCTCAGTACTGTCCCCGAAAGATGGTTGTTGCTTCCCCAAATCCCACATCCAACCATTCTCTGCCAAAACAGCGACGATGCTTCTTTCACTTCCCTAGGCAGAGATGATACGTTCAGAATTTGCATTTCGGACGCCGTTGTCGAGATGCCCTCAAAATAGCAGAGGTTGTTGCTGTGGTTCGTCTGCGACACACAAACACCATCTGCCCCAACCACTTTCATGTTCGCCATTCTCGTCCCAACTATATTCATGTCGAAAGTGGATGTTGTGCTGTCTTTCCGCATATCCTCCACAATCGCCGTCAGATGATGGATTGAGTTCTTCGGTGTGCACCACGTCAATGTCTGTGAAGACGAGGATTGTGGCGAGGGATTGCTTGACCGAAGAACGAACAGTGACTTCAGATCCGTCCAGAAGAACTCGCAAAAAGAGACGTGGATGGTCGATGAATCAATGACGGCACATTTTACGTCCAGATTCACTGTCTCAGATGACAAGTCCAATACAACATCCACAACTGACAGTGACGCGTTCTGAAGGTTGAAACGACTGTGGATTCCGTTAGATGGAGTAGGGTTCCTGTCTTCATGATTAGATTCTCGCGGACACGGCTTGAATCCATATATCTGAGAGAGGTGTGTGATCGCCCTTTCATCACGATGCTTGAGGAAATAAGCGCATAGTTCTGGGAGTGCACAACACCGTCCGGAAGAAAATATCAACTTTTGATCACAAAAGTGAACATTCCAAACTGTTTCTTTCGCATTCGTCAGCATTTTTCTTTGTAATTCTTTTTTTGTGATTATCGTGCCATCACACCAACTTGTGTTACCTATTCTGTCGATTTGTGAGTGACATTGTGACGCGACTAAAGTGATAGAGTGAAGAAACACGACGGGAATGGAAAAGATGGAATCTTTGGGCAGATCCTACCAATATGCCTCCCAAGCATAAAATAGGGAGAAAGCGAAACGAAACACAATCAAATACTTGGATCCAAAGTGTTCCATCTTCGGCTTCGGACAAGCACATCATTGATTCTACAATCCAAGATTCAATCGGAGATGACGATTCCTCACTTGATATACATTCAATCCCATTCACGACTGATGTACTCACAATTGCTGCCAATGATCGGCACTATGTTCGTGTGTCAAAACAAATTCTGCAATACAAACTGAAGAGAAAGCGAATGAATGTCGAACCAATGATGGAACAGGCACTTCTGGAGGATGATACGATCAATCTTCCCGCCTCCACCACGTCAGATTGGCGGTTGGTCTTGCAAGATTCAATCACGACTGATGATCTGCGGCAAGGGTGTATCTCGCTTTTCGAACAAGACGACTCCCTCTTGAACTTGACACCAAATGAAGTTTTTCATGCCGTCCACTTCCTGGAATACGCAACCATACACATGAAATATCGCGAATATCCCCACAAACATCTCCTCGAAACCATATTCCCTGAGGAACGAAAATGCCACACAAAACTGACGTCTGCTCTCATCAAACTGGTTTGTCATCCATCAGACAAGCTCAGAGCAGCCGCTCTATCCTTCTTCGATGTTGGCATCTCGAACACGTCTCAGAGATTCTATTTTGCGATGGCTATGGCAGGTCACTTGTTTCAACTCTTCGAACACCTGAAACCACACTCCATCCCAATAAACGAAACAACTATAGACTTCCATCACCACAACACATCGATTTTGGACAAGTTCTTGCGTTTTTCATCATGGAACCGCCTCAGACTTGTCGAAATCCAAATACAGTTACAAAGCCCCAAAATGGACTTATCAAAAGTCATCGATCCCATCTTCCGCCTTTCTTGCGCATATTTGCGGCATCTCCTCGCTCCTTCGGGTTGTCGTTCTGATATTCACTATGGTCTCTCGCTCTTGACAAAGACGACAACATTCTTATACAACATCACGGTTTCTCGTGATGATCTCCTCCATGCGGAACTTCAACGATTTTTTCAAGAGGTGAGGAAGATCATGACGGAAGAATTTGCTTCATTGTTGGGACTAGCCACACCTGACGAAGCGCTCCACGAGCTTCTCTTTGGGGATTTGGGCGAGACGGACGAACTCCGCTGGACGGAGACATTTGAAAACATCCTTGTTCGGCTGAGCGAGGGGAAGCAATGCTCCGATTTGGGACTCGAAGCGTTCAAACGGTTCATCTACAATCAACCATTCAAATTGCAGTTGGTCTTCAGACCCAATGGAACATTCTCAATTGAAGTCGACGACAGAATCGTTTCATCGATGGAACGGCCTACAAACTCGCTCCGCACTCTCTTGGCATCCACTCGACCCGACCACGCTGCTTCAATTCTCGCACACATCAAGTCATTCACAACTCATCTCAACTCTGCTGCTCTCCTGAACGACATCAAGAGTGGATGGTTCGCTGCTGTATTCGGAACATTCGCTCCTTCGAAGTTGCCATTCACAAGTGAATTCAGATCACTCCACACATATCTCATCTACACGATGAAGGATTATCTCGACAGAATCCAAAAATATGCAGAGTCGAACGAGTGTGACCAAATTCGAAGCGAACAGGACGAGATCTGTCACTCTTTCGTCGATCAGACGAGAGATTACATTGTTCATCTCTCTCTCCATCCGTTAGCCTTGAGAACAGCCTTAAATGCCAACACCATCCTTGACTTCTTGACCCACTTTTTTGGACCAGACTTTGAAAACGGCGTGATGAGGCCATTTCGCGATGAAGTGAGGAACGAAATGGATGAAGCTGCCCTCTCACCACCATCGCCACCCTTCATCCTCACATCTGAACTGGTTTGTCGTCTCACCGACGACGAGATCATGAATGTAGTGGACCGAATTGTTGCTCTGCTCGAAAGCGACTCGCCCATCGATGACGACACCATCCTTCGGATCTGCTCGTTCCACACGAACCAACTGAAATGTGTGTATCTTCCGGAATTGTTCAGAAAAGCAGAGAGATCAACAGAACAATACTTCCACACACTCAACACTCTCATCTCTCTCCCCATCGACTGTTTCGATCTGCATCCAATCAACTCTCTCATCACCCCTAAGCCAAAGACACTCCAGCCAACACTCGACGAGTGGGACGATGTGGATTTGGCGACAGTTGGAATTGTGTTGCCAACCATCCACGAGGACCGTCTCTCTTTCAAGTCTGCCTCGTCACAACTCCTCGATTTTGCCAACAAAACGGTCCATCAACTGTCCCACTGTGCGACTCGACTGACTCTCTCGCAGCTCGAACGACTAATTTCTCCTTCTATCAGCGTGATCAACAAATCCTTGCTCCTCAAGTCCTCATCAACCACCAAGTACCGAAGGGATCGTGAAACAGCGTTCATCGAACTCAGCAGATTGTGTGAGCAGCGCACGATCGCCCAGTGTCTCCGTCGGATTGGCTTCTTCTCTCCCTTTCTCTCTGGATTGCTCGATGACGATCTTTCCATCGGTTGCACAGATGTCATCGATATATCTCTCCGTCAAGCACGAACGACAGAAAATGAAGAAACAGACAGGAAGACGTTTCGAAGATCAGTTCACCACTTTCTGGAGGAAGGCTGGCAGGATGTTCTGGACTTCGTCTTGACCAGGAAGAAGGATTCATCCGAGGTCAGAAATCGAATCGGACATGTCAAGGATATGATGCAATTCCTTGGAGCTAATTTCCACTGTCAAGTCAAGGGGCTTTTCACTCGCTGATGCAGTTCACTCCCTCCCGGTCGTCTTCGTCGCACATAGACGTCCTTAACACATTTATTGTTCATGTCATTTCATTGGTAACACTTATTTCACGACAAGAATCACAGAATTCGGTTTTAGTAAAGAGTACACAGTTCAATGGCGACTCCACTGGAATCCCAACCTTCTGTGGATTGGTCAAAGTGGTACTGACACTGTTCATTTCAAAAAAACTGGAAAATGAAGACTGGCCATGGAGGGATGTGAATTATGGCAGAAGAAAGAGTCGGGGAGTGTTTCTGTGTTCGCCACATCGGAGAAAACAAAGAAGACGCCCAGAATCGCCAAAATGAAGAGAACACCAGTTTCAGAGAGACTGATCAGTCGCACCAGCCAGCCGAGTCAGCTGAGCACTCGGTCACGCACATCCATCAGTCCAAGCAGCCTTCCCGCCAATCCCTTCCTCACTCTGCTTGTCCTAGCCACTTCCACCAGCACTGCCTCCTCTTCTTCTTCCACTCCTCCCCTCCCTTCTCCTCCTTCAGACACCATTTCCCGGGGTTGACTAAAAACAATCCACCGATCTATCTAAAAACAATCCATTTCGATCAAACCCATCGAACTGTGAAACGTTTGAGAAAAACATTCAAAGATCATTTTCATTTCACATTTTCATTCTATTCACTGACTGATTTACAAAATGTGACAAAATGAGGGGAAAGCGCTGCCTAGTCGACATACACAACTGTTGCGTGACGTTTGTGGACATTCTTGGATGTTGTCACTTTCTTCTTCACTGTCTCCATGTTCTTCTCATCCGACTCTTTCTTCTCTTCCGCTGCTGGTTCATTTGCTCCTTTCGCTTCTCCACTCGGTTGGTTTGACGTGACAATCGTCGCCGCAGTCTTCCGCTTCGATAACGCTGCTTTCGCCTTCCCTTCAATCGGTGCGACATGCTCCACTTTCACAACTCCCTTCGGCTCTCCCGCATTCTCCGCAATCGGCGTCAATTTGGAGACAGTTCTCGCCTCGTGTGCCTCCCGTTGTTTCTTCTCCAACAGAAGCTTCTATCAGGCCAGAACTTGGTTTTGTGTGTTCGCGTTGATGAATGCAATGATATTCTCCGCTGGAGAGCCTCATTTTGCGAGTTCGCTCACACAGACCGAGTCGATCATTGCCTCTCCTTTTTCGCCTCCTTCCGGAACAACAAGCTCGATAATGGATTGATCAACGAAGTTGTCGATATACCAGGGATGTTGATTGATTTGGGCGGCGGTGTAATGCTGGGGAATGACGGGAGAAAGTGAACGAAGAATGAACGTGTAAAGAGGGGATTGGAGGGATATTGGGGGTAATGAGTGTAAAAAATTGAGAGAAAGGAAGTTTTTCTTCTCCTGAAGACATTAAACATTCAATTCACACCTTTGTTGGATCAAACTCTCGATTCTTTGAAATGATCTTCCGACATTCAGCTGGTAGTGTTGACGGATGACAGTGTCGAGCGTGGAGGATCTTTTGAAAAAGCGCTTGTGTGTTCTGGTCCTCGAAGGGGATGAACCCGCACACGAGAGCGAATATTATTTGGGTGATTCTAAATGAATTGTTACCCGCGTATTTTCTTCTGCCAGACGTGCAGAGACTCTCTGCAATTTTCAGAGCGCTCATATTCTCCTCCCCTCGACATGATGAATGTGTTTTTTTGTCCTTCTGACTCTTCATACATTCTTTTGATTCTGATTTCTGCATTCAGTCGACATTTTTCACCCAGACTTGTCTATGCCTCCAAACCTGTTCAAGGATCTCGTTTTAACACAAACTTTGAAGCGGAAAACCATCGATTGAACAGTATATATATTCTCATCTTCACTTTCCAAGTCTTTGTTTCCATCATCTTCGATCCAACAACGAAACTTGACATCTCATTGATTGATTGCAATTTTGAGATTTTCCAACTCTTTTCCTTCAACTTTCTCATTCAGATCTGGTGATCCCGTTCTTCCCCTCCAACAGTTGACTTGTGAATTCTGATCTTCCTCCCTCTTCTATTGTAACCCTCAAAAATGATATCCATTCACAAATTCGCCTCAAACATACCATATGGACATATTCGGATTACTTTATGAAGATATTGCCTCTCTGATGCGAGGAAGTCAACCCATGTTTTTCAAGACTTTTTGAATGATTCGTGCTTTCGATTCGCTTTTTTCTCACATTTCCGTAATTTTATATCGTTTTACACCATCGGTTGATTTTCTGGCACGTTTTGGGGAAATAAATGTGAAAAAAAGCCCCAATCAGAATTGGGCTCTCTCGAACGCGATCAAAACAAAATCTCCAAAATTTTACACTTTTCTGTCCTGAAAACTTCTGACAGCTAATTCTACAAAAATTTTTTTTTGAGACGCACCATAGTCTTTTGTAACATTTCATTTAGAATCACCCATTTCACCACAGCTCCAGATGTCTGAACAGTGGACATCGTATATCTGAAGAGAGGTAGGAGGAGGAGAGACGAGGGGGGAGACAATATGATTCACAGAAACACGGATGAGAAGGAAAGAATCGTCCCAAAAGAAGAACTATGTAATTCCACAAATGAACGCGGCAGGACCAATTCCACACCTTCGCTTCGATCATTTCCGACGCCACAAATCATGGTGAACCACAAGCCGTCTTCAGAAGGCTTCCGTCGAACATCAAGTTCTCGAGTTTGAGATCACGATGGATGACTCCAAACTGTGAACGAGAGACGAGGAGGGAGGGGGAAGGATGGAGGAGAGAGATGATTGAGGGATGATGGATGATATGACGGGAAGGAAGATGAGAAAAAGACCGAAAGAAGAAGAAAAGCGAGATTGAAGAATGAAAATGAGTGAAAGTGTTCTTCGTATCCACAAACCTGGAAAAACAATCAAATGAGCAGGAATAAAACAACGATTCGTGGAGAAAAAAGCAGTGATTCACCGTTTTGGTCGAAATTGACTTGCGACTTTCGATCAATCCAGTTTTCTTCCGCTTCAATTGAAATTTTCAACAAACCTGAGCTTTCTCAAACGTTTCACAGTTCGATGGGTTTGATCGAAATGGATTGTTTTTAGATAGATCGGTGGATTGATTATAGTCAACCCCCCATTTCCCACCTCGCTTCTTTTCTCCTCCTTCTCTGTTCTTCTCTTCTCACTCCCATCTTTCTCAGGATCAGTCGAGTCGCCTACATAACTCGATCGTGTTGTTCTCGATCCTTCTCCCTCTCTTCTTCCGTCTCCTCGTTCTCTCTTTGTTCAATTTCACTGAATCACCACAAACTGGTCCAAAAGTGGTGAGAAGTCAAACGAGGCTATCTCGTCGATTGATTCGGAGAAGGCGAGTGTTCGCAGAATCGATCCCAAAATCGAGATTCCCATTTCGTACTCCTCCAAACTCGAACTCACATCGACTCCCGCAATCACACACTCCACAACTCCAAATCGGCACAAGTCCACAACCATCCCACAATTGGCCCTCTCACACACTTTCGACAGAAGCACAAGAGCCGCATTTCGACGAGCTGGGATGGGAGAACTGGGAGATTGAGGAGATGATGAACAAGAAAGACAAACACAAGATCAGGCAGCACTTCTCGACAAGCTTGGTGTCGGCTGGCCTCCTGTTCGAGACGAGAGACAGAGCCTGAGAGATCAATGGAGATGAAACACGAGACACCTTCAGAAAACCATATCTCAGTTGAGTGTGCCAACTTCATTAACTTGTGTGAGCTTTCAGTCAAGCCTGACACACTCCATCTGGCAAGAAGGGCCAACAGTTGCTGAAACACTTCTCCAAACTGGGCAGAGAAGGTGAATGGAGGAAGTCTGAGTCGGAGTTGGGACAAACACAGAGTCATCAACACCCAAAGAGTGGAGTGGCACTCGTCTGAGTTTCGGTTTCGATTCATTTGGAGTCGATCGAATGTGTGGAACCAGCGATGAAGTGAATCGACTGATGCTGTGTGGAGAGAATGGGAAGCCAGCGTGGTGATGAGAGCGAGAGAGAGGGATCTTTCCTGTTCGTTGAAGAGCTCGGAACGCGTTGCTCGATCAAGCGAGAGGATGTGGGGAATGGACAACTCCACAATTTGATCCGATGGAAAACGAACGAACAGTTGGATCGAATCCTCAACTGTTGATGATCTGCACAAATGGAACAGAATGAGAGACAGAACTTGAAGATGACTTGCTGGACTCTCGTTCAACTGATATTGAAGCAGCGAGGATCCCAGCCCACGAAGAATGAAAGGATGTAGAAACATATGAATCGTATCAGGAGCAAAGAATTCACAGAGAACGATCAACTCCGGCCCGCTTTTCTCGTCCAACAAGACCAACATTCTCGACAGCTCCTTCTCAATCACAAAATCGACAGGGAAGGAGGAGAGAAAGTGGGGGATTTCGTGTTTGGACTGATCGACAACAGTGATGAGAATGTCGATGAGTGTGGAAAAGTAATCAGTGGAATTCAAGCGGAGAATCGCATCGAAGATGGAGGATGGGAGAGGCTCATCTTGTGGTGCAAAACACACAACGATCGCACAAAAGAATTCGAACTGCTCGAACCCACCCAAGTCATCCGGTTTTGAGAAGAGTGTGATCAGTGTATCGGATCGGGGGAGGATGTGGTTGGAGGCAGAGAAGAGTCGAACGAGCGACAGATCGGATGTTGATGGGGACTGACGATAACATTTGGTGACTGCAAGGATGTCGGTCAGAATTCCGAGAAGAAGATGGAGAGGCTGAAGGCGGATCCATCGATGGGAGAAGAATGCGATCCAATCAGCATCTGTCCAACTTGCCAGGAGCACTGAAGTGTCTCCATTCATCTGAAGTTCTTTGACGACGACCCAGAGAAGAGAATCACAAGCATTTTCGTTTGTTCGATGGAAGGCGTTTCGGAGGAGAGGAAACACGGTTGACACAATCTCACGAGGATCTGGAACGGCATTGAGGAGAAACTTGAGATGTTCACCAGCACTTTCTCCCATGAATCCAGTTTCAGAGAGAATGAAGAGAGTGAGTTTGGTGAGATATTGGGGGGTGAGTGTGAGATGGTTGAGATTGCCTGTTTGTCGAGATATCTTTGTGCATTCGCTGAGAAGATTGTGAATATCATGTTGGTCCACGGAACTATTCAAATAATGAAGAGAACAAATGCACACTCGAAGATGGTGTGGTCGAAGTGATCACGAGTGACTGGCTCAGTTCGAGTGGAGTCTTCGGATGTGATGAATGGGGGGATGTCCCAGTCTGTCTCGCCTGTGTCGGTTCGTCGTGATCGGATTTCATGAATCAACGTCAGAATCCGCAGGCAACTCTTCCTTCTTTTCTCTGTTGGAGAGTTTCGCGTTTCGAAATCAACTGTGTTGTTCTCGGAGTCGAGACTGAGTGAGGGAGGAGATGGCATTTGGGTGGAGAGATGCGTGTCTTCCGAATCGAGTGTCGGGAATGAACTGAACGGTGAAGACAGAGTGGGATTCTGTGTTGAGCGATGAGTCGACTTGTTGTCGAGTGAAGTCGATAGATCACTTGCATCCACGAATACGAGTGATGACGGTCGACCATGGTCGCACGGTGGAGGTGGTGGCACAGATGGGTGAGTGTCCAGTTCGTTCAGAATGCTCTGACAGATTTCTGTGATCTCGTTCATCGCTGAAGAGAAACACGGCTTGTTCAGAAATGTGAGGTCATTCTTTTTCGAAAATTGTGATTCAGAATAAAACTAAACACACCGCGCCGGAGTCACATTGTGACAATTCCTGCAAAACTGTCAGAAAATCGGAAAACAGCCATTCTCCGCGATGGACAAGGACATTCACTTTGGGCAAGTTGCCTAGTTCAACAAACGCAAGACGAGCGTGGTCGAATAGCGCATCGATTGGAAGAAGATTCCGAAGTTTGTCATATTGCTGGAGCACATCATGGACAACCAAGAATGATGTCGAGGTGGACGATGCAGAATCCCACAACATCGTGTGGAAGGCAGAATGTGTCAGGGGACGGTATTTGTCGACAATTTGAACAACTAAGCCATGCATATCCGAAAATGAACATGGAATACTGACAAGCGTAAAGATTCGTTTGAGGATCCCTGTGAAGAACGCGAAATAAAGTTCCTCAGGTGATGGGGTGGGTTGTGGCTCGTGAAGGAATCTAAGTAGCAGAAGAGTTTTAATTTGTTCGAAAACGATTGTGGACAACAGAGAAACGCGAATCGAGACCGAATAATCCCTGCAAAGAGTTCGAGATGATGAACGCGAAAAAGATAGCAAACGAATGGTCTGGCGACGCAGAAAAGTGATCAGATTCGTCTGAAGAAGCAGTGAGAACGAACTGAACATACTGTGATGAATTGCCAAACCGTCCAGAGTGTCAAAGAACTCATCACTCAATTGTGGAATCGGCAGAGATAGGGATTCAGATCGTAACTTTGCTCCAAACAGAGCCCAAACATATCTCCCCACAATTTCCTGAAGGAGAATCATTGTCACAAACACATACTTCGTATAAAGTGTGAACTTGGTCTTTTTTATGTTCATCGTCCAATAGCGGTGAAGACAGAGAATCTCTCCAAAATTCGGATAAATTGTCCAGTAAAGTGTTCGGAAGGATGTATGGACGGTCTCCAATCTGACCATGATGATCTTCATTTTGAAGAGGAGCGCTCGATTGTTGGTGAGGATTCAGAACCCACTCAAACGATGAATGGATATCGTTTTGATTCTGAAAAGACGACAGCAGATTCGATAGATCCAAGTTCATGAAAACTCGTTGCCCGTTTCGTTGACTGTCCAGTTCATTCCGAGACGGAGGGTCGATCCATCTGAAATGCCTCCCAAGCATAAATTGGGGAGAAAACGCACCGAAACACAGTCTAATACGCGGATAAAAAGTGCTCCATCTTCGACTTCGGACAAGCACATGGTTTATTCAACAATCCCAGATTCCAAAGAAAACGATGACGATTCTTCGCTTAATTCACATTCGATCCCATTCACGACTGATGTAGTCACAATTACTGCTAGTGATCGGCACTATGTTCGTGTTTCAAAACAAATTCTGCAATACGAACTGAAAAGAAAGCGAATCAATATCGAAGAACTGATGGAACAAGTCCATCTGGAGGGCGATACGATCAGTCTTCCGACCTCCACCACGTCAGATTGGCCGTTAGTCTTACAAGATTCAATCACGACTGATGATCTGCGGCAAGGGTGTATCTCGCTCTTCGAACAAGTCAACACCGACCTGAAATTAACTCCAAAAGAAGTGTTTTACACCGTCCGCTTCCTGGAATACGCTGGCATCCACATGATATATCGCGAATATCCCCACAAACATCTCCTCGAAACCATATTCCCTGAGGAGGAAAAATGTCCAACGAAACTGACGTCTGCTCTCATCAAACTGGTTTGTCATCCATCTAACAAGCTCAGAGCAGCCGCTCTATCCTTCTTCGACGTTGGCATCGCGAACTCGTCAATGGTCTTCACTCTTGCGATGGCTACCATCGGATTATTGCCCCAACTCTTCGAAAGCCTGAAACCCCACGAAATACCAATAAACGAAGCAACAATCGAATTCCATCGCCGAATCACATCGATTGTGGACCGGTTCTTCGATTGTACATCAAATGCCAACCTCGGATTTCTCGCAGTCGACTTGGGTGTTCGTACCACCAAAGATGAACTGTTAAAACTCGTCGATCCCATTTTCCGCCCGTTTTGCGAGTATTTGCGGCATCTCCTCGCTCATCCAGTTTGTCGCACAGATTATCACTACGGTCTCTCACTCATAACGAAAACGAGAGTATTCTTGTACAACATCAGGGTTTCTCGTGATGATCTCCTCCATGCGGAACTTCAACGATTTTTTCAAGAGGCGAGAAATATCATGGTGGAAGAATTTGCTTCATCATTGGGACTAGCCACGAAAAGAGAGATACTCCACGAGCTTCTCTTTGGGAAAACAAGAATGACGGACGAACTCCGCTGGACGGAGACATTTGAAAGAATCCTTGCTCGGCTGAGCAAGAAGAAGCAATGCTCTGATTGGGGACTCGAAGCGATTCACCGTTTCTTATTCCATCGACCTGTGGAGGTCCAGATGGTCTTCAGTCCAAATGGAACCTTCACAATCGAAGAGGACGGCAGAGTCGTTTCATCAACGGAACGGCCTTCTAAGTCACTCTGTGCTCTCTTGACTCACACTCGACATGACCACGCTGCTTCCTTTATCGCAGACATCAGGTCCTTCACAGCTCATCTTTCATCTGCGGATTTTTTGAGAGACGTCCAGAGTGGCTGTTTCTCTGGCATCTTCGCCGCACTCCATCCTTCGAAGATGCCGTTCACAAATGACTTCATCCCTCTCCACAAACAACTCGTCGACGTGATGGACAGCACTCTCACCAGGATTGAGCGAATAGCGGACCGGGATATGAATGATCGATATCGAAGCGAATTGAACCGATCCTATCTCTCTTTCCACAAACAGACGAGAGATTACATCGTCCATCTCTCACTCCATCCATTCGACTTGGTTCCTCACCGCTATGACAAAATCGTCCTCGACGTCTTGACAAAGTTCTTTGCACCTTCCTTTGAAATCATCGTTCCGAAGCCCTCTCGAGAGAAAATGAGGAAAGAAATGAATGGATCTGCCCACTCATCGTCATCCCCGCCCTTCATCCTCACGTCTGAACTTGTCTGTCGTCTCACTGACGAAGAGATCATGAAAGTTGTGGACAGAATTGTTGCTCTGCTCGAAAGCGACTCTCCCATCTCTGACGACACCATCCTTCGGATCATCACGTTCCACAAAATGAAACTCAAATCTGTGTATCTTCCGGAAGTGTTCAGAACAGCGGGGAGATCAACGGAACAATACTTCCACGCATTCGAGTGTCTCCTCTCTCTTCCCTTCGACTATTCCACACTTTGTCCCTTCAAGTGTCTCCTCAAACCAAAACCAAAGACACTTCAGCCAACATTCGACGAGTGGGACGATGTGGATCTTTTGACAGTTGGTGTTGTGATGCCAACCATCGACGAGAACAGAGTCTCTTTTGACTCTGCCTCGGTGCAACTCATCAGTTTTGCCGAACTAATCTTGCCTCAACTGTCGCAATGTGCGTCTCGACTGACTCCCTCGCAGCTCGAACGACTGCTCAAACCATCCATCGACATTCTCATCAACTTATTCGTTCCACAGTTCCCTTCAAACCCCAAGTTCAGAAGGGATCGTGAAAGAACATACATTGAACTCAGCAGATTGTGTGAGCAACGTGTGATTGCCCAGTGTCTCAGCAGGATCGGATTCTTCTCTCGCATTGTCTGTGGATTGCTCGATGACGATCTTTTCTTCGAATCCAAAGATGTCCTCGATATCTTTCTCGGTCAAACACGAAATTCTTCCTATCGAAAACCGGAATGGAAGACACTCCAAAGAACAGTTCACCACTTTCTGGAGGAAGGCTGGGAGGATGTTCTGGACTTCCTCTTGACCAGGATGTGCTGGACTTACTACGACGCCATGTATCGAATCGACATTGTCAAGGATATGATGCAATTCCTTGGAGCTAGTTTCAACCGTCAAATCAGATGGCTTTACACTTACTGAAGCTGTACACTCCCTCCCGCTCGTCTTTGTCGCACACAGACGTCCTTAACACATTCATTGTTCATGTCATTTCATTCATCATTCTCATCTCACGACAGGAATCACCGACTTCTGTTTTGGTAAAGATAACACATTTCGATGGAGACTCCACTGGAATCCCAACCTTCTGTTTTGGTGGTCAAACTTGTGATTACTCTGTTTCATTTCGAAAAAAAAAGAAAAACCAAGAGTGGCCATGGAGAGTTGTGAATTATGGCAGAAGAAAGAGTCGGTGAGTGTTTCAGTGTTCCGCACATCGGAGAAAACCAAGAAGACGCCCACAATCCCCAACATGAAGAGAACTCCAGTTTCAGAGAGACTGTCCCGTCGCACCAGCCAGCCGAGTCAGCTGAGCACTCGGTCACGCACATCCATCAGTCCAAGCAGCCTTCCCGCCAATCCCTTCCTCACTCTGCTTGTCCTCGCCACTTCCACCATCGCTGCCTTCTCCACCTTCCGATACCATTTCCCATCTCGCTCCTCTCCTCCTTCTCTGTTCTTCTCTTCTCACTCCCATGTTTCTCAGGATCAGCCGAGTCACTCTCACAACTCGATTGTGTTGTTCTCGATCCTTCTCCCTCTCTTGTCCCTCCTCCACGTTCTCTCCATGTTTTCCCTCTCAGACACCTAATCCCATTTCACTGAATCACACCAAACTGGTCCAATAGGGCTGAGAAATCAAGCGAGGTCATCGCGTCGATTGAAACAGAGTGTCAGTGTTCGCAGAATCGATCCCAAAATCGAGATTCCCATTTCGTACTCCTCCAAACTCGAACTCACATCGACTCCCGCAATCACACACTCCACAACTCCAAATCGGCACATGTCCACAACCATGCCACAATTGGCCCTCTCACACACTTTCGACAGAAGCACCAGAGCCGCATTTCGACGAGCTGGGATGGGAGAACTGGGAGATGGAGATGATGATGAACAAAATAACAAGAACAGACACGAGAGCAGGTGGCACATCTCGACAAATGCGCTTCCGTTCGGTCCCATTGTTGAGGATGCTGAAATCGTCTAAGAAAATGATGGAGATGAAACAAGAGGCACACTTTCATCAAAGCAAAGCTCCGTATGAACTGACATTAAGAACAACTCGATCGATTCATCACCCAAATCAGCAACATTCCATTTGTCATGAAGTGACCAGAGGTATTGATTCACTTCTCCAAACTTAGGATGGAAAGCGATTGGAGGAAGTCTGATTCGGAGTGGTGACAATCACAGAACCATCAACACCCACACGACTGATTGGAAATCGTCCGTTGTTCGGTTGGGATTCAAATGGAGTTGATGGAGGACCAGAAACCAGCGATGAAGTGAAGCGACTGATGCGGTGTGGAGAGAATGGGAGGCCAGCGTGGTGATGAGTGCGAGAGAGGGGGATCTTTCATGTTCGTTGAACACTTCGAAAAGTACCGCTTGATCAAGATAGTGGAGAATAGTGAGGGAGAAATCCACAATTTGAGCCGATGGAAATAGAAGGAAGAGTTGGATTGTGTTTTCAAACGATGCCGAAAGGAACCGGTCCAGAAGAATGAAATTTGAAGCTTGGAGATGACTTGCTGGAACACCCTTCATCTGATAATGAAGCAGCGCAGATCCCAGTCCACGAAGGATGAAAGGATGCAGAAACGCGAGGAATTCACAACGAGCAAAAAGATCCAAGAGCGTGATCAACTCCCGCCCGCTATTCTCGTCGAACAGGAGGAACATAATCGAGAGTTCCTTCTCAATCACAACATCGGCAGGGAAGGATGAGAGGAAGCGGATGATCTCATGTTTGGACGGAACAAGAATTGAGAGAAGATGAGGAATAAGTGAATGACGGAGATTCGTGGAATTCAAGTGGATGATCGCGTCATGGATGGAGTATGGGAGAGGCTCATTGTGCGCTGCGAAGCACAAAACGATCGCACAAATGATGTTGTGTTTGAACTGATCCATCACATCATGTCTTCTGAAGGGGAGCGTGAGTGTCTCAGCTCGAGTGATGATGTCGTTGGAGGTAGAGAACAGTCGAATGAGTGACAAATCTGATGTCGATGGAGATTTTCGACTGTCTCTGGATTTCTTGAGAATGTAAATCACGTTGGCAAGAAAATGTTGGAGGGGATGGAGACGAATCCATCGATGAGAGAAGAATGCGATCCAATCAGAATCTGTCCAACCTTTCATGATCACGTTCTCGCTTCTGACGAACTGAATCTCCCTCATTGCGATGTAGAGAAGAGATGAGCACGTGTTTTCGTGTGATCGATGGACGGCGTTTCGAAGGAGAGGAAGCACTGTCGAGACGATCTCGTCAGGATCAGCGACGGTAGAGAGGAGAAATCTGAGATGGTCGACAGCTAACATCCGCACGAAACCCGAAATCGGCACGTTACCCGAAATCGAGTCTCGTGGCCGAATTCACCCATATCAATTACTTTGAACATTTCACCCTATTCTTCGACATTGATGATTCTTCAGAAAACCTAGAAGTGTAGCAGGGTCATTTAATTCAGAAAAGAGTTGAAATTTAGCTATAATTGTGAAATCAGACAAGAAAAATCATTCTCAATCATCTCTAAGAACTCTCACATTCCCCACTCGGTACTCATGTCTCAAGCGGTCTAACTGGGTTAATTCATCTGTTTTTTGTGATTGAATAGGATCTGATCCTGCTGTTTGTCGTTTTGTTTTCTGTGGTCGAAATTGTGACGTGACGAAAGATCGAGGACGAAAATATTGGTCTATAGTTGGAGAATTGGCTGCCTTTGGAAGTGATTGTTGAGTTGTGTATATTCGCCCAATTGAGGATGGTTGCGATGGTGCCGCAGGTGATTCGGGAGGGGAGAGCCGGTCTTGTTTTTCCTTGATCAGGATCGAGAGATCAGAGATCTTTGATTTCCTAGTTTTCGACAGAGCGTGCAAAAGTGTTGATAAACATAGTGGATGCACACCCGCTGCACGAAACGATGCTAATATCGTTGGCGGATGAAAAGCGTTTGAGATGGCGATCGGGAGGACCCGTGCTAATTCTGTGCGATAAGCTAGGATTGATTGAGAAGAAGGAGGGCAGAATTCTGCTCTGAGCGAGTTTTTCAGTCTTGCGAAGACCCACCTATCGAGAGGTTGGGTCAGATGGGTGGTGTGAGGTGGAAGACCCATCACCATGATTCGGCATTCATCTGCAATTTGAAGAACGTCAGGATTGTTATGAGAGGCATGGCCGTCTAGGAGGAGAAGTGCTATTTCATTTTTAGTTTTTTTCGTTCTTTTGGAGGCGATCGCTGGAAAAACAATGTTTTTCATGTATCCTTCGAAGATGGACCCGTTTGACCATCCGACGCCCTGATATGCACAATCAATGTTGAATGTTTTTAAATTTGAAAACTCGGCCACAGGACTTTTCGTTGGCCAGAGGAGTTGCGGTGTGATGGACGATCCATCAGCGCACACGGTCACGAGAAGGGATGCGTTTGCAACGCGGGCAACATCGGAAATCATTGGTGGCGGCTCAGTTTTCGGATGCACTCGAATCGTTTTGTCATCCACGTTGATTCTTAGTGACGTTTCGTCAAAGTTGAACAAAAATTCAGGTTTGATTTGATACTTCGTCACCGTTTCAGTCAGAAGTTCCATCCAGGCACACATGTTACTCTCGGTACTGGCGTCGATTCTGGCCTTTTCAAGTATGGTTGGTGTTGATCCATGGAAACAGGAGGACTTTGTCAACCATCTGTCGAGCCATTGTCTGTTGAGGGGATTCGTTTGCTGTTCTTCTGGTTCGATCTCTTCGTAGTATTTATTAGCCTGAACCATAGAAATGAAAATCAGACATACAATCCCAAGGACTACTGGCTTTCTGTCGTCGCCACCATGAGCGAGATGGTGAGTAATCCGATTCTCTAATTCCCGCGATTGGTGACGATTCAGCTTTGGTGGATGTCCATTAATGCCCACATCACGTCCTTTATCCAATGAAGATTTTCCACGGGAAATGGCAGCTTCACTGATTCCAATTTCTTGAGCGAGGGTTTTTTGGACGACATGTTCTGTTGATACGATATACACTGCTTTTTCTGCTGGATTATGGAGGGCTCTAACGTCTGCTGTGGCCAATATGCGATGAATGTTGGATGGACTGAGAAAAGGGTCCGACATCTGAACCACAACTTTTTCAAAATGAAACAACTTCATATCGAACTTGATTTTAGAATTCAAAGCAAACGACACCATTCGGAAAAGGAAATGCTTAACATCTGAACAAAAACGAAAATGATATTTGACCTGTAGGGAGCAAAATATTAAGTTTGGACAATCGAATCTCCATTGAAAGAACACTGGCAATTTCGGGTTCCGTGCGAATTTCGGGTTTCGTGCGGATGTTAAGTCACCGATGAGTCCAGTTTCAGAGAGAATGAAGTGAGTGAGTTTGGTGAGATATTGGGGAGTGAGTGTGAGATGGTTGAGATTTCCTGATTTTTTAAATATTTCACGGATTTGGTTGAGAAGAAGAAGAATCTCAAGTTGGTTCACCAAACTAATCAAACAATGAAAAAAAGAAGGTCAGACTCGAAGATGGTGTGGTCGAAGTGATCACGAGTAACTCGTTCGGTTGGATTGACCTCTTCAGAATCGAATGAGGGTGTCTGATTCCAGTCTGTCTCGCCAGTGTCGGTTCGTCGTGATCGGATTTCATGAATCAACGTCAGAATCCGCAGGCAACTCTTCCTTCTTTTCTCTGTTGGAGAGATTCGCGTTTCGAAATCAACTGTGTTCTCGGAGTCGAGACTGAGTGAGGGAAGATCAGAGATTTGGGTGGAAAGATGTGAATCTTCCGAATCGAGTGTCGGCAATGAGCTGAACGGTGAAGACAGAGTGGGATGCTGCGTTGAGTGATGAGTTGACTCGTCGTCGAGAGAGGTTGAGAGATCAGTCGCTTCGCCGACAGCGAACGAAAAGGGAAGACGTGGGCCATTTAACGACAGCTGAGGGGATTGACGATTGTCCAGTTGGTTCAGAATGCTCTGACAGATTTCGGCGATCTCGTTCATCGCTGAAGAGAAACATGGTTTGTTCAGAAATGTGAGGTCATTCTTTTTCGAAAATTGTGATTCAGAATAAAAAGAAACACACTGCGTCGGAGTTACATTGTGACAATTCCTGCAAAACTGTCAGAAAATCGGAAAACAGCCATTCTCGGCGATGGACAAGGACATACGCTTTTGGAACGTTGCCTTGTTCAACAAACGCAAGACGAGCGTGGTCGAATAGCGCATCGATTGGAAGAAGATTCCGAAGTTTGTCATGTTGTTGGAGCACATCATGGACAACCAAGAATGATGTCGAGGTGGACGATGCAGAATCCCACATCATCGTGTGGAAGGCAGAATGTGTCAGGGGACGATATTTGTCGACAATTTGGACAACTAAGCCATGCATATCCGATAATGAACATGGAATATTGACAAGTGTAAAGATTTGTCTGAGGATCCCTGTGAAGAAGACGAAATAAAGATCCTCTGGTGACGGGGTGGGTTGTGGCTCGCGAAGGAATCTAAGGAGTAGAAGAGTTTGAATCTGTTCGAAAACGATTGTGGACAACAGAGAAACGCGAATCGAGACCGAATAATTCCTGTAAAGAAGAAAAGCGGAGGAACTTGAAAAAGAAGGCAAACGTGTGGTCCGGCAAAGCAGATAAGTGGAATAATGCATCTGAAGAAGCAGTGAGAACGAGTTGAACAAACTGTGATGAACTGTCAAACCGTCCAGAGCGTCGAAGAACTCATCACTCAAAAGTGGAATCGGCAGAGTTAAGGATTCAGATCGTAACTTGATTCCAAACAGAGCCCAAACATATCTCACAACAATTTCCTGAAGGAGAATCATTTTCACAAATTCATACTTTGTATAAAGTGTGAACTTGGTCATATTTGTGTTCATCGTCCAATAGCGGTGAAGACAGAGAATTTCTCCAAAAGTCACACAAATTGTCCAGCAAAGTGTTCGGAAGGATGCTTGGACGGTCTCGAATCTGACAATGATGATTTTCATTTTGAAGAAGAGCGCTCGTTTGAAGTTGAGGATTCACATCCGACTCAAACGATGAATGCACATCGGGTGGATTACGAAATGACGACAGAAGATTCGATAGATCCAAGTTCATCAATTCTTACATCAACAATTGACAGGGTTGGGAGGCGTGAGTACTTTTAGGCTTATCGTGAGATCTTTTGACCTCACGATGAGATTTTTGGGTGAGATCAATCTCCTATTTAAGCGTATCAATTTCTTCAGTTATAGATTGTTGTCTCTCTCTGATTTTGAATATTTCATGACAAAAATGATTCCACTTCACCCCTATTGACTTACTGTCCTGCTTACTGTCACAAAAACGGTTTGAGGACGCATCTTTCCCAGGTTAATTCATGAAACTGTACTTTCCTCATTCTATATGAACTCGTATCTCACAAAAACAGTCTTATGATAGCCTTTTCATCTCTTTCCGCACGTGTATCCTCTTTTGAAGAACTTTTCAAGCTCTGTTAATGAGGATTCAACAGCTTCAATGGGCTTGTTTTGACTCAACATTATGATTGCATATTTTACTTTTGATAACGAAATTTGAGCAAACATAGTATTTTTAGAAGCTTTAAGAGTCAAATTGAAAGAAATCGGGAGGTGAGATCGAAAAACGGTGAGATCGGTCTGATCGAATCCCATGCCTGACAATTGAACTGTCAGTGAATCATAGAAAATGTTGGCCGGATCAAAGTCAACCAACATTCGAGACCTCCAAACCTGTTTAATGATAAAGAAAATGCGACAGGATAAACAATTCGTTGACTCCCTTTTCCATAAAATGAACCAAGAGTACAGAATACAGAGGAAAAGCGTAAAAGGCGAAATCAATCAAAGCAAGTTGGCGTTTACACGCGTTCAGATTGTCCTTAGTAATCCAAGGATGGGATTCGATCCCAATCTATCTCCCCAGTTTCGGTTCGTCGTGATCGGACTTCATGAATCAAGGTGATAATTCGCTGGCAGCTCTTCATTTTTATCTCAATTTGAGAGACTGGCGTTTGGAAATCTATTCCGTTCTCAATGTCGAGGGAGTCGTGTGAGGTTGAAAAAGAGGATGGTGTTGAGAGATGCGTGTCCTCAGATGTCGTATCTTCTTCGTTGTCGCTTTCGATGTGAGGAGAATTCGACAGAAATGTCATTTCTGTGAATTGAGAAGAGATATTGGGATTCTGTGTTGAGTGAACAGAGAACTCGTCGTGAAGTGAGGTCGATTGATTGCTAGCTTCGTCGAAGGCGAGTAATGAATGGGGAGATTCCGCAATCAGGTAGGGCGAAGGATATGGAGATGGAGGGGTGTACACGGGGACCAGAATGTTCTGACAGATTTTTTCGATCGCATTCAGAGCTGAAGAGAAACACGGCTTGTTCAGAAATGTGAGGTCATTCTGATATGAAACGTATGATTCAGGATAAAACAAAAACACACCGTGTCGGAGTTGTCATCTGACAATTGTTGTAAAACTGTCAAAAAATCAGAAAAAAGCCATTCCCCGCCATTCACTTTGACAAAAGTTGTGATCACGTCTCGTTGTAAAAAGAAGACGGAAGATGCGAATGGAAGGATTTTACCGTCGGAAAGAAGAAAACAAAGTTGCTCATTGCGCATTAGCACGCGAAAAATATCGATGTTGACCGTGTAGCATGAGAGAGAATTCTGAATCATGGCGAGGAACGATGAAAGTGTCAGTGGACGATATTTGTCGACAATCTGGGAAGCAAAGTCATCAATATCCCATGAGGAAGTTGGGATATCAACATGTTGAAAGATACGTTCGATAATCCCCTTGAAGAAGAAGATGAAAAGACCCTCAGGTAACGGGGTTGGTTGTGGCTTCGAAATGGCTTTGTTTTGGAAAAGTGTTTGAATCTGTTCGGAAACGATCGTGGACAACACAGAAACACGTGATTGATTC
This sequence comes from Blattamonas nauphoetae, assembly GCA_033064195.1. NCBI lineage: Eukaryota > Preaxostyla > Oxymonadida > Blattamonas > Blattamonas nauphoetae. The sequence goes on along the minus strand of JARBJD010000013.1, from coordinate 268,072 downwards.
AGAAAATCTCTGGAAAAAGAAGCGTGAGGATGAACGTTAAACAGAAGGCAAACGAATGGTCTGCTGGTGCAGATAAGTGAACGAATGCATCTGAAGAAGCGATGAAAACGAAACGAACATCCTGTGACGATCTGCCAAATCATCCAGAGCGTCGAAGAACTCATCCCTTAAATGTGGAATCGGCAGAGATAAGGATTCAGATCGTAACTTGATTCCAAACAGAGCCCAAACATATCTCGCCACAATTTCCTGAAGGAGAATCATTTTCAGAGATGCAAACATGGTATAAAGCGTTTTCTTGGTTCACTTTGTGTCCATCCCCCATAAGCTGTGAAGAAAGAGAATATCTCCAAAATTTGGACAAATTGTCCAGCAAAGTGTTTGGGAGAATGCGCCGTTTTTGTCTAATTTGAGATTGAAATTCTTCATTCACAAGAAGTGTGCTCGTCTGTTGGGGAGGATTCACATCCGACTCAAACGATGAATAGACATCGTTTGGAGTACGAAAAGACGACAGCAGACTCGACAGATCCAAGTTCATCAATTGCTACTTCAAGGATGGTGTTTTCAGAGTGTTGGATAGGATATGATGGTCGGATCACACAGTCACGGACAAAAATTTTCGTCATACCTGTCCAGAAATTCAGAGTGGTGAAATTTCGTTTTATGTTTTGTCGGACACTTCATCATCCAAAAAGAACATCGTGGCGAGAAAACCAGAGCGAACGGATGTTTCGTAGTGAAGATACAGAGGAATGAAGAGTCTGAAAAAAAGTGACAAAAATTGGTGCGTAACCACAATCGACCATTTTTCACACAGTGAGAGGTTGTGACGAGATGAGATCATTTTTGCCGAAATACACGAGATCCTCCGACTCTACCGCAAGAAAATGCAAACATTCGGAAAAAAAACGTCTACAGTGGAATGGTTCGTATTTCTCAACCACAAACTGTAGACCAGTCTACCAACCTCGATGCGTGTCGATGTCATGTCACCTCCACACATGTTAAGTTTCAGCATCGAACTCCTACCCAATTCGTCACACTAGAACAAGTCACTTTTTGTGACGAAAACTTTTGTCCGTGACTGACAGGTCATCTCTCATCGAGACCTCCATGTGAAGAGAGGAGTGCATGCTTACATTGTGGCTTTGTTCTCGAGCTTGTTTTCTGCCTTGATAAAGTCAACAAGTGATAGGAACCGTTGTGAGCAGGGATCCAAAAATTCAAATCGTACATCTCATCTATTTCATCATGTTCTATTCAACATTCTGTCATTCTTGAGTTGTTTAGAAGCTGTTTTTAAACAAGATAACAATTTCAAGAGATACGTGTGTTGAAATAATCACAAGAAAAACAAACATCAAAATGTAAGCTTAATAAAGATAGAGGAAGGATAGATGACTGAAAACATCATCATCTGGTACATTAAAGTAGACAACGGTGAGATAGCTCGTTGAATGGACGGTACTCAGTTCTCTAGCCAATCTTGACAATTGATGTTGTTTTTTGAACCCTTTCCAAAGCAACAGTGATCTTGACAGAGAAGAATGATTTTGTACGAAACTAAGATCTGGATGAGCCAGTTCACTTCAGCTGACAATGCAGAATCCATCGTCGAGCAGCAAGTTCGTGACTGTAACTGCATCGGCAGGTGTCGCGAATATGTTCGGAGATGAAACACTAAACAACCTATATTGTCCAACAGTTTCGGGTGTTCGAACCAATGAGAGCGATGATAAGAGCGGAGTGCTGGGAGATGGAGAATTGGATGGCCAACTGCATTGGACAGTCTTAAAGGAATATTGAGGAAAAATTGAATCGAAATGTTGATAGAGACATACCATTGATGAAAGTGTACTATTGGGAGGAATGGTGAATGGATAGGAAGAAAGATATTGATATGATCAGACCCATATCACCAAAACTCCAATTTTCACTTGACAACATGATGATGTTCTGATTGACTCTTTTTCAATGAAAAAGCCTTCCGTCAACGATTTAAGTGTTTTGAATGAACAAGAATGAGTTTGTGCACAACTGACAAATTGACAAATCGAGACCAAATTGAAAAACAAATTGAAAATGGGGCCAATTTGGTTTTTTCAATCCCTGGTTGTGAGACTTGCTCGATTGTTCTGATCGTGTTGGGCAATGGTATCATAAACAGAGGAGTTCCATCTCGGACCAAGGGGCTTTTGAAATAATGGTGGCTTGAATTTGACATCTTTCCCATTGAGCGAGGACTGAAATGAGCTTTTTTTGATCCAAACCACAAGAAAGAAGGGCATTCAGATTCATCACACCACCTAACGGATCAACATTTCCATCAATGATTTCAGAGCAGTCTCTTCGGAATGCGGATTTCTCGCTGAGTACTTTTAGTTGTCCACACAGTTCGAATCTGGTTCGTCGTTTTCGTGATTCATCCATCTCTCGTTCTCAGTCACACATCTCACCACTTCTGGAAGTGTTACAATGTGATGATGAAGATGTTGTTGTTGACACACTCAGAGAGTTGCAGAAGGTGGCCATTGGTGTGCGATTCTGTTTTCATCATTGATTTGTTGATGACTGTTTGGGATGTGTTTCAGAAAGTGGGAGGAATGACTCTTTTGATGATTGGTGTCAATATATGTCTCCACTGTGTTGTGGAACACACTCATCTGAACTTCTGGTCTTTTCTTTTCACTTTTCTTCATTCTTTTCTTCAGGATGAACTGATGAAGCTGGTTGAGATTCTTTGTTTGTGGTTTTCTTCGTTGTGATGATGAATGTCTAACTTGCTTTCTTTCAGATTCGAAATCACCCTTGTTCGTTCGCTCCTCGCTTTCTTCTGAAATCCCTTCATTCATCATCTCCCACTTTGGAAATTGGTCAAACAGCCCTGCATTGGAATCGGTGTGTTGATTTCTTCCCTCTTCCTCATTTGTTGTCAGTGTTGTTCTTGCATGGAGTCACTCTTCTTCGAACACGAAATCGTCAACTCTCTTTTTCTCCAACAAAAGGACTTCATCCTTTCCACATTCAAGAGCATCGAAGAATCAGCACCCTCGCCAGTTGTTCTTGCCACTTTAGCTCGGATTTCTCTCTTTCCTCATCTCAATATCGCCACTTGTTCTCTCAAGAGTCTTTTCCGTGTCCTCAAACGAGATCCACCTGCTCTCACTCTTCTCCCCTCACCCATCTTCCCATCATCTTCCCCACACAAACAATATTTTGGTCTCTCATTCCTGGCCGCTCTGACCAAGAAACGCCGAACAGTTTTCAACAAAATCCAAACTAATCTCCCAAACGATCCATCACACCTCCAAAAATACCTCGAGATCACGAAAGATAATCCATACTTCATCGCATATTCCCTTAACTTCTGTTCATATTCGTTTCTCCTCCCAACTCATCTTCTGAACGCAACTCCACGAATCAATGTGTGTTTCACTCTTTTCATCATTTCTCATCATTTCAGATTGATCCAGAGATCATCCGGGAATTGATTCTCTTTGTGAAAGAAGCTGTCCCAACCGTTCTCACCAACATTTCAACCATCGACACTCTCATCGCTTCTCTTCCCTCCGACTCCTCTCCAACTACTCCATTCGTTTCTAAAACTGGCACAAAAACGAAGAAATCTCTGAAAAAGCTTCGAAATCAGTGTATAGACTTCGTAAACTATGGATGGGCTTTCGTCATCGAAATGACAAACCTACCCACCGATCCCCTCAAATCTTCCTTCAAAACAATTGTACTCGACGATCCATACTTCTCTGACCTTATTCTCAACTCTCTCATGCTCCTTCACATTCCTGTTCAAAGAACAACAATCATCGCCATTTTGGTGATCCTTGACAAGTTTCCATCAATGAGGATCACTTTCATAGAAGCTAATCTTGTTGGGAGGATGTTTGAAACAGTTCACTTTGTTTTTCTGACTCACTCCGAGTCCAACACTCTTGTCATTCTCACTGTCTTCATCGAGAGGATGTTGAATCCGTTTGGAGACGATCCAGCAATCTGTCCTGAACACTATCGTCTCCTTCGCGCTTGTGTGTTGGAGCCAGCCAAACCATTCATCACATTCATGTTCAACAACTCGGACAATCTCGTTTTGAATGAAGAAGACAAAGCTGAAGTAGAGGATCACCTCTGTAGGATCCACCGTCACATACAAAACATGGAGCTTCGTTCTGACGAACACGACTCCGACTTTGTGTCAGACATTGCGATATGGGAAACTAGAACGATGGTCGAGATGGCGAACGAAGAAATCTTTCAAATTGTCTTCCAGCGCTTACTTAACAGATCTCGAGAATGGAAACAAAGCAATCAAGAACGGCAGAAGAAACGAGAAGTGGTTTTGAGGGAAGAAGGATGGGATGACGCCATCGAACTACGAGTGGTTGGACTCGAGGTGGACACCAATCAGAACCAGCAAAACGCCTCCAGAGAGTTCAGAGTTCAACTGGCATTGAATGCGGACTAACTCTGACAAAGGTTTTGGACGGGTTTTTGTGATTTCATTGCCATTATTTTCATGTTTCTGACTAATTTGCAACGAGCTGTGAAGTGAGAAGTGAATCAGTTAGAGTGAAATGTGAAATCCATTTTGACACCATCAACTGTCCATGTGACAGACAGTTGGAACAAATCTCTTCTCAACAGACCACACAATTCTGTCAATCAGAACGTGTGCGGAGAAGAGGCGATGTGAGTGACATTGTTGTGAGTGAGGTGAATCAACGACATGCGAAGAGCCAGAAATGTGAAGTGAATGACGTGATTGAAATGGTTATGGAAGAAGAAGAGGTGACTCGGCCTCTCTGATTGATGAAGTTGGATGACAGGAAAGATGAATCAAGAGTGTTGGTAAGTTCCAATCAAAACAGTCTGATGAGGAACGAGTGAGGCGATAATGAGTGAATGGATAAGGATGTCACGAGGAGATGAAAGCAAGACAAGAGAGATGAAAACAAACCGAGTGAGATGAAAGGAAGACGAGCCATTTGAAATGAAGATGAGTGACACTGAGAAAATAGAGAATGGTGAAAACGTGTGTGAATAATGAAATTCTAATCCTCCGAAGCTCATTTCAGACTCCAACTCTCCATGGTCTCTTCATCTTTTGTGTTTGTCCGAAGAGAACAGAAGATTCACGCAGCACTCACTTCGCTGAGCGAGGACGAGCTTGTCTGTGGAGTCAGATGATGTGCGAGGAGACAATCTCCCAAAAGCGGGAAAAAGAAGAAATTGAAGTGAAGTGTCTAAATTGTCATGTTCAAAGCGAATGAAGACAAACCAAGGAGACAATGAAGTGAGAATCAAGAGTGGCTGGTAAAGAGTGAGATGGAAGACGAGTCCGGATTCGCCTTTTTCGATGTTTGTCAATCTATCCACGCAGTTCCTCTCCTCTCTCCTTTTTAATCCCTTCCTCCACTACACCTTGTTCAAGTGACCCGAAAATCACCAGCAGCTCGTCCAGAGTCGGTCGTTCTGTCGGGTCCAGTGAGAGGCAGTTCGTCAGAGCTTGTCGTAGAGATTGGTTCGTAATCGGACGCATGTTCGGCAACTCTCCTGTTTCCATTTGTCGTGACGCGTTCATTGCATCCAACTCCCCAAAAGGAACACTTCCTGTCTCGATCTCCCAAAGCAGGAGACCAAGACTGAAGATCGCTGCTTGAGGGATGTTCACTTCTCGTGTCTCTTTCTTCACTTCTTCCTCTGAAGATCCTTCATCTTTCGTTTCACCATTCCCGACTTCATTCTGTCGTTCCTCTCGCGCTTTCGCCACTTCTAGCGCTTCCCATCTCATCCCGTCGTGAAACCCGACCGTCCTCCCCTTCACAGCACTCCGAAAACCCGCCTGCGCCTGTTCCGGCTCGGTCGTGTTCAGCTGAAGCGACACGGCACCTTCTTTGTCCACCATCACGTTGTGGGGGTTCAGACGAAGCAAAGGTGTTGCAGATGGGTCAGTTCTCGTCATTTGTTTCAGTGCTTGAATCAGATCGGTCTGAATTCGCCGTTTGTTCAACGTGAAGAGATTGTTGTTTTTGTGGAGACAGTTGTAGAGAATGTCGATCTTTGGAATGTCCTTGATTTCGTGAGAATTGTCGCATGTCAGGATTTCCACCAGCGTTCCCTCCTTCTGATCGGTGAGCGTGGCAAGGACGTGTTGTTCATGTGCCTGAAGAATCTGTTCTTCATTTGCTGGAGCGATGACTTGGCGTTCTGCTGAGTTGTTAATCACAGCCCCAATCGAATTGTCCACAACGTCAATTTTCTCGATGGCAACTGGGTGATTCTAAATGAAATGTTACAAAAGACTATGGTGCGTCTCAAAAAAAAATTTTTGTAGAATTAGCTGTCAGAGATTTTCAGAAAAGAAAAGTACTAAATTTTAGAGATTTTGTTTTGATCGCGTTCGAGAGAGCCCTATTCTGATTGGGGCTTTTTTTCACATTTATTTCCCCAAAACGTGCCAGAAAATCAACCGATGGTGTAAAACGATATAAAAGAACGGAAATGTGAGAAAAAAGCGAATCGAAAGCACGAATCATTCAAAAAGTCTTGAAAAACATGGATTGACTTCCTCGCGTCAGAGAGGCGATATCTTCATAAAGTAATCCGAATATGTCCATATGGTATGTTTGAGGCGAATTTGTGAATGGATATCATTTTTGAGGGTTACAATAGAAGAGGGAGGAAGATCAGAATTCACAAGTCAATTGTTTGAGGGGAAGAACGTGATCACCAGATCTGAATGAGAAAGTTGAAGGAAAAGAGTTGGAAAACCTCAAAATTGCAATCAATCAATGAGATGTCAAGTTTCGTTGTTGGATCAAAGATGATGGAAACAAAGACTTGGAAAGCGAAGATGAGAATATATATACTGTTCAAGCGATGGTTTTCCGCTTCAAAGTTTGTGTTAAAACGAGATACTTGAACATGTTTGGAGGTATAGACAAGTCTGGGTGAAAAATGTCGACTGAATGCAGAAATCAGATGCAAAAGAATGTATGAAGAGTCAGAAGGACAAAAAACACCTTCATCATGTCGAGGGGAGGAGAATATGAGTGCTCTGAAAATTGCAGAGAGTTTCTGCACGTCTTGCAGAAGAAAATACGCGGGTAACAATTCATTTAGAATCACCCAACTGGGTCCAGCTCTTCGTTCTCTTTGAGCTGTTCAGAATCCTCTCCTTTCTTCTTTTGGTGTCGGCGGCAAAGACAGACCAGAATTAATAAAATCAGAAGAAGAACGACGACTCCGACCACAACTGGAATAATCCAGAGCATAGCGGGTTGACCTGGACCCTGATTCATCGCTGAATTCCTCTCTTTGAGAATGAAAGAGTCTGTTCTCTGCTTATCGCCATACACCACACACACTGACCATTCGTCCTTCGGGTTCAGATATTCGCTGAGTGTGGTGTAGTTCAGAGTGAGGTCGATGGACTTCTCAGAGAGCGGCGAACACGTCGATGAGGACAGAACAATGGTCCAGTTCTTGTCCAAATTTGTTGATGAAGACCCTGACACTTCAAGAGACAAGCCACACGGGATATAGACCTCTCCTTTCAGAGTGAGCGAGATCAGTTTCGACTTCTTGTCAAATGTGAATGAAGATTTGTTTGTGTCGAGAGTGGGAACGAAGAACGGGGCGAGTGGGTCCAGAACTGTCGAAACGACTGAACAATCATCTGTCGAGATCCATCCACTTGAGCTGGACACTCCATCCCCTGTCACCAGACTCTCCACATCCACCACTCCTCCCGACCGACAATTGATATTCTGTCTGAACGACTCGAACGATGTAACTGTTTGTCCATTGTCGTGGAAGACACCAGCTTCGATTGTCAATCTCCCTCCACTCATCCAAACAGCTCCTTGCGAGAGATGTGTGAAATGAGACGAGTTCAACTTCGTTGAGATGTTTGTCAAATGAAGCAATCCAGATTCCCACTGACAAGTCGGCAGAACAGACTCTTCATTTCTTGTTGTGGATGCGATTGGCCCTTCAAATGAACAACCATCGATGTGTGCCGTTGACAATGTGGAGTGTTCGTTCGTTGCTTGAATGAAGGTGGACATGGTGCAATCAGTCACGCTGACCTCCTTGAACGTCATCGAAGAAAGATCAGAAAAGATGAATGGAGTCTTGTGTATTGTTAATGATAAGAGAGACAATTTTGTCACTTCCACTTCCCCATTCGACGCTTCCAAGAGTGGAACGAAGAGAGAGACAGTGTTTGTCAGCGAGCAGTGATCCAACACAATCTCTCCAATCCTCGAGACGATCATCGTATGCTCCGTCAATCCGGAAACATCAAAACTGATTTTGGTGAACGTGATCGTGTTTCCGTTTGGAGCAGACGGGTTCACGAACTGGCCAGAACCAGACACGACCACAATTGCTGTTCCTGAAATCGGTTTGATCGTCAGGTCTGCGGGTGAGAACGACAATGGAATGGAAAGAGCTGTTTTGGTGTGGATTCGGAGAGTTCTGTCATCGTCTATGAGATGGCGGTGTGCTTCTGAGAGAGTTTGACAGATCCACGTTGCCGTTCCACATCCACACGCATTCTTCCCACTCTCTCCAACTGTAATAGTGTTGGCAAAATGTGGAATGAGATATGGGAGAAGTGTGGTGGACGAGTATTTCGAGGAGTGATCCTCAGATGTGTCCAGACCCCAAAGCTTCGAGTCATCAACTTCATTCTTCAGCTCATCAATCGTTTCGAGCCATAGTGCTGGGGAGATTAATTTTGAGAAGTCGTGGCCTTCCAGAAAAACCCAATCTCCTTTCGAATCGCTATCACAAGAGCACTCGAGGAAAGTGGCTGAGATTTGAACATTCGACTGATCGACATTTTCACCACACGAAACCCAGAGAACTCCTCCATCTCCATTCTGAGTTGAACAATCCTTGAAAGAAAACCTGAGAATGTCCAGTTTGTCATCTGGTTGTGAGAGACGAGACGACAGAACACTTCCCTTTCCCGTGCTGTGAATGTTGGAAATTGTGCCATCATGGAGATTTAGTTCTCCTCCTTTTTGCTCCAACAGCGAGACTGAGTCAAGATCCAAACTTCCGTAAGTGTTCTCGAGTCCAGGGATGAGAGCTGATCCACCAGTGACACTGATGACACCAAAAAAGATGGATGGCATTGTTGGGCATATCGTACATGATGTGTCCAACGAGAATATTCCGCCACGAATCTCAAAAAATGGTGTCATGATGTACCCGAGTGATAGTTGGAGTGTGAAAACGGAGAGAGAGCCAGATTTTAGAACAACATACGTGGAGTACAGGCTTGGGATGTTTTCTGCATTTTCCCCCGTCAAGACAATGTCCTGGTCTTGATCAAACTCAACTGTGTCAGTATCGAATATGTCGTCGATGATGTCCAAAGTGAGAGAGGCTGAATGATGCTTGATTCGGTCGTAGGCTGTCGAGAGGGTTTGGCAACCCAAACCATAGTGGCCACATTGGTCCACATCAAAATACTGTTCTCCACCAATTTGGACGCTTGTTCCAATGTCCACGAGATAGATCAGCAGTGTGGAGTTTACGCCTGTCGTAAAGTCAAATCCCCACAACAGATTCTCTTTCTCAACTTGGTATGTTCCTGCCCAGTTCTCCTTGATCATGACTGATGCAAGATTCATGCCCTCCAAATACAATTCAGCGACAGTGTCATCAGAAAAAGTCGGAGTTGAGATGAAGTTGACATCTTTCATTTCAATTGATGTTTCCTGAAAATCGTCAGCATACACATAAATGCTGCGTCCTGGTGTGTCGATTGGAGTGTCGGAGAACTCGATGGTCACACTGTTTAGTACAATGAATTGACAATTGTTAGAAGAGATCACAACCCCCAGTTCTTGCGACGAGATGCCCGAGATCTGACTGTTCTTCAGGATCAGAGAATCGGCATTGTTCACAAGAAAAATATGGCCAATGTTAACATCGACGTTCGAAATCACCTGTCCAATCATTTCTGTTTGACCTCCATCCAACTTGAACAGGGCCTCCGAGTTGAAAATGGATTCATCGGAAATCTCTTGAGCGTTATTGAAAAGTAGATTTCCAGCGAACAAATGAATAACTGGACACTCCCTCTTGCCAATGGGGATTTGAGTGCCTTGCAGGAATTGCAGAGAACCTGAGTCAACAACGGCAAACATGTGGTATAGATTATCTTGCGGTGTTTGGAACGAACAGGCTGTAAATTGAACAATTCCACCTTCCACGGAGAAGAGAGTTTCTGTCATTGAGATGATATTGAAGGTGAGTGAAACAAAAGCCGTCGACGCATGAGTTGGAGAGATGAAGCTTCCTCCATCAATGGTCACTTGGCAGGTTTCCTTTGGTTTGACGGTAATCGGCATGGTCGGTAATCGCAGTGGCATGGTGTGATCAATGTCTGACAGAATCACAACTTCATTGGCAGGAATAGTGCTGTGCATAATTTCGGAAAGCGAGGCGAGCGTACCACAAGGTGCTTCTGAACTCCCACAGTTGGGATTGTCGACTGATGAGCTCGAAACCTGCACAACTTCAGTGGTTCTGGGATACACAAGAAAGACGAGAGGACCTGTAATTGAAGGTTCCGCCCCAGATGAATCGTCGCCCCAAAAATCGTTGAGTGTACCAGTCATTGAGTCAGAGATTGGTGGAATAATACTTGACCATGACTGAGAGACAATACTGTTGAGATTATTTGAGATGATGTACACTTCGCTGAGTCCAGTGGACGATCCTATGAAGAAGACTGAGCTGAACGAAATCTCCCCTGATCCACCCGACTGCCGATCAATGAAGATGCTGCGTCCATGAAACGAAGGTCCACATCCACAGGAGTGAAAATTGACATTTTGAAGAGTAATGCATCCCGCCTGTTTGGCACGAATGACTGATCCTTCTTGATTGGAGGCGACTTCACGGAAGTTCATGGTGGTGAGTTGGAGGTCGGAACTGTGAGTTTCGAATACAACATTGTCTGACATTGAAAGTTGGATGACATCGAAGTTAGAAGCCATCATCGAACAAATTGATGCGAAAAACGGCGAAGATGAGTATTGTCCTTGTGTCAATTCGAGTCTGGAGAGAATGACGTTGTCAGTACCCTTGACAAACGTAGTCGTATGATTTGGTTGTAATCGAATATTATGAAGAGAGAGACTTCCTCTGAGAACAGAGAAGAGACAGTCATAAGATCTTGGGCAGATGGCAGCCAGTGTTGAATAGACGCCTACGAGTTCAACACTGTTCCTGTTGATTGTAATGGTTGACTCTGAAAACTGTCCATTCAGTTGGAGTTGGACATCGGTGTCATAAACTTTTCCAAGACAATAGTTAATTGATTTGCATGGTTGATTACCAAACAACCAGCAATTGGTATTGTCCCATCCGTTTGAACCGTCGAGGTAAACAGACATTCCATTAGATGATGAACGAGGCGAATGAATGAAATCAGCTGACATGCCGCGGAGCTCAAGAACAGAGATTGAAGGAGGTGAGAAGGAATTTGTGGTTGTTGAAGAGAGAGTCGAGTTGAGGGTTGTTATTGGTTCGATTCCCGCCTTGTTCAAGAAGTCTTTCATCTTTTCATCGAACAAGATTGGTGTCCCTTCAATCGATCCCTCACCCCACTCCACTTCGCAGTCTGAAAAGGTCGGGACGAGTCGGCAGTGAATGGATTTCTCGTCTGACGATGCCATGTTCATGACATCGTTTCCGAACAACACAAAAATGACACCGCTCGTGACAGATCCGAAACTCAAGATTCGAAGTGAGTGGAAGTGTAGTGGACTGATCAATGATGATAATTCAATCATTTCTCGCGACGGAAGGTTGCTTGACACCACTTCGAGCGAATCCAGAGATTGCCTGGCGAGTGGGGAGTGGACAGCGAACGAGATTGAGGAAGAATTAGATCCGACAGTTTTGCTTGTATCATCGTTAAACTTCCGCAACCATCAGGACTCATCATCAAAGGAGAATTACGAACTTGAATGGACAATACAATTTGCGAGCGGACGAATGTGGCTTGGCCAAAAATGATCAGCGCTGGTGTGTCGGTACCGAGGGATATTTTGGTGTCAGACGCAGTGAACACAGACAAAACATCCACATTAGCGACATGGCCGATGGTGATCGTTATTTCAAGATTCTCACAAGTGAGAGTCGAATTATGCTGAATGAAAAGACAATCTGAAATAGATGAATTTTCAGAGTGGGTGAGAACAGGATGATGGTCACGTCCGACTATGGACAGAGTTGAGTTCGATAAAGTCGCATTTTGAGAAACGTATGCTCCTGTTAGAAGCAATTGTTTTGAACCATTTTGATTTGGTGTTCGAGACGCTGATTCCAGAATATCATTCAAAGAGAGATAGGATGAAGTGGAGTGGATGAGGCAATGACAAATGAAGAGGATGGAGAGAATTAACATTTCACAAAACAAGATAATGCGCCGATCAACCTTTTTATTCCGACCAACAGATTTTAAGATCGAAATATATGATTTTGTTTACCAAAAATGTCATGAGTTGCAAATAGAAAAATGAGTTCAATTAGTTTGACAAAAAACAAGAAAAAACAACTTCAACGACGAGAGGCTTGTATAATTTCCGAGGGCTTCAGAAACTGAGAGAAAATAGATGAGGGAGTTCAAAAAAGATGGTGAAGATGAAATCCAGAGAAGGAAACATTCGTTCCTTCGATTCTCTGGGTACGTGAGTGAACTTTCCAACATCTCGGAAGAAAAAATACCGAATTAGCAATCGGCAGATAGGAAACAGAAAGTGAACAGAATTCAAATGAAGATGTTAAAAAAAGGACAGAATGTTGTTGACGACAATGGGTGACCATTTGATGACACGAAAATGAGAATGCAGTCATGACATCTGCGTCCACGTTCAGTCAGAAGAAAAGCAAATAAGTTGTCAGAATGAGCTGGTGAAAGACGGAGAAGAATGAAGAGCAATCAATTAGGGTTGCTTGAAAGTACGGTTTATGAAATGTGTGATTGTCATGATGAATGAAGAGAAAAGGACACATTGAACGCATCCGAAAGTAAGTAAAGTGTGTTGAGTGTGGTAAAGTGAATGAACACGAAAAAGAATGACTGATTCACAACTATCAACGATGCGAGACGTTGACCAATCGGAATCCGAAATGAATAGTGTTGAATGGTCTAAAATACAACAGAAAGAGGAGTTGAGAGTGGTTACTTGTCGGAGTGTGGCTCTTCCTCATCTGTCGGATTCGAAGTGGCGATTGAGATCAGACATTCCGACACGTCGGAGAGAGAGGGACGCTCTGACGGGTTCAGTCGAAGGCACTCGCAGATCAGTTCTTTCATATCGGACCCAATCCCATCCATCTTCGGAAGAACTCCAGTTCCCAGCTGTCGCTGAGCGTTCGTCGCATCTTGTTCGGCGAACGGAACACAACCAGTCTCAATTTCCCACAAGACCAGGCCAAGACTAAAAACTGCCGCTTTCCGCCCATCAACAACAGCTTGATCATTTCCAGTCATCGTCTCATTCTCAGCTTTCGCCACTTCAGGCGCTCTCCATCGTTGTCCTTCCAGCGCAAGGTTCACATGCTGTGGATTTCCCCCTTTCTGATCCTCATTTGGAAGAGCATTTGGGTTTGGGGGAGGAATCGATGGAACGTTCACTGGAGTTGACTCTCGTGTTTTCAGACACACACTTCCAGTCGAGTCGAACATCACCCAATGAGACGACAAATGCGTCAGAACTGTCGCGTTCATCGATGTTTCAGCCACTTTCATCAATCCAAGTGCAAGTTGATAGTCCCCGGATAAACCCGGTAAGTCGGATAAACCCGTTCCCAACATACCACACTTCACATTGAAACTTTTATTATGACGACTGATATGTTGCGCTTGAAAGAAAGTTATTGTTCGAATTCTGAAATGATTTGTCCCCTGTTCAGATGTTTGATCGAGGTCTATGGGTCATTTCAAATCGATGAATGACCAGCCACGACACCCTGTATGTGATGCTGAGTACAAAGAGGTTGTATCTCAATGTACCATCCCTTGGACGCCTGGGAAGACATTGGCTAAGTTCCGAGCACATTTCGACTTTCACTTTTCTCATTCCATTTCACAATCATTCTTTCAACAGTGACTCCTGTTTTAAAAATAATGAAAAGAGTAATGGACGGGAAGTGGAAGGATAATTTTAGTGAAGAGGGGGGACTGCTATGCTCATGTGGAATGGTTAACGGGTATATCCGCTCTAACGGGTTTGTCCGGGTACTATGACGAGAAATCACTGATTTCACAATCGTGTTCTTCTTTTCTGGAAACACATGCAGAATGTTGTAAAGCGTGTCCTGTTCGCGCACAACTCGCATTTCCAGTCGCTGCCCACAATGCAGTGCTTCAACAAGATTCTCAAAATGATCAAACGACGACGATGGAACGGTGTCGGGTTTCTTCGTGTCTTCTTTGGGATGTGTGCTGAGTGGATCTTTCGCGTCGTTCACATGAACACCCTGTCGAGTCTCCTGCTCAACATCAATTTTCTCTTCTTCAATCTGGATCGCATCTTGTTCTTTCATTTCACTCATGTTTTGTGTGGTCTTGCCTTTTCGTCGACAACACAGAATGATCAGAACCACAGCCACAAGCAGAAGGACAGAGATCGACACAATCAGAGGAATCAGCCACGGAAGCGTCTTTCCCATCGCTTCTGCTCGGATTTCTTTGTCTGTTCGTTTCATTCGGAATGATGACGTCCTACCATCTTTCCCAAATCTCAGTGACGCGTTCCAAGCAAATTTTGCGTCCAGTCCTTTGAAAGATGAGGCGGGAATCTCAAGCGAGATCGACGTGTCATTGTGGTGCGAAGCGAATGATGAGGGAAGAACAAATGGGAGTGATTTCCCTTCAGAGTTGTTGTTCACTTCGAACACAATCAGAGAAAGTCCACATGGAATCAATGATGTTCCCGAAATCACAACTGAATAATCCTTCGTCTTCGAGGAATACGTCGATGAGCAAGTGTCGAATGAGAGGGTTGGGATGAAGAACGGTTCAGCAATCTGCGATTCGTCACTTCGTTTCACAACACACAACTCTGATGCTGATATCCAATGAGATGTGATCTGATCTGAAGACGATGAATCCAACTCAATCACACTCGAGCCAGTGCAAGCAATGTTCCAGCTTAGAGAAGGAAATGAGGAGACACGCGGTCCATTTAATTCGAAGTGGCTTGTTGTCAAAGAGACAGATGAATCGATGACACGAAGAGCTCCAACCGAAAGGTGAGTGAACTTCGTTGAGACATCCTCAAACGAACATTTCTCAATCACAATCAATCCACTCTCCCATTCACAAATCACGTCGTTTTCATTGGTCGAAGCTGGTTGTATCGGTTCGCCTTTGAAAACACAATCTCGCATCTCAATCGCAGATTCTGTCGAGCTGCTTCCTTCAAACGACATCAGAGTGTGAGACGAACAAGATCTGTGCGACACGTTCTGAAGACCAACCGACACAAATGAGGAGAACGAGAGAAGAGTGGATGAGAATGAGATTGACGAGAGGTGGGTGATTCTTTTTCAAAAATCGCATCCGTCACTCCAGCTCCTGTACGTTGATATTCATCGACAAATAGCCTCTACTCACCGTCACAGGTGCTCTCTCCATGTTCGAGGTGTGAATTTCGTCTTTTCTTCATGTTGGCGAACTTTATCGCGGATCCGATGCTTAGGCGACTAATCGGCATGGGTCCAGTGTGTCTGGCGAAGTCCATTGTATCTGGTGGTGGTCCAATATGTCTGGTGGTGGTCCAGTGTGTCTGGCGGTAGCATGTCACCAATATTCAAACATCTGAGGGTTGGAACACCCAACATCGATCTCATTCGTTCTTATCATCTCTTTTCCTCATCATTGTGAGAGGTGGAGCAGTCAATGGAGGAAATTCACTTCGAGAATGTGAGGCAGACACTCACAATCTTTGAAAACTATCCCTTCTTTGGACATGAAGGTTCACTACATTTCCATTATTATCAGTTTTGAACTTTATTTTGTGATAAACTCTTAATTTTTCAAAATTTTCCTCTATGAAGTAAAAAAAGTACGATTGCTTCAGATCAACATTGATCGGACGAATTGCATCATTCCAAGCATTTTGTGCGGGTTCTGTCACTTCAACACCATCTCTAGGACTCTCATCCGTACCATGTATGAACAAAAGAGTGTGATTCCTTCCATATTTCTTCCGAAATCCACCGCCAGACACACTGAACCCGTCGAGCCAGACACATTTCAAAACCACCAGACACAATGAACCCATGCCGACTAATCACCCTTCAGACTTCTGTTCTATATGATATCAATGATGAAACCGACATCAAACTGTGGATTACACACTCGCAACATGGTTTGTACCGTTTCTTTCTTTCTCACGTTCAGATACTCGGGCTTTTTTTGAGGTGCGCCGGAACATTGAACACAACGAGATAACTCTCACATAAATCGTTCAATCGGATGTTATCGAAAGTTTTCGCTCGCTGGTATGTCTTTATTCATTCATTTCTGGTCTTGTAGACCCAAAAATGAATGCTCATTTTTCAATCGTCATCAATCTGTACTACCTCGCCTCAAACACCATGGTCCTTCAGTATTTCCATCAGAGAATCTCTGTTAGACACGTTCAACAAATGTTACGGATCTAATATATCAAAAATATTGAATATGTCAATCCGCTCTTTTCGCGTCTTTTTCTTCAATGGAGGAGTTTGTGCCAGTGCTCTCACACAGAATTGGTTTTTTCTGTTGTAAATTATCGGTAGTTTGTCTTTGGACCTGTTTTGTTACAAAAAATGTGCAGAAGAGTCCTGAACAAAAAAAGGAGATATCGAACGCGATCTTCCTTAAAATCCGGTAATTCACTCATTTTCAGTCGACTGAACAGACGAATGGTAATTCCGCAAAAAATAATTTTTGGTGACGCACATTAGTGTTTTGCGATTTTTCAAAGAGAATCACCCAGGTCAACTTTGTTCAGTTCAACAGTTCCTCCACTCACCTCCACCAGTTTTGATGTCAATGGCGACAAATCTGACAAGATGAATGAACAACTCGTCAAAATCAGTTTTCCTCCACGAGACACAAGAAGAGATGTCGTCCGACCAGCCGAGAGAGAGAAGACTAGCATGTCCAGAGTCAGAGAATGTGTGAGCGTGTCCGCTTGGTTCACGAGACTCCCATCTCTCAACACATCCACACGACTCTTCTCTCCTCCCATCGCTTTGATTTCAGTCAGGTCCTGCGTCAGATCCAGCTCTGAGTTCAGCACAGCACCCATCCCCACCACAATTCGCGACGGATAGGCAGGTTGGAGATGAACATCTGCTTCGTTCAAGCTCAGGCAATGGAACGTCGAGTCACCACACCAAATCCCATCTCGACCTTCCGAACTCTCAGAAATCGTTTCGGCCGTCGTGCGGTGAAAGTAGAGCAGGAGAGTGGCTGTTCGATAGACATTCGAGAGTGGTGCTGACAGATCCAACGATTTGTACAATGCATCAAAGCCAGTTCCTCGTTTCGGGAAGTCTGATTCTGCATCATATTCAATCACTCTTCCCAAGTCCCAACCAACAACAACAATCCGAACGGCTTCTTCTGAACCACACAACACACTCGCAAAACTCACTTTCTTCAGGTGGAGAGTGTCTGCTCCCTCGAAATGCACAACTCCATCCACATTTCCATCCACCTTCAGATTTGAAAAGGCCACAGTGTCCATTTCAACTTTCAACGATTCGGTGGCTCCGTTGGAAAAGAGGGAGAAGAGTGGGTAAGACGCAACAAGTGGACAGTTGATAGCGACTTGTGAGTCTGTCGACGTGAATGTTGATTGAGTGACGATGAGTGTTCCCGCTGAGCAGACAGCAAGCGAATGAGTCAGATTAATCTTCACATCGAAGGTGCTCGAAGTGATCGACATCTTTCCTGATTCATCCGCCACTTCACAGAAGCCAATGTCTGCTCCCCACACGAACGCAATGGACGACAATTCAGCGGTTCCATTTTTCTCAACTCGGACGAAGAACGAGTCGTCTTTCCAGTAAGTTGTACCAAATGACAATTTGATCTCATCAAGAGGGTCGTTGATTATGTCTGTTTTGAGGAGGACAGACTGTGATCGAACCACACCCGTCTCGAAGAAGTAAACTTCACTGTTGAGAGAGATGGGAATCTGGACAAACTCCCCATCTTCGTCCTTTGTGTGGAAGAGATTGAGAAGTCGGGTGATTGAAGCGCATTTGGCCTCAATCCATATCTGACAGTAATCGTCGAAAGTGCTTGACTGGAGGACGAATTTTGGACGTTTAAAGTTGAACGATGGGACACTCCCTCCTTCAATTTCCACGTGTTTGTACGGACCAGTGTCTGATGTGGATCGACTGCTCAGTGAGAAACCTGAGACTGAAAGTGTTGAGATAAACGATGTTTCAAAGTCAGGCATGGTTTCTGCGACAGACGCAGAAATGAAGAAATCCTGTCCAGTCGACGGAAGTCCTCCGTTGGACAGGAACAAAGATGAGCACGAGACCGAATTCACTCCTGACCAGTCTCCATCGAAATACGCTCCTGCTCCTTTCGAAGCTGAGCAGTTCGAAAAGAGTGGACGAGAGTGACGGACACCAAATATTGTGGTAGATGGTTGCATATACAGACTGAAGGATTGCGGGTGAGTCACATTGATGAACACGCCTCCGCCAAGCTCAGCCGAACAGTCTGAGATGCACAAGTACAAGCCGATGCCTATTGGAGTGGTTGGTGAATCGATGCAGAGAAAACCTCCGTTTTGATCTGCTGAGCATCTGAATGCGATCGGCTGATAGAAAATGACACTCGAACAATCCCGACAGAATACTGCTCCTCCCTTCGCAGCATGACAATCGAAGAAACTGTACGACATGAATGTAATGTGACAGTTCTGTGCGTTGAGGAAAGCACCATCACCAGACGTGGTGAGATTGAAGGCAGATGTGAAGGTTTGGGAGGACTTATGGTTCTGAAGGAGATTACCGGCATCACATTCGATACAAGAATGGCCATCGAATGTGATATCGGCAAAGTTTGAATCGATGAGGTTGACAGTGCCTGAGCTTCGAACAATCGGATAGTTGATGACAAAACCATCGGAAGTGAAGAGGCATTCAGAGAGCGTTACACATGACATTGAATCTACCGTGATGTGGGGCATGGTCTCTGTCGATGATACGATGAAATACAGGGAAGCAAAATTGATATTGGCAGAATTTGTTGCGACGAAGAAAGAGCCTTCAGATTCTGGCGTTTTTTGGATATGTTGAAGGAATGACGATTGTGGGGTTTTAATGGTTAGAAACGATGAGACGAGTTGGAGATATGGTAAAACGATTGGGATTGTGGTTGTGTCTACGATCTCGAGGGTCAGTCTGTGTTGAGAGGTGAGAACCTGTTGGATGTCAATGGAGTTGAGATCCCGCGCGAAGATGTGCTGTTGATTCTGCGTCTCCATCGACGAGAGTGTGTGTTCCTTCATCACTCTGCCATTGATTGCAGGGAGGATGTCTGGATGTGGGTTAGATCCGTCGATGACCTGAGGATACGCACTGAAGGAGTTCACACTGACATAAAAATAAGGATTCTGCTGTGATGGGCTGATTCCACTGATGAAGATGTCGTGTGCAGAGGTTTTTGTCTTTCCAGTGTTGTTCAGGAAGAATGCTGCAGGTTCGAAAATCGAAGAATCTGTCAGAGTGAGGCACAGCGCTCCAGCTAGCCCCTCTTTCGAGTGACAATGTGAGAAAGTGGAGGAGGCAATGCGAAACGAGTCACATTCATTCACGTCGATGACAGCAGCACCTTCTCCAAGTGTGCGAGTGATCGTGTAGAACAGACATTGGCTCAACAGCAACGATCCTCCAGACGAGGCAATGAACAGACTTGATGAAGTGTCGATCTTTCGGAAGAGAACTACTTCGATGGACACATCTGCCGAACCGGAAATCGAGAACAGATTGCCTGTAACAAGTGAAAGATTCTCAAATCGAGATCTCTTCATTGTGAGTGAGCCGCTTGAGAACACGAAGAGAGGAGCGGAGATTCCTTCGATGTTCGCAATTTGGACGTTCACCACTTCCACACTTCCTCCACTCGACTCACACTTCAACAGCGGAAGGCTGTTTGCAGGTGAGAGCGAGAGAGAATCCAAGGTGATGTTTGAGTCTTGTCCAACTGTGATGGAAAATGACGAAATGGGAGATTGTGGGTTTCTGGACTCTTCATCCAGCTGACAAAAGCTTCGAAGCGTCAGAGGACCAACTGATTCGACAATCGTCGCGGAGCCTGTCCATCCTGATCCCACATGGATCGTCCTCTTTCCATTCATTGATGCTTTGCTCAGTCCTTTGGAGAGCTCGCTGCACGGCTGCGATGCTGAACACTCCTCTCCCTTCCCATTCTCCATCACCACCACTTCCGAATCGCCCTCCCAATCATCCTCAGAACGCGAGCATCCCAAAAGCGTCTCAGGTGGGTGTACGCTAGACCAATCTGGACAATCCGCAGCAGAATTCTTTCGAAACTGACAAAATCTGAGCGAAATGCATCCAATCTCGTAAATTGCACCTCCTTGTGAAAATGCACTGTTCTCCTCAAAAACGACAGTACGAATACTCGCAATCATAGGAGATGCAAGCACCACCAGAGCTGGAACAACTGTTGTTTGTGAAGATGGACGAGACAATGGAGTGTCGGCCACTGCTATCGAGATACACCGCTCCACCAAGATACGAGGAGCATCGAGTGAAAGTTGATTTTTCGATGAAGAGTGTTGGAGTAAGCTCTGTGTATGCGGTTTCTGAATAAATTGCGGCACCATTGGCGTCGTTGGGAAGGTCGGAGAATGTGCAGGATGTGATGGTCACAGGTGCTGGTGTTTGGATTAAGATGGCCAATCCCCCACGGAAGTAACCATCGTCTGGATCTCTGACGAATTCGCTGAACGAGCAATTCGAAAAAATGATTGGCGAGACACTTGTGGTGAAGAAAATAAAGGGACCATTTGGGCACATGGTTCTGAACTGATTGTGTGACCAAAACTTGAATTGTTTCTGAGCTGAGAAATCTGTGTCTTCGAAGCGGAATTCGGGACGGTAGCTTTGGGAATACTTTGAAAAGAACATGTTGACTGTCCTGTGGATGAGAATGTCCTTGTATACAGTTGGTGCGGTGGTGCATTTGGCGAAGGTCGTGTTCGAGCAGAGGAGTGACCCACCAGAGTTGAAGTCGGAAACAACTGTCCCCTGAAGCGCTCCGACTGATTGGGTGATGGACGATCCAACACATCGCTGAGAAAGAGCAGAGATCTCGAGAGAATGGTGGTTTGACGCGGATGTCACGTTTGTGAACGAATTCGAGATTAACGATGACGAAACTGTCGAAAGGGAGATCTTATCATCATTTCTGTTGTCTGAATGGCGGAACGAGAGACTGTTTCCATCCACCACACAAATCGAGGCGAGATCGGTCGAGAAAATCACTATATCGAACTGACAGGGTGTGTCGGATGATTCAATCTCACTCACTGGCCCCATTACAGCGATTGAGGCAACAATTTTGGAGTGCACCAACTCGACCGTGGATGGCGCACTGTCCAATGATGACGGTTTCAGAATGAACGGAGAAGTCGTCCCGTCCAAATATAAAGTGCAATCTGATACAACCATCGATGATGCGGTGAGTGTGGCCAGCGATCCTCCAAAATATCGGGAAATTGCATTTTTTCCAATTCCTGTTTTCGAGTTCTCATTTCGGCTCAAAAACGCTGACATTGATGTCACTGAAACTGTTGAATTGTCCAAGTCAAAAATACTGTGACAACTTCTCCATGATTTCCCTTGTCTTCCCGAAGAGCGACTGTCTTGCTTGTTCTGCCATTGCGTCAATGGAGAATGATGAAGGCTTGTTCTCTCGTCCCCAATCAAAAGAAGCGAGATCGACTCCAGAAGAAGAGAGTCAGCAGTATATACACCATTTGGGAGGTGTGATGTGGTGATCGAGGATGATCGTTCGGAGTTCCGTTTCCGGTTTGAGAGAATCGTTTCGAGAGGGATTCCGGTGATGACGTTGTGTTCGTGTGGTGATGAGTGTGAGGATAGGAGGAAGAGAGGGAGAAGGAGAACGATCATCGAAAGTCGGTCTATTCGGTGATTCCTGCAAGTGATCAAAACGAAAGAATGGTTTGATCAAGAATCACTCACAACCACACCATGAATCGTCAGACAAAAAACAAGAAAAAACAACTTTAAGGGGAGATGAATATTGAGAAGACAATGGAGGACGAGATGCTCGTCCAACTTCTGAGATCTTCAAAAACTGAGAGAAAATTGATGAGGGAGTTCAAAAAAGATGGTGAAGATGAAATCCAGAGAAGGAAACATTTGTTCCTTTGACTCTTTGGGCATGTGGGTGAACTCTCCAACATCTCGGAAGAAAAAATACCGAATTACAGTTGTTGGACAATTTTGATAATTTGGAAACTTTGTTGATCCCATGCGCGTTCATCGGCCGATTGATGACCACTCTCAACTGCAACTTCCTTCCACAAAGTCGAGTCCTCCCATCCACCAACTCCTTCTCCATCTCGTCTTCAGCACGCTCTATCCAACAAAATCTGATTGAGCCGATTAATTCAGTCGGTCTGACAGTCCAACACATTTTCTGACATGAGATCGACTGGTGATGGTCTGTCGTTCTCCCAGAGAACTCTCAACATCGCGACGAATGGAAGTGTCGTATTGTGACATGACATGATTTGGAGCTGGAGAAAAGGTTCGCATTTTGTGTGTCTTTTTTCCGGCATTTTCCAATTTCCCAAAATTGTCCAACAATTGTAGCAATCGGCAGAGAGGAAACAGAAAGCGAAAAGAATTCAAATGAAGATGTTAAAAAAAGGGACAGAATGTTGTTGACGACAATGGGTGACCATTTGATGACACGAAAATGAGAATGCAGTCATGACATCTGCGTCCACGTTCAGTCAGAAGAAAAGCAAATAAGTTGTCAGAATGAGCTGGTAAAAACGGAGAAGAATGAAGAGCAATCAATTTGGGTTGTTTGAAAGTATGGTTTATGAAATGTGTGAATGTTTTGATGAATGGAGAGAAAGGACACATCGAATGCATCCTAAAGAAAGAACCAGTGAGTGAGTGTGTTAAAAAACGATGGCGTATGAAAAGAATGAGCGATTCACAACTACCGATGAAGTGAGACGTTTGGCATTCGGAATCCGAAATGGATAGTGAGGAATGGTCAAAACGACGACAGAAAGAGGAGTTTAGAGGGGTTACTTGTCGGAGTGTGGCTCTTCCTCATCTGTCGGATTTGATGTGGCGATTGAGATCAGACATTCCGACACGTCGGAGAGCGAGGGACGCTCTGACGGGTTCAGTCGAAGGCACTCGCAGATCAGATCTTTCATTTCTGATCCAATCCCATCCATCTTCGGAAGAACTCCAGTTCCCAGCTGTCGCTGAGCGTTCGTCGCATCTTGCTCTGCGAACGGAACACAACCAGTCTCAATTTCCCATAAGACCAGGCCAAGACTAAAAACTGCCGCTTTCCGCCCATCAACAACTGCTTGTTCATTTCCAGTCATCGTCTCATTCTCAGCTTTCGCCACTTCAGGCGCTCTCCATCGTTGTCCTTCCAGCGCAAGGTTCACATGCTGTGGATTTCCCCCTTTCTGATCCTCATTTGGAAGAGCATTTGGGTTTGGGGGAGGAATCGATGGAACGTTCACTGGAGTTGACTCTCGTGTTTTCAGACACACACTTCCAGTCGAGTCGAACATCACCCAATGAGACGACAAATGCGTCAGAACTGTCGCGTTCATCGATGTTTCAGCCACTTTCATCAATCCAAGTGCAAGTTGACGAGAAATCACTGATTTCACAATCGTGTTCTTCTTTTCTGGAAACACATGCAGAATGTTGTAAAGCGTGTCCTGTTCGCGCACAACTCGCATCTCCAGTCGCTGCCCACAATGCAGTGCTTCAACAAGATTCTCAAAATGATCAAACGACGACGATGGAATGTTGTCTGGTTTCTTCGTGTCCTCTTTTGGATGGGTGCTGAGGGGATCTTTCGCGTCGTTCACATGAACACCCTGTCGAGTCTCCTGCTCAACATCAATTTTCTCTTCTTCAATCTGGATCGCATCTTGTTCTTTCATTTCACTCATGTTTTGTGTGGTCTTGCCTTTTCGTCGACAACACAGAATGATCAGAACCACAGCCACAAGCAGAAGGACAGAGATCGACACAATCAGAGGAATCAGCCACGGAAGCGTCTTTCCCATCGCTTCTGCTCGGATTTCTTTGTCTGTTCGTTTCATTCGGAATGATGACGTCCTACCATCTTTCCCAAATCTCAGTGACGCGTTCCAAGCAAATTTTGCGTCCAGCCCTTTGAAAGATGAGGCTGGAAGCTCAAGATAGATGGACGTGTCATTGTGGTGCGAAGCGAACGATGAGGGAAGAACAAATGGGAGTGATTTCCCTTCAGTGATGTTGTTCACTTCGAACACAATCAGAGAAAGGCCACATGGAATCAACGACATTCCAGAAATCACAACTGAATAATCCTTCGTCTTCGACGAATATGTCGATGAGCAAGCGTCGAGTGAGAGGGTTGGGATGAAGAATGGTTCAGAAATCTGCGATTCGTCACTTCGCTTCACAACACACAAGTCCGACGCTGATATCCAATGAGATGTGATCTGATCTGAAGACGATGAATCCAACTCAATCACACTCGAGCCAGTACAAGCAATGTTCCAGCTCAGAGAAGGAAACGAGGAGACACGCGGTCCATTCAGTTCGAACTGGCTTGTCTTCAGAGAGACATGCGAATCGATGACACCAAGAGCTCCAAGTGGAAGTTGCGAGAATGTTGTGTAGAATCCTTCAAAAGAACAATTCTCAATCGCAATCAATCCACTCTCCCACTCACAAAGCGAGTCGTCCTCATTCGACGAAGGCGCTGGTGTTGGTTCGCCTTTGAAAACACAATCTCGCATCTCAATCGCAGATTCTGTCGAGCTGCCTCCTTCGAAAGACATCAGAGAGTGAGACGAACACGATCTGTGCGACACGTTTTGAAGACCAACCGACACAAATGAGGAGAACGAGAGAAGAGCGGAAGAGAATGAGATCGACGACAGATCAACTTTGTTCAGTTCAACGGTTCCTCCACTCACCTCCACCAGTTTTGATGTCAATGCGGACGAATCTGACGATGTGAATGAACAACTGGTTAGAGTCAGTTTTCCTCCTCGAGACACAAGAAGAGATGTCGTCCGACCAGCCGAGAGAGAGAAGACAAGCGTGTCCAGTGTCAGAGAATGAGTGAGTGTGTCTGCTTGGTTCACGAGACTTCCATCTCTCAACACATCAACACGACTCTTCTCTCCTCCCATCGCTTTGATTTCAGTCAGGTCCTGAGTCAGATCCAGCTCCGAGTTCAGCACAGCTCCCATCCCCACCACAATTCGCGACGGATAGGCAGGTTGGAGATGAACATCTGCTTCGTTCAAGCTCAGGCAATGGAACGTCGAGTCACCACACCAAATCCCATCTCGACCTTCAGAACTCACAGAAATCGTTTCGGCCGTCGTGCGGTGAAAGTAGAGCAGGAGAGTGGCTGTTCGATAGACACTTGAAAGTGGTGCTGACAGATCCAGCGATTTGTACAATTCATCAAATCCCGTTCCTCGTTTCGGGAAGCCAGATTCTGCATCATATTCAATCACTCCTCCCACGTCCCAACCAACAACAACAATCCGAACTGCTTCTTCTGAACCACACAACACACTCACAAAACTCACTTTCTTCAGGTGGAGATTGTCGGCTCCCTCGAAATGCACAACTCCATCCACATTTCCATCCACCTTCAGATTTGAAAAGGCCACAGTGTCCATTTCAACTTTCAACGATTCGGTCGCAGAGTTGGAAAAGAGGGAGGAGACGGGGGAGAGTGGGGAAGACGCAACAAGTGGACAGTTGATGGAAACGTCTGATCCTGTCGACGTGAATGCTGATTGAGTGATGATGAGTGTTCCGGCTGAGCAGACAACCAGCGAACGAGTCAGATCAATCTTCACGTCGAAGGTGCTCAAAGTGATCGTCATCCTTCCTGATTTATCCGCTATAGTACTAAAATAACCCGTGAAAGTAAAATAACCCGGCCCATTTTCGGAGGTGTTGAACCCATATCTCCAAATTACTCCGAACCCAAAATTTTTTGGGTCCCACTTTTTTTGTGTCCATCATCATCACGACTCCGGGAATTGTTTGAGGTGGAAATCGAACCTCCAAAATAGGATCCCTGGCTGGGGTCTCCTATTTAGGAGTCTGTTTTGGCCCCTTTTTTGGCTCCAAAATAGGAGGTCCTTAACATTTAAGCTTAGAGGATCCAAACTTCCTGACCATATTCCTCCGCGCCTGTTTATGATTTTTCTTTCTCGTTTGATTTCTGGTGGTTTGGGATGGTTTTCTCTTGAAATAACAATTTTTTGAAAAATGAAAAATCCTGGGGGGACCTGGGTGGAAATGCATGGTCAAATACTGATTTGCCAGTATATTAAGCTTAGGATTGTGAAAATTTGTTTTGATCATATCTCCACAACCAGACATAGTTCGGACATAAAGTTTTCACCAATATGGATCTTTTGTTGAGAATTATTTTTTTCGGAAAATTTTGAAAAAAATCCCCTTGCGGTAGTTGAGATAATTTTGGGTTGCTTTTTCGCCTTTTTGATTTTTCTTCGCAAGCAGTTCGTCCGATTATCAAATATTCTTCAAATTCGTTCAAAACGATGTTAACACAATAAGAATTGAATCCATGGAATAAATCCCAGAAACAACCGGACATTGAGAAAACTGTTGGATGATCATTGATGAAATTTATGAAAAAAGTGAAAAAACGCCGTTTTATAGATCCACTCAAAACCCGGAATTTCTCCTAAACCCGGAACATGGGGGTTGAAAGATACATATTGGCAGGCTTCTGATTCGATCCCAGTGATCCCAGTCGGATCTGATCCCAGTTAATTTCTACAATACTGTTTCGTTTCTTTTCATTATTTTCCTTCTTCAAATATATGATATCTGAATAGCAAAAAGAGATGAAATGAAAATGTTCATTATATCGAACAAAAACAAGTGAACTTTTTATCGCTTTCAGTACGACCGATTGACAATAATTTCAGAGGTATTGAAGGTGATCCGAAGAACACTCGGTGATTTATTCTTTTTCCTACGGTTAAAATTGATGGTATGTCCAAAACACAAGTGATGAGTGAGAAATGAAAATTTCTGGGAAAGACAAGCTGAACTGCCTTAGAAGGAAGGAGACCGACTATGGGAGATTGGGATAGCGAATAAGGAGAGCGACTTTGAAAAATTGAAAGCAAGAACAGCCGAGAGATGCACACTTTTGGAAGTGCAGCGCGGTTTGGATCGACGACGAAGACGACAGTAGCGACGACTGCACAGTGCGGGAGACGTCGGTGGGCGAGCGGTGGTGAGTGAGTGAGGGAGATGGGAGGATGAGGAGGCGATGAGGAGCAGTATTGTTTGGGACGAATCGAGATTTAGTAATGTTTGGTTGGTGATCGTTTTTGGGAGGAGAAGGCAGGGATGTTCTTCCGGTTCTCTGTTTACCCAATGAAGTCCATCTCTCGCTCACGAATCATGGAAATCGCCTTCTTCATCGGCTCTTCCCATCAGTTCATCGAGATCACCTGAACGGCAATCAAAACATGTCACAAACACAAAAGGAACATACCCGAATCCCATGAATCGATTCTAATGTTTTCTGAACTCGATCGTCCACCTCCGCACGAACCATCACGCAGATGCTCGACAGTGACGACGAATCCAAAAGCCCAACCAACAGCGCGGTCAACAGCACCAACTGCACCAGAAGGTCAATAATCTGGTTGATTTCCCGAACAATAATGTCAAACTGCACGTTATCCGTCATCGCAAGATTGACTATCGTTCCTGACACAAAGGGTAGCCATCTATAGCCCATCCCCGCCACCCACATCGACGACGGATCCGCTGCCCATGTCAGCAGCCATTTCATCGAGAACGTGATTGTGTATGTCACAACTGAAAACAGAATGAGAAGAACGTCACAGACTGATGCATTGCAGGCGAATCAATCACACTATTGATTCGGAATTCCACTCAACTTCACATATGATCGCAAAATCGACGATCTGACAGAGATATCATGAGAGGGTTCGAGAGAATAGCGATTCAAACTTTTCTTTCCAAAGTTCCTTATTCCAGATCTTCCAGAAACGAGAGATCCGCTTTTCCATTTATGCTCGTTGGTTCAATGCCATACACTTGTCTTTCGTGTCGTGATGACATTGTTTATAGTGGAGGAGATAAATCGTTCTGATCCCATCGCTCTTCTCCACTCTTCCTCACTCTTGTTCTCGACCCCATTCTCCTAAAGAATCATTTCGATCGGAATGCTCGAGAATCATCAAAAAATACGTTTTTCTGAGAATTTGGATATCCAAGATGTAATTTAATGAGAAAAATCTCGAAACGCTTATTTAAGAAAGTGATGTCAGTCAAAAAATGGGGACTGGGATCAATTGATCCCAGTTTTACCTGTTTTGATCCCACCACTCAAATGCCTGCATATTGGGCAAACTAAGAAAAAAATAAAATTTGAGAATTATAGACCGACGCAAATCAGAGAAACCCTCAAAATACCTCTTTTGGACCTGTTTGAATCAGGAGAACTGGTCATATCTTCACAACCTGTGAACCGATTTTGATGAAAATTTTCACAAAAACGTTTTTTTGATGAAACGAACAATTTGAGAAAACATTGGAGAAAAAATGCTGGATATTTGGGAAAATAGAAAAAAACCCATATTTTTCTCGAGAAAAAAGTCTTAGAAAAAAATATCTTTCATTTTTTGAGCAGCTTTTGTCGAGATGTTTACGATAACAATGCACTTTATTTGGTGCAAAACGGATGGCTGGTTGTGGAGAAACGATCCAAAAAAGTTGAGAAAAATGTAGGCATTGTTGCTGTATACAGTATTTTGAGGGTTTCTCTGATTTGCGTCGGTCTATAATTCTCAAATTTTATTTTTTTCTTAGTTTGCCCAATATGTATCTTTCAACCCCCATGTTCCGGGTTTAGGAGAAATTCCGGGTTTTGAGTGGATCTATTATAGTGGTGTCACCAAACCGTCCGGCGTCACCAATCCGGCCTTTTTTCTGTGAGGGACTATTTTGGTCAAACTAAGAACAAAATAAAATTTTAGCATTATACTCCCACCCGATCCCGAGAAAACCTCAAAATACGTTTTACGTTACGAATGCACACATTTTTTTCAACTTTTTGCGGTCATTTCTCCACAACCAGCCATCCGTTTTAAATCAAATAAAAGGCATAACAGTCGGATAGATCTCGACAAAAGATGAACAAAAAATAAAAAGGATTTTTTTCCTAAGAATATTTTGTCGAGAAAAATATGGGTTTTTTCCGATCTTCCCAAATATCCAGAATTGTTTCTCCAAATTTTTGCAAAAATGATCGTTTCACCAAAAAAACGTTTGTGTGAAAAATTTCATCGAAATCGATTCACTGGTTGTTGAGATATTGTCAAAACGATGTTTTTCATCGGGCAAAAGGGGGTATTTTGAGGTTTTCTCGGGATTGTGTGGGAGTATAATTCTTAAATTTCAGATTTTTCTTAGTTTGACCGATATTGATTTTTCCAGAAAAAAGGCCGGATTGGTGACATGGGACATATTGGTGACACAACTATTAAATTCATTCGAGATGGTTGTATTCCATTAACTGCCGCATAAAGAAATACATCAGATGAATCTTGAAGTGTTTTTCGAATAACAGTTGATGATCGAATTGGACAATACACAAGCGAATCAGTTGTCAAGTGAAATCTCAAGCGTAAATGACCAAAGATGGAATTGGGATACTGATCAAACGTACTCAGTGGTAGTAAATTAACAAATGGAATCACCAGTGGAATTGTAAATGTGATTGTTTTTGGGAAAGGTGTATCACCTCTTAATAATGGAGTAAAATAGTATCCGCACACACTTGGATCCATTCTCTGAACATTTTCCCACAGACTGTAGCAATGCTTCATGTTGTTTTTCTCTTCATATGACTTGAAAGTGTGATACAGAAATGATTCGTGGATGTTATTGTTCTGGAGTGTGTTGTCAATGATGTTTCCTTGACTGTCGACGAGTCTCATATCTCGAATTGCATCTGATGATGATTTGAATCCGAAGAACATTCCATACATTCCAACAGTTTCAATTGGTAAATTTTCCCCCGACTTTGTAACTGAAACAGTAACCGTCAGATCGATACGCAGATGACTCTTCGAAAACTCAGTCACATCATGTCCGTCATAGCACAATGGCACTTCAATCTCATCAGTGATTCTACACGGCATTGGAGGATTTGTTGGATGCACTTCTTGGATTGAATAAACGTGCGGCTCGGAATCCCACTGTTTTGGCATGTATGATTGCACTTCGATTTGTTCAATTCATGTTTTCTCTATTTTTGATAAAACTTTCACCTCATTCTCATTCGTTACCATCTCATTTTTGACCTCACTTCAGTCCTCGTTTTCTCGTTGATTATCCTTAAAAGCCATTTCATTCATGTTTCTTTCAACTAAACTTTTTCTCGAATATAACACACTAATTCCCGTTTACTGAGTTTTCCGAACTTTTGCAGAGATCCACCATTCAACGGCTCACTTCATATCTCGGAATTTTTCCGTAATCTTCATCATTTCACGAACATTTTTGAATCATTTTTGTTGTTTTTAAGAGAGATAAACCAGAACACAGACCTAATTTTCACTATTGGTGTCACATTTCACGTCATTTTAACGTTCGTCAATTTCCCTCTCAACATCATCGGATAAACACGCAACTTCGGGAAAACCCACAACTCCACTTTGGAACAACCGAAGTCACCTCAAGTGTTCATCTCTTCTGTATCCACTGTAGACCTTTATTGAATCCAAAATCCGCAAGATTTCCTCTAAATTTTGTTTTCTTCGTTTCGATCATTCTCATTGTGGGATGATTTTAAAAAAGAAAATGCATCAACCAGGTTGGGACGTTACTCCACGTGACAAGTCGCCTCCAAACATTCCTTCCTCTAATCACTGAGTACCCCACCTTTCGTCTATCCTCGACCCTTTCTCGCCATTCAGTTGAATTCCGTCCAGCATGCACGCAGGAAATCGCGGAAGGAGAATGGGAACCGAAGATTCGACACCACGGATTCGCAATTAGAACGGGTATTCGGATTTTTATTTCGCAACTCGTTGCCTTTCGTTGTTGTCTATCAATCTTTTTCACGATTTGTTTTTGTCGCAGATCATCTTTTCTCCTATCCCCTCCCAGCCCTCAGCTTCCATTCCCATCCACTCCCTTCCACCCCCTCTCCATCCACCTCACAACTTACACTAATTGATGATAAATTTGATTTCGACATTTCAACATCTTTATGTTTCGATGAGGAAACGAGACGGTATGCTCGAATAATCATCCCCTGTCGATCCAATTTCTTCTACTCTGAAGTATTGTATCTTTTCTATCACCTGGTTTATCGTCATTTCTTCAGACAAACGCCACACTTTCGAAGCCCTGGTGACTGACATACTCTCTGGATCTCAGTGACTGTCTTCCGCTTTCCCATCGCCATCCCGTTTCACATCCTCCTCTCCTCTTTGAAACAAGTCAAATGCTGATGGAAAGCTCAGAATCGACACCGATCATTTGATCACGACCAAACACACTCATTCGAGATCTTCTTCCCCGATCTCGTCGAGGACGATTCGTCGGCGAGGAATTGCGGTGTTTTATTAGTCCCCCACGAAAGTGCCGCCATTCTGCAGTCAATCACCCACTCACGAGTTGTTTCGAAATGCATCACCGCTGAAGCAGCTGAGGCAAGAAGAAATCGACCAGATGCTCTCAAATATGTCTTCACGAACCAACATCTCCGTTATTCCGCCTCAATCGCCAACGAAGACGCCTCAGACACAATCACACCTCATATCGAAAGGCTCGCCTCCAATGCGCAGTCCATCGTAACTGTCGGACTCTCCTCACCTCTTTCCTGCACAAGCATCACCACGATTCGCATGTATTCCGAGGTTTCCCGCGCCTCCATTCGTCGTCGACATGGATAGTCACCTCTTCGACCAGGCTCCCAAGGGCGCCACCGATTCTTCGTCTGAGCATCCACAGGTTTGATCTTTTCATTTTCGTTTCATGACACTGCTCTCTTTCCTCAACTTTTATCGTTTTTGTGATTGATCTCTCTTCTTCAGGCCACGAACTGGGAAACGCAGTATAAAACGGACCACAAGCCACTCCGTCTCTTCTCGCCTCCGAAATGAAAGAAAAGGTGGATAGAAGAGAAAAGAAGTTCGACAAGTGGAAGGCACAGACGGCCGAACAGATCGACAACATGTTCACGCATCAGCTGATCGCAATTGCAGAGGAAGAACACGCCATCACAAAAGTGTGATATTCTCTCTCCTGACTCTGTTTTAGCTTCTCTACTCTGGGTTGGAGAATGCAGACGAAGAGGATCCTGAAAAGGTACGCCAGAACTCGGACTCGAACAGTCGATGCACTTCCGTGCTTTAATGTTGTTTTTCTATCTTTATTTCGCCTCTTAAACCATTTTCTGTATCATTGATGTTTTATTCTCGCCCACATGACAATCCAGATCCCCTCCACAAATATTCTCTCAAAGAAACGAAACTAGCCCATCAGAACGTGACAGGTTTCGAGCGAAAAAAAGCACAAAATGGAAATTCGCTTCGGAAAGACGCAGAATGCGACCCAAACCAACCTTGTCGAATTCGCTCGTCAGCGAAAAGAATACCAGAAACGTGGACCGAAGATCGAGTCGATAGAGAAGAGGAGGAAAGTGGAGATGAGGAAGTTGCATGCGAGAGAATGGACAGGTATTCAGGAAGCTGTGGAGGAGGCCGGAAGAAACTCAAACCGCAAAAGAGAAAGCGGAAGAGAAGGAGAGACTGAGGAAAGAAGAGGAGGAACGAGTGAAAAGGGAGAAAGACGAGAGAAGCCGGTGAGAAGGGCAAGTTGACTCAGATACTTCCAGCCATCCTGTCTGAAACATCACACACATATCCAACACGGCTGAACAGACACTGAGCGAGAAGACGAGGAAGGCGTGGGACGAGCGAGAAGACGAGGAAGGCGTGGGACGAGCGAGAAGACGAGGAAGGCGTGGGACGAGCGAGAAGACGAGGAAGGCGTGGGACGAGCGAGAAGACGAGGAAGGCGTGGGACGAGCGAGAAGACGAGGAAGGCGTGGGACGAGCGAGAAGACGAGGAAGGCGTGGGACGAGCGAGAAGACGAGGAAGGCGTGGGACGAGCGAGAAGACGAGGAAGGCGTGGGACGAGCGAGAAGACGAGGAAGGCGTGGGACGAGCGAGAAGACGAGGAAGGCGTGGGACGAGCGAGAAGACGAGGAAGGCGTGGGACGAGCGAGAAGACGAGGAAGGCGTGGGACGAGCGAGAAGACGAGGAAGGCGTGGGACGAGCGAGAAGACGAGGAAGGCGTGGGACGAGCGAGAAGACGAGGAAGGCGTGGGACGAGCGAGAAGACGAGGAAGGCGTGGGACGAGCGAGAAGACGAGGAAGGCGTGGGACGAGCGAGAAGACGAGGAAGGCGTGGGACGAGCGAGAAGACGAGGAAGGCGTGGGACGAGCGAGAAGACGAGGAAGGCGTGGGATGATCTTCATATTCCATCGTTTCTAATTCATTTCATGAGTTTCAGCGTTCTCTAGAGCAGCCTTTGATAAAAGAACTGCGAAGTAGTGATGAAACAAGGAAAATGTCCGAATCGTGGGCCGAAGATCCAGGGTGTGGGTTTATCCGGAGTTGCGGGTTAAATCGAGTACGTTAATTCTTCAATTTCAGATTTTTCTTAGTTTGACCGATATTGATTTTTCCAGAAAAAAGGCCGGATTGGTGACATGGGACATATTGGTGACACAACTATTAGGAAGTCTTCGAAAATTTTCAAAATTTTCCGAAAAAAATAATTCTCAACAAAAGATCCATATTGGTGAAAACTTTATGTCCGAACTATGTCTGGTTGTGGAGATATGATCAAAACAAATTTTCACAATCCTAAGCTTAATATACTGGCAAATCAGTATTTGACCATGCATTTCCACCCAGGTCCCCCAGGATTTTTCATTTTCAAAAATTGTTATTTCAAGAGAAAACCATCCCAAACCACCAGAAATCAAACGAGAAAGAAAAATCATAAACAGGCGCGGAGGAATATGGTCAGGAAGTTTGGATCCTCTAAGCTTAAATGTTAAGGACCTCCTATTTTGGAGCCAAAAAAGGGGCCAAAACAGACTCCTAAATAGGAGACCCCAGCCAGGGATCCTATTTTGGAGGTTCGATTTCCACCTCAAACAATTCCCGGAGTCGTGATGATGATGGACACAAAAAAAGTGGGACCCAAAAAATTTTGGGTTCGGAGTAATTTGGAGATATGGGTTCAACACCTCCGAAAATGGGCCGGGTTATTTTACTTTCACGGGTTATTTTACAACTATACTTCACAGAAGCCAACATCTGCTTCCCAGGTGAACGAAATGGACGACAATTCTGCGGTTCCATCGTTCTCAACTCGAACGAAGAACGAGTCGTCTTTCCAGTATATATTACCAAATGAAAATTGGATCGGATCAAGAGGGTCGTTGATTGTGTCTGTTTTGAGGAGAACAGACTGAGAACGAATCACACCCGTCTCGAAGAAGTAAACTTCACTGTTGAGAAAGATGGGAATCTGGACGAACTCCCCATCTTCGTCTTTCGTGTGGAAGAGATCGAGAAGTCGGGAGATTGAAGCGCATTTGGCCTCAATCCATATCTGACAGTAATCGTCGAAAGTGCTTGACTGGAGGACGAATTTTGGACGTTTAAAGTTGAACGATGGGACACTCCCTCCTTCAATTTCCACGTGTTTGTACGGACCAGTGTCTGATGTGGATCGACTGCTCAGTGAGAAACCTGAGACTGAAAGTGTTGAGATAAACGATGTTTCAAAGTCAGGCATGGTTTTTGCAACAGATGCAGAAATGAAGAAATCCTGTCCAGTCGACGGAAGTCCTCCGTTGGACAGGAACAAAGATGAGCACGAGACCGAATTCACTCCTGACCAGTCTCCATCGAAATACGCTCCTGCTCCTTTCGAAGCTGAGCAGTTCGAAAACATCGGACGTTCGTGATGATCACCAAAGATTGTTACGTATGTCATCTGATAGAACATGAGGGATTGCGGGTGAGTCACATTGATGAACATGCCACCGCCAAGCTGTGCCGAACAATCTGAGAGATATGGGTACAAGTAGATGGTTGTTGAAATGGTTGACGAGTCAATGTAGAGAACTCCCCCGTTTTGATCCGCTGAGCATCTGAATGCGATAAGTTGATAGGAAGTGACACTCGAACAATCCCGACAGAACACTGCTCCTCCATTCGCAGCGTGGCAATCGAAGAAACTGTACGACATGAATGTAACGTAACAGTTCTGTGCGTTGAGGAAAGCACCATCACCAGACGTGGTGAGATTGAAGGCAGCTGTGGAGGTTTGGGAGGGATTTCCGTTCTGAACGAAAGTGCCGCAATCACATTCGATGCAAGAATGGCCATCGAATGTGATGTCGGCAAAGTTTGATTCCTCGATGGATATTCTGCCTGAACTTCGAACAATCGGATAGCTGATGACACAACCATCAGACGTGAAGATGCATCCAGTGAGCGTTACATCTGACATTGAATCGACTGTGATGAGTGGTGTCGTCTCTGTCGATGAGAGGACGAAATACAGATTCACAAAATAGATATTGGCAGCATTTGTCGTGACGAAAAAAGGGCCTACCGATTCTGTCGATTTTTGGAGTTGTGGAAGGAATGATGAATCTGGGGCTTTGATGGTCAGGGAGGATGAGGTGACTTGGAGAGATGGTAAAACGATGGGGATTGGAGTGGTATCCACGATCTCAATGTGCAGCATGGATTGAGAGGTGAGAACCTGTTGGATGCCGACGGAGTTGAGATCCCGCGCGAAGATGTGCTGTTGATTCTGCGTCTCCATTGACGAGAGTGTGTGTTCCTTCATCACTCTGACATTGACGGCAGGGAGGATGTCTGGATGTGGGGTAGATCCGTCGATGACCTGAGGATACGCACTGAAGGAGTTCACACTGACGTAAAAATCAGGATTCTGCTGTGATGGGCTGATTCCACTTATGAAGATGTCATGTGCTGACGTTTCGGTCTTTCCAGTGTTGTTCAGGAAGAATGCTGCAGGTTCGAAAACAGAAGAATCTGTCAGAGTAAGGCATAGTGCTCCGGCTTGCCCCTCTTTCGAGTGACAATGTGAGAAAGTGGAGGAGGCAATGCGAAACGAGTCACATTCATTCACGTCGATGACAGCAGCACCTTCTCCAAGTGTGCGAGTGATCGTGTAGAACAGACATTGGCTCAACAGCAACGATCCTCCAGACGAGGCAATGAACAGACTTGATGAAGTGTCGATCTTTCGGAAGAGAACAATTTGGATGGACACATCTGCCGAACCAGAAATCGAGAACAGATTGTCTGTGACAAGTGAAAGATTCTCAAATCGAGATCTCTTCATTGCTAGTGAGCCGCTTGAGAACACGAAGAGAGGAGCGGAGATTCCTTCGATGTTCGCAATTTGGACATTCATCACTTCGACACTTCCTCCACTCGACTCACACTTCATCAATGGAAGGTCATCCTTTGGCGAGAGCAAGAGCGAATCCAACGTTATGCTTGAGTCTTGTCCAACTGTGATGGAAAACGACGAAATGGGAGATTGTGGGTTTCTGGACTCTTCATCAAGTTGACAAAAGCTTCGAAGCGTCAGAGGACAAAATGATTCCACAATCGTCGCGGAGCCTGTCCATCCTGATCCCACATGGATCGTCCTCTTTCCATTCATTGATGCTTTGCTCAGTCCTTTGGAGAGCTCGCTGCACGGCTGTGATGCTGAACACTCCTCTCCCTTCCCATTCTCCATCACCACCACTTCCGAATCGCCCTCCCAATCATCCTCAGAACGCGAGCATCCCAAAAGCGTCTCAGGTGGGTGTACGCTAGACCAATCTGGACAATCCGCAGCAGAATTGTTTCGAAATTGACAAAATCTGAGCGAAATGCATCCAATCTCGTAAATTGCACCTCCTTGTGAAAATGCACTGTTCTCCTCAAAACGACAGTACGAATACTCGCAATCATAGGAGATGCAAGCACCACCAGAGCTGGAACAACTGTTGTTTGTGAAGATGGATGAGACAATGGAGTGTCGGCCACTGCTATCGAGATACACCGCTCCACCGAGATACGAGGAGCATCGAGTGAAAGTTGATTTTTCGATGAAGAGTGTTGGAGTAAGCTCTGTGTATGCGGTTTCTGAATAAATTGCGGCACCACTGGCGTTGTTGGGAAGGTCGTAGAAGGTGCAGGATGTGATGGTGAGAGGGGCTGGTGATCTGATGTTGATTGCGAGTCCAGGATGGCTGTTTAGATCGTCAGGATTTTTGACGAGTTCGCTGAACGAACAATTCGAAAAAATGATTGGGGAGACACTTGTGGTGAAAAAGGTGTCCACGCCACGTTTGAGTTGATGCATATGTCGATAAAGTGACCAAAATAAGAGCGGTGTCCGGTGAGAGAAATCTGTGTCTTCGAAGCGGAATTCGGGACGGTAGCTTCGGGAATACTTCGAAAAGAACATGTTGAATGTCTTGTGAATGAGGATGTCCTTGGATACAGCTGGGGTGGTGGTGCATTTGGCGAACGTTGTGTTCGAGCAGAGGAGTGACCCACCAAGATTGAAGTCGGAAATAATCGTCCCCTGAAGCACCCCGACTGATTGGGTGATGGACGATCCAACACATCGCTGAGAAAGAGCAGAGATCTCGAGAGAATGGTGGTTTGACGCGGACGTCACGTTTGCGAATGAATTCGATACTAACGACGATGAAACCGTCGAAAGGGAAATCTTGTCATCATTTTTGCTGTCTGAATGGCGGAACGAGAGACTGTTTCCACCCAACACACAAATCGAGTCGAGATCGGTCGAGAAAACCACAATATCGAACTGACAAGGTGTGTCGGATGATTCAATCTCACTCACTGGCCCCATAACAGCATCTGAGGCAACAATTTTGGAGTGCACCAACTCGACTGTGGAAGGCACATTGTCGATTGACGACGGTTTCAGAATGAACGGAGAAGTCGTCCCGTCCAAATATAAAGTGCAATCTGATACAACCATCGATGATGCGGTGAGTGTGGCCAGCGATCCTCCAAAATATCGGGAAACTGCATTTCCTCCAATTCCTGTTTTCGACTTCTCGTTTCGGCTCAAAAACGCTGACATTGATGTCACTGAAACTGTTGAATTGTCCAAGTCAAAAATACTGTGACAACTTCTCCATGATTTTCCTTGTCTTCCCGATGAGCGTCTGTCTTGTTTGTTCTGCCATTGCGTCAATAGAGAATGATGAAGGCTTGTTCTTTCATCCCCAGTCAAAATAAGCGAGAGCGACTCCAGAAGAAGAGAGTCAGCAGTATATACACCATTTTGGAGGTGTGATGTGGTGATCGAGGATGATCGTTCGGAGTTCTGATTCCAGTTTGGTAGGAACGTTTCGAGAGGGATTCCTGTGTTGGTGTTGTGTTTGGGTGGCGATGAGTGTGAGGATAGGAGGAAGAGAGGGAGAAGGAGAACGATCATCGAAAGTCGGTCTATTCGGTGATTCCTGCAAGTGATCAAAACGAAAGAATGGTTTGATCAAGAATCACTCCAAACCACACCATGAATCATCGACAATCAGCTACAATCTTGTTATTCCAAATTCATTGTCCGGTAACTGGCAACTTAACGGTCAAACTCAAAAGTTGATGAAATGTTGCTTAATACATTTCACTATATCATTTATTGTCATTTTTTCGCTTTTTAACGTGAGCAAACCCTTCGATCCTTCAGTGTATCCACAGATTGTGACCAAGGGTTGATCTAACTCTATCCCTACACAATCGCCTTGAAAGTCATAATTGACTAGAATTCAACGTTTTCAGAGAGTATTTCTTCAAATAATTGGTAAATAGTGATGATTTAACGTTTAATGACTCCAATCAAATGAAATTGATCAAAAAAAAGAGAAAAAGTTGGATCCACCAGGAACCGAACCCTGGACCTTATGAGTAGAAGTGCTCCGTACAACTCCTACACTATTCTAGTTCAAATTTTTTTTTTCCTGTTTGCATATTCTATTCACACTTCACCCGATCCTTTTTCCTGTCACTTTTTCACAATGTCGGATCGTCTTCACAGCCCCCCGCTCAAGAGCAGGGGGGGCTGTGAAGACTATTAGAGAATTATCAAAAGAAACGTAGAAAAAAGGATCTTTGTGAAGTGTAAATACGAAAAGGTACCTCGTTCGGTCAAGAAGGTTGATCAACAGGCATCTGAGTAGTCCCATCAAAATAGGTAAAACTGGGATCAATTGATGTCAGTGCCTAAATTTGTACTGAGATCATATTTCAACTCTTTTCCTTTGAGATTTTCTCATTATCACTTCATTAATCATGTTCAATTCACTTCTTGTTTTCACATAATGCTCTTCAATATTTCAGACAGCTCTTATTTCCCAAAAACACGCACGATCACAATCACCAACACTTCTTTTTTCGATGTATTCCCTTCATTGACTTTTGTCAGTGAGAAAAAACCATCAAAGAAGACATAATAACGCATTATCGACTTGTTTTTATAATTATTGTTGTAGAACAAACTGAACAGCAGCACCCAAAGTTTGCATTTTCATGATCTATGAAGTGACCATTTTCCTTTTTACTTTTTTTTCCATTCAAATATCATATATAAGAAGACTTTTTTGAAATGAAAGAAACGAAATGGTATTGTAGGTATTTAGTGGGATCAGATCCGACTGGGATCACTGGGATCAAATCAGAAGCCTGTTGATCAACCCTTGGTTTACAAAAATGGGTCTTGACTCCGATCAAGGCGTTTGCTCACCCTAAAAAGTGGAAAAACATCAATATACGAATTAGTGAAATGGAATAAATGTCTTTTTAAGTGGTTTTGAGTTTGACCGTTAGGTTGCCATTTACCCATTGTCCGATTCCATTCTCATCGAGACTGAATCGGTTTTTAATATTCCTCGCTCATCTGTCTTGGAAACAAAAAGTGTGATTAATTTGTCGTTCAATGAGTTGACATTCCCACAGAACCCCGTCAGAGTTGTTTGAGCCACAACACTTCAACTTGATGATTCTCTTTGTGAGTTGTGATTCCGAGGCAGAGAGGAGAAGGGATGTCGGTGAAGATCCCAGGCTGTTCTTCCTCGTCCACAAACAGTCGAGCTTCTCGAGTCCTCATGTTCACTCGAATCGCTGCTGTCTGCCCAATTCTCTGACATTTCTTGTTGGTTCCTTCTGGCTTGAATTCTCCTCCTTTCCACATTTGTCCATACCAAAGAACGAAATCACCACCAATTCCACCGA
This sequence comes from Blattamonas nauphoetae, assembly GCA_033064195.1. Lineage (NCBI taxonomy): Eukaryota > Preaxostyla > Oxymonadida > Blattamonas > Blattamonas nauphoetae. Next base: position 227,309 of record JARBJD010000013.1, on the reverse strand, counting down.
AATATTGTCCACAGCACTGTTCCGTTGCGTTTTCAGGAAGTGGATGTTTGAGGAAGCCAAGCACTGAAACGATGAGAAGAGAGAAGAACACACTCACATTCCAAAAGGTGTTTTCACTCGCTCGAATTTTAAGTTCCCACTCTCCCTCGTCGATTGGAAGAGTGAAGGCTGTTCTCCAATTTATAACCACTTCAAGCTTGAAGATTTGTGTGAGAGTGGTTGGAGAGAGTTTGTGGGCTGTTCGGTCGAGTATCTGGAGAGATTCTGTTCCAACCCAAATCGGACGATCTGTCGCCTTCTGTTTCATCGGGACTGTCTATAGTTCATCAGCAGTTTCAACTATAGTTCATCAGCATCCCTTAATTAGAGATCTGTGAGACATATCGACATCTATTGATTAACAATTGAAATAATGACGGAAAATGAAGAAGAAGACTGTTTTGAGCCGTGTCTGTTTTGTTTGAAATACTTGTTCCGTTGATAGGTCGACATAGTTACAGTCGTTGGACAATTTTGGGAAATTGGAAAATCCGGTGCCTGACATGTTTTGACTACAGTTCTCCTACAGTTCACCTAGTTTGAGATGTGGACTGAGATACCTTCTGAGCATGCACGTGCAGTCCGCGAATCGTTGTCGCAACTGAAATGGCCGGAGTTTGATTTGGACGAGATTGTGTCGATGATTCTGAGTTGGGAGAACGAGTCTCAAATTGAACAAGTGCGGAGACTCCAGGCTTTCACGGCCAAACACGCGCTTCCAACAATCCCTCCAACCACAATCTGCCACATTCTAGGTTGCAGCGAATCAACTGTCAGCAAGGCCAAGCATGGAACCTACTATCACAAAATCGAAGAAAAGATAAACACTGTTCTGTCGAGAGAGGATGAAGAGCTCCTCCTTAAAACGATCGAAGCAGACAGTCTGAAAGGGAATATGTGGATTCCAAGCGAGATCTATCAATTCGGGAAGACTCATTCTACGAAAGACAACATTAGTAAGTCATGGGCATACTGGTTTGTTTATAGGCACAAGTCAAGAATCTGTTTCCTGTCCGCACAGCCAATGTCAAACACGCGAATGAGCCTCACCACTGGACAAATCAAAGCCTTTTTCACGACAATGGCTCAAGTTCTCCAAAACATCCATCCTCTTCTCTTCATAAACGCTGACGAGATGGGCTACCAGCAGAAACAAGACGCATTCAGACATTCTCTGATTGGATCAGTAAAGCTAAAGGACAGACCACTTCATTATCCAGTTGATCCTTCTGAAAGGCGATTCAGTGTGATGGGCAGTATCTCGTTGTTTGGGAAGTCACTGCCACTGTATGTCTCGCTGAAGAGTGAAGAAGATACAAGCATACTAGACCAATATGAATTTGATCTCGATCGTACAATCTTGTTTGATGACTCGAAGAAAGGCGGATTCAACAGCGACGTATTCTGTCGTTGGGCTGACCGAGTCCTCATCCCCTACGTTCAAGAGCAGCGACGGATCCTCAGGAATCCACACGCCCCAGCAATGCTGTTAGTCGACAACGCGAGCTTTCATCTCGGTGAGTCAGCGAGGAGTGCAATCGAACCTCACAACATCATCCTCCAGGGCCTTCCTCCCAATGCGACTCACTATCTGCAGCCGTTGGACTGTCTCACCTTCGGATTGTTGAAGAGGGCGATGTCTATATCCCATATGTCGAAAGGAGTGGACAATCTTGGCGAAACAATGGAATCGATGCACACAGCATACACTTCAGCAAGTTCACCAGACAATGTCAGAGCAGCTTTTCGTCTGGCAGGATACTGTGTGGACCATACAACTCTACCAAGTAAAAGCATAATCGATGAAAAGCATGTCAGAGATATTTTGAACCATGTGTCTGTTGATTCGGCGGAGACGACGGAGAATATGTCCAATTTCACTCTCTCCACTCCAATCCCACATTCATCCCATTGATTCAGTCTCCACATCTCAGATTCTCCCAATCCAGACCTCTGTGTGTCTTCTTTCTCCACTTCAAATTTCACTTTCAGATTTTGTTTTGTTGATGCGAAGGTTGCGGTTTACGAATTCTGGGAGATTGGATTTTTCCGGCAAAATTTCCAATTTCCCAAAATTGTCCAACAACTGTAATGGGGGTCGGAAGAGGAGAAGTTTGAGAGGGAAGACCATTAAAATGAGCTCCGCCCAGTAGGAAAAACCTTTCTGAAGAGTGAAACAAGGATAGTGTGCTCCGAGAGTGCAGAAATCAAAGATCTGGAATGTGGGGAGACAGGATTGGCGAGAATGTCGAGATTTAGAAGATATACGACGACACCACTCATGTATCGAGTCACAAGATCAAGAAAGGTGCAGGGGATGAACTTCAGGGTGAGAAAGGTTTGAGATAGCTCTTCGATGATCGGATTTGAGTGGGAGATGATTCGAGTGAATGCATCATATGGTTTTGAGGATTGAAAATGCGAGAGAAGGATTGAGAACGTGCGAAGGACACATGAATAGTGCAAAACTGTTAAAAACCCGGATAATGGCTGTGTAATCAGAAAGTCACTTCCTCTGGAAGGATTGTTGATTTAAGATGTTTGAAAACTCACGAAGAGACATCATAAACTGTAGGGGAGAGTCCTTCACTAATGATGAGCATATCCAGTGGACCAGATAGGAACAAATCGATATGTAATGTGAAGCATCGTCCCCATCTTCCTAATCCGAGACGAGACTGTCCAAGAAGGCAAGAAATCCATCACTGATTGAGATTTTGTGCATCTGAGGAAACAATCAACGATAGGGAGCGGAGACCTTTCAGAGACTTTCGATTCGCTGTGTCGCTCTTCCAATCCTCAAGACACCGCACTGTGCAGCCAAGTGAGGACAAAAAGTCATACTCATTGGAGTTCTGTCTCCTCAGTTGTGATGTACTCGCATCTGGATTGATGATAGTCGCTATACAGATTCATGAATCATGGGTGATCAGTTCTACGTTGCAGTTCGCTCAAAGAGACACTCACGATATGGGTAGATGGATTCCGCATATTTCTATCCGAAAGGCGATGTCAGAGATGGACATAACGTGAAGAGGGCAAATTGGCAAAAATCAGTGAAAACGAAATTATGGGCCTCTGATGAACTATAGTTGGTATTGCTGATGAACTATAGTCAGTCCCGTTTCATCCGTTCCATCTCGTCGACCATTTCACTCCCATCTGTCTCACTCGTCTCCTTCTCGTCACTTACCTCTCGAAGTTCTTCTCTCAATCTCTTTACTTTATCTGATAGATTTTCTTTGTCTTTCTCTGCCTGTTCTTTCTGTTCATCTGCATTTCGTATCCTTTCTTCAAATGTTTTCTTTTCTTCTTCAAACTTCGCTCTTTCTGTTTCTGCTTTCTTCTTCTCTTCGTCCAACTTCTGTTGCAAATAAAAAATCTGAGTTTCCAGTTCCTTTTCGTGTTTTGTCATTTCTGAAAATCGGTTTTCGAACTCGGTGCGCGCTTGTTCCATCGATCTGAATTCTGCTGTCTCCACAAGCACGAAAGGCCCATCGGGAACAGAATCCAAAAGAAAAAGACATTGGCCGACACGTGTTCGGATCTTCTTTGGGAGAGTGGGAGATTGGGAAAGGGTGGAGAGAGCAGAGTGGAGAAGTCGTTTGTTCGCCACAGAAACTTCCGAATCTGAAACCAATGTCAGAATTCGCAATATCTCGGCTTAATCATACCCCGTGCCCCCTCACAAAAATTTCCAAATATGCCTGGTTTTGCATAATAAACACACTTTTGAAGAAATTTTGTGATTTTGAGGGCGAAAAAAAGCTGCTCATTTTGGCTCGATCCAGCCCATTATTTGTTTCAACACTTCACAAAGATCCTTTTTTCTATGGTACTTTTGAGAATTCACCAATAGTCTTCACAGCCCCCCCTGCTCTTGAGCGGGGGGCTTTGAAGACTATCCGACATTATGAAAAAGTGTCTGGAAAAAGGATCGGGTGAAGTGTAGATGAATTTATATCTCCAAAACCCGGTCTCAAATCGAAAAATAAAAACAAAGACATTGTGAAATGATATTAAACAAAGCTCCTCTTAAAATATTGGAGGGGGGCACGGGGTAGGATCATGCCATATTAATTCATCTACACTTCACCCGATCCTTTTTCCAGACACTTTTTCAAAATGTCGGATAGTCTTCAAAGCCCCCCGCTCAAGAGCAGGGGGGGCTGTGAAGACTATTGGTGAATTCTCAAAAGTACCATAGAAAAAAGGATCTTTGTGAAGTGTTGAAACAAATAATGGGCTGGATCGGGCCAAAAAGGGCAGCTTCTTTTCGCCCTCAAAATCACAAAATTTTATCAAAAGTGTGTTTATGAATCAAAAACAGACATATTTGAAATTTTTTGTGAGGGGGCACGGGGTATGATTAAGCCATTAATATCTCCAAAACCCGGTCTCAAATCCGAAAATAATCGTGAAAATATCGTGAAATGGTATAAAATCAAGCAACTGCTAAAATATTGGAGGGGGGCACGGGGTCGAATTATGCTAATATCCATCAAGTAGTCGCATCATCGTTGCTTCATCTTTTCCATCCCATTCCCGAATCAGAAGTGGAGTCTCATTCCAGTTCGGTGTGTTCACAAGAAGGGAAACTTCTGGTCCCGATCATGCTAAATCCTCCAACACCGATTCTATCGATAATGGTTTCTATGAAGAAGCAAAAATTGGTCATGACATCGTGAAAGCAGTAGAAACATACTGTCGAAGTTTGCCCATCCATTATCGTGTTATGCTGGAAAGAAAGGAGAGCCAAACGAGAGGAGAGTATATACATGCCTGACATGACACGATTTCACGAAAATCGAGAAATTCGACTGACTGTCACTGACATGAGATTTTCAATTATGGGTCGGATCTCGGAGAAATTACTGTTTTTCCGAAGATCGAGATCTCCATCCATAGATGATAATGCGATGTATTGTATATTCTAAAAGACTTTTCTAACAGTTTTATTCACAATTAATTGAAATTTGGTGTTTTGGTTGAATCGCGAAATTCTAAGGGATGATCGTGTCAGTGTCAGTCAGTGACATTTCACTGACATGAGCGTTTTTCTCAATGAATAGGGCATTCTAGAAACTAAAAGTTGAAAAATATCATAGAGTGAAGTGTGAACAATGTGTGGTCACAAAAATGCGGTCATAGTTCATCATAATTATCGAGAAAAAGGCTCATGTCAGTGATTTTTGACGACTGTCAGTGACATGACTTTATCAGTTATGTGTAGCTTTTTTGATCGCTTTTTCGATTCACATAATTCCTTCTTTCACTTCATTAACGTACATTACAGTTGGATTTTGACTCTTTTTTCACAATTATCCCCCAATCCAGAGAAATAGGTGTTTTTCATCCTGACACTTTTCCTTGTCATTTTCCCGAAAGAGTCGTTCTTTCCTTCTCTCCTTTCTCCTTCGACATCTTGTTAATGTGTTTTTAAGAAATCGTAATTGAGAAAGCGAGTATCAAGAAATGATAGACAATGGTGAGATGACCAAAACAACAGGTGACATGTGGTCGAACAATCAAAGCTAATCGCTTTCTGAATGAAGATATGAAAACAACGAATAAAGAGTTGAAATGGGCACAGTAGTCCAAGCCGTTATCTGTCGTTAAAACAAAAACCAGCAGTCAAATTATGAAAACTTGCTTTTGAAAGAGAAGGAAGAGAAAGAAATGATGATAATAAGGAAAGCAAACCTATTATGACATTTGAAAGGATGGACGAACGACGATCTTTGGTAATACACCGATCTAAGCGAGGAAGATGGATGGAAAACGAGAAGAATGAGGATGACATTTCTTGAAGAATTATAGATCCCGGAAGGAAAGAAATGCGAAAACTCTGTGAGAAGGGTGTTAAAGTGAAAAGGTGAGAATACGACAAGCTAAATCGTGAAAATGATGAATAAACGATAGAACGATTCGTGAAGTGCGATAACACATCAAAAGAAGTTAACAATGTGAGATTGGGAGAAGATACCTGATATAGTGTGATGTAAACGTGCGAGTTCACAATCACAAACACATCCATTCATGTTTGATGAACGAGGAAGCTGCTCAGAATCCGAAGAGGTGGGAGTGATCTCTGTGTTTTGAAACTAATCAGATGAAACAGGATATGTGAAGTGTGAAATGATTGACTAATCAAACGATGATGCACAAGAGGAAAGTATGACAATGCAGACGCTTGAAAGTGGTTTCGACCTTCAACACATCTCCGCCCTGTCGACTATTCGCCGTACCCGACTGGAAGGCGATGGGGTGATGACAACTTGCGTGGGGGAGGGCGTAGTGTGCTGGGAGGGTGTTGGGAAACGAAAATCTCTCTGGCTCTGCCGACGGAACAAGACTTGCGGTGTTGAGTTGAGAACAGAAAGAGCACCAGTTGGAGCGCTGCCTCTTCGACGAGGTGTGTGGGTTTGGGTGGATGAGGAGAGAGACAGAGAGGGATTAGAGTTTGGGTTCGTCACGGGATGCGAAAGAAAGAGATTAGTTTCGAGTCAGCTGCGAGGATGGTGAGTGTGTTGACGTTAGACAATGACGACGTGGAGTGCACGCGCTGAATGGTGAACCTAACTCAAGGGACTTTGAAGAAGGAGACCAACGCAAGTGCGGCGAATTGGTCAGCCAGCTGCGAAGTGAGAGTGGTATCGCGAGGTGATGTGTCTGCCGTTCGATTCGCTCCTGTTCGATCCTGTAAGTCCCGTTGTGGACGAGGACGGAAATATTTGGTGAAGAGACGGACAGCCAACACGACTGTGAAGTTGGAAGTGATGTGCTTGACATGTGTGTTGATTGGGAGCGGAGCGAGAACGGAAACAAGGGTTGGTTGTGTGACTAGACTGAACACACGTCAGATGTCCAGAGCAGGAAAGACTGTGTCTGTCTCACCCACATTTTGATTTCGGGATGGCGCTCGATCGTTGTTACATGTTGGCGGGACAGGTGGTTGCCGAGCAGTGCCTGCGAACGAACCAATGTCCTTCGCTTTCCAAATTGACGTTGTGGAGAGCGTGATGGTCGACGAGGTGGTCTCCTCTAGCCCATCTTGATCGCCCTCTGTCGATCTACCATCTGTGAGCTGTCCGTCGCCAACAGTCAGCGAGAACGAATTCTTTGATGAGTGAGCGTGTTGTTGAAATGTGATCTTTCATGACACTCTGAGGCTGTGCCTGGTTGGTCGGCAAGACGGAAGTGTTTCGTCGGTTCGAATGCGATGTGAACGGATGGACGAGGGGGTTCTGTTTTGGGTTGGTGTTGGCCTGGGCAGAGGAAGTGCGTGGGAGAGATATGGGCAACATGAGTGAACTTTTGGTGACAGTATGTTCGTCCCATTTTGTCAATTCTGGAGAGAAGCACATTGTGGAGAGAGACGACGGTATTTCAGGACTTTCGCTAGATCTTCCTTGTGAAGGTCGGCTGAGAGGAGAGATGATGTGCCGAATGAGGTGCGACACAACCGAGTGCGGATAATCCATCAGCACGATCTGTCGTTGTTGTCGAGATGGAGTTCCTCAAATTGGACTTCTCAGAGGAGGGTGCTGCGAATGAAGACGATTGGAGAGGATGATGGACTGACTTGGAGCGTTCCATGAGTTCCTGCTGAAGATCGCTAGAAGTGACATAGAACTAGTGAGAACCGCTTTGGGCGAGATCTGCCGTCTCTATTTCCATCATACCGTCGAGTAGTGATGCTTTTGGTGTTGTGCTTTGCGTTGGATGGCGGGAGGGGACGGATGGCTTGGATGATGGCGGCAGGCGAATCGAACGAAAATGAGAATGTGGATAGCATCTCCAGGATCCGATTCGAATGAGTGGGAGCGTCTGGATGGCGCTTCTGCCGGCAAGTTGGCAACGGGCACGGGGTGGAGTGTTTCTCGTCCACTGGCGGTTCATCCTGAGAAAGAGGCGATATTCGGAAACAATCTTGATGAGACAAAGAGTGAAAACTGGATGAAGACAAACTGGTGATCGATAGTGTCGCGTTCTCGAATGAATTGAATCATGACAAAAGTGACATTGATTTCGACATCTTCAAACGAAAAAAAGATGAGATTTAGGCAAGAAAAAGAGTGAAAACAAGAAGAAAGCAAACTTCTGACTCATAGAGTTGAAGTTGCGACTTAATTTCATCATGTCATGACATTGCAGGATCGAGTCGTCGATAAAGGTAAAACGAGGAGTTTTGGGCTAAAGAGACCGTGAAAACAAGAATATGACAAACTGTCAATCCAAAGAGCTGCGCCAAACATGGTGGAGTTGATCTGACCCAAAGTGAAGTGAGAAAAAAGGGACTGACAACTGACACGCCTTTTTGCCATGTCACTCATGTATAGGAGAGTATACTGGACTGACCGGGGTGACCGGTCACTTTTTCCCAAAAAGTACAGACGGTCAGTGACCGGGTGTTTTTAAAATATGGGTCAGATCTCAGAGGTGGCAAAAAGAAATTCAAAGGAAATACTTCATCCTCTTTAAAGAAACGATAGTTAATCGAGTTCTTAGGACAAATCTGCACTATTTCGGCTAATAGAGATCAAAGATCAAAGCAGAAGGAGAAAGTTTATAGTGAATGGGCTGATCAAAACTGTTTTTAATCATTTCTCTATTAATCCTTAATTTAATGAATTAATTTTGACAATAACGACATCTTACAAACATTAAATGAATTTGAGATATGTTTAGAGAAATGAGGGAACAAACAGTGAATCTGGACTGATCTCCCTTCACCTCCTCATTTTTCATCATATCAATAATCGACTGTGCTATAAATAGGAGAAAAAACAAAAAAAGAGATGTTATTTGAGAGTGAGATAAACCGTGACAGCATTTTAGCAATGTCTCGTCTGATCATGACGGGTGGAATGATAATATCCATTTCAGATGGTTTCCATCATTAATTAAGTCCTAAATAAGAGAAAATCAATAAAGAGAGAGGTTAATCGAGAGAGAAACAAACTGTACGAACAGTTGTGCGGTTCGTTATCCGATCAGAACAGCCCGTTTGATCCATCTCACTTCACATCTCGAATCTTGCATACTATGTCTTAAAAATAGATAAAAACAAAAAGGAGAGAGGTAACAAGAGAGAGAAACATACCGTGTGAACAGTTCAGCCCTTCACTGTCCGATCAGGACAGACGGAGGGATCATTCTCATTTCACAAAGTATCTATCGTGAATGAAGTCCTGAATCATTGATAAAACGAAAAACAGAGAGGTTAAACGAGAGGGAGACAAACTGTGACAACACTTCGCATCAGATTTCTTGATCAATCCGGACGGTTTGATCATAGTCATGTCACATTCGATCTATCTAAAATTGAGTCAAAAAAATGAGAAAAAGTCAAAAAAGAGAAATGCAAAATAAGAGAGAAGTATGCCATAAACGCCCTTGATCGTTTCATTGTCCAATCAGGACAGGTGGTTCGATCCTTCTCCTTTCTCCATTCTATTTATCATCGTTTTTATTCTAAAGAAGAGAAACAACAAAGAGAGAAAGGATAAAATAGAGTATGGCACACATCGACGGCAGATCACAGCTCATTGCCCCAACAGAGCTGGTGGTTTGATCCTTCTCGTTTCTCCATTGTATCATCCTTAGATTGTTTTCTAAATAAGAGTTTCAACAAAGAGAGAAAGGATAAAAGAGAGGAAGACACACGGTGACGGCATATCAGAAGCACAGTGTCCCAACAGAGCTGGTGGTTAGATCCTTCTCGTTTCTCCATTCTATTTATCATCGTTTCTATTCTAAAGAAGAGAAACAACAAAAAGAGAGTGATTAAAAGAGAGGACTATACACGATGACAGCGTTTCAGCATGATATTGCCCCAGCAGAGCTGGTGGTTTGATCCTTCTCATTTTATCATACTATCGTCCTTAAATTGCTTTCTAAATAAGAGTAACAACAAAGAGAGAGAGGTTAAAGAGAGCAAGACATACGATGACAGCGTTTCACCAACTCATTGACCCAAGAAGAGAGGCTGTTTGATATTTCTGATTTCATCATTCTATCATTCTAAAATTGAGTTCGAAATAAGATAAACAACAAAAAGAGATAGGTTAAAGAGAGGAAGACACACAACGATGGCATTTCAGCATCTCATCACCTGATCTGACCCTTATACTGCCCGACACGACGACCTGATCCGGCTGTATTTTTTGTTTTTTGACAGAACAAGAGAGAGATGAGAGTTCCTTTTTCACTTACTTCAACTCCACGGGGTTAGACATCTCCTGAATTTTTTTGAAAGAACTGTAGTGAACAGTAGAAGAGAATGACGTGAAATACTAAAGTTGGGGGACATTCGTAGAACGACAGGACACGTGATTCGCCTCTGATTGCGCTCAACAATGGTTCCAAGATTGTCTCTGTCGAATCAAAGAAAGATTCAGAAAGAACGAAGGAAAGGCAAAGGAAGAAATGAAACAGCTCGCCATCTGAAAGTCTCTGTCAACACAGTCTCAAAGTACTCTCACACTCTCATCGTCACCGATCGACCGCGAGTTGTGAATCATAAACCCCAGTCACACCTCTATCCCAACAAAACACTCAAAAATGTCCAGCTTGCGATCAAGAACAAAACATACAGCTCCGCAATCCAATTGAAAAGAGATCTCAAATTGCCAGGATCCGACCGTTCCTTCCAACGCTTCCTGAAAGCAAACAAAATAGGTCTCCACAAACATCATAAAGTTCCCCCCTTCCAACCACACCACATCAAAACAGATTCGACTTCGCCAAAGAGACTCTTTCAAAAGGCTATCTTCCTGACCTGTGTCTATTTGACGACGAGAAAACTGTGAGAGGGAGAGGACCAGATAAGTATTACCGGTCATTAAGTGAGAAAGACACACAACGACCCGAATCAGAATCACGCGCTCATCCAATCAAACTCAACATTTGGGGATGTGTTGGAGTTGGGTTCAAAAGCAATCTCTTCATCACAGAAGAGAACATCAACGGCAGAATCTACACAGATGCCCTCATCAACGGACTCACAAACGCTCAGATGGACCCTCCACTCGACACACGGGTCCTTCTGAGCGATAATGCGGGTTGGCACAAGAATAAAACGGAACTTCCCCGAATTGAATTGGCGAATATCAGTCACACATTCCTTCCACCTCTCTCTAGCGACTTGAACCCAATTGAACACGTCTGGGCAATGCTCACTACCAAATTATATGAGAATTTCGAAGTTTATGACACAATTGACTCACTGCGGAAAGCAATCGTGAGATGCTGGAAATCGATCCCACAAGAAAGTATCGACAACATCGTTCTCTCATACGGTGACCGCCTCCTCGAGTGTTACTCTCATGAAGGAAAAATGACGAAATATTAGAGTGGTCGAGCTGGATGAAGTGGATCAGATGTCATGTCGCGAACATCATGACCATCATTTTTTTTATTTTACAGTTTTCGCGTCACACAGAATTTTTTGGTTTCTACTTTATTGTCAAACTGTGTCTAACTCTCAAAATTAGTATTCATAGAAAATTGAACCACATTGTGCCTCTATTCAGAAAAATACATCCGTTTTACAGCGGGATCAGGACGTCGTGTCGGGCAGTATAGAAGAAAAGAGCACTGACACTGACCGAGCCTTTGGGCTCGGTCAGTCCAGTATAGAGGAGAGGTAAGTAGGCTTGTCTGACCGGCCAAAAGTGTCGGTCAGTGTCAGTTCAAAAAACTTCAAAGGGTCAGATCTCGATATATCTTTTAATTGTGAGCTATTTCCCTAAAAGTCGAAACTCGGCAAAACTACATGTCCAGAGAATCTTCCTGAAACCGTTTGATAGCCTCATTTCTTTCGTTTGTGCAATGCACATCTTGATCACCATCTTTATGAATATTTAGAGCTCAATAGTCTCACTATATTCTTCTCTACCTTATTCATGCATTTGAGACGCTTATTTCTCTCTTTTTCTGCCACCTTCTCATTGTTCTTTAGAATACACGCAGATCCAACCTCTCCCTCGTCTTCCTCAAAGCTGTCTCGTCTGATAGCGTTTTTGCAAGCCCAACTATCAGAGACGGAAGATACGGACTTGATAATCACCAACTGCAGCTATTCCAGCTGTTGGGAAGGTTCAGATCGAAAGCAAATCACAAGGCTCAACTTTGTTCGTTTCGAACGAGCGAATCTGCTTATTTGTCACTATTATCTGTGAAGACTTTGGTATCATGCATCATTCTTTATTCATCACATCACTTTTCTTTCTTATTGTTGCTCAGAAACGAAGATATCATCGATCCACTGTCAGTCGCACCCGATTGGAGAATACAAGATACCAAATGTACAATCTCCTCCCCCGACTCATTAAGAAAGTGAAAAACTCGGTTCTATCTTTCTTTTAGGAATTCCAGTTTCACTGATGTCAAACTGAACTGCGTCCAAAAATATCACATTTTCTCAGTCGTAGACGTGAAAGAAGCAATAGAGGAAAAACCTGCAGCAGAAGAAGAGTCACGACAGATGAAACAAGCAGTTGTTCAATCTGTCTCGATGTCTGTCGCACTCTCAATCACATCCTGCGACACTCTGGCCCTCTCTGGTCTTCTCTTCGAAAACTGTGCTGGGCAGTCGGCCTCGTCGCTCTTCATCGATTCATCGTCGAGTGTCTCCCTCACCACTCCCATCGCGTCGTCGCTCAGCGTCTGTTCATCACCGCGTTCTTCAGTCAATGGAGACATATCAACTGTCTTTCTCCCTCACGCAGCGTCCATCACAATCGACCCAGAAGATGGAACAGACGAGCAGTTCTGCTGGTCAACAAGTGTCGGGTGTCAATCGCTCTCTCCATCACCAGCAAGAAGACCATCACTGTCACTGGGTTGGGTTCAGCACGTTCGCTGATGGTCATGCAATCGACCGCTCAGAGCTTTGCTCATCTTACTGATGGCTCTCTCTCGCTCACCTCACTCGGCTTCACAGAAACAGCTTCACAGATTGGAGTATCTCGGCAGAAGTCGTTCTTCGATGTGAAAGGTGGATCTCTTCGTCCCGAATGCGTCGAATTCGTCCCTCCTTCATTCTCTGGAACCAGCAGCTTCGTCAAGATGAGTGGAGCGTGGATACTGTCGCTGAAGAGTGTTTTCATCTCTCGCGAATCGTTCTCGTCTGGGGATGTTGTGATGAAGAGTGTGTCGATCAGCACAGCTGGGATGACTGGAAGTCATGAAGTGTTTCTGGAGGGACAAGTTGTGGGAGCTGTCATTTCTGATGATTGGACGAGTCTGATTGGGACGAACACCACGATGACTAAAGCTCAGTTGGAGCAAGTTTTTGGTCAGATTCGATAAACACGACGAACATCGGACCGCTTGGGTATCATTTGTATCCACACACGAATGGAGCTGTGTTTATGTCGGAAGGGTTCTGGGATCATGGAAAGTGTGGTCAGGAGCGTCTTCCTTGCTCGTCACTCGATTTCGCCTTCTCGCTGCTCACTCACACGAAGACCGAAATCAGCCTGGGCTCAAACATCACTCTCTCAACTCTTCTCGAATGCCCTGAGACAGGTGCGTCGATCTCTTCGTCTTCTGAGGCATCACTGCTTTTGAATCTGATGGACAGATAATTGTGGAAGTTGGCTCACTCACTTTGTCGTCGATTGACATCACACTTCCCTCATCGCTCTCACAGTCTCTGCTCGTTGTGAAAGGAAGCACACTGACCCTCTCCAGCACAGTGACAATCACGACCCTCCCTCAGCCGCTCACACGGCGTCGCTGTTCAAGATTGAAGGAGGGAGACTCGCACTATCAGGAACCGTGTTCGATTTCGCTGTTCGCTTCTCGTCGTCGTCATCTCTTCTCACTCAAACGGGAGGGAACATTGAATTGAGCACTATTGCGTTGTCGTCGCTCACATTGACCTCGGCAAGTATGATCACAATGGAAGGAGCATCGACAATGTATGTGTCTACTGGCTGTGAATTCAAAACGATCTCTGGCAGACAGAAAGTGGAGGAGGGGCGTTCCTGAGCACAAATGGAAACAACAACCAGATTGTGTCAATTACAAACTGCTCGTTCGAGTCGGTGTCGTCGGAGGGAGATGGAGGAGTGATTCTGGCTCAGCTGGGAGCAGGATCGAAACTGACGGTTGCAGACACGACATTCAAATTGTATTCGTCGTCTGGGAAGGGAGGAGCTTTGTCGATTGTGCTCTCATCGACAGGTTCATTCGCTGTTGAAGCAGGGACGTCATTCGAATCATGCTCAGCGATTATGAGTGGATCTGCAGTGTTTGTGGAAGCACAGTCACTGGCCTCAGCCATCACCAAAACAAGCATGACATTCCTCTCGCCTTTCCCACTCACTCCAACGGCAGCGCCGGTGGACATGCATCGAGGATGGAACACAGTGAACTCGTCAGACGATATTCCTCTTGTGCTGTTCCTGGCTGATGTGAGATCGACAGGATTCGCAAGTTCGAGTGGGTCCGATGGGGAGCTATGTGGCTTCTCTGTGAATCCTTGCTCGTCAATCGATCTTGTTCAGACCCGACTAGCAGCGAATGACTCGAAAACGGAAGGAAAGCTGAATCCGATCACGCTCGAACTCCAAACTGCTCTTGACCAATCGACGCCGTTTTCGTGTGGTGGACACAAAGCGATGATCACTGGAAACACAATCACACTCTCGAAGACGGGTCAGTTCACAACATCCTCAGCCGAATCTGTCCTGACTCTCTCCTCGCTAACCATCCTCTTCGCCTCTTCGCAGACCAAACCAGCCATTTCAGTGTCGTTGGGGAAGATTGTGGTTTCTGGTTGAACAATCAGGAATGGAGATGCAGACATTCCTGCCATGCCTAGAGGTAAGGAGGTCATGAAAGGATGATAAATCAAAGCATGAGATACTTGATCAAAATCCCCAAACATTTCAAGGTTCACAGATCAACTCATAACAATTTTCTAGGTTTTCTGGGGTCCTTTTCAACTTTCATATCATTGAATCAGGAAACATGAACAGCACAGGAGACTATTGACACCATGAAGTGAACAAATCAAGAAAAACTCATTCATTCGGAACAGAATTAATACTCCCATTCACAGACCCAATTTTCTTCTTTTTCTTCTTTCCCCCTTTCTTCTTCTTCTTGAACGACATCTGAGTTTGCAGAAACGTCGAATCCCCGTCCAGTGCCGTTACGCTCGCACCCTGTGTCACAGACACGGTGAACGCTGCAGCCACCTGAGCACTCTGAAACGAGAGGGGAGTGCTGTTCGGAAGGAGCTTCTGCTTCTCGCCCTGACTCGGCCGATGCAGCAACGCCAGCCACTTCTTCTGCGCTCTCTCGTCCCTCCTGCGCCGACACACCGCACACACCACAACACCCGCCACAACCCCAACCACAACCAGCACTCCACACACACTTCCCACAATCCCAACAATCAGAAGCGTCCGCTTGGGCTTCGCGACCTGCACAACAAGCGACTCAGTTCCGACAAACGTGGACATGCCTGCCACTCCATCCACAAACAGCAGACGCACACGCCATTCGTTTGTTGAGTTTGTGGTGTTTGCCGAGATGGCGATGTGGAAGGCAGTGGAATCGAGTGTTGACAGCACATCGATGTTTGTTGTGTTCTGCTCTTTTTCTGCTTTCGTTTTCTTTTCCTTCACAATCTCAAACAGCTGCAGCTTCAGTGGACAAGGGAACAGATCCTTCCCTTTCACTATCAAATCCATCGCTCCTTCTGAACTCGTCGCTTTCGACACATTTTCCATCGACGGAATGAACAGCAGTGAAGGCATCGACTCCATCTCAACGAACCGTCCTCCCATCCAGCACTCCTCCGTCCACATCCAGAGACTTGCGTTCGCTCGAATTGGGTCGGACAGTGACACGCCATCCACAGAATGCAGCGAGTCAATTTCAACACGGTTTCCCCTTCCGGTGCACACGAGGTTGTGTTGTACAGGGCAGCCGTTCGCAGCAAACGACACGTTCGATACGAAAAGCGACGACGCGCGACCTGTCAGCTGGACAGCACCTGTTGGACAGCGAACGAAGGAGGACGATTCGAGGCGCGCTTTGGAGTGGGTGAACCAGACAGCCACGCCTGCCTTGCTGCACATCTCTTCCGTGATCTCTGTGTTGGATGGATGAGATTGAATCCGTGTCGAATTGTCTTGCGGTGTGTCGACCTCTCCCACTCCTCCCTGCCCCTCAATCCGCGTTCCGTTGATCAGAACTGTCGAGCGGTAGAAATAGAGCAAGTTCCCGTGCTGAACATATCCTCGCAGCTCGCACTCCGAAATCGAACACTTCGACAGAGTGATCTCGGCTTGCGTTTCTTCGCTTCCCATCTCCCGACGACTCTCCAACACACACGCCCCGCTGTTGATTCTGCTGATTCCGCGGAAGGACGTGTTTGAGATGAAGGCAACCAGCGCGAACTCGGCGGACAGTTCGGCTTTCACTTCTCGTGTCAGAAGAAGCCACGACCCATCCACAACTTGTGTCTGTCCCACGCGGCAGTGCGACATCATAAATTGGGATGCTCTGAACTGAACGCCGACGAAGATTGGGTTCTCTGTGAAGACAGGAAGTTGGTTGGGATTTTCGGTGGATGCGAAGAACGACACCGAATCGAACTCCACGTCGGAATCTGTGAACTCGAAGAGAGGAGGGAAGTGGAGTGTGTTGAGCTGGGCAGTGGCAGGGGCTGAGATCACACAATCAGAGAAAGTAACAGTGCTGCTCTTTCCAACAGCTGTGTCTGATGTCAGCAGGCAGGCGTAGTACGTCACAGCACTCGTCGAAACGGGAGGCCAAAATTCGATTTTTGAAAACCGAATTGTTCCACTTGTAACAACAAACATGCTTTTTGCTTCGGCAGTTTGAAGAGTCGGTGAGAATACTGTTTCCAGGGAGGAGGAGGGATTGTGATGGGCACCTTCAAGTGACACGGTTTGGCCCACAACTTCGATCAGTCGCTCCGATGACACGCCTGCCGAGATATAAATAATCCGATCGATTAAGTCTGTTTTGCTGCATCGTGAGATGGCGTAGTTCACTGTTCGACACGGACGCTCCCCGATTGCACAGTATGGTGAGTCCTCACAATCTTCCGGTGGGTCCGTCGAGAGAAGGACGTGGAAAGAGTTTGTTGGTGTTTGGAGGAGTTTATTGATCTGTTTATGTGATCCTCCATCCCAATGCATCACACAGGGCTCGGCAGAGATCGTGTAACATTCTTCGAATTGGGCGCGCACTTCTTCCCTCCAATTGTGCACAAATAGGATGTCTGACGGGATTTTTCGCGAGTCTGATGATTTGGCCATGTTGTCTGCGAAGTATAAATACAGAAATTTGATTTGGTCCACAATTGTGTTTTGGGTCAGGATGATCGCCGCTCCAGAAATATATGAGCCAGTTGGTGTGTTCACTTCTCCCTCGTGGAGAGAGACATTTGTGATAGTGACAGGGATTCGACACGTCAGAGAAATTGCACTTCCTGACACAGATACCTTGCACTGTTTAAACCTCGAGTTCACGAAGCTCTGTGCGACAGTAGACAACTCCATGCACAACGCCCCGCCCGAAGTCCCTTCACACGTCTCGCACACACCGTTCAGAAAATGGGTTTCCTTCAAATCCGCAGTATACACGGCTCCTCCAGTGTCACTTTTGCAGCTCGTGAAAACCGACCTTATAATGTTAAGGGTCCCGTCAGAGGGCGATGTTGGGCTATGCACTGTCATGTAGACTGCTCCACCGAATTTTGAGTGGCCGGAGGTCGAGCAGAACATGAAGCCGCATGTGTCGAGGACGAGGGTGTGTTTCCCGACACATGAAATGGCTCCACCGTTGTCTAAGTGTGCACTGCAATGGTAGAATTCATCCCCTTCGAATTTGGCGGTGTTGGTGAGAATAACTTGACGTTTGGTGTGGACTTGATTGTCGGCGAAGATCGGCGGATCGTCGAAGTGAGTGTGGTGTGGATGTGATTGAATGTAAGAAAATGTGTTGTTGCGGCTGAAAAAGTCGATTTGGTCATTTATATTTGGAAATATTGGGCCGTAAAGAACGTTTTCGGAGTCCTTGAATGTCGAACTGACAACTGTGGTGGAAGAGGGAGATGTGGAGAATGGTTTGTGAAATGGGACACCGGAGGGATCGATGTTGTGGCTGATGTTGGAAATGATGGTTGATACGAGGTGAAGCGACGTGAGTGGATTCGGGGAGATGAGAGAGTGCGATTGTGGGATATCTAAAGTCTGGAATGTTGAAGATACCAATGAAAACGAGGTATTTGTGGAATTTAAGGTAATGAGAGGTTGCAAAACAAAATCGGAGTTGTATAATACTGTGAACGATGTGAGGATGCAAATGCTGTCAGAGACGTCGAATAAGGGAGATGAATCGGGACTGGTAAGAATACATAAGTCGAGATGAACTACAGAATTCGATGTTGCTTTTGCCATGGAAAGCTCTCCCAGTTGGAAGGCTAGATTGTGTGCGTGAAGTGTTGAGTTCTGCAGATCAAACAGTGTTTGAGATATTCCATGTTTACATGGGGAGATAACTGTATCATCCCCTGTACCAACCACTGAAAAGCAGTTGGAACGTATGACAGTGGGAGAGATGAGGTGGAGGGCTGGTTGGAGGTTGATGGTCTGATTGTCGAGAGGTAAAACAAAAAGAGGTAGCGGTAGGGCAGAATTGGATTGTAGAGTGTATGTGGATGGAAAGGCCTGATGAATTATTGAACAGAACAACAAAATGAAGATCATGAACAATTTGATCTACCCAACAATTGAAATATCTGACAGTGAGAGAGGAATCTTCGTCCTAACATTGAGGAAACCATCTGATAATAAAGCTAGGAAATAATAATTAATCACGATTGGGGTACTAAAGTGTGGAAAAGCGAGGAAGAAGGGTCGTCAAGAATGTTGGGAGCCATCCCACGAGACCAGTCGCCTTCATCATCGTTAAAATCATCAGAAACCTCCTCCATCTCATCACCCATCGAATGATTCTCGTCCCAAATCCCATCTTTCCCCAAAATCTCTTCTCCGATCCCATCATCGGACGAATCTGACTTGACTTTCATGCCGGTTGGCCAGAATGTCACAATGTTGAATGGATACACCAAAAATCGAAGTAATTTTGGGACAGTGTTTCGATCGAAGATTGATATCGCTTCCCGAATCACTTTTTTGCGGATGTCAATCGAGCTGACACCTTTGTTCTGTTCTTTCAACCTGACGAATCGGTTTTTCATTCTCCACCAGACATCGATTGTGAACCAGTTTCGTGTCAACGCCAAATCATGAATGAGCGACACAGCATGAGAGATGTTATCGGCTGTAGGAAACGAGAACGTTGTTGTTGATTTTGAGAGTGGTTTCTGCATCATCGTCGCCATCAGCTGTCCACTCAAGACTCGCCCACACGACAAAACCAACGGAATACATATATAACGAGGGCACGAGCTCAAATACGAGAGGATGGTGGTCAGTTCGTCTTGTTCGGAGTTGGATTCTTTCAAATAGCGCAGTGGGATTGCAGAAATCGCATAATTTCGGTACGAAACAGGTTCTTCAACGTCATATTCTGTTTGCTGACCGCCTCCTGGGCATTTCCAGACACCTCCGAAACTGCTTCGACGAACAAGTTGTTTATACTCCATCATGAAAGAGTCCAACATGGGGATCTTGTCGGAGTAGAGAGGGCTGAGTAAGTGGGACGATCCTTCTGTTCCGAGAGACAGAATAGGAACGAGGTCTGTAAATGTTTGGAGCGAGAAATGTGGCATGATTCGGAGTCTGTGTGGCAGGAACGATTCATACGAGAGCGGCTGGAATTTGTGGAAATGACGAAGGATGTTCGCGTTGAATTGGGAAATTGGGTTGGATTCTTTCGTGTGAACGACCTGTGTGAGTGATGATTCGAATCCATATCGTCGAAGAGCGTGGTCGAGTCCTTCCATCGTCGTCACTTCTTCCGGTTTGGCGTGCTCCCAGCGAGTGTCCAGTTCCGACGCAAGTGTTTTGAAGTGTTGATAGAATTTCTCTTCCATGTTCTGTTCTTCGAACGAAGTTGCGTGAGAGACACTGAAAATGAATCGTTGTGGTTCTGTCAACTCACGAGTTGCGACGGCTCGAAGTGACGATGGAAGATTGACATACTCACAATTGAACGACTCCCCACACCTCGCACAGTGTCGTCGCATGATGATAGAAGAGCTGAGAGGAACTGGTCTGTCGTGGAGCATCATCAAAATTGTCGTTTTGTCGACCAGCGCGCAAATCGTGATTGAATCAATCAAAGTCACAGCATGAGTGAGTGATGGTAGATACCCCAACGCAATGTGTTTTGCTGTCACGTTGAAGTTGGTTCCGATTTTTAGAAGTTCAGATGTTGGCACGCGCAGGATCCCTTCAGGCAGAGTGGAGTGTGTGCTCATACTTTCAGAGAGGTTGAGAGTAGAAAACTTTTGGAGTGGGAGTGGGTCGGCTGGGATGTGTTGAGGGCATGGGGTTGGTGTTTTGTGAAGAGAGGAGCGATGAGGATCGAGAATTGGGGTGACGGGTGAACGGTGAGAATTTGGATGGGAGACAGATGAGATTGTGTAAAGAATACAGTATTTCGTGAAGAGTGGAGGGTGTTGGAGTGACACAGGAAAACCATGTGGAAGAGTGAGATCGCAGACATACAGCGAACACGGCGCTGCTACCATGGCCATTCGAAAGAAACGAGGAAGAAAGACAGAAGAATGGATCAGATGCGACAGAATCGAATGAATCGACTGGTCAGTCTTGGTGGGATTGCTGAGGCGATGGGACTGTGATAATGAATAAGAAAGAGAGCGCGTCGGAATGAACGGCACGTTTGTGGTGAAGATGGAATTCATGTCGAAAGCAGTGATGCAAGCTGGTGCTTCCATTGTCGCGATCAAATGGGCGAGAAGTTGGTGCTGACTAGGCTCAGTTCGGGTGTTCTGTCGCCATTCAGCGAGACCGAGCCAGGAGGAGGAATATGAGTGAATGGTGACGTACGAATAATGAGCAGGGAAGACACTGCGAGGCTGCATGTGCTCGTCGAAGAATGGCTGACAACAAGAACAGTGGTATGAATTTGGGAGCTCCACACTCATTTCGGGTGTGGTGAAGGATTGGTTTTGGGCAGCGAGAAGGGCTTCCATGCTGACTGTGCTGCAGTGGGCGAGTGTGTGGGAGAGATTGAAGAGAAGAACCTGCGGCCCGTTCAGAGCGACAAGAAGTGAACGAGTGCTGAACACACCCTGCACGTTGCCCATCACTCTCAATCGACCCTTCGGCCAAACAATGATGTTCATTAGCTCGTCTGTGGTCGGGTTGTGGACAGGAGCGGTGTCGGTGTATTGAAACAGACGAGGATCGGAGAAGCTTGGACGAGGAATCTCGCCGCCTCGTGTGTGAGATTTCAGAGCGAGTTTCGCATATTTTTCAGCCAAGGTCGAAATCTTCTTTCGTTTGAGTTCCAGCAAGAAGAGATCAGACTGATGGACTTGCTCGATCAGGTCGTGTTTCCATTCACGACCACACAAGACCAAGATCGTTCGACTGTATTTCGTTGATGCCTCGTCCGGCGTCAACCCTGATCCCATCGGGGTGATATCGAGTTGGTCGGGGTCAAGATGATGTTCTCCGTGATCTGAACTGGAACGAGAGATTTTCATCTGCATGCGGACAGTTTCCTCAATCTGGCGCATCTCGACGAGAGCTTCTGGAGTTGGGATGGTGACAATTGCGATATCGGTGAAGTTGTAGTTCTCCAGCGTGAGTTCGGTTTTAACATGTTTGTGAACGACATGAGTTGGATCGATTTCGTCGTCTGCTGATGGCTCGGTTGAGACGGCCTTGTCCAGGACCAATTCTCGTGTTGAAAAATTCATTGCTGTCAGCGGAACGTGGCAAAGAAGATTTCGAACGTCATTTTCATCAAAAATGTAAAGATTGAAGGTGTACAGACTCGAATCTGGATACGAAAACGGTTCTGTTCCATCCTCGAGCACGATTGATGGATTGGACAATGACGAAGTGTCCGAGGCCAATCGTGATGAGTTGAGAGGACTGGTTTCAGATTCCCAGTTCGACGTCGACGCGGAGTGAGAAGAGTCATTTTGTGATAAATCTGAAAAATTGATCGATTTCGGCCGACTTCCAGGTTTCTGTGGACTTGGATGCTTTGGGCCTGCTGTCTTTGGCACAAACAGCGGCTTTTTCCAATTTGACGAAGTGGCTGATCGACAAGTCACGTTTGGTGTCTGTGCGGAATATCCGAGCGGGACATCGTTGTTCGCTGGTCGTTCTGTGGTCGGTCGGAAGGGGATGGGATGAGTGCAGTGCTGCCTGTGGAAGTATTCTGTGGCCAGATCGGAGAATGAGATGCCGTTCCTGTCACAGCGTGGAGTTCGGGGATGGAATCCGAGATTGTGGTGAGCGATGACGTGGTGTGTGAATGTCATTGAAGTGGAGACTTGCGATGCCTTGGACAGAAAGAGATGTGGGGAAGGCGCTGACGAGAACAGAAATGGAAGATTTGCAATCTTCTCCCGAAGTGTTTTTCGATTCGAGTTGATGTGTGAGGGTCTTCTGTGGACGAGTGCATCCCGAAGTGGGCCTTTCACGAAAGCAGTTGGCTGTTTGAGAAAATTGACGAAGTGTGCGATGGATGGCTCGGAGCGGAGGATGTAATTTAGGACCAGATCTCGAAAGG
Organism: Blattamonas nauphoetae; assembly: GCA_033064195.1. Taxonomy (NCBI): domain Eukaryota; phylum Preaxostyla; order Oxymonadida; genus Blattamonas; species Blattamonas nauphoetae. The sequence continues at coordinate 204,533 of JARBJD010000013.1, read as the reverse complement.
GGAGGCGACGACGCATCTCCTGTTCTTTCCCCAAGTGCAGTGTCATCAGACGAAGTCTGTCCTGTTGCTTCTGCCACCGCTCCTTCTCTGCTGTGGTGTCGATGGTTCCTGTCTGGCTCACAAATGACACAGACTCGTCTTTGTCTGACGTTTTTTCGGTTTTTTGGAGACCAGCCAACAGATCCTGTGTTTGTTTTCCTCTCAACTTGTTGAAACTGATCGGTTCTCGCGTGAGAACACCGATTGCGTGGAGTTGTGGGATGAAGAGCACTTTGATGGGGCAGGAATTGAACAGCCTCTTCTGCGTCACCACTTCGTATTTCTGTTCGATGTGACCGAACGTGAGGATGCGGTCAGTCGTGTCGATCCAGACGTGGGTGGGGATCTTGTGGGATTCAGAAACCTGAGACAAGGAAAAAAGGATCACAAGATTAACGAGAGAGAAGAAGAAAAGAGAGAACAACGGGGAAAGATGAAGAAAGAGCAAAGAAGGAAGAATCAATCAATATCATCACCCAAACCTTCGTCTTCTCCCTCTCCTCCTCATCCAGCAACGTGATTGGCACAATCCGATGAAACTTGTTGCTCGCATACACCGGCATTGTCATCATCGCTTGTGCCGTCTCGTTCCATCGCCAGTACGCAGTTGAATCTGAATAAACGAAAATTCTGGTTTTGTCTTCAACAATCTGAACGGGCAGTTGGCCAATGAAGTATGAAAAAACACGCGGGAGTTTGAGAGGGGGAGGGACGAGGATGTCGCTGGGGGAGGGCTGGTCGGTGAGGGAGAGAGAGGCAGAGGCGTCCAGACGAGTGTGGAGGAGGAAGGAGAGCGGGATGATCGACCAGCTCACTGAGCCCTGACGAACTCCAACCATCAGGACAGCGGCCTTCTGTCCTCGTGCTGGGTCTTTCCTTCTTTCATTCAACGAGCTCTCATCCGACACAGGAGTGTCACAAGATGATCCAGTTGATGTGTCGTTTCCCATTTCATCTGAAGAATCGAGATTCGACGCGATTCGAATGTCGTCGCGGTGTTTCTGCGCCAAGTCACACAACAAGATGGAATCGTTCATCGCTGACAAGACTGAACTCGATGGCTCGTTCCGAAGGTGGATGGAGAAGAAATGAGTCATTCTCCAACTTGGATGTTGGACATTTCGAATGAATCGTTCGGTGTTGGCTCGAACTTCAATGAACGTGCAGCTTTGCGCAAACTGTTCTCGTCCGGTGTGCAAAAGGATTGGGTCTGTCCCATTCGGAATCTGCTTCACTTTCTCTGTCACTGGCATCCGTTTGTACTCTTCCCGCTTCTCAGCGATGTGTTTCTCAATCGCGAGCGAGTCTGCTGTTGGATCGAGTCGGAACAGATGAAACATTCCATCGCCTCCACATCCAACCGACAGAAACGTCTTGTTATGGATCGTCTCAGCGGAAAGATGACACACGCGAGATGAGAATGTCAGCGTCTGGATGAGTGTGATGGCGTGGATGGGAGTCGGACGGTCAGCCATTTTTGATGCTGTTCCTTGTCCCATCGGCGATGGTGAGGCATCGCTCCCTCGTTTGGGCATCACACTCCTCCAAACAAACACAAACACAACCCAACCAACCGAAACTGCAATCATCTCGTTTGATGCACACGCCCTGCTGATGTCTGAGCGACTGTGTGTTTGCGTGGTATTGTTCGACGTCACTCTCGTTCCGAGCAGCTTTGCGTTCAAATGTGGTGGGAATGTGGCGTTGTTGTGGCCGCGTGCCTCCCGCAGAGAGTTGAGAATCACTGACAAAGAGGAGGCGATGGGAGGTGTCCATGTCACGCTGTTCGACGCTGTCGGTGCCATCGGAGAAAGGACGAACGATTGTGTTTCGTCCATTGCAGACATCAGCTCTGGTGACATCGTCTGCGAACGAGTGTATCGAGATGTTGGAATCACAACAAGTTTCGTCGTCGTAACGTGAACCAACCCACACGCGATCGATGTGAACAGGATTGTTTTGTGTTCCGATGCCACCCCAAAGGCAACTGGATCCAGCGGGTCGCAAGACGACAGGGAGAGTGAGTAGAGAAGTGTTCGATACGAGGACACTCCAACCTCGTCGTTTTGCAACATCGTCTGTCTCGCTCCATCACTCTTCCGATCCGATCTCGAATCCTTCGCTGAAATCAGAAGCAATTGGTCCGTTTCGCTGCTCATGTTCAGCTTCGACACGAAAAACGACGGAAGACTGTCGAAGCGATACGAGTGGATCTGTCCCACAACCCAATGCCCAACATTCGACAAATATAATCCCCCCGTGCTCCCCACACCCACTCCCTTCGCCAGCACATCCTGCATCCCCACAATCATCATCGGCTTCTCCACTTGTTGGGGGACACAAGTGTTGATCACATGCGCTGGGATCGCTTCGTCTTGGAGGGCGTGCTCCAAAAACCGGTTCTGTGGCAGGTTCATCACAATCTGGTTCCCAATCCGCGAAGAGACAAGCAGAAAGTCCACCAGAGCAACCGGGTTTGTTGTTGGACGTTCGAAGTTCTCAGTGATGTCTGTGCTGTCAGACGGAGGGAGGAGGGGAGGGTGGTCGTCTTGAGTGTGGGCGGAGAAGGAGGGCGTGGTTAGTGCCATTGTCGTCCACGCGTGAGGAAAGTAGATTCGTTGAAGAATTCCGTTCTGAATGCAAAACAGACTGCGTCCACCGCCAAAGAAGATCACATCTTCGGCGATGAACTGGGAGTGCGATCTTGACGCTGTACGGGAGCGGGAATTTGTTGGATTATGGTGGCGAGAAATTGCGAAGAGAGGTACGTCGAAAAGAGGCATTTCGAAAGAGAAGAAGAGCACTTGGAGCGACGGTTGAATCACAAGCACACAATCACAGGCGAACACTGCAATCGGATGACTCAGAACAAAATCATCGTCGTGTGTGTTTGATGATGCCGGAAAGGGATGTTTGGCTGCCGATGCGGTAATTTTGAGTGGGTTGCGCTGCTTCCAGTTCGCGTCGATCTGCCTGCTCACTCTGGAAATAAAAACTGCCAATTCCGAGCACGATGGGTTTTCGCTGATCGTTATTTCATGATATGGAATCTCCGAATTCTCCGATCCATTCAGAGACGACAGTCCAGACTTAACATTTTCCCCTTCCTCTTTCGAGACAACTGTTGACGATAGAACCGTTTTGTGGATGTCTGCTGTTTTGCAATCTATTTCACCAATCGTGATCAAGCTGGCTCCACGCAAGTGCCTTCTCAATTGCGTCTCTTCCACTTTCAGGAGACGTGATGACGAGGGACTCAGCGAAACATATGACGATCGCCAGATCCATAATCGTTGTCTTGAGAAATCAAAAACAACCTGAACCAGTGCAACTGACGCGGCCGTGTCACACAGGACAAACGCTGAGCAGGTGTCCATTCGCGAGACGGTTGGGGCTTCCAAAAGAGGTGATTCATCACCCATTCCGACAAGATCTTCTCCTTGAACATGGGGAGTTTGTGTTTCATCCACATCTGATGATGACTTCGGGAATTTCGGACTTTGGAGTGCTTGTTGGATCAACACATGGCGAACTCGGTTAATGATCGAGTATACACTCGGAATAACAAAATCCTGTTCACTATTCTGATCAGTCTGTGTTGAATCTTCATCTGGCTTGTTTTCTAGAAACACAAATGTCTTGGCTTCACAAATTGTGGTGGCTTGGGCGGAATCTCCACTTTCCCGATCGACCCGAGGTTGTCTCACATTCCATACATCTTCAAGGCCGTTCTTAATCACAAAACGGTTTGTTGATCCAACCAGCTTGGGGGTCGTTGAGAGAGGCTCGTTTTGGTTTTTTGATATCTCCTCCAAAACGGATGCTGGTGGTCCATCGAACGAGATCCCAACGAATATCGTATCATCAACAACAAGCAAAGCACGTACCGACACGATCGGGACAGGTGCTCCGGAGAATGAGGGTGTGTTTGATGGAGTCGTTGTGGTTGATGAGACTTGATCGTTTTCATCTCCTGTTCGACAGTAATTCCAAGTACTCCTCTCAAACCATTCCGGAGAATCCGGGGAGATTTGGATTGGGAAAAGAAGCTCACCAAAAGACTGAAAAATGTCAAGAATGAAGAGACAAACAGGCTTCAGAAAAAATCGATGTTCAGTCGGCGTGGGAACAAATCCAGAGATGGCTTGTTGCAGAGAACCAGATGCCATCGCAAAAAACTGCGTCGAATTCCATTGGAGAAGAAGCCATTCTCCATGAACTGATAAAACCAAAACACAATCTGTTCTGAAATATCAAACACAAAAAGAAGAGAGAATGGTGGGAAACAGGAACATACGTGTTTCTTTGAGGTGCAACTGTCAACGTGTGGATCTCTTTCCACGTGTTACACTTGTATCGCGGGAGGTACATTTTCGACTCAACTGAATACGAATACAATGACAGAGATGTGAGCTACGTTTGCAAAGCATATCAATACAGGCATGTGATCTCCAATTAAAAAGCATACCGAGCTCAAAATCAGGTCATCACTTGTTCTCGACCGGAAATGGCCATACGTCATCCCTGTAATGTTTGACGCCTGTGAGAGAACTTCAGAGAAGTATAGATCATGTTTCAGGGGAATATTCTCCCCCATGAGGATTCCTTAGAGACTCTTCAATGGACAGATCTTTCTTGTGGTTTCATCAAAGTTACTCTGAAAGAACGAAAATTCTGGTGACATGAAGGTGTAATGACTCATGGGTGATGTGTGATAGAGAAGTTACCCAATATAGGAGACGAGATCAGTTGAGAAAAGGAGCACTTCATTGAAAGACGAATTGAGCAAGTCAATGTCAACATAAAGTGGCTTTGGGACATCTCCATGGAAATTTGGTTCCGATTTCTTTACGATGTTTTCGGAAATCGGGTCGAAATTGAAGGAGTATTTTGTTGAGATGGTGGAGAGATTAATACTCAATAAACGTTTCCGAAATAACCTGCATCAAAAGGAAGAAGAGTGATCTGAGTTGAAAACGAGTTCTGTGGAACGAAAAATCCGATAGGATGACGATGGTCGAACTTGAAACCAAACAGTGTGATTTCCGGGACTTATGGACTAAAAATAGATGAAAAAGTCGTTCAAGAGGACGAACAGTTTGGCGCTCTTATATTTCTGGGAATTTGAAGCAGATATAACATCAGAAGAGTTCATACTGTGAATCGAGTTGGTGTGATGGTGAAAAACTAGATAGAGGCAGACTGATGGATGTTAAGAAGAGTGGAAGGAAATGTGAATAAATTGATGAGCGGATAAGGAGCTTCTTCAATCGTATAAACTTGAGAAATGTGTCAATAACGCATCCAAAAAATGTCAGGTTCTGACGTTGAGGAAATAGAAGGGAAAAAAGCCCAGCTTTTCCATCACGCAACATAGTCCTCAGGTTATCCAGAATATCCGGGGTAGAGAGGTCGGGTTCCAGTCATATCGATGGTGAGTGCTAACTGGGAGAAGATCATTGGAACCGCACGATACCTCAGGCGAGTTGGCTAGTCTGGTGAGGAGTGTCAACTTTGGCGGCCCACCTGAATCTGAAGACAACAAAGATTGACTAAACTCGTGAAAAACAGAAAAAAAACTCGACTGTAAACATTTGATGTGAATTTCGAGTTTAGAGGGATGGAGAACTGACTCTCATAAGCAAACTTGGTAGTGAGTCCAACAGAGCTGAAACGACGTGAAAATACATGAAAAAGCAGGTTAAGATGTGATCCGGCCATACAGTTAGAATTAAGGGCGAATGTCTTTCCTTCCCCATCATGGTTGCTTGACAAGGTGGTTGACGCATGTCAAGTTGTCAGTGCACATGGATGCATATTTGAATGGAATTGCAAGGCATTTGGTTGCTTATATCAATCATATTTCCTTCATGATCGTCGCATCAAACAATATCCACTTCTGGACCATGGAGATGAATGGTCTGTTTTCAATGAAGAAAACTGATTTTATAGGCTCTAAAACATCGTGGAATGAACTTTGAAGGATATACTCTTTGTTGATCTGCTCCAAATCGCGACAAGTTTAGAAAATTCCTCTCCGAACATCGTGATGTGGATGGTTCCGCGGAACGGTCTGGCATGACTCATAGGCGCACTAACGATCAAATCTGACATACAAGCTCCTGATCAATTTGATATATATCTTGAAATCTGACCTTCTCTTCAGCTCTCGTTTCTTTGCTTCGTCGCATCAAATACTGGTTCCAATTTGGTGCAGCACCTGAAATAACCCTTGTTGATCTGATTCTTCTCTCGGAGCCGCAAAGATGCATTATTGTATTGATTAGACGACGTCAAACACAGTCAAGCCCGTTCTTGCTTTGTGACTGGTGATCATTTCCCCATTTCTCCCGACATCATCAAACACAAAGAAAGGGTTCACTTTCTCGCAATCCACTTTTCCTTGTCCATCACATATTCCTCATGCCCAAATTTCAAAATTAGAATTTTCCCGGGACTCCAATTCGGGCAGCCCATAACGCGAGATTCAAGTATGTTCAACACACCCCCAACACGACTTCAGAAGCAGCCAGAAGAAGGCCACGAAGCGGAAGTGCACAGAGGAAGACGGGAAGTGCAACGAATCGTGAAGAAGGTGCTCGCCAAGATGGTGTTCGGCCTGGAGGCGATACCGTTCCTTGTACCAGGCCTCTCAAACGTGGTTGGCACGCAGACAGACGACTGTACGGTGTGTGCTGTTTGTTCTGACGCTTTCAGCCGCTTCCAGTTTGTTGCCTTCCGCAGAAGGACGAGTGGGAGTTTGGGACAGCGCTGTTGGAAGTGCTCGTGCACGGCGTGGTCTGCTTCAGCCCGATTGCGATTGTGCGGAGTGTGGAGGTGGGTGAGGAGGAGGGCGGGATGACGTTACAACAGGCAAAGACTGATCTCGCTGTTGGACTTCAACATTTGCACGTGTGTTGTTGCTTCGCAGTAGCTTGATTCTTCCGTTTTTGTTCGGTTTTATTCTTTTTATTGCGTTTTCTGTTCACATTTTCAAATTTGTTGGGTTTGTTGGATTGTGTCGTGTTTTGTGATGTTTTTCTGTTTTGGGTGTGTTCAGGTTCTGCGTCTTCTTTTCGACTCGACTCGACCGATCTCGGAAAGGGAAGAGGCGGCTCTTTCCCAAATTCTGTTTGCTGTTTTGTTGTTGATCTTGTCAGAATTGGAACACAACTGCCGCGTGTCTTTGTCCAACAACCAGAAGGAACGAGGACGAGTGCAGGCGGAAGAGAGGAAGGCGGAGGGAGAGGAGCGTCGCGTGTTGCGTCGCCTCATCTGGCTGGGTCGTTGGAAGAGACAGTCGCGCTGATGATGATGACGGCAGATCGGAACGTGATGTGGGGGAGTATTGTGGCTCAAAGTGGGGTGTGTTGGGTGGAGGACTATTTTGTGTTTTCGTCGTTCGTTCTGTTTCTTTGTCGTTCTTCCTGTTTTCTCTGATTTTTGCGTTTTTGTGTGTTTCGCTCAGATTGTTGGAGAACTGCTGGTCTCGATCGTGGAGACAACGACATGGCTGACAGTGCGCACGCAGGAACGGCTGGCGGGACAGCAAGAAAGGAGGGTGGGCGGGCGAGAGGAGGAGTGGAGAGGGAGGGTCGCGGGGTGGTCGTCTTCGGTGAGGGATCTGCTCTGTCTGCGGGTAGGGCCGAACCGCGGGTCGAGTTGGGGGCTGGCGAGAGACGCGTTGGAATGGTGCCGATGGGGCTTGTGGGCGCTGCTGATGTTTGTGAGTGGGTTCGACGACGCTGTGTTTGAGGGGTGTGGGGCGGAGGAAGGAAGGAGGGCGGTTTGGGAAGAGCTGCGGAGAGCGGAGAGGACGGTCGGGTTTGGGGCGGAAGGATGGAGGTGTGGAGACACGTTGATTCTGGTTCTTCTTTCTTCTCTCCTTCATGTTGTCCCTCTCCTCTTCTTCCCTCTTCCCTCATTCTTCCTCTCTTTCTCTCTTTTCAATCTCAGACTGCCGATGCCTGTTGTGGAGATGGTTGGGATTCTGTCGCTGGTGTCGCATCAGCTACTGTTTGTTGCGTCGAGCGGGTGGGGGGAGGTGGGGTGGGATGCTGTTCGGACGTCGTTGACGACGCTTCGGCGAGTGAGTCGGATGGGGAGGAGAGGGGGAGGAGAATGGGACGGGTGGATTGGGCGTGGGGGAGTCGGTCGGGATCGACGAGGGATTTGGGTGTTTGAGAGGGGGAACATGGAGAGGGAGATGAGAGAGGAAGAGAGGAACAATTCGGAGTCAGAAGAGGTAGGGAAGAGGTGGGAGAGGGAGGAAGAGAACAGAGACGAGGATGAGGACGAGATGGAATGGAACGAGGTTGAGATCGGAGGGAGAGCACAGCAGAAATTGAGAACTTGCGCGAACGAATTGAAAGCGGGGAACGAGCGAGAGCGGTACGAGTGGATGGAGGAAGAGAAGAGCCGATTGTGGTGTCTGAGGGACACCAGCGGAGAGGGGGAAGGGAGGAGGGGAGAGACCACGCAAGAGATGGGAGTGGAGGAGAGTGGGATGGGGTGGCTGGAGTCGGCGGTTGAGATGGAAGAGGAGGGCGAGACCGGGCCGTTTGTGAACAGGGAAGAGAATCGTGAGGAGTTCCGATGGCTGCGGGAGGAGTGGGGGGAGAGGGTGATGAGGTGTGAGGGGATGGTTGGGTGTTTGTGTGAGCGTCTCGTGGGGAGGATGCTGGAAGAAGGAGGGGAAGGGAGAGAGTTGAGAGTGGAGATGGTCGTGCGCGGACTTCACGTGCTGCGAGAGGCGGAAGAAGAGTGGGAGGGAATGAGGGGGAGTGGAGTGCTGAATGCGTTGATGTCGTCGATGGAGAGGGAGGGGAAAGAGGAGAGCAGCGAAAACAACCGAAGATCGAGTGAAGACGAGAAGGAGAAGGCGCGTATGAAAGAAAGTGGGACGCTGCAGATTCTCCGAGCCCTTCTTCGATTTGAACTTGCGGGATTGGTGAAGTTGGAGGAAGGCCGCGAAGAGAACGAGAAGAGAGTGGAGAGGAAGGAGGAACGAGAACAACACGATCGAGTTGTGAGAGTGACTCGACAGATCCTAAGAAAGATGGGAGTGAGATGGGAAGAAGAGGAAAGTCGGAGAGAAGGAGCGAGGTGGGGACTGTTGTCGGAAGGAGGAGAAGGGAGGGGAGGATTGGAAGAAGAGGAGGAGGCAGTGATGGTGAAAGTTGCGAGGACAAGCAGAGTGAGGAAGGGCTTGGCGGGAAGGCTGCTTGGACTGATGGATGTGCGTGACCGAGTGCTGAGCTGACTCGGCTGACTGTTGCGACGGGACAGTCTCTCTGAAACTGGTGTTCTCTTCATTTTGGGGATTGTGGGCGTCTTCTTGGTTATCTCGGATGTGTGGAACACAGAAACACTCACCAACTCTTTCTTCTGCCATAATTCACATCCCTCCATGGCCAGTCTTCGTTTTCCTGACTTTTTTAAATGAAACAATGCCATCGTGACTTTGACCACCAAACAAAAGGGACTCAACCATTCATTTTCGACCGAACTGTGCATTCTACACCAAAACCGAGTTCTGTGATTACTGCCGTGAAATAAATGTTACTAATGAAATGACATGAATAATGAATGTGTTAATAGTCCCTCCACAAACCCGTCTAAAATATATAAACCCGTTTTTATTCACCAAGACCCAGAATTCGAATAATAGTGTGATTTTCATTTCTTCTAAACCCTTATTTACACGTTGACAATGAAATTTAGAGAGAAAAATGAACCGGTAATGAAGTGATGAAATGTGAATGTTTCCAAACAATGGGGCATCTTTCTCTCACTCCGATACCTTTTCTTTGATGATGATGCTGGTCGTGGCTTTCTTATGTACGAGAAGAAGATGTGGAGGGCATGCCCAGATGCTTCTGTGATTGTTCTTCTATGAGCGGGACTGTCGTTGTCCAAGGATTGTTCATGTCTGGCATTCGGAAGTGCGGGCTTGTTTTCTGGGAGAGATGGGGAAGGAGAGGAAGAGTGAGAGAACTATGGACAATTGATGAGATCGAGGAGAAATGACACGGAAAGACGCGATGAGAAAAGGAGATAAATATCCCCAATCCAATGAATTTCATGTCAACAAACATTGAAAGATACAAAATGCTCATCCTTTCCGTCCTGGTTCTCGTGCGGCAGCATCCAATGCACACAAGCGAGCAATTGTGTAATGTGTTTGATCAGAGTCCATGTGAATGGAATATGACATTTGTGCATTGTGTATAGATGTCGGAGCACTTCCATTGAGCCTCCGAAGGGACCGTTGTTGAGAAAGAAGCCTTTTATATGCTTGGCCTCTTCTTCGGTTGAGAAGGGGGTGATGAAGATGTGGGAGAGAGGGAACCTGGAGAGGGAAAAGTAAGGAGGAAAACATGAGGGAAGGGTGAAGAAATAGAAAGAAGGCTGTGTCGAGGGAAATGGAGTGAATGGCAAGGAACAGGAAGAAGTGGACGAAAAGGTGTGAGTAGGCAGACCTCAGGAGCGTGTGAGCGCTACTGTTGGTTTCTGGTTGATTTAATAGTTCCTTCCCAGCTTCCATTCTTGCTTTTGGCATTCTCCGTTTGTGGCGAGTTGATCTGTTGTTCAGACGGAAACATATCTGTAGGCGTTTAGACACGCGTTTACCTACAAGGAAGAGTGGAAACAGTGAGTGAATAACAATTTCCAGCTACGTTTCGGTCAGCTGCCCAATCGGATGGTGTTGAGGACGTGTGATCAGCGAGACCATCACTCGTACCGATTCAATCTGCTGCGAAGAAAAAGGTTGTGATACGTCCGCTCCTGATCTAATTTACTTGTTCTGATGGGCCCACGAGGTCTTTGGGAGGATTAGAGGGTATTTTTGGATGATGGATGTCTGGTTGGGCAAAATCGGAATGGTGTGATTTATTTGGATATATTCTGCATCCAATGAAGTCATGCTGGCTTTTCATCTGTTTGTGGAGCGCTTGGTTGATTTTGATTTGTTCACAGCGACTAGATAGCTTCAGAAAGTGTCTGAGTAAATATCTTCCCCGCCTGGACATGATCGACTGAAGTCGGCATGAAACGTATGGCTGATGAACTTCGATGATGTTAGGTGGATGGTGAGAGGCTGTGGTAAGAGAGAGTGTGCGGGTCGAGACTTGGAGTGTGTGGTGAACGTTGACTTGTATTCGAATCAGGAAAACGGTTGAAAAATTGCATCGAATGATGGAGAAGAGGAGTTAGATGCCAAATTTTGGATCATTCATAGATAATGATCGGAGAGAAGTTAACGATAATTTTGTGACCCATTCTTTCAAAAACCATTCCGAACATCGAAAATAAGAAGCAGATTGCCTAGATATTGCGACTCGTTTGTTGTACACTTCACTTTGACTCCCTGTCGAGTTGAGACAACTATTCTTCTTATTTTTGAATAAAGACGGGTTTATATTTAAAAACGGGTTTGTGGAGGGTCTATAAGGACGTCTGTGTGTGACGAAGACTAGCGGGAGGGAGTGAACTGCATCAGCGAGTGTAAACCCACTTGAGTCGACAGTGGAAATTAGCTCCAAGGAACTGCATCATTTCCTTGACATTGTCGATTCGAAACATGGCGTAGTCGGAATCCTTCTTCCTGACTAAGAGGAAGTCCAGAACATCCTGCCAGCCTTCCTCCAGAAAGTGGTGAACTGTTCTTTGAAGTGTCTTCCATTCCGGCGCTTCATCGGAAGAATCTCGAGCTTGACAGAGAAAGATACCCAAACCATTCTGATACTCGAAGAAAAGGCGATCAGTCAACAATCCATCGACAATGCGAGAGAAGAATCCGAGCCTGCTGAGACACTGGGCAATCACGCGTTGCTCACACAATCTGCTGAGTTCGATGTACGTTTTGTTACGATCCATTCGGAACTTGGGGTTGTCAGGTAACTGTGGAACGAAGAATTTGAAGAGAACGTCGATGGATGGAGAGAGGAGTCGTTCGAGCTGCGAGGGAGTCAGTCGAGACGCACAGTGCGACAGTTGGGGCAAGACTTTTGCTGCAAACTGGAGGAGTTGCAACGAGACAGAGTTGAAAGATAGTCGGTCCTCGTCGACGAATGGCAGCACAACGCCAACTGTCGCCAGATCCACATCGTCCCACTCGTCGAATGTTGGCTCAAATGTGGTTGGCATTGGGCAGAGGAGAGATTTGATGGGACAAAATGTGAAAGAGTTGCTGGGGAGAGGGTGGAGATTGTCGAAGGGAGGAGGACCGAAACAGTCGATGGTGAGAGAGAGGAGGGAGTTGAGTGCGTGGAAGTATTGTTCGGTTGATCTTCCCGCCATTCGGAACAATTCCGGAAGATACACAGATTTCAGTTGGTTCGTGAGGAATGCGCAGATCCGAAGGATCGTGTCGTCAGAGATGGGAGAGTCACTTTCGAGCAGAGCAACAATTCTGTCCACAACATTCATGATCTCGTCGTCGGTGAGACGACAAACCAGTTCAGATGTGAGGATGAAGGGCGCGGATGATGACGAGAGGGCAGATGTATCCATGTCTTTCCTCAACTTCTCTCGAAACGGCTTCGTCAAGCTGTTTTCGAAGTCCGATCCAAAAAAGTGGGTCAGGAAGTCAAGGACGAAGTTGTCATAGCTGTAAGGAACGAAGGTGAACGGGTGGAGTGAGAGATGGACGATGTAGTCTCTCGTCTGCTCGATGAATGAGAGGTATGATCGGTTCAAGTCTCTTCGAGATTGGTCAATCACCCTCCAGGCCGCTATTTGCTTCATCCTGGAGAGAGCGCTGTCCATCACGTCGACGAGTTGTTTGTGGAGAGGGATGAAGTCCTTTGTGAATGGCAACTTCGAAGGAGTGAGTGCGGAGAAGATGCCAGAGAAACATCCACTCTTGATGTCCTTCCGAAGAGCCGCAGACGAAAGATGACATGTGAAAGACAGGAGCTGCGCGAGAATGGATGCAGCGTGGTCGGGTCGAGTGTGTGTCAAGAGAGTGCGGAGTGACTTTGTAGATCTTTCGAACGACGAAATGATTCTGTCGTCGACTTCTATCGAGAATGTTCCATTTGGCCTGAAAACCAGTCTGGCCTTCGTTGGTCGATTGGAAATGAACTTTAGAAATGCTTCGAGTCCCCAATCGGAGAAATGCTTCCCCTCGCTCAGCCGAACGAGGATGTTTTCAAATGTCTCTGCCCAGCGGAGTTCGTCCGTCTTGCTCCGTTCGCCAAAGAGAAGCTCGTGGAGTGCCTCTCTCTTCATGCCCAGTCCCAACGAGGAAGCAAATTCTTCCACCATGATCTTCCTCGTCTCGTCACAAAATCGTTGAAGTTCCACATGGAGGATATCATCACGAGAAACCGTGATGTTGTACAAGAATGTTTTCGTTTTCGTCAAGAGCGAGAGACCACAGTGATAATCAGTGGGACAAACTGGAGGGGCCAGGAGATGCCGCAAATATGCGCAAAACGGGCGGAAAATGGGATCGACGATGGTTAATAGTTCATCTTTGGTGGTACGAACACGTAATTGGAATGCGAGAAGTCCGAGTTTGTTATTTGATGTACAAACGACGAACTTGTCAATAATCGATGTGATATGCCGATGGAAGTCGATTGTTGTTCCATTAATTGGGATGGAGTGTGGTTTCAGGCTTTCGAAGAGTTGAGGCAACAAGCCAGTGGTAGCCATCGCGAGAGAGAAGTTCATTGACGAGTTCGCGATGCCAACATCAAAGAAGGATAGAGCGGCTGCTCTGAGCTTGTCAGATGGATGGCAGACCAGTGTGATGAGAGCAGACGTCAGTTTCGTCGGACATTTTTCCTCCTCAGGGAATATGGTTTCAAGGAGCTGTTTGTGGGGATATTCGCGATGTTCGATGTGCATGGTTGCGTATTCCAGGAAGAGGACGGCATGAAAGACATCAATTTGTGTCAGGCTCAATCCTGAGTTGACATGCTCGAATAGCGAGAGACACCCTTGTTGCAGAGCATCGGTCGTGATTGAATCCTGCAAGACCAACCGCCAATCGCACGGGATGGAGGTGGGTAGACTGATCTCATCACCCTCCATATGTGCTTGTTCCAACATTGACTCAACATTGATTCGCTTTCTTTTCAGTTCGTATTGCAGAATCTGTATAGAGATACGAATAAAGAGCCGATCATTGGCAGTAATTGTGAGTACATCAGTCGTTAATGAGATTGAATGTGGATCAACTGAGGATTTGCCATCTCCGATTGAGTTTGATACTGTTGAATGAACGATGGATTTGTCCGATTTCGAAGAGTGGACATATTGAGACCAAGTATCTGAATGTGTTTCGCTGCGCTTTCTCCCCAATTTATGCTTGGGAGGCATTTTGGAAGGATCTGCCCTTTGACACCATCGACTCATGTCAGACTTTTCTTCACCCAATCATTTTTTCTTATTATCACTTTGGTCGAATACATCGATACTCTTCCAGTCTCTAAACATGTCTTTGGCGATTCAAGACGACGAACTACGGATCAGAGAAATGAAGAACACAAAAGACGCCGGAATCAAAAGAGAGAAGTTCAATGGAGATATATCCATCCCTCCTGCCAGTTGAGAGGGGAACACAGTCTCCTAAATAAGAGGTGGAGTTCCCGGTGCTTGCGTGTTAGAATCCAAGCAGCACAGCGAGGAGAAGAGCAAGTGTTGCGAAGGCAGCGGTGTTTCGTGCTCCAGAATACAAACACCCGACATATCTCACCTCGTCCCCGAACTCCATCTTCACGGTGTACTCCCCACTGATCCCCACGTTCCCCCTCGGCACAGCTGCCACAGCAAAGCCTGTTTGTCCAGATTGTTGAATGTCCATTCCACCATAGTCGTGCCAGGTCTGATAAAGACCAACGTACCACGTCATCTCGTCCCAGCGAATGATTGCGTCGTCGGTGTCTTGTGTGTGATAGCGAGGGGCAATGCTCACTTTCAGGCGGCGGAGAGTCTCGACGTTCAGAGAGTTGGTGGCGGAATAGAATTCAGCGAGAAGATAGTTGCCGAGGTCACTCGATTGTCCACCTGTTTGCGTGGCCACTTTGAGGTTCGATCGGGTGAGCACAACTTCGGGGAAGACAAAAGCAGATTTGGTGATGTTTGACATGTCTGTCTTGTTCAGTTTATGCAACTGGAGAGTATCTTGATCATCGTAGGCAGCACATTTGCCAGAAAGATGGATGTCGAGTGGATATTGGTCGATTTTCACAAGATCGGTGGGCGAATCCCAAATGAGATTTCCGGATCCACGAATTGATACGCTGAAGGTATTCGTGGAATTCGTCATCGAACAGACAATTCCCTTCGGGACAAGGCTGGTCTGAGACGTGCTATATCTTTGTGAAATGTATATTTGGGATTTTACAACATCGATATCGCTGAGAATGAGAACTCCAAGTTCCAGGTCATACACGAAGATCTTGTCGGCCATGATGAAAGCTCCGTTGTTGACGATGACAGCGGCTGACTTTTTGTCCCATGGTTCGGTCTTGAAGTTCGACGTCAGCTTTGTGAAGGTTGTGGTTGAGGGAAGCTGAAGAGGGTATATGATGAGCGTTGCCGACAGTTCAAGAAGTCCATATTGTTCCACACGAAACACATAGTTCTTCTTTGTCCCACCAGGCGTGCGAGCGGTGGAAATATAAAAGATGCCGGTGTCTGATTTTAGCTCAAGATGTATCTCAGCTGAGCTTGTCCCTTTGACCACAATTGTTCCAAGACCAGTGAGACCATAGTGATCATCATTGGGGCTGAGAACGTGGTTGCTGTGCGTGATTTCGAATTTGATATTCGAGGTTGGTGTCTTTTTGAATGTATCGGCATTTGAATCAAAGATAACTTCCCCAATCAGCTCTGCATGACCTTGAATCACGATCTTAGATACGTTTGCCCACTGTGCGTGCTTCACCGCTTGGTCCAACGAATGACACGCTGTATCGGCTGTCAAACAGGTCTTGCTCATTCCCCCGAACTCAAGGAAGATGGTATCATTGACAGCCGAGTAAAGGAATGTTGTAAGGGCAAGGAGAATCATGATAGATTGAATGATTGTGATCAAAGTCGAAAGGGGATTATTCTTCCTCGCACAAATTAGGTAGAAATGACCCTTCATCATAGCATTGAAACCGTTGAAGACCAGCAAAAGTCCCCTTCTCACTTTCATTTGAAGCAAACGACGAACACTCTGAAAAGAAAAAAAGCGAAGGAAAATCTGCTAGTACTGAAAGGAAATATGTCAAAAGAAGAAAGGAAACAAGCACTGCTCGCAGCGAAGAAGAGTTGAGTATCGAAAACAAATCGAGAATGGCAAGAACGAGTTGCTGAAATGAAGCGATGACGAAACGCGAAAAAGGGGAAAAAGAAGAAACAGGGAAGAGTCCGACACGGATCGCAACGAGGATGTAGAGTTGTGTTCGACATAAGCGATGACAACAGAGCATTGAAGACAGAAAACAGGAAGATTGAGGTCGTCAACGGCCAGAAAATGCTGAAGCGTTGGGAAGGCTCCGAAGTGAAAAAAAGGGAGGACCCACTATAAGAAGGAGATTTTGTGGGATTTGTGAACGGAGAAGGCCAGTTTCAGGAAGGGCAGGAATACGAAGTGGTCGCCTTCCCAGATTATGCCGTGTCAACTGGAGTTGAGAGAAGAGTGGTGCTCCGTGCCGAGAATCGGGAAATTAGAAACCGAAGGACGCAAGTACACGACTCAGATATTCTTGAAGAACGACAGATAGTGATCAAAACCGGGAAGAAAGTGTTGCTCCGACGAAAGACAGAAACACAATCGTCGCTGCCCGGAGATGCTGGATTGTATGAAGGAGAGTATGTGGAGTTCATTCCCGGCGAAGGATCGTTCGAAGAGGGGCACGACTATGTTGTGATGATTCCCTCAAATTATGTCGAAACAGAAGGCCCAGCCGACACTGTTCTGCATCTCCTGCGCAACAAACAGATGAACAAGGCATTATTCGACGAGGTCGACAACGAGGAAGAGGAAGAGAACTCCGATGACGACGCCGACGACGACGACCACGAACAGGAACTCCTCCTCCTCGAAAACCGCAATTGTGATCATCAACGGCCGCAAAATGCTTCACCGAAAGCCAACAGACCCTCGCTGCTCGCTTCCCTTTGACGAGGGGCTGTGTGAAGGAGAGTACGCGGGATGCATTCGAGGCGAGGCGGGGTTGGTCGAAGGGCGGTCGTGTGCCGTCGACATTCAGTCGGATTGTTTGGAGGTGGAGAGGGGAGGGGAGGAGTGGAAGAAGAGGAGGAGGCAGTGATGGTGGAAGTGGCGAGGACAAGCAGAGTGAGGAAGGGATTGGCGGGAAGGCTGGTTGGACTGATGGATGTGCGTGACGGAGTGCTGAGCTGACTCGGCAGGCTGGTCCGACGGGACTGTCTCTCTGAAACTGGGGTTCTCTTCATTTTGGCGATTGTGGGCGTCTTCTTGGTTTTCTCGGATGTGTGGAACACAGAAACACTCCCCGACTCTTTCTTCTGCCATAATTCACATCCCTCCATGGCCACTCTTTCTTTTTCTTTTTTTTATCATGAAACCGTGTCTTCGCCCCTTTGACCACCATGCAGAAGGTTGGGATTCCTGTGGAGTCTCCAAGGAACTGTGTATTCTCCTTAACACATTCATTGTTCATGTCATTTCACTTATCATTCTCATCTCAGATAATGATCACAGAATTCTCTTTAATTTATGCTTGGGTGGAATTTCGTATCGGATCTGCCCCATGACACTGGACCTTTTGCAAAACGAGCCCATAGTTTCATAACATGTCGTTCCGTTTCGAAATTGGAGTCACGGTTTCATCAACGACACACTTGTTTCAGAAACGAATGTTTTGTTTCGCAAGAAAGCGAACTTTTTAAAATGAAAAAATTATGGGTTCCAGATCAACCAGTTCCGTACACAGAGTTGAGAGTGGTGCTGAATAGAGGTATCACTGATTCTTGAACATGATAATAACTTCGTGACATAACTATCAGCTCTTTTCAGATTCAGTTGTTCCGTTTGGATTCACCTCTATCCAAATCCTTTGTTCGAGATGATAAATCCATCAAAAAATCATTCTTTCGTTCTTTCTGAAGTTTCTCTTCCTTATCTCGATGGTGAATGGTGATCCATCGTGGCGAGTATGAGGGTTCCGATTGGTGTGAAACTTGGTGTGATTTCTGGCAATAAGGCCTTGTGATATGCCGACTTCGACATCTTTCCTTGAAGAACAATACCTCAGTTCATGGTGATGTGAAGAGTTGAATCATTATCAGCGAAATTTGGAAAGATTCCCACCTCTGTTCAGAACGGAGCTGGATCTGACAGCATTGCATAGAAAACTGTGTGATAGCTTCAAAATGGATACTAGCGAGTATGTGATTTTGAAGAAATGTGATCATACAGCCAAAAATCGTCGAGAATACGACATAATGAGAGTTGGATTTTGACTCGTCACTTGTGAATGCTTCAGGAAGATTGGAACATGTTTTCTACTGCAATTCATCATGTAGTCCAAGAAAGGAAGGTGAAGAGATAAGAAAAGATACAAAAAACATGGCCAAATTGCTTGTTCACTTCGAGATTGGGGATCGAGGTGGCGAACTGCAGTAGATGAAAATGGTGGATGTACATGTTGTACAGCAGCAAGAAATGCAAATTGAATGCGGTTGCTACATTGTTTGACGACAATATCGACTTGATCCATCCTGAATGTCGACTATTTGTTTGACACAATTCATTGTTTGCGGTTGGATGGTTCCAAAGCGGAAAAATGACAAGTATAGTTGATGGAATTGTAGTTACTGCCTCCAACGAGGGGATAATTGGACGAAAACATCGACTTTTATTATCTTGTTTCGAAACGATGGGACCGTTTCAAAATCGATTTGACTGTTTCGAAACGATTGTACTGTTTCGAAACGATTCGGTCATTTCGCAAAACACACCCCGGTTGTTTTAACGTGTTGAATTTTGATACTATACACTCGTTTCAAAAAAGGTCCACTGAATGAACTTAACTGTCACGAAACTGGCAAAGAGTTTTGATGAACTTGGATCTATCAAATCTGCTGTCGTCTTTTCAGAATCCAAACGATATCCATTCATCGTATGAGTGGGATCTGAATCCTCCACAACATACGAGCACACTTCTTCAAAATGAAGATCATCATTGTCAGATTGGACACCGTCCAAGCATCCTTCCAAACACTTTGCTGGACAATTTGTCCGAATTTTGGAGAGATTCTCTGTCTTCACCGCTATTGGACGATGAGCACAAAACGAACCAAATTCACACTTTATACGAAGTATGAATTTGTGAAACTGATTCTCCTTCAGGAAATTGTGGTGAGATATGTTTGGGCTCTGTTTGGACTAAAGTTACGATCTGAATCCTTATCTCTGCCAATTGCACATTTGAGCGGCGATTTCTTTGACGCTCTGGACAGTTTGGCTAATCATCACGGTTTGTTCAGTTCGTTCTCACTGCTTCTTCAGATGCATTCGTTCACTTTTCTGCGTCGCCAGACCATTCGTTTGCTGTCTTTTTCGCGTTCCTCATCACAACATCTTTCCAGGGATTATTTGGTCTCGACTCGCGTTTTTATGTTGTCCACAATCGTTTCCGAACAGATTCAAACGTTAATGCAAATCAAAATCATTCCCGAACCACAACCTACCCCGTCACCTGAGGAACTTTATTTCGCTTTCTTCACAGGGATCCTCAAACGAATCTTTACGCTTGCCAATATTCCATGTTCGTCGTCGGATATGAATGACATAGTTGTCCAGATTGTCGACAAATATCGTCCCCTGACACATTCTGCCTTCCACACGATGTTGTGGGATTCTGCATCGTCCTCCTTCACATCATTCTTGGCTGTTCGTGATGTGCTCCAGCAACATGACAAACTCTGCATGCTTCTTCCAGTCGATGCAATATTGGACCACACAGGTATTGTGTTTGTTGAACAAGGCGACGTACCAAAAGTGAATGTCCTTGTCCATCGTGGGGAATGGCTGTTTTCCGATTTTCTGACAGTTTTGCAGCAATTATCAAAAGATGACTCCGACGCGGTGTGTATCGCTTTTTCTTCTGATTGTGGATTGTGGAAACAGAATGACCTCACTTTTCTGAGCAAACCGTGTTTCTCTTCAGCGATGAACGAGATCACCGGAATCTGTCAACACATTCTGAACCAACTGGACACTCATCAATCCCATCAGCTGACATTGAGTGACCAAGATCCTCCCTCATCGCTCGTGTTCATGGAAGCGAGTGATCTCTCGACGTCTCTTGACGAGGAATCCACCGTCCACTCAACAATGAATTTCAATCGATCTTCTCACTTCAGCAACAACGACAAAACACCAAAATCGGAAGACACGCATCTCTCAACACAAATATCTGATCTTCCCTCCCACGGCAGTGGCTACCAGATCGACATTGAGAACAGGATAGATCGTGAAACGCGAATCTCTCCAACTGAGAAAAGAAGGAAGAGTAGTCTGCGGATTCTGACCTTGATTCATGACATCCGATCACGACGAACCGACACTGGCGAGACAGATTGGAATCAAACACCCTCATTCGATTCTGAAGAGGTCGATCCAACCGAAAAAGTCGCTCGTGATCACTTCGACCACACCATCTTCGAGTGTGAACTTGCTCTTTTCTTTATTTGAATAGTTTGGTGGACCAACAGGATATTCAGAATCTCCTCGACGAATGCACCAAGATTTCTCGACAAACAGGAAATCTCAACCATCTCACACTCACCCCCCAATATCTCACCAAACTCACTCGCTTCCTTCTCTCTGAAACTGGATTCATCGGAGAATGTGCTGTCGAACATCTCAAGTTTCTCCTCAAGGCAGTCCCAGATCCTCGTGAGATCGTGTCGACAGTGTTTCCTCTCCTCCGACACGCCTTCCATCGAACAAACGAAAATGCTTGTGACGCTCTTCTCTGGGTCGTCATTAAAGAACTTAAGATGAACGGAGACGATTCGGTGCTCCTGGCCAGTTGGACAGATGATGATTGGATCGCATTCTTCTCCCATCGATGGATCCGCCTTTACCGTTTCTTTCTTCTTCTCGGAATTCTGACCGACATCCTTGCAGTCACCAAATGTTATCGTCAGTCCCCATCAACATCCGATCTGTCGCTCGTTCGACTCTTCTCTGCCTCCAACCACATCCTCCCCCGATCCGATACACTGATCACACTCTTCTCAAAACCGGATGACTTGGGTGGGTTCGAGCAGTTCGAATTCTTTTGTGCGATCGTTGTGTGTTTTGCAGCACAAGATGAGCCTCTCCCATCCTCCATCTTCGATGCGATTCTCCGCTTGAATTCCACTGATTACTTTTCCACACTCATCGACATTCTCATCACTGTTGTCGATCAGTCCAAACACGAAATCCCCCACTTTCTCTCCTCCTTCCCTGTCGATTTTGTGATTGAGAAGGAGCTGTCGAGAATGTTGGTCTTGTTGGACGAGAAAAGCGGGCCGGAGTTGATCGTTCTCTGTGAATTCTTTGCTCCTGATACGATTCATATGTTTCTACATCCTTTCATTCTTCGTGGGCTGGGATCCTCGCTGCTTCAATATCAGTTGAACGAGAGTCCAGCAAGTCATCTTCAAGTTCTGTCTCTCATTCTGTTCGATTTGTGCAGATCATCAACATCTGAGGATTCGATCAAACTCTTCCTTTTCTTTCCGTCGGATCAAATTGTGGAGTTGTCCATTGCCCTCATCCTCTATCTTGATCGAAGATGCCATTCTGAGTTCTTCAACGAACAGAAAAGATCCCCCTCTCTCACTCTCATCACCACACTGGCCTCCCATTCCCTCCACGCAGGATCACTTGTCTCACTTCATCGCTGGTTCCAGACATTCTATCGACTCGGTTTGTATCCCGACCGAAAAACGGACGACTTCCAAAATGTGATTTGTGCGTTGATGACAATGTGTTTGTCTCAACTCCAATTCAGACTTCCACCATTCACCTTCCGTGCTCTGTTTGGAGATGTGAATGACAACCTTCTGATCCGTTTTGCCAGAAGGTCAGTTTTTCATTTCGGTGATGGATGGGTGCAGTTGTTCAACATGTCAGTTGTGATTGAGTTCTTTTTCGAGGAAGGTCTGTCTCTTGTTTCGTCTCATTTGATTGCTTAGTCGCAGGTGTTTTGGAGAGTAGATCAAACCTTCTGATCCCGGTCAAAACAGGTGTTTTCTAGATCACAGAGAAGGCTGTTCTCAATGTAGGGTACAGTTTATACATTTTAAAAAAAAGTAGGATTTTTGATTTGAATAATATTGATTCCGAGAAAAAATTGAGCAAAATGAAGGCCTGGAGCGGCGTCAGTTTCAAATCAAAAATTGGTCTTTTTCAAAATTTCAAATTAGTTTGGTCCTCTCGAAGAGAAATTGAAATTCCCGATGATACTTTTGAAATAAAATACGAAGATGCACTAGACTTGGCTCAGATGCTTGTGATGGAGGAGAAAAGACAAGTGAAGTTGAACCAAGTCTCTGTCATTCTCTTCTAGTCCTTTTCGACTTTTGCTCTTGTGCAAATGGTTCACAACGGTTTTAAACGGTCTGCCATCCACTTATGACATTCATGATTCTCTTTTCATTGCACATTTCCTCAACGCAAATAACCTGAACTCGATCTCCTTCTCTTTTCTTTGATTCTCCTTCTCATCTTGATTTTCTTTCATTAATGCCCATTGTTCTTTCATTTTTCGAAATTCATAGTTGATTTTTCTTCTCTAAGGAGTGCTTGGAAGAAGGACACCTCTTCTTCGACAAGGATCCACATATGAAGGTTCAAAAATGTGTGGTGAATCCTATGAAAGGTAAAAATAGACTGGTCGTTGTTAGAGGAGACAGAAACGAATGGATGTGGCGGAGTGAGATCGGGGTGCGTTTGGGACGATGATCCTGTGAGGATGCAAGTAGGATTGAGACAAGAAAAGACTGGTATGTCATGAATGAGACTCAATGAACAACTCGGAAGAGAGATAAAATGACCATGAAGAGAGTGGCAACAATCATGAGTTGGAGACCTGAAAACCGAGAAAGATATGCACCTATCGAAATGAATTTCGAAAAATGAAAGAAAAATGGGCATTAATGAAAGAAAATCAAGATGAGAAGGAGAATCAAAGAAAAAAGAAGGAGATCGAGTTCAGGTTATTTGCGTTGAGGAAATGTGCAATGAAAAGAGAATCATGAATGTCATAAGTGGATGGCAGACCGTTTAAAACCGTTGTGAACCATTTGCACAAGAGCAAAAGTCGAAAAAAGTTGAAATAGAACGACTCAGAATTGATCAGAAAAAGAGCTGTCCAAAATTTTGGACACCTAAGATCTCTTTTCCAGAAAAGTGGACACCTGTCAAAGGTGTCCAAAATTTTGGATCAATTTTCGAAAAAATTCCCAGGATTTGGACACCCCCAGATTCTGGACACCTGTCTGCCAAAATAGGAGGTTAGGTGTCCAAAATTCTGGATTTTAGGAAAAGCCTGAAAACCAATCAGAAAAGAGTTCATGAGATACAAAACCCAATAAACGAGGAAAAATGAACTACAAACACGGTCCAAGACAGAGGGATGGAAAGATCATGACGAAAGATAAAAGAGAGAATAGAAGAAGAAAAGAGCAAGATGGTGGTAGAAAGAAAGTAGAAATAGGGAGTGGAAGGGCCAAGGTGCTTACGGAAAACGACTGCTCAGAAGTAGAGTTGAAAATAGAGGTGAGTTAATAAGAGTGACTGGACGGCCTGTGCAAAGGTATATAAGAGAACGCGAGATGGAATGCGAAAGAGAAAACAAGAGTTACATCCTATGCGCGATCAAGTTGTGAGTTTCATTGTATTGTTGATACGCTAGTCACCAAGGGGATGATCCTCACCATTTCACAAGTTCTATCAAAATTTAAGAGAGAGAAACAATAAAAGAAGAAGAGCAAACCAGAGTTACATCCAATGCGCGATCAAGTTGTGAGTTTCATTGTATTGTTGATACGCTAGTCACCAAGGGGATGATCCTCACCATTTCACAAGTTCTATCAAAATTTAAGAGAGAGAAACAATAAAAGAAGAAGAGCAAACCAGAGTTACATCCAATGCGCGATCAAGTTGTGAGTTTCATTGTATTGTTGATACGCTAGTCACCAAGGGGATGATCCTCACCATTTCACAAGTTCTATCAAAATTTAAGAGAGAGAAACAATAAAAGAAGAAGAGCAAACCAGAGTTACATCCAATGCGCGATCAAGTTGTGAGTTTCATTGTATTGTTGATACGCTAGTCACCAAGGGGATGATCCTCACCATTTCACAAGTTCTATCAAAATTTAAGAGAGAGAAACAATAAAAGAAGAAGAGCAAACCAGAGTTACATCCAATGCGCGATCAAGTTGTGAGTTTCATTGTATTGTTGATACGCTAGTCACCAAGGGGATGATCCTCACCATTTCACAAGTTCTATCAAAATTTAAGAGAGAGAAACAATAAAAGAAGAAGAGCAAACCAGAGTTACATCCAATGCGCGATCAAGTTGTGAGTTTCATTGTATTGTTGGTTTCCTCTGTGCACTTTTTAAAATTATGATTTGATCCTCTTTGATGACTCATTTCCGAATCAACGAGTACACCCCTCATCTGGGACAGTCTTTTGACTCTTCAGATGATGCTCGGCAATTCTTTTGGTTATATGCGTCCTCACATCGTTTTTCCCCTACATTCAAGCTCCGAACTTCGCAGAAAACCGTTCTGGAAACTCCAAAACCGAACACTCTTACGATTACATGTGCAACAGAAGGATGTGGTTTCAAAGCGTGGATTCAAGAGGATCAGACAAAAGTGGATCCTTCGTAAACTAAACGAAGAACATAAAATGCTCCCTGCGGAAAGCCGGCAAAATTCCAACGACCATCCTCTCGAAAACAATTGCAGACAACGCCCCAGTTCTGCTTTGTGTTCTTGTCGTGCAACACAAGAAATTGTGAAAACTCAATTCGGAGCATCTGTGTCACTTGAAAGTGCTCGACTCGTCAAAATGATGTGAAAGCTCAGCGAACAATTCCAAAGAGCGAAGAATGGAGTCGTTTAGAATCAGTTCTGAAAGAACTCTGCTGTGAAAACAATGAAAGTAACTATCAAATCAATTCAAACGACAGTCATTTTGTCTCTTGCTTCATAACCACACCGAAAGCTGATACAATTCTGCAGAACTGCCTTCCTCTCATTTGTGTTGATGCTACTTGGTTCAGATGGGAATTCAAACAGTGCCTCTTTCTCATGACAACCGTTGATGCTCTCAACCATGTCCACATTCTTGCCCTTGGAATCGCATCAGGAGAAACTTTTGAATTGGAGTGGGTTTTCAGGTTCACTCTTCAGAATATCCCGTCTTTGAAAAATCCTATCACGATTATCAGCGATCGAGGATCAGCTCTTGTTCCAGCTATTCTCACCTCGTTCCCGAACCATGATCATCACTATTGTGTGTATCATCTCTCGAACAATCTCAAGCATCACCTTGATGGTCAAGACAAAATAAAAATCGAAGATGCAGTCTCGTCTCTGTTTTTGGCTTCAAGAGCGGAAACATCTCTCGAACATTCACAAATCATGATGAAGTTAGCTGAAAGAAACCCTGAAGCATACACATACCTTGACAGTATCGACAAATCCAAATGGACAGTATCACATTTTCGTCTCCCATGTTTTGGGAGAATAACCAGTCAAACTGTTGAGATTCAGAACGCTCGGCTCCTTCCATTTCGAGATCTCCTTCCGTCTTCCTTTTTCACACATTTTTACATTCAATTTCTCGAAACCCACCTCAAGTTCTGGGATGAGATTGCTGGTCTGACCACTGACATTCCTGTGACATCCACATCGCTTGTTCACTCCCAACAACTAAAAGCAACCTCGTTAAATGCGGTTCATGTGGATGGAGGTGATTATCAAGTCTATTCTTTGGATAAGAATGAAGGGATGCCAGTGAAGCTGAAACAAGGCGTACTCAACTGCGAATGTGATTGGTTTAAGTTAAGAACCCTCCCATGTCAACATACTCTGGCAGTTTGTATGAAATTCGGTCTCAGTTCTACTCTGAACTATCCACTCTTTCTTCAAACACAATCTCTGAAGAACATTGCTGCAGCCAATCCAGTGGCTGTCTGTCTCAATCTCCAACAATTCGAGATTGGTTCTCTTCAACCACCAAAACTCCAATACGAACAAACACAAAACATCGAATTCTAAGCCAAGGTGAATGGGAAAAGCCTATTGAGAAGAAGAAAAGAACAGAATCGAGCAAAGATCGCTCAAATTCAGACAAAAGAGAAAAAAAGGAAGGAAAGAACGAAGAAAGAGAAGATGAATCATGAAGAGAAGAAGAAAGATTCTGAAGACACAGTGACAAAATTTTGAGCCAAAATCAGCTCGAACAAGTACAAAAAAAGAAGAAAGAAAAGAATTACAACCATTTCACTCTCCATTTACTCAAAATTATGCTTTGCTAAACAAGACTAATTAGAAATGGTAAACCAGAAGGTTCCTACCAATAAGACATCGTTGGTCCAGTAAATGATTGGCAGCTTGGCGGAAACAGTGTCGTCATCAGTGTTACTCGGAGCGAATGGCCACCATGGGCTTCAAACTCCGCACCTAGACACACTATTCCTACGCCCCAAACGAGATGGGCTTCGAACCCTGAACCGCGGAGTTTCACGTCGAGGAGAACCTTAAGGTCTAGCCCTTTCTGATCAGGCTTTCTTAAAGAAGTGTCTACTTTCAGGCACCTTTATACCCAAATTCAACAAATGTGATTAAGGGAAGATCATTCAACCTGTTAAAGATCGAGAGAAACGATGTGCCATAAAGTGAGGAGATATGAAGAAAAGAGAGGAAGTGGGATATCGAGAATGAAGTGATATGAAGCAGAAGTCTTCGAATAAATCAGTAAAAACCAAAGCTTGTGGGATAAAAAGTGGAAAAAAATGCTAGGGAACAGGAAGACACCAACAAGAGGTGAGATTATTGACACTCAGGTTTGTATTTCTCTCTGCATTGATTCTCCGTCTCTAATTTGAATAGATCGTGCGGAATGGTGAGGCTCTATTGAACAGAGATATGCGAGCCAGCAAGACGGCCTAAGTCACAACGTGGTCGCGCATTGGATGTAACTCTGGTTTGCTCTTCTTCTTTTATTGTTTCTCTCTCTTAAATTTTGATAGAACTTGTGAAATGGTGAGGATCATCCCCTTGGTGACTAGCGTATCAACAATACAATGAAACTCACAACTTGATCGCGCATTGGATGTAACTCTGGTTTGCTCTTCTTCTTTTATTGTTTCTCTCTCTTAAATTTTGATAGAACTTGTGAAATGGTGAGGATCATCCCCTTGGTGACTAGCGTATCAACAATACAATGAAACTCACAACTTGATCGCGCATTGGATGTAACTCTGGTTTGCTCTTCTTCTTTTATTGTTTCTCTCTCTTAAATTTTGATAGAACTTGTGAAATGGTGAGGATCATCCCCTTGGTGACTAGCGTATCAACAATACAATGAAACTCACAACTTGATCGCGCATTGGATGTAACTCTGGTTTGCTCTTCTTCTTTTATTGTTTCTCTCTCTTAAATTTTGATAGAACTTGTGAAATGGTGAGGATCATCCCCTTGGTGACTAGCGTATCAACAATACAATGAAACTCACAACTTGATCGCGCATTGGATGTAACTCTGGTTTGCTCTTCTTCTTTTATTGTTTCTCTCTCTTAAATTTTGATAGAACTTGTGAAATGGTGAGGATCATCCCCTTGGTGACTAGCGTATCAACAATACAATGAAACTCACAACTTGATCGCGCATTGGATGTAACTCTGGTTTGCTCTTCTTCTTTTATTGTTTCTCTCTCTTAAATTTTGATAGAACTTGTGAAATGGTGAGGATCATCCCCTTGGTGACTAGCGTATCAACAATACAATGAAACTCACAACTTGATCGCGCATTGGATGTAACTCTGGTTTGCTCTTCTTCTTTTATTGTTTCTCTCTCTTAAATTTTGATAGAACTTGTGAAATGGTGAGGATCATCCCCTTGGTGACTAGCGTATCAACAATACAATGAAACTCACAACTTGATCGCGCATTGGATGTAACTCTGGTTTGCTCTTCTTCTTTTATTGTTTCTCTCTCTTAAATTTTGATAGAACTTGTGAAATGGTGAGGATCATCCCCTTGGTGACTAGCGTATCAACAATACAATGAAACTCACAACTTGATCGCGCATTGGATGTAACTCTGGTTTGCTCTTCTTCTTTTATTGTTTCTCTCTCTTAAATTTTGATAGAACTTGTGAAATGGTGAGGATCATCCCCTTGGTGACTAGCGTATCAACAATACAATGAAACTCACAACTTGATCGCGCATTGGATGTAACTCTGGTTTGCTCTTCTTCTTTTATTGTTTCTCTCTCTTAAATTTTGATAGAACTTGTGAAATGGTGAGGATCATCCCCTTGGTGACTAGCGTATCAACAATACAATGAAACTCACAACTTGATCGCGCATTGGATGTAACTCTGGTTTGCTCTTCTTCTTTTATTGTTTCTCTCTCTTAAATTTTGATAGAACTTGTGAAATGGTGAGGATCATCCCCTTGGTGACTAGCGTATCAACAATACAATGAAACTCACAACTTGATCGCGCATTGGATGTAACTCTGGTTTGCTCTTCTTCTTTTATTGTTTCTCTCTCTTAAATTTTGATAGAACTTGTGAAATGGTGAGGATCATCCCCTTGGTGACTAGCGTATCAACAATACAATGAAACTCACAACTTGATCGCGCATTGGATGTAACTCTGGTTTGCTCTTCTTCTTTTATTGTTTCTCTCTCTTAAATTTTGATAGAACTTGTGAAATGGTGAGGATCATCCCCTTGGTGACTAGCGTATCAACAATACAATGAAACTCACAACTTGATCGCGCATTGGATGTAACTCTGGTTTGCTCTTCTTCTTTTATTGTTTCTCTCTCTTAAATTTTGATAGAACTTGTGAAATGGTGAGGATCATCCCCTTGGTGACTAGCGTATCAACAATACAATGAAACTCACAACTTGATCGCGCATTGGATGTAACTCTGGTTTGCTCTTCTTCTTTTATTGTTTCTCTCTCTTAAATTTTGATAGAACTTGTGAAATGGTGAGGATCATCCCCTTGGTGACTAGCGTATCAACAATACAATGAAACTCACAACTTGATCGCGCATTGGATGTAACTCTGGTTTGCTCTTCTTCTTTTATTGTTTCTCTCTCTTAAATTTTGATAGAACTTGTGAAATGGTGAGGATCATCCCCTTGGTGACTAGCGTATCAACAATACAATGAAACTCACAACTTGATCGCGCATTGGATGTAACTCTGGTTTGCTCTTCTTCTTTTATTGTTTCTCTCTCTTAAATTTTGATAGAACTTGTGAAATGGTGAGGATCATCCCCTTGGTGACTAGCGTATCAACAATACAATGAAACTCACAACTTGATCGCGCATTGGATGTAACTCTGGTTTGCTCTTCTTCTTTTATTGTTTCTCTCTCTTAAATTTTGATAGAACTTGTGAAATGGTGAGGATCATCCCCTTGGTGACTAGCGTATCAACAATACAATGAAACTCACAACTTGATCGCGCATAGGATGTAACTCTTGTTTTCTCTTTCGCATTCCATCTCGCGTTCTCTTATATACCTTTTGCACAGGCCGTCCAGTCACTCTTATTAACTCACCTCTATTTTCAACTCTACTTCTGAGCAGTCGTTTTCCGTAAGCACCTTGGCCCTTCCACTCCCTATTTCTACTTTCTTTCTACCACCATCTTGCTCTTTTCTTCTTCTATTCTCTCTTTTTATCTTTCGTCATGATCTTTCCATCCCTCTGTCTTGGACCGTGTTTGTAGTTCATTTTTCCTCGTTTATTGGGTTTTGTATCTCATGAACTCTTTTCTGATTGGTTTTCAGGCTTTTCCTAAAATCCAGAATTTTGGACACCTAACCTCCTATTTTGGCAGACAGGTGTCCAGAATCTGGGGGTGTCCAAATCCTGGGATTTTTTTAAATTACAGGTGTCCATTTCTGCGTTTTTTCGACAAGTGTCCACTTTTCTGGAAAAGCGATCAAAGGTGTCCAAAATTTTGGACAGCTCTCAGAAAAATGTGAATTATGGTTGAACCTGTGAATTGAGGATATCGGAAAAGGACGTATAGGTGCATTTCACACATGATACCGATTCTTATCAGCGCTTTTTGTTGGAAAATGGAAAATTATTCACGATAACGTCTCGACAACCATTCATGATCTACTCACCAGAATCCCTGCTTAGTCGATTTCTACTATCTCATCGAGGAGCTCAGACAACACCAAACTTGTCGTGATGTGCTCCTGAGTCTTGTGTCTGTTCTTCTTGTTCTGTCATCTCCTCCATCTCCCAGTTCTCCCATCCCAGCTCGTCGAAACTCCGCTCTGGTGCTTCTGTCGAAAGTGTGTGAGAGGGCCAATTGTGGAATGGTTGTTGACTTGTGCCGATTTGGAGTTGTGGAGTGTGTGATTGCGGGAGTCGAGGCGAGTTCGAGTTTGGAGGAGTACGAAATGGGAATCTCGATTCTGGGATCGATTCTGCAAACACTGTCACTCTCTGTTTCAATCGACGCGATGACCTCGTTTGACTTCTCAGCGCTTTTGGATCAGTTTAGTGTGATTTAGTGAAATGGAATTTGGTTCACTGGAAGGCGCACACTCTTCTAGCCATCTTTGGGTGTCTGAGAGAGTGACCATGGAGAGAACAAGGAGAATGGAGAAGAGAGGAAGGAGGAACGAGAACAACACGATCGAGTTGTGAGAGTGACTCGACTGATCCTAAGAAAGATGGGAGTGAGATGGGAAGAAGAGGAAAGTCGGAGAGAAGGAGCGAGATGGGGAATGGTGTCGGAAGGAGGAGAAGGGAGGGGAGGAGTGGAAGAAGAGGAGGAGGCAGTGATGGTGGAAGTGGCGAGGACAAGCAGAGTGAGGAAGGGATTGGCGGGAAGGCTGCTTGGACTGATGGATGTGCGTGACATCGTGCTGAGCTGACTCGGCAGGCTGGTCCGACGGGACTGTCTCTCTGAAACTGGTGTTCTCTTCATTTTGGCGATTGTGGGCGTCTTCTTGGTTTTCTCGGATGTGTGGAACACAGAAACACTCACCGACTCTTTCTTCTGCCATAATTCACATCCCTCCATGGCCAGTCTTCATTTCTCATTTTTTTCGAAGTGAACAATGTCATTGCCACTTTGGTCACCGCACAGAAGGTTGGGATTCCCGTGGAGTCTCCATCGAACTGTTTATTCTTCACTTACCCGAATTCTGAAATTATTGTCGTGAAGTAAAAGTTACTAATGAAATGACGTGAACAATGAATGAATTAAGGACGTCTGTGTGTGACGAAGACGAAACCAACGGAGAAGATGGTATAGATCAGAGCAAAGCTACTCGATTTGACATTGGCAATTCGCTCCAAGGAACTGTATCATTTCCTTTGCATGTTTGATTCGATGAATGGCGAGTGGGGTATCATTCTTCCTGACCAACAGGAAGTCCAGAACATCCTGCCAGCCTTCCTCCAGACAGTGGTGAACTGTTCGTTGATGCGCCTTCCTGTCTGTTCCTTCATTTTCAGTCTTCCGTGTTTGACCGAGAAAGATTCCGAGGACAGATTTGTATTCATTGAAAACGCTGTCATCGAGCAATCCACAGACAATGCGAGAGAAGAATCCGAGCCTGCTGAGACACTGGGCAATCACGCGTTGCTCACACAATCTGCTGAGTTCGAGAAAGACGGAATGTCGAGTTTTTCTGAATTTGGAGTCTGATGAGGACTTGATGAGATAGGATTTGTTGATTACGTCGATTGATGGAGTAATCAATCGTTCGAATTGTGGGAGAGTCAGTCGAACCGCACAGTGCCACAGTTGAGGCAAGATTTCCACAGCAAAATCGAGGAGCTGTGACGAGGCAGAGTTGAATGAGAGTCGGTCCTCGTGAAGTTGGCATCACAACACCAACTGTCAAAAGATCCACATCGTCCCACTCGTCGAATTCCGGCTGAAGTGTCTTTGGCTTCGGGGTGAGGAGACACTTGATGGGACAAAGTGTGTAATAGTCGAAGGGGAGAGAGAGGAGAGAGTTGAGTGCGTGGAAGTATTGTTCTGTTGATCTCCCCGCTTTTCTGAACAATTCAGGAAGATACACACATTTCAGTTGGTTTGTGTCGAACGCGCAGATCCGAAGGATGGCGTCGTCGTCGATGGGAGAGTCGCTTTCGAGCAGAGCAACAATTCTGTCCACAACATTCATGATCTCGTCGTCGGTGAGACGACAGACAATGTCAGATGTGAGGATGAAGGGCGGGGATGGTGACGAGAGGGCTGCAGCATCCATTTCTTTCCTCATTTCATCTCGAATGGGCTTGGTCACGCTGTTTTCAAAGTCTGGTCCAAAGAAATCTGTGAAGAAGTCAAGGATCGTGTTGGCTCCGTATCGTGCTATCAAGGCGAACGGATGGAGTGAGAGATAGACAAGGTAATCTCTCGTATGATCGACGAAAGAGTGACAGGTCACGTTCAATTCGCTTCGAAATTGATCACACTTGTTCGATTCTGCATATTTTTGAAGTTCGACGAGATAACCCTTCATCGTGTAGATGAGAGATGTGTGGAGGGAGATGTATTCGTTCGTGAACGGCAACTTCGAAGGAGTGAGTGCGGCGAAGATGTCAGAGAACCAACCACTCTTGATGTCCCGAAAAAGGGCTGCAGAGTTAAGATGAGTTGTGAACGAATAGAAGTGTGCGAGAAAGACAGCAGCGTGTTCAAGTCGAGCGGGTGTCAAGATCGCACAGAGTGACTTCGTAGGCCGTTCCATCGATGAAACGATTCTGCCGTCCTCTTCGATTGAGAATATTTCATTGTGTGTGAAGACCAGTCTGACCTTTCGTGGTTGATTGGACAGGAACCATTTCAACGCTTCGAGTCCCAAATCGGAGAAGGATCTCCCCTCGCTCAGCCGATCAACAATGTTTTCAAATGTCTCCGTCCAGCAGATTTCGTCCGTCTTGCCCCATTCCCCAAAGAGAAGCTCGTGGAGAGTCTCCCTCTTCGTGGCCAGTCCCAATGATGAAGCAAATTCCTCCATCATGATCTTCCTCGCCTCTTGAAGAAATTGGCGATGTTCCGAATGGAGCATATCATAATGGTGATATCTGATGTTGAGCACGAAAGCTGTCATTTTCGTGAGGAGCGAGAAACCATAGTGATTATCAGAACGACAAACTGGAGGAGCGAGGAGATGCCGCAAATATGCGCAAGAAAGGTGGATAATGGGATCAATGAGTTTTGATACTTCCTCTTTGGTGCTATTAAACCTCAATCGGAATTCGAGATTACTGAGGCGGTTCCATGATGAAAAACGCAAGAATTTGTTCACAATCGATGTGATTTTGCGATGAAATTCGATTGTTGTTCCATTAATTGGTATTTCGTGGGGTTTCAGGCTATCGAAGAGTTGAGGCAACAATTCTGTGGTTGCCATCGCAAGAGTGAATTTCGGTGATGATTTCGATATGCCAACGTCGACAAAGGAGAGAGCGGCTGCACTTAGCTTGTCATATGGATGACAAACCAGTTTGATGAGAGCAGACGTCAGTTTCGCAGGGCATTGTTCCTCTTCAGGGAATATGGTTTCTATGAGCGTACTTGAGCCAGTTCCGCCATGTTCGACGTGCATTGACAGAGAGAAGAGTGGTATGATCATTTAGTGTAAAGGTGTGATCCTTGGATCACACCTTTCACTTTTTATGGTATGATCATTTTCAAGAATTTTATCATCACTTCATGTCGAACTCTTCTTCAAAAAAACATCGAAAGGTAGTGTAATTTCAGAATGATCAAGGTAATGAAGTGAATTAACACATCTGTGCACCACATTGATGAACGGTCTTCTTCACTTCTTCGGAGACGATTTGTAGAAATAACATCATCTCCATTCGTTGAATTTTAAAACACAGAGATGGTACATGTCTCTTTTCAGCTAAAAAGAGACACGATAAACGATTGCAGGTGAAGTGTGATGGTCGTTCTGGATCGTGCCACAAAAAAGTACGCTATGGAAACTCGAAAAAATTATTTTCCTCATTTCACCTCATTTAGCGAGAATTAGTAGTTTTCTTGATAAAATAGATGAAATGGAAGAGATATCAGTGAAATGGGGCGTATGATCAATTTTGGTATGATCAACATGATCACACTCTTGTCCCTGTGCATTGTTGTGTATTTCAGGAAATTCACGGCATGAAAAACTTCATTTGGTGTCAAGTTCAATCCGGAGTTGGCTTGTTCGAAAAGCAAGATTCACCCTTGCCGCAGATCATCGGTCGTGATCGAATCTTGTAAGACGAATCTCCTATCTGACGTGGTCGAGGTGGGAAGACTGATCTCAGCACCCTCCAGTTGCACTTTTTCCAACAGTTCTTCGATATTGATTCGCTGTCTTTTCAGTTCGTACAGAAGAATTCGTTTTGAAACACGAACGTAGTGCCGATCATTAGCAGTTATTGTGACTACATCAGTTGTGGATGGGATTGAACGTGGATCAAGCGATGATTCATTGTCGCTTTCCATGGAGTCTGGAATGGTTGAATGAACGATGTATTTGTCCGAAGCCGAAAAGTGAATATGTTGTGTCCGAGTATTTGATTGTGTTTCGCTGCGCTTTCCCCCTAATTTATGCTTGGGAGGCATTTCGGAAGGATCTGCCCCAAGACTCCATCTTTTCCCTTTCACCTCTTGCTTATTTACACTATCACTTAAGTAACGTCACAGTGTCACTCACAAATCGAACGAAGAGGTGACACAAGACAGTGTGATCGCAGGTTAATCACAAAAAGTTGAAACCAAAGAAAGCAGCTGACGAATGCGAAAAAAACAATTTGGCAAGTCCATATTTTGTGATCGAAAGTTGATATTTTCTTTCGGACGGTGCTGTGCATTCACATGATTATGCGCTTATTTCCTCGAGTATCGTGATGAAAGGTCAACCACGCACCCCTCTCAGTTATCTGGATGCAAGCTGTGACCGTAAGAATCTGATCACGAAAGAAAGGAACAATCCTCCATCAAACGGAATCCACATCCTTTTCAACCTTCAGAACGCGTCACTGTCTGTTGTGGATGTTGTTCTGGACGTGTCATCTGCGACTGTGAATCATGAAGTGAAAAGTGCCGTCATCGATTCATCAACCATTCACGTCTCTTTTTGCGAGTTCTTCTGGACGGATCTGAAGACATTGTTCGTCCTTCGGTCAAGCTCTCCATCGTCGCAAGACTCGTCCTCACTGACATTGGTGTGGTGCACACTGAAGAACTCGAAGCATCATCTGACGGCGATTGTGGAGGATATGCGGAAAGACAGCACAGTAGGCACTTTTGACATGAATATGGTTGGGACGAGAATGGCAAACATGAAAGTGGTTGGGGCAGATGGTGTTTGTGTCTCGCAGCCCAACCATCGCAACGACCTCTGCTCTTTTGAGGGTATCTCGACAATGGCGTCCGAAATGCAAATTCTGAAGGTGTCATCTCTGCCTGAGGAAGAGAAAGAAACTTCGTCGCTGTTTTCGCAGAGAATGGTTGGATGTGGGATTTGGGGAAGCAACAACCATCTTTCGGGGACAGTGCTGCGAGATGTGAATGGAGGAGGGTCATTTTTGTGTTCGAACAGCACATTCGACTGGTGCCTCACCACATCCTCTGAACGCCCTTCGATCCTCCCTGCCTCTCCTCTGAGAATCAACGACCCGTCATTTCCAACCACACGCCGCATCTCCAACGTAGACGAACCTGCAGACGATCCGTATACTGGGAAAGAGTATTCAGGTGAGAACAGGTTCAATATCACCGATATTCAAATCACATTCACCCGATGCAAGTTCACAAACATGAAATACTCAACTTCATCCTGGTCAGCCGAATCTTCGGGTGGATTAGCTATTTGTCTCTGCTCAACAACCTCATCCAAACGCACAACCCTCTCTCTCGTCTCGTGCAAGTTCTCAAAATGCTCAGTCGACGGCTCGTCAACTGTGTATGGAGGGTGCGTATTTCCGGACTTCCTGGAGTCATCGACAAACACCGTCAAGGCCTGCTCCTTCGCCGATTGGTATCCTTCGAACGATGGCAACGCCAATCAGTATGGAGGCGGAATCGGCACATATCGAACAACAGCTCCGCTGGACATCAAAGATTCCCATTTTACGTTGAGCGGAGGGACGATAACCACAAAACATGGCGGATTCTTTGCGTCTATCTGCAACAATACAGCCTCGTTTGCGTACACCAAAGATTCAACAGTCGTCCTCACCAACAGCGGAGGAACATTCACGAATTGTCAGGCTGAAGAAGGCGGCTTCTTTTTCTTGTTGGATTCCAGTTTGACCATCAGCAAAGGATCCTTCTCAAGTGTCGCGCTGATGAAGGTGAAGTTGAATACCTCGTCTCGTCGACTCTGACCATCACATCGACGTCTTTCGTCTCCGATTCTGCGAAGAGTGGAGGAATGTTCTGAGTCGACCTTGGACAGGACTCTACCTCGTCGCTCCCGTGGATGAGCTCAACTTTCACATGAAACTCCGCACATGATGAGGATGAGAGTGGAGATGATAATGGGAAGGGATGAGCCATTTTTGTGAAGTCACAACTGTCTGGATTGGTAAGATCAGCTCCTCTTTCGTCAAGTGTCTTACACAGAGCCCTTTTCGGGACTTCTTTAGGGACTTTGTCCTGTTCGTCTGCTGGCGACGAAGAAAGCTGACGAACCCGAACACAACACTTGACACACCGCAAAAACTTGCACCGATCGACGAGAAAATGGAGATTGAGTTCGAAGACAGAGTGACGTTGGATGTGAGCGTTTTCGGAGATGCTGCAGGATGGGACAAGCCATCGGATTCTGATTGGGAAGGACTGGTCACTGAATGTGAACTCGGAGAGGCCAGATGAGAATGGCGTGAGACTCGAAGGTGATGGGAGGGCAGAACAACAGATCAATACCTTCATCCGAAAGCTCACCACGCTCTGCAGGAAGGCAGGCAATCGCCGCTAAACGAGAAGGAAACGACAAACTCCTCCCCGTGACAGACGTGACCAAGCTGGACGATACAGCAGTCGACTCTTTCGTTGATTCCCATCCGAGACTCTTCCAAGAGACAACCACTCGATGTCAGGCACAGATGATCAAGATTACAGCTGCTCCACCCATCACGTTCAACAGACTCCACGACCTCTCAATCAAGCTGGAGCCTCCCTCTTTCTCTCCGTCTAAAGCCTCCTCGAGAAAAGCCTGGCTTCAACACTTATGTTCTGATGGACACTCTTCAGCTCCAAATCAATACTCATTTCGTGTGTGATGTTGTTCACACTCCAGTGAGTTAATCACAAACCCAGCCACTCCTGAGAACACAACTTCCATCGGAATGCCAAAACCATCCATTTTTCAGTTTGACAAGGACGAGATCTTTGAAAGTGAAAGTGTCCGATTTTGAAACTGAGAGAAAACTGCGATTTTTCGATGTTTACGGTGAAAATATTGCATTTTAGGACAGATTTGGGCGTATTTTCTGCAAAACAACATGAAAATCAACGAAATCGATCCCACGAATCACATTTAGGGTTGATCACGAAATTGACCATCTCGAGTAGTTTTGTTTCCGATGAATTATTACGACAGACAGAAAACGAAAGAAGTTAGAAGGAAGTGGATTGAGTGGTACTGAAACAACCACTCTTCTTCGCCGCCATACAACTTTCGCAAGCTGAGTCGGAACAAATGGAAGAAATTCGAGTGAAAATACTGTGGATTTCATCCGGTGAACGAAAAATAACTAGAGCAACAGTTGGAGGTTTGTTAAGTCTGGGACGGCTGAACGACAATCTTATTTTGGAGGCCAAGAAGTTAGAGGGCGTCGAGAAGGCAAGTGGATTGGATGATTGTCCTTCGGCATGAGTTCGGAATATATGGGAAGGGTCAGTATGTATGGGAAGGTGTTCAGTATATATGGGACGGATCTGTATGTATGGGTCGACTGAATCCACACCTGATACAGCTCGACGAGTTCTGATAGTAGTGTCAAGAATCCGTACATATTCAAAAATCCGTACAATGGTGATTGAAAAAAATAGATGGGTCAAACTAAGAAAAATAAAATTTGGTTCCGCGCCGAAACCCCTGTGTCGGGAGAAAACCTCAAAATACTGTTTCCTTTAGGAATCCACACATTTTTCTCAACTTTTTGCCCTCATTTCTCCACAACCAACCATCCGTTTTGAATCAAATAAAATGCATTGTGATCGTAAAGATCTCGACAAAAGCTGCTCAAAAAATAAACCGATTTTTTTACTAAGAATTTTTTGTCGAGAAAAATATGGGTTTTTTTCCATGATCCCAAATATCCAGAATGTTTTCTCCATTTTTTTCAAAATGTTCATTTCGCCAAAAAAACGTTTTTGTGAAAAACTTCATCAAAATCGGTTCACTGGTTGTTGAGATATTGCCGAAACAATTTTATTTTTCGGGCAACAGGGGGTATTTTGTGGTTTTCTCCCGACACAGGGGTTTCGGCGCGGAACCAAATTTTATTTTTCTTAGTTTGACCAATATATATTTTTCAAGCCCCATGTTACGGATTTATGAAAAGTTCGGTTTATTGAAACATCTATGATATGAAGTGAATGAAATTCAGAAAGGAACGAAATTGTTCAGATTTGAGCAAGATTGTTCAGAGATGAAGTTGAATTATTCAGAAATGGGCCACAAAAATTTGAAAACTAGCTCCCATCTCCCTTGTCTTAATATTGTCCAATTCTTGTTGATTTGATTGAATTCTGGGATAAAAGGAGAATTGGGACGAAATTGAATGTAATGCGATGTGGCTTTTCCTCCTACCGAGTTGAACAGGAGACATGCAAATTTGCAGTCATGTTTCCTAGCTATCGTCTCTTCATTACGACTCCCAGATTGTGTCAAAAGAAGAGTGTGGAGAGTTTGAATCTGTTCACACCGTCCACCTCTCAACCTCCACCAAAACTTACATGTATGCATCTTTCATTATTTCGCCTGTTCTCTAGTCCCAATTCCATCTTACAAATGAAGGGATCTGTGGACAGATCAAAGCCAAAGATGATGCCTGTGATTGAATTGAAAGACAAAAGAAATGATCCTCGAGATTCGCCTCAATATTCGTGATATTCACACAATCGATCTTCAACATTCCGTTTGGCCATACATTTCCTCCAAACTCTTCCTTCTAGCATTTTTCTGAATCAGAGACTGCTCATATCCCATTTTCGCGTGTGATCCTCCCTGACATTATCCGCTTCCGTCAGCGCTCTCTTTTTCCTTGGACGTCTCATCCTCACACATTAGAGACTGATCTCACTGATCTCACCGAAGATTGATCTTTCAAACGCAAATATCTTCTGATAGCTCACTTCATCTTCACAATTCTCAATAAAAATATGTCATTTTCATCAATAGGCAGTGAAATGAATCGGAAAAAAGTGGTCTCTCATCATAAACAGTTGAGGATTTTGACATTTATTCTTCGGCCCCACAACAAACCCTGAGGTCAATTGATCCCATGATTTGGCATTTTGATCTGACACTATCAGAAGTGTGCTCATCCTAGAGATAAAGCAGACAATCAGAGAAATAATGGACTTCAAACATCCACCATTATTCTTCACTATTTTTCGGTGGTATCGACTTAGATAACACAAATAGTTGGAGACTCTTTATTCTTGTGTGCTATCTCCATCATTCAAGACATCAATGACAATCGAAGCACACAATGCCGTTCAGATCGATCATCTTCAAATCAAATGTATCAAGCATCAACCACTTATTCCGCGTTATTTCGCTTCGCATAGCACTTTCTTCACTCGACTGATCATCAGAATGTCGAATCCTTGTTCATCTACGTTTCTGTGGTGAGTTGTGAGCGAGAATCATTTGTGTCTATTTTCTCATCACTGATTGATTAACTATTACAAAAAAAACTCATTTGCTCTTATATGCAAATTGTGATGTGGAGCTAAAATGGAAGTTTTCTATATTGTAGAAATATGGTGAGATCCAAAAAGCGTGAGATCTGTGAGATCAATGAATGAACCCTGGAGATTGGTATTGTGTTTGGATTTCGGTGATGGGTAAGTTTTGAGACTCGTCAGTCTCAGATTCATCGTCGATGGAAGAAATGGAGCGTTCCATGAAACTTCGCGATGATTTTCCATAAGATTCTTCTCCGTTTATCATCTGATATCACATTTGGTAATGATTAAGTTTTTTGTTCACAATTTAAGGGTCCGATCAACCTTTTTTCATTTTTCAGACGACTGAATATGGTTTTTAAACTGCTTCTGGACAACTTTTAAGATCATTCATTTCTGACAAAGTTGTGTTCTTTTCAGACAAATCACTGTTTTTTTACGCAAAAGTCATGTTCATCTCTGAACAATCATTTCATTTCAAAAAAATAAAAGTACATTTCCGAACAATTATGTTCATTTCTGAAAAATTTACATATATTTCAGAAAAATTAAAATGCAATTCAGAACTAGTCGAACTGTACCTCTCAACTGAATCCACGTATTATTTTGGATTTTTTCCAAAAAAAAGAAGATAGTTTTTCTGGTGAGGTGATAGTTTAATTATCAAGGATGGCCACGTAATGCATCCAACCGAAATACCCAACATGAACGTCGATTTCGCCGTTCCCGATAATGATTCTCTGCCTGTTTCTGGCATTTTTGACCGTGATAGTCAAATCGAGGGTCATGACTAATGCTTTCAATTCAATTGGCCCTCCATCTTTTCCACTTGTTCTGGTCCGCTCGAGAAAGTCATCCCATTCAATTTGCCGTCCCAGATCCGCCAGTGCGTCTTTGAATAGGTCTTTTTGATTGATGAGAGTTCCAACTGTTCTTTCTCGAATCTGAAGCATGCACGCGAGATAGTCATCTCTGGACTTTGGGGAAAACTCAGAACCACCATTCTTGACGAGCTGCACAAGAATGGCCCAGATCCAACAGTTCCCATCTCGTTGCACGTCCCAGATCGGGTTGTCGGGGAACCTCTCCTTCAATACATGAAAATCAGAATTGATTGTGGATCGAGTGTCCTTGACAGCGGGAATTGGAGGATCCTCCAATCGTGGAAATGCCAGTTCTGTTTCTCCATTTTGACCAAGAGATGTCAGACTTGGATTGTTGGAAGTGGTTCGTTTTCTTCTTGTCCTTTTTTCACTTTTTTCATAGATGAAATCGGGATTGTGAATTTTCCTCCGTTCTCTCGTTGATTCTGTTCTTTTTCTTTTTTCGACAGGCTCGTCGATATCGGATTCTTGGATTTGCTCGTTCCTGTCTTTCCCGTTTTGCTTCTTCTTTGCATCCCTTTTTTCTTTCTGGCTCTTTGCAGATGTGAGTTTCTTTTCTGCCTTGTTTCGCTGCCCTTCAATCACCTTCATTCGCCGTTTGTGGTATTGTTCCGAGTTCTCTCTCTGCTGTTGGAATTTCTCGGCATTCAAGGCTCTCGCTTCAGCGTTGATTGCGAGCATCTTGGCGGTTTCTTCTTTCTCGGCTTCGAGTTGTTGTGCCATGTGGTCTATCATTTCACCAGTGACTTTTCCACATTCATGGAGAAATTCTCTGAAGCTGACATTGCTTCTCTTGTACTCGTGTTCAGCAATGGGATGGGGGTGATACCAGCGAGGAGTACCGAATTCGGGGATTGAATGGCGGACCATGCGCCATTTCG
The DNA here is from genome assembly GCA_033064195.1 of Blattamonas nauphoetae. Taxonomy (NCBI): domain Eukaryota; phylum Preaxostyla; order Oxymonadida; genus Blattamonas; species Blattamonas nauphoetae. The sequence continues at coordinate 162,572 of JARBJD010000013.1, read as the reverse complement.
CTTCGATGTGATTGGTTGTGGCACCGTCAGGTCCAACCCATTCATTGTGTTTGTGAATCACTTTCTGTCTGGTGAATGTTTGTGATTTGTCAGTGCCGATCCAATCGTATCCACTCCATCCATCAGTGTTGATGATTGAACCTGGTTCAATATGACGCATGATCACATCCTTCGTGGACGATTGTGTTCTGGAATCGACCATCTCGAAGAAGAATTGATCCGGCTGATTCTTGACAGCACCACCAATCATCCAGTATCCTGTGTATTCTTTCCCTCGGAAACTCTTTGATTTGATCATGAGCATTTCATCCACTTCCACGACAATGCCCGGACCTCCAATCTTGACCGTGTTGTTGATTGAATGTAACAAGCAGACTGTTCTTGCTTTCTTGTACCATTCAGAGACTGTAGCTTTTGAACACTTTGTTTCAGCTTGAGTAACTTTTATCGAGTTCCCTAGCCAAAAGCAGTGCAAAATTTTGATAATTTGAGCCAGTTGGAGTTTTGATCCTTTTAGTGTGGTTTGATCAAACATTGCGATCGCCACACGGGGATGCCCGTTGGCGCATTCAAAGCGTCTTGTGGTTGTTGTTGCGTTTGGTGAGGTATGATTTGTTCTATTTTTGCCGCAACTCGGGCAGACGACGGAGTTTGGAAGGAGTCCGACTTCAAGTGCAAATTGGAGGGCCCTTTCAGGTGTATTGGTTTGCATTTCCAGTTCAATCGAATTCATGTACTTTTCAGATGGTAATGGAGCGAACGAAACGATTCACGAATGCAAAAATTTGAAGAAATGGTATTTTTTTGGGAGGACAAGGAACATCAATTTGCGGGAAAAGAAATGGAAAAATCAGTTTCAACAAGGGATTACAGACGAATGATCCTTTTAAGGTCAGCTGGTTGTGTTCTGTTTTCTTCGCAACTCAGATCCAGAGGAGGGGGATGTGTTTCATTGATCTCATGTCCAACGACGTCAGTTTCATGAGGGACTGTTTGTGAACGAGGTAATCTACGTCAGTGTTCAATAAAAGAGAGAAAAAGGCATGCAAGACTGCTTTGAGTTTCGTGATAATCGTCGAAAATGGATTCATTTCTGTTAAGGGATTCATTTCATACACAGGATTGAACCTAACTGGAACACCTGTCGACATTGCATCCAATACTGTGTTGAACCATAAATCCGGCTCTGTGTGCTCTTTCTCCGTTTTATTTATCCAATTTATGCTTTCTTCTTGGACCATTCTGTGTGCTCAAAAATGGCTTCAGACAACCTCAAAAAACCGATACCACGCCAAATTCCCACATTTCCCACGATGGATCAGGTCTAATTGAACATTGGATGCATCCTTATTCTGTATTCCACCAAACCGACGTTGAGCCGAGCGAATGATTGTTGAATCGTATCATTCTTTTAATCTCTTGTTCCGATAAGCCAACTCATTTCTCTGATATCGCTGATCCTGAAAATTTCAAATATTGGTGATTAACGCCTCTCAGATGATGATGTCATCGAACCAGTTGACCAGTTCGGACAGTGGATGACAGAATTTCACTACATCATTCAAAGGACGTGACTATGCATGCGGAACGATAAACTCTCCAAGATCCACTCATTTCGCTTGAACTCTCACTCTAGCCCCATTCTCGCATCTCCGTGACGTTTCCCTCCCATCCAAGCGGTCTCGGAGTCGTCGCACGTTCGGACTCTGTATGAAAAGCAGAAAAATACTGTAATGTGGAGGATATTCTTTCAATTTAAGTTTCCACTTCTGACTTATTTAGTTGTCGTTTTCCCAATTCTCACTATAATTCACCAGCCTTTCTCTTCGTGATAGATCAAGCACAAACAATGTGTTGATCGTCTCTGAGATTAATCTGTTGATCGGAGAATGTTCTAGCCAAAACAATGATCTGGGTATGACCTCTCAATGCATCGAATACGAAATAGAGATGAGAATGCTGTGTTCTCGTGATGTACAGTGTGTGTGTTTTGAACCTTGTTCATTCACAATATTTGCCTCCAATTTCTGGAGTTAGCTTCGATAAATTCAGTACCCTTGCATAGATGCTCTTTAGAGCAGTTGATAAAGGTTTGGCGTGTCTTACGACAATACTCATCATATTTCCCGTGTTGCAAGGAAAATCCTGGTTTTCTTGGAACAACTCCCCTATTCATCCGGCAATCTGGCTTCTATTCGACCACGATCATTTTCCCTTGACGCAACGTTGTTCATGAGATTTTAGGCATACAACTGTGGATAGTTGTTTTCAACACACACATTTTATCGTTTCGGTGTTTTTGTACGAAACAAAACTATTTCTGTCTTAAAAGTATCATGAACTGGTGTAAATGATGTGGTAAAGATGTCTACTTTCTGTTTTTGCTCGACTTCCTGTTCAAATCATTGTTTTTCCGTTCTTTCCTGTTTCGAAGATCCGCGTGCTCTCCCTCACCATCGTCGGCATGCTTGTGCTAGCCCTCGCCATCATCGGAATGCGCAGGAGTCTGAGAAGTCCCATCAAAACAGGTAAAATTGACATCAATTGATGTCAGTGCCCAAATTTTGACTGAGATCAATTCTCAACAATTTTTCATTGTTTTTTTCACATATTCACTTCATCTCTCATGTTTAATTCACTTTTATTATCTCACAGTGCTCTTCCGTCTTTCAGATATCTCTTATTTCCCAAAACCCCACACGATCACCAGACTCACTCTTCGTTTTTTTTATGCTTCATTCGCTTCGTTGAACAAAATCAGTGAGAAAATATCAAAGACAATCGCAATACAACACGTTTTCGACAATTTTGTCTGCTTTTTGTGATCTCTTAAACCTGTCAAAATGATGTAAACAGAATGAATTGATATCGATGTGACTTCATTGAGTCCCAACTCTTCGTTCTCCTGTTTTTATGCAGATGATTCATTTCTTCTCTGTTGTTCCGGACAGGTGATGCGCAATGAGAGTGTCGAGATAAATGCCTGATCACACGACAGTCAGTTCTGTTTGTGAGTGTGCTGTGCAATGAAGGCGGCGAAAGCGATGTTGGTGAAGGAGATACACGGGACGATGCGTGCGAAAGTGGAGTGGGACACGATTTGAATGTGAGAAGAGAGGGACGCGAAGGAGGTCAGCGGACAAATGTAAGCGATTCGGGCAAGGTGACGGATCGGGTGAGAGTCACTTGTGAAGATGCGGGCGGGATAGAGAAGTGTGAAGATGCAGGTGAGAGTCAAGTGTGAAGATACTGGAGCGAGAAGTGTGGAGATGCGGGCGGGAGAGAGAAGTGTGAATTCCTGCTGTAGACAGGATTTTGAGGTTTTCTCCGATTTGCCAAGATAGAAAAATCTAAAATAGTTTTTTTTCTCAGTCTGACCAAAACGGTTTGTTTCAGCCCCAGGTTCCAGGTTGTTGACACGGACCGGGTTAATGACACATCTATAAGTATTGATGAATTCTCGGAACACAGGTTGCTCACCATGGGATCGATCCTTTGAGGATTTCAATTGAGTCTTTGATTCGATTCCTACCTCGCTTGTATAGTAGTAGAATATCCCGGCGAGGGTAAAATAACCCGGGGTGAAAACCCCCTTTTTTGGACCCCTCTTTCAGTCCATCACAAATTTCTCGGAACCCAAAATTTTTTTGGTCCCACTTTTTTTTTCCAAAATGTTTGTCTCAACTCCAACTATCCATCGCGGTAGAAATCGAACCTCCAAAATAGGATCCTGGGCCGGGGGTGCCTATTTTGGAACCATATTTTGGCCTATTTTTGACCCATTTTTGGCTCCTAAATAAGAGGTCCTTAACATTTAAGCCTTGAAGATCCAATCTTCGCGACCACTTTTCTCCACGCCTGTTCAAGATTTTTCTTTCTCGTTTCATTTCTGGTTGTTTGGGATGTTGTTCTCTCGAAATAACGAATATTTGAAAAATAAACTATTCTGGGGGGACCTGGGTGCAAATTTACTGTCAAAAACTGAGTTCCCTGAATTATAAGCTTAGGATCTTGAAAACTTGTTTTGATCATATCTCCACAACCAGACATAGTTCCGACATGAAGTTTTCACCAATATGGATGTTTTGTTGGATTGTGACTTTTTCTGAAAATTATGAGAATTTTCGAAGATCTCCTATTTTGGAGTTTTTGGATTTTTTCCTGGTATTCTCAGAATCTCCCCAAACTCCTCTCTCCCCAGAATATTTTATTTTTCAAATATTCGTTATTTCGAGAGAACAACATCCCAAACAACCAGAAATGAAACGAGAAAGAAAAATCTTGAACAAGCGTGGAGAAAAGTGGTCGTGAAGATTGGATCTTCAAGGCTTAAATGTTAAGGACCTCTTATTTAGGAGCCAAAAATGGGTCAAAAATAGGCCAAAATATGGTTCCAAAATAGGCACCCCCGGCCCAGGATCCTATTTTGGAGGTTCGATTTCTACCGCGATGGATAGTTGGAGTTGAGACAAACATTTTGGAAAAAAAAAGTGGGACCAAAAAAATTTTGGGTTCCGAGAAATTTGTGATGGACTGAAAGAGGGGTCCAAAAAAGGGGGTTTTCACCCCGGGTTCTCTTACTACTATCTTGTGCTATGGACATGTTTAAGTTGGAAAACCCTGAGAATGGCGGTGATATATATGATTTACCGCCAGAATCATGTTCATTTCATGAAAGTATCGATCTGACTGATCATCGGCATCATCAGCTTTCTGGAGATGTTGTTGATCCTGCATAGTATGTCATTGCCTTGAAGTTACAATACGGCTTGATCGTCCACGAACACGAATTCTTCTATGACTGCCCACTTCATGAACTTTTGCATTTTTTTCATTTCGATGATATTATCATCTTGAATCCATATTCCTTCATTCTGACTTTTTGTTACATGTGCAATTGTGGGAAGGATTGAGGGCAACTCGATGCCCGTTCGAATTGGATGGAGATGGCGATGAGGGAGAATCAGAGTTGGAAAAAGTCCAATTCTGGGGGTTGATCGAATTGGCCAATTGGATTTCCATTTGACAACTTTGGTCAATTCTCATAAAACACGTCATAACTACTTTAATTTATAGTTGTTTTGTTCTTGTTCCTAAAACTTTGTCACAAGTGATAAAAGTTAGGGCTAATTGAATTGAATAAAAAGTGGATATAAGGGTCGATCATGCCACTACAAGTATCTTGATCTGTCGTCCATCACCATTTCACATCGATCTCCCCCATTTTTCATTGTTTTCCTAATTTTTGTTAGTTAAGACAATTCAAGTGGTGACACTGGGTGAATAAAGAGTAAATGAAAAAAAGGATTAAAGCTGAAAAAATGAGAAGAAAAAAAAGTTGTCGTCCGAACTATGTCTGGTTGTGGAGATATAGGTCAGAAGTATTGAGATCATTCATAAGTTCGACGGTCCCGTACAAAATAAACAGTTGGACCTTCTTATCACGGCTTGATCAATGATCTCGATAAGACTGTTCAATCATGTCATGCACAAATTCTGAAGAAAGGTCGATCCATTTCTCATCCATGAGAGGAAATTGGTTTTGAATGTTAGTCTTCGTCATTTTGATTGATGTCAAAAACTCTGACCCAGATGATCAAAACAAGTTTTCGAGATCCGAAGCATAAATTACAGGGAAATCAGTTTTTTTCTCCTTTTTTTGCCCAGAGCCACCTGAACTGTGATCAGGGATTTGAATTTGCCCCGACAAGATGTAGGAGTTTAATCATCATCATTTCGTGATTTTTGATAAAAGAAAACATATTGTAATTAATTGTGAATGAAATGAAGTACTAGCATCTAATTCAAAGAAAAAACTCGACACGATCAAGGATGCAGCAAGATCCTGATTAATACGGATCAATGAAGAGAAAAAATCTGACTGGACGTCAAACCATGTCTGATAGCCCGATTCCATCGGCTATAAGATGGATGTGTGTAATTTTCAACCGTTCTCTCGATCTGAGAAACTTGTGCTGGTTTGTGTTCTTCAGATGACAATTGGTGTTTCGATCGTCTAAAACGGTGATAAAGCGAGAATTTCTTTTCGGTGATTGGCTTGTGTCTCTCATATCATGTTGAATCCAGAATACGCTCCCACTTGAAAAACAGTGGTGATTTTCACCATGAATAGAAGTTTCTGAATCGAATAAGAGAGTCATTGGATTTTTTTTCGTGAAAGAGATAGTTCGAACATTCTTGAACAATAATCACTCCACTTTGGTTGGTTTAGCTCAGAAAAACAATTCGTCTAAAACTGTTGAAAAAGAGATGTTGAAGTGAAATGGAGTAAACTCTGAAATTTGGAATGGTAGAGAAAGAGATGAGTTGAACCTCACGACGAGGGAACATTTTTATGACTATGCTCCCCCGACGCCCCGAATGGCCAACCCCGACTCCCCGACTCAAATCGCGAGTCGGGGCAAATTCGAATCCCTGACTGTGTTTTTGTTCAAAAGACTTGTCATTTCGAGAGATTAACATCCCAAACCACCAGAAATGAATCGAAAAAGAAAAATCTTGAACAGGCGCAGAGATATGAGGTCATGAATTTGTCGTACCCTAAGCTTAAATATTAAGGACTCATTTTTTGGGGGGCCAAAAAAACGTCTCTTAAAGAGGCTCCTCCTGCCAGGGATCCTATTTTGGAGGTTCACTTTCTACCTCGATGGATAGTTGGAGTCGAGACAAACATTTCGAAAAAAAGTGGGCTACAAGAAAGGAAGGTTAGGAGAAATTGAGTCTGTGGGACCGAAATTGAAAAAAAAACGTCCGGGTTTTTGACGCACTACATCGTAAAATTGCAAAAGGTGATGTTTCGTCCAATGTGGAGAGCAAGAAGAATAAAGAAAGATGAGAATGAGAACCTAATGAAAGACTGTCCATAAGACATGAAATTCAAGTGAAGAAAGACCTTAAAACAGAGATGAACTCTCAGAGGAGGAATCATCAAAAATCGCGCCGACCTATGATGATGTTGAATCCGTTCGAATTTGAGAAGAGGAGAGAAGTTTTGTCAGGTCTGGGAGCCAGCGATCAGATCGAGCCGGCTGTCCACCACAGCATCTTCAAGTCCTGGATTTCAATTTATTCGAGGCTGGATTTGGAGATCCTTCTGTGCCTGGATGAAAGAGTCGAGAGTGCCCAATTCGGAATCGGTGTTAGTAGAATGGTGTTTTTCAGCTTCGCTTATTGGTTTCGTTTTAACGTAGGAATACATTATCCCTACAGAATTTACCTGAAGACATTGCCAGTATTTTACCGTTTGTTCCTCTTCTGCACATCACAATAGCTCATTTTTCATCCTTTTTTTCACCTATTTAGCTCAAAAGAGAGTGAAACAAGGTACAATGAAGTGATGAAGTGTGATAGTGAATGGTGAAATGGAAAAAGTGAAAAGTGTGGGTAAGTATTGAGTTTGAAGAACATCATCATCCAAATTTCAGCAAAAAAGAGTGATCAAAAGCACATGAAGTGAAAACTAAACGATAAAACACATTCATGTTCCAGATCTCACCGATCATTTCAGATTGAGTCTCGTTGGTACACCTCTTCACTCCATACACGGGTGTGACAAAAAAGTTTCGAATTGGAGTAAAAGTGTGAAGTGAAACAAAGTTAGAAACGATAAGGTGAAGTGACATACCAGATCTGAACGATCATTGTTTTAGCATTTCGTAGGTACACCACTTCACCCTATGAACGCTTTCATCAAAATTTCAGAAAACCAGAAAAATAAAAAGCGAGTGAAGTGAAAACTATACGATAAGGTGAAGCGGTGTACCTGATCTGGATGATCACTTTAGATTGCGTTTTGTTGGTACACCAGTGTGTTTTAGAAAAAATGAAGAGGACCAATCGAAGAGTAGTGAAGTGTAAAAAGCGAAATGAAAGTTGAATCAAAGTAAAACAAAGTGGTGTACCAACGCATACAATTTTTTTGATGAATCACGAAGTTTCTCGAACAAAGATGAGGATCAAAATTCTGTTCACGTCATTTTAAATTGTAATGTTTGAAAAAAGTGAGAGACAATGAGAAAAAACTGACAATGAAGTGAAAATGAGAGGATAAAGTGAAGTGGTGTACCAAAAAAGTGAATGACAACAGTGAAGTGAGAATTCCGGTACATGACTGTGTCTTATAAACTAATTCATACAAAAAGAGAGCAAACCTGGTTTAATTCCTCGATTCAACATACTTTGAGACGATAAAACACACTTGTGTACCAACGATGGACGATCACGCAGATCGAGTACATGAAAGTGTTTTAAAAGGAGATGAACAAAAAAGAATAACATACTAGTGATTTGTCGGTTGTGACCAGGGCTTTCCAAAAGTGCCCATAATTTTGTAGAATCAGATCACATCACCCTTTAAAAAACTCTGTACCGAAATCTTAAATTAGAACCACATATTGATTTACTAAATCACTACAGCGATAGAAAAATAAAGGGATTTACTGCGCGTATGCGGAGACGTTATTGAATGGCTGAACGAGCGATGTCTCAGGCAAGGCGTGTAGAGGAGATAGTCTGATGGGCAAACGACCACAATCTGGACGATTCCAGTGCGGGAGACGAGAAAGTGGAGGGAGATCTAGAAGAGAAGGTGACCTTGCATGGATCGAGTGCTGATGAGGGAGGGGTGTAGTGTAGTTGTGATGATTAGCGAGAGTGGTGTTTACCTCGAGCACAAGGAGACAGATGGCTGAGGTGACAACGGTCGAGTGGCTGGATGAGCGACGCCGTCACATTCAGTCATGTCAGCGACGTCGCCAGTTGCCGTCCTCCGAGCTGTGGTGTGAGTGGGTGCTTCATCACCATCTTCTTCTTCTTTCCGCCTGACTGAGGCGTTGATGGTTTGAAGACACTGTCTTTCAATCCGCTTCAACTTTGTCGATCGGTCTGCGGAGAATCTGGCTGACTTGCGCGGCTTCTTCTTTTTTAGCCCAACCATCGACTGCGACGTCGGTGGTGTGTATTCGTCAGCATTCGAATCTGTCAGAGACGAGCGAGGGATCGGCGGGTGGGCATCGTCGGACGAAGAAAAGAGCTCGGCGTCGGAAGAGATGAGATCTCTTCGGGAGTGAGGATGTGGGTCGAGTTGTGGGTCTGGTTTTGGAGCGAAAGTGTTGGACTTTGGGGCTGATTCGGGGCTGTCGTCGATGGTACCGGAGTCGTCTTGAGATTCTGAGGCGAGTGAGAGAGTTCTATTCAGATTTGATCGCTGGAAGAAGGACAGGTTGATGTGTGACGATCGATATTTTTCCTTCTTCTGCACATCACTCTCATTCGTTTCTGATTGATCAATCAGCATCTCGGTCCTTGGTTCCTTCTCTTCTTCCTCCTTCGGTCTCATCAACGACGGAGCTGGCGGTGGGAGTGGTGGAATTGTCTCTTACACCAGCTGACGAGCGACACCCAACGACTCTTCCGACACTTCTTCCTTTTCATCCTTCTGTTTTTGTTTTGGTGAATCCTGACTGTCATTTGACGAGAGAGGCCTGCGGAGTGTTGAAGAAATCGTCTGTTTCCGAGACAGGCGCTGGTGTTTCGCCGCTGGTGAGTTGAGACAGGAAGGCGGACGAGAGAGGAGATGCAGTGAGTTCGCTTGGACAATGTGTGGACGAAGTGGTTGGTTGCGGGAGTGGCGACTTGGCCGAAATTGGAGGAGTTGGCGGGCGAGAATGTGTTGGAGAGATTCGGACGGGGGCAGGCGTTGTCTGAATCGGAAACTGGGAAGTATCAGAATCGGCTGATGTGACAGAAGCCTTGTTGAGGTACGTCTTTGATCAGAGCTCATCAGGACGTCCTGTTCAGCCTGGAATGGCTGTGAGAGAGGGCCGGAGGGAGGAATGAAACTGATCTGATCATGTTGTGGGGGAGAGCTGGATCTGCTGTCGAGATGGTGTCACAGGCTGAGCAATTCGTTCAGCCGACGGAGGCGATGGCGTGAACAGCTTCTTCTGTTCACGTCTCATTGGCGAGGTATGTCGGTGTGGTTGGAGAATCAGTGTCGCGTGGGGAATTCGGATCGTTGGAGACAGAAAGTGAAGGAGAGAGGCGAGAGGACAGAAATCAGATCGGAGCAGAACGAATGATTCTGGTCCGATGTTGGCGATGTGTTGACGAGAGGTGAGTCGGAGTCGCCCATCTCATCTGTGGTTGGCGAGAAGAGAGAGGCATACTCAATCGACTCCTGCGACGGTTGGGTCGCCGACGAGGATAAGGGGACGACCATCGGCAGATGAGAGATCCGAGACAAGTCGCTGAAGAGTTCAGTGAAGACTGCGTGTTTCGGGTTGGACGAGTCAGTCGAAAGGGAGTGGGAAAGCTGCTGTTCGGAGTTGGCCTCGTCGTGGAGGGAGGATGTGATGAGGTGTGTGAAGTGGAGGTTGGGGGAGGGGATGAATGGTCTGGAAGGGGCGTCGTCCATGATTGCTTGTGTGTTGGAGAGGAGCGTGATGAGGGAGAGCAGATTGTCGAGGAGGACGAAGTGGTTGTGTGTCTCCAAATACTTCGTCCTCGTTTGGAGTCTCTGGATCGATCCGAAGAGCTTCACACACACCTTCTCTTCCTCCGAAATCATCCTTTCCAGAGCAGACACAGTCTCCTGCCCGATCTGGTCCATGTGGACGACTTTCCTCGCTTTTTCCACTTTTCGGTGCAGCAGTCGAATGTGTTTGATGTGTTTGAGAAGAGTGTGCCAGAGTCATGTCTCTTTGCTCTTCATAAACACTTCATCGCTGAAGAACGATTCCAGCAGAATGTCTACGATGAAGGTGATTGTGTTCATTGCCACTGGTTCTGTGATGTAAGGCGGAAGGGAGAATTCTGGTTCTGCGAACGATTCTGGTTGTGACAAGTCTGGTGTTGTGTCAGGTTCGATTGGATTGGTGATGGCTGGCTGTGTGTTGGCTGCTGGCAACGTCGCCCTTCGTTCTGACAGGCTGGGGAGCTCGGGAGGGGGTGGAATGGTCTGAACAGAACTGGTTGCGTGTTGTTCTTCTTTTCAGCTTTCTGTTGGATGGTGCTCCAGTTTGATACGATTTGGAGGGAGAAGAGTGTGGCGAGGGTGACAAATGAATGAGTGTGTTGTGCCGAAGTGTTGGTTGAGAGAATCGGCGGTGTTGGAAGGAGAAACTGGTGTTTGTGTTGCGGCGTGAGCAGATCTGGCGTCGTTTTGTGATGATTCGAGACTTGATTTGGGATGGCGAGATGAAGAGAGAGAGTGCGAGGTGTCGACAGTCCTGTGACGAGTGTGTGTGACGACGGGATGAACATGTCGAGCTCAACCTCCTGTTCAGGAGACACTGGTGTCGATGGATTGGTGGGAGTTCGGACTCGAAGATTGTTCGAGTTGAGATTGACAGCCTTTGCAGCGTGTTTGTGGAGAGAGCTGACAATCGAGAGGAGGAAGACGGAGAGAGGAGGAGGCGGGAAGGCTGTGTTTGTGAAAGGAAGGACGCTGAGTGGAGAGATCAAGAGCTTCGGCTGAGTCGGAGGAAGGGGATGGAGTGAGATGGCGTCACCTTTCGACGATGGCTGCTCAAACATCACATCCAAACTCACTCCGAACTTCAATTTCGTCGTCCTGTTGGCGAGAGGGACAGTGAGGAGAACTTTCGCTTGAGCGAGGTCGAGTGGAGAGAGGCATCGTTTGATCCGAGCAGATCATCAGCAAACCAACGCTCAGGAACGATGCATTTCGTCCTTCTCCACTTTTCGGTCTCCTTCAGAATTGTTGTGAGTGGAGTCTGACCTGATTCCGGGCGGACTCGTTTTGAGGTCGGAAGGAGTTCGGCCATTCCAAGACGGGTGACAATCCGAGGAAGTGCGTGGATGGCTTCCGAGCGAATGAAACGAGCGAACTCATCAAACATCGAAAGCTGCTGCATCTGCCCAGCCGCATTCCGACCATTCCCGTTGTGGTTCTGATGCAGCGACCGAAGCGACAGAGGGACGTGCGGAGAGCTGTCCAGAGTGTGCAGCGTCTTTCAATTTGTGGCCTCCATCGACTGTCGCATATTGATGTTGAAGAGGCATTCTGTTTCAAGAAAATCGCATTGACGGAAGGTACAACATCGAAATCTCCATCACTTCATCATTCATATCGGAAGAATCCTGCTGTTCTGTCCCGAAATCGTCCTCCTGTGCCGAAAATGCTTTCAGAATCTGTGTAGACAACGATGGAGTACCTTGCTTTTCCACTTCTCGATTCCAACGGCCTGAGAAATGTTGGAAAACCGGGTCAAAACGAGGAGGGAATGAATTCACCTGTTCAAAGTTGGTGTGATTGTGAAGCGGAGCATCTAATGTAACTGTCATGGATCTGTTTGGGTCGTTTGAACACGGGAGCACCAGCATTGAAGAATGAGTCTGTTCATTGGTCAAACTGCTCCAGACCACAGTAGCTTCACTTTCTCTTTCCCATTCAACGCATCGATCCATTTCAACTGAGAGCCTGTCAATCTGGGTCTCAAATCCAATCCCTGTCTTCATCACCTTTTCCGCAACTGAGATTTCTGGAGACCCACAGCGCTTCACACCGCGACGAATCGGTGAATATCGAGTTAGTGGATGTTTCTGTCTGAACTTTGAAATAAGTGAAGTGAGCTGATCGTCTGAGGGAGTCTCTGGCCCATTTGTAGAGTGAAGGAAGAGGGCCTCCAAGGTTTTGTTAGAGAGGGACATTCGGAATGAAGTCTTGATGCGGTTCTTCCGACTGAACCCTCTCTCAGCAGCAACTGAAGTTGGCGAAAGGATGAAACAAAGGTGAGAAAAAAGGGTGATGCGTGGAAACGAACCAACGTTGTTCATCCTTGAGAAGTGAAGTGCCCTCTGGAGGCCTCTTTCGAGAGAAAGACTTGGATTCTCATGACAGACGAGAACATAACTATCAAATTCAGCATCGAGAGAAATTGTTTGAATAGTGGGAAAATGTCCGGAGAGGAGATACGATAGCTGTTCGAATGCGCTCCTCGACATCAATAGTTCGTCTTCATCTGTCCAACTAAACAAGTCCACCAACAACCTCCACTCTCCTTGTTTTGTCTCGGCCCGCAACTCTTCCTCTAAATCAACTGCCATCCTCAATCCATTACTCACGATTTCCAGATCCTGTAGAGAAGCATCAAACAGCGTTCGATTCGAAATTGACTCTAGGAGAAGAGATGGTGAGCCAGTCTCAGATAATTCCAGGATAGTTTGATTGAGCTTCTGCTGAAGCGTAAAAACTGTGAGCCTTTCCGACTGCACTGCAACTGTTAGATTGTGAAGAGGTGTTAAAATGCGTTGGAGAATGATAAATTGTGACAGAAGAGAAGGTGACCAAGCCGACTTCAAGGATAGATCCTTTTTGCGTGTGGAGGAAAAAGTCTGGAGGACGATTCTCATTGAAGAAAAGACAGCGATAGCGTGGGTGAGCGACCGATACACCGACGTCCACCGGATTCGATGGACAATCGGAATAGTTGTGAGATGGGAATGTTGGTTTCGCTGCAGTGCCTCCAATCGTTTCCTCATGTGCCCACTCTTTCTTAGCCACGCTGCTCCTCGTTGGAGCTCTTTGATCGCTCGCTTAAATTGAGAATTGTGGGTGAATTGTTGGACTCGGTTGAGGATTTTTTGCACACGATGTGCAAAACAGTGTGTGTGCAAGCCACAGAACCCAACCCTCTTAAGTCTTCCCAGTAATCCATTTTGTAGACCAACCATCGAGCTGGCCCCGTCGGTTGAGAGTCCAATGCATTGTGAGACGTCAAGATTGTGCTTGGAGAGAACATTCTGAATCGAGATTTGCATTTCCTCTCCTGTTGAGGTTTCCAATGCAGGAAGTGCGAGGATTTGTGATTGAGGCATGAAATCCAAATCGAGGAACGTTCATAAAATTATGAGATGGGTTTGACCCATTAAATCTGTGGTAGTGTCGAGAACAAGACAATATTTTGTAAATGTTGAATTCAGTTTGCTTGATCTGAAGCTGAAGGTCTTTGAAAGAATTGCTAAGCCTTTCCGAAACGATCGATGAGATCTATATGTGCCAACTGATTCCGATGGCACATCCGAGGCTCGATCTAGAAGCTCAATTAGTGACGAATAGAGTTGGATCGGCTGGTTGTTTTTGACGATCCAATGCACGGCACGAAATAGATTTCGGAGTAGTATTTCAGAGAGTTGTGGAAGCGGGAGCGACCGCTTGTTTGGTACATTCGTGGTCACATCTGAATTCGAGGCTGATTCATGTCTCTTTGAAGAGAGGTGTTTTGATAACTTACTTGTGCTGAGTGTGGAGGATGGATGATTTATGAAGGATTGCTGAGTTGTAAAGTGATCTTTGTAAGTTGTGCTGCAGATCGAACACAGAATCCCTTCACCCTCCACCATCCGAAAAAACTGAGTGTTCACTGCCTGTTTCGCTTGGAAATCTCCGAATCAGAGCTGATTGTTTCCTCAATCGATCCATTTGACTAGATATCAAATAAGATATCGGCCCCATTCACAAGCTCCACACAATTCGACAATTCACTTCTGCATTTATCAATTCACATCTCGAACATTGTCCCCATTTTGGAAAGCCCTGGTTGTGACACATTCTTTTCAGCGATAAGAAGCAACGGTGTACTCAAGATCCGAGGTCGAGTTTGGTTCGATCACCGTTGGTACACAAAAGAGTTTTATGAAAGAATAAACAAAAGAAGAGAGCAAACCCGTTGTATTAGAGTCAGAAAAGAAACCACCGTTCATAAAACCAAGTAGTGTCTCTGAACGAGAGGAGAAGAAAAAAGTGAATGATCGAGAACGAGAATGAAGAGTCAAAAAAGAAGAGAGAATAAATGTGAACAAAGAAACCACAACACACCTAAATCAAACAGTAAAGATCAGTCCGGAATAAGAAGGAAGGATCAAACCATTGAGGCTAAAGCTCGATGTGTCCACAAATACTTAGACAGCTAACTGGCCCGCAAAAATTGAATCGGAAATATGTATGTCATTTTCCTTCGGTATTCTCTTTGATTTTCATCAGATCATCTTATATAGAAAGTTAAAAACGCATGGACCACGCATCACTTTTCTCGCTATGTACTTTCTTTTCTTTCAGGCAAATCGAATATCTTGTGTACAATTTCGGATTCAGAAAGTATGAATTTTTTAATGAGTTTTCTAGACATCCACAACAGTGAACTCAGCTTTCACGTTCACGCGACGTTTTTGGTTTGTATTATTTTTCTCGGATAAAAATTCATATCATTTAGGCTTCTAGACTCTCCAAGTGAATGTGTTCTCTTTTCTTTATCGTTTTGATTGACTACTTTTTTGTGTTCTGGTTCTACGAAATTGTCACATTGATCTTTTGATAGAGAGGTGATAACGTTTCACTGTTAATGGAATTGAATACTGTTCATGATAAATATCGTGAAAAAGATTTCAAAACTAACTTTTGTTATACTCTTCTTTTCACCCGGTGTCTCTGGAAAGAAGGCAACTTTTCATCTTATTTAGAGAAACAAAAAATCGAATGATTGGTAATCTTTGAACAAAATTGAACAAACTAACCATCTCGCACATCTCTCTGATTTAAGCTATCGTCCAAAGGGATGAACGACGGCGAATTGCTTTCGGTCGGAACGGTGTTTAGTGACACAATCAGTGCTTCGATTGTGTCGTGCGCTGACTGTGAGGTCTCCACGCGGATATGTTCAACATCATTGTTCACCACTTTTTTCACGAATTTTCGTTTTTTGCGTTAGATTTTTCGATTTCTTCAGATTCGCGTCCATCCGACGCTTTTCCTAGGTTCCCGACCACCTCACCTTCATAGTCGTCATTTTTTGACATCTCCCTTTTTACACCAGTTTTTCTCCCTTTTTCTCACTTCACTCATTTTCATCCGCGTTTTCACCCACCGGAGGTTCTTTTGGACCTTCCGAGAAGGGTGCGGAAGCGATGGCTTGTCGAATTGAAGAACGATCTGTTGCTTCTGGTTCTTCGTAGTACCGATAAAAGTGCGTTTTTAGTGTTCTGAATGGAGAATCATCCATTGGTTGGAGGAGATTTGTTGTGTTTTTCGTCTTTCCACGTACCAACTTTTGATCATGATTCGCTGTTGTGAAAATCACTTCAACCCCTTCAATCACTCGTTTCACTTCTCCTGTTTTCAGACACCATTTTTACTACCGTTGTCGCTCGTTATCACACCACAATAGCTCATTTTTCATTGACTCTTTCTCATTATTAGACCAAATGAAGGTGATTGAAGCTAAAATCAAGTGAGCAAGTGTGACAGTGAATGGTGAAATGGAAAAAGTGAAAAAGGTGGGTAAGTATTGAGTTTGAAGAACATCATCATCAGGGTTCTGATTGGTCCGACCATTTTAGGTAAAGCTGAGTACATTTGACCTCACGGGACCACTTTTTGGGTGGGATCATTTCGCCTAAATAGGCGCTTCGAAATCGCTCTCAACTGTTTCATTTTTCTCACTCGCCGATTCACTGAATACTCATTTCTACCATGGACATTCTTGTGAACCATCCAATGATCCCGTTTGAATCCATCCTTTTCTTCCTATGACAATTGATTGTCTTCTTTTTTATTTCCATGAATTCCGTTCATTATTGCATCTTCCTACCTCATGAATTTCATTTCATCTCCCTTTCCAACACTTCTCTGAAACTTTCCACTGTCGGACACGGTTTTGATGGACGAAGGATCGGCGATTGCACTTCTGCGAGTCGCTGCACTGACGATCTCATCAGTCGAGTTCTCTGTCAACTCAGCATTGGCCACCCATCTCTTCGTTGTGAATGGAGGGTCACTGACATTTGAGTCGTCAGTGTCTGTTGGAAGCACTGTCAACAGCCTGTCATGCGCCTCACAAACTGTGATGTCTGTCCTCGTCCACAAATGCAAGTTCAATGACTGCAATGTGACATCAGCTGATGCGGCTGCTGGAGCGGTGTATGCTGAACTGGGAGTGTCGATGACCGTCACCGAGACCAACTTCACGTTGTGCACATCAAATTGTTCAACTGGGGCAATACATATTCACATGATATCAACTACGGCTGTGTCGAACTGCGAATTTGTGGAATGCACTGCAGGGATGTATACAGGCGCATTACGATTCACGACTCAGATGAGCTACATCTTGTCTTCATCATTATTCTTGAACTGTTCGTGTGGACTCAACGGAGGTGGATTCGATTCGTCTGGCTCAATCTCAACAGCCCAAGTTTTGCTCATCATCTTTCGGAATTGCTCCTCAGGGAACAACGGAGGTGGATTCTATCAAACATTCAACCCCTCGACTGCCCCTGAATACACACCTGCGTACACTTTCTCGTTGGAGAACTGCACGTTCGACAACTGCACAGCTGGTGGTACTGGTGGGGGATGTCACATCACACTTCTGATAGTGTCAGATCAAAATGCCAAATCATGGGATCAATTGACCTCAGGGTTTGTTGTGGGGCCGAAGAATAAATGTCAAAATCCTCAACTGTATATGATGAGAGACCACTTTTTTCCGATTCATTTCACTGCCTATTGTTGAAAATGATATATTTTTATTGAGAATTGTGAAGATGAAGTGAGCTATCAGAAGATATTTGCGTTTGAAAGATCAATCTTCGGTGAGATCAGTGAGATCAGTCTCTAATGTGTGGGGATGTCTCGTCTCTGATCAGACAACAGGTTTTCCGACTGATGCTGTCACGCTGCCAGAAGTGATTGCGGTGAACTGCAAAGCGTTCCAAGGAGCAGTCATTCTGTCACGAGACATGAAAAGCGTCTCGATCGAGAAATCGTCATTCACATCGTGTGAGTCAAGTGATAGTGGAACAATTCGCGTTAATCATTTGGTGAGCTCATCCATCCAGACATCGAACTTCACCGACTGCGGATCTCGACAGCGCTCTTCCCCTCATCGCCAGCCGATGGAATCGCTTTCACTCGCTCTCAGCGACTGTCAGCTGCCTTCGCCGAAAACACAACGGTCTACACAGCACGCTGCTCTGTTCTGGTGCGTTTCAATCATTCTTCGAATGGAGCACTGACGATCGACTCTGAAAATGGACTGGACGAGGAGCGGTGTGGGGAGTCAACTGTTCCATGCGAGACACTCACGCGAGGAGTTGGTGGGATCGCAGCTGGGCAGACACTTCGAATCAGATCAACAGCGAGTCTTGCTCAAATTGTGACCATTTCGAAAGAGATGACATGGACACACGCGGAGGCGACAACAGGATCTGTGTCTGTGAAGACTGGTGGATCGATTTCTGTTGCATCGGGACAGCTGAACCTTGTCAAGATCGAGTTCAGTTCAGAAGCCACTGTGAAGCTCACCACCTCTCTGTTGGTCGTCTCTTCAGGTTCACTCAGCGTGACATCCTGCTCGTTCACCAAGATCTCGTCGTCCGCCGATGGAAGCTGCATCTCCGCCTCTCTCTCCACCAACTCCCTCTCCATCGCCGACGCTGCGTTCAAGACGTGCTCGTCGGATGGTTCTGGTGGAGCAGTGTTTGTGTCGTGTGGATCAGCTGGAGCTCATCTGTCCTTTCGACAGGTGTGATCATCTCGGCGTCGTTCTCAAACTGTGCCTGCTCTTCGACTGGGCTTGGCAAATGGGTGTTTGAGGAAGGATTCACTTTTTCCATCTCTTCTCGTCCCATCGTCGTGGTCGATCACTCCTCCACTGTCGAATCTGGTTGACATCTCGAATCTTTGGGGGACAGACCTGAACGAGCCAGCTGAGTCCAAATACCGTTCAATGAGTCTCCTTCTCTACATCACGAAGTACGAAGCGACCACAGTTGAGATGGGATCATCTGGAAGAGATCTGGCTGGATGTGGACTGTCGCAATGGAGACGCAAGGAGGTTGATGTGTCCTCGACCCATCTGGCTGGTGTTGGTCTTCACACAATCTCAGTTGTCGACTCCTTTTCTCTGAATGAGCCACCCTCGTTCTCGACAAACGAAATCACAGTGTCGAGTCCATCGTCGACGACAAAGATCTCAGTCTCGTCAGCTGCAACAATCTCAATTTCTGGGCACACTCTGACTCTCTCGTCGCTCCTCTTCGATGGACTCTCTCTAGAGCGATCAACAGCGTTGATCTCACTTGCAGCGACTGGTGCTGTTTCTGAGTCTCTGTCATCATCGAATTCTCTGAACCTGAACACTGTGCATTTCTCGAAGTGTGAATCGGAGAAGGGAGGCCCGCTGTTTGTGGATGTGACTGACTCGACAGCCGCTGGCAAAGTGACATTCGTTGCAGTGACATTTGGAACAGGATCAGAAAAGAATGTTGGAGCACCTGGAAACAATCTGTATTTGAAGTGCTCGTCGATGTCTTCCGCCTCTGACTCCAACTCGACCAAAAATGGAGGACATTCTCTCCACAACGATCCAGAACCTCAAGCCACCAACAGACAACAACAAATGTGGGAACTGGACGCGAATTAAGCCGAAGAATCGTTCGAACGCTTGTCGCTTCTTGCTTTTATTCTCAATTTCGTTGGAAATGTTGTTTGGGCGTCGTCAATGAACGGAAATGACGAGTTCGAGTGTGGAGAAGAACATACCCAGTGCAACATTCTCCACAACAATCACGCCTCTCAACGATGCAAAATCAAACACAGTCACACTTCTTGATTCCAATACCCTCATTTTCAAGCTCCTGAGCACCCACACAAGCCAGACATTCACAAGACTTGAAGAACCACGAAAAGCTGTGTCCGTAGCAAGCGATCCAGCCATCACTCCATCCTCAGTTGAAGAATCAATAGAAGAATTGAAGAACAACGTTAAAATTGAAACAAGTCCTGAATCATCCCACCAAGACTGCAGATCACAACACCTTCACCTTTTTCACTCAGCTGGACTCAAAACTTCCCATATCTCACTTAACTAGATCTATTCCATCCTCTACTCGCTTTCTCTGATCTATCGAGCCCGGAACACCCAATTTCACTACAGAACGACATCAAAACAAGTTGTGTCCCTATTTTTTCACTCTATGGCAATTTATGTTTCATTTCAAGAATTTATGGATAATTTGATAGTGATATGATGAAATAGTGTGAAATGAAAGGAAATTATAAAGTAGGAATTTGGTGGGATCAAAAAAGCGTGGGATCAGTGGGATCAAATCAGAACCCTGATCATCATCCAAATTTCAGCAAAAAAGAGTGATCAAAAGCACATGAAGTGAAAACTAAACGATAAAACACATTCATGTTCCAGATCTCACCGATCATTTCAGATTGAGTCTCGTTGGTACACCTCTTCACTCCATACACGGGTGTGACAAAAAAGTTTCGAATTGGAGTAAAAGTGTGAAGTGAAACAAAGTTAGAAACGATAAGGTGAAGTGACATACCAGATCTGAACGATCATTGTTTTAGCATTTCGTAGGTACACCACTTCACCCTATGAACGCTTTCATCAAAATTTCAGAAAACCAGAAAAATAAAAAGCGAGTGAAGTGAAAACTATACGATAAGGTGAAGCGGTGTACCTGATCTGGATGATCACTTTAGATTGCGTTTTGTTGGTACACCAGTGTGTTTTAGAAAAAATGAAGAGGACCAATCGAAGAGTAGTGAAGTGTAAAAAGCGAAATGAAAGTTGAATCAAAGTAAAACAAAGTGGTGTACCAACGCATACAATTTTTTTGATGAATCACGAAGTTTCTCGAACAAAGATGAGGATCAAAATTCTGTTCACGTCATTTTAAATTGTAATGTTTGAAAAAAGTGAGAGACAATGAGAAAAAACTGACAATGAAGTGAAAATGAGAGGATAAAGTGAAGTGGTGTACAGTCCGCATTAAATGCACAAAGTGTGAGGAAAACCACAAAGTCAATGGTCAACCCACGAGTAAGCCATTTCCACCATAAATGTTTTTCCCTCATCGACCACCGGACTGGAGTGAGTCTGAGCTTCACAAACTCCTGGCAACAGCGGAATACCGTGAAGAAAAGACAATGATGGACAAAGCGATCAAGTTGAAAACCAAGACAGGTGCCTCCGTGGCGATCATTTCAAGAGTCACAGGCATCCAATATGATGTCTTGTGGCGAGCCTTGAGAGCACATCAGCAGGGTCGCCAAATTCAGCGAGTTGGAAGACCTACACATTTGAACGAAGAAGCAGAGCTGGAACTGATCGAGGAATTGAAGGAGAAAAGAGCCAAACATGAATACGTCTCCTTGTCTTCACTAGTGAAACCAGTATCCGTTTCTCATTTCTGATTCCATTCGTAGGCACAATCAATTCAACAAAAACATCACAAAGAAGGCTTTCGAAGTCCAACAATCAAAAAATCGTACATCAGATCTTTGTCGATCAGATCTCCCCGTCTTTCCACCTCTCGCCCGATACAAATGGAACCAGCTCGTATTGAAGCTTTGATTCCAATCAACATAATCGTGTGGATTAAATTTATCAAAACGCGGATGGCGCAGTACAAGATCACTCCGGACACTGTATTCAATTTGGATGAAACCTCGCTCCGTTTATCCGATTCGATGTCAACTCACTGTGTGCACTTCGTAAATCTTCAAACTGCCATCGTTAAGAAAGGAAAGAGGGTGGAGAACGCAACCCTATTGTACACAGCGGCCGCTGACGGAACCAGACTTTGTGCCCACATTCTCTATCCAAAGAAGAAGGAGGCCCAAGAATTTGCCACACTCAAACATTGCAGGGTGGTGGTCCATTACGGCACGAATGGTTGGATGACAACCGATACTTTCCGAAATATTCTTATTGAACACATTTTCCCCGAAATGAACGCTCGATGTGGTTCAACGAAACAAAATGCGAAATTGATGCTTCTACTCGATGGCCATAGTTCCCGAAATGACCACGAAATCAAAATTTCGGCATAAAAAAACAATATCGTTATGATCCGGATTCTCTCACCCACAACTTCTTTGTTGCAGCCTTGCGACCGCTATATCTTTTCAACATTCAAAAAAACTCTGAACGACTCCTTTTCAAGATCCGAAGCGACTACAGCCTCTGGATATCGAACAAATTTGTGTTCTGCCCTGAAAAAAGCGCCCCATGTGTCGGAAGATCCAGAAACAATCACTTCATCGTTTCGTGATTGCGGTTTCTTCGCAAATTCCGATTCCGCATTCTTGCATCAGTGGCATCAAAAATTTGGGGAAGAGGGATCAGAACCTCCAACGTACCCTGGAGATGAGAACATCGACGAAAACGACCCCACCGCCACGCATCGATCCGACCAATTGTCTTTTGATCCTGGTTCCAAACCACCCCCAACACAATTAAAGGACCACACGATCCGTCCATTTAAACGAAACCAGTCAACGCGATCTGAGACAGGAAGAGAATCCAGCGAACCAAAAAAGGCTCCTCGACTCAAGCAAACAACTCTCCCACTTCTGTTCGGGACTCCTCCGGATCAAAGGAGACCAAAGCTGTTCATGGTAAAGGATGATGATGACTAAATCGACTTGTAAACTGTGAAGGATCCTGTGTTTTAGAATGGGTTTGTTTTCATTTTTATCAACAATAACACTTCAGTCTACTTCCAATTTGCCTGAAACACCTCTCTAAATCTATTTAACTCACCATCATCAACGATCAAATCAAACGACATTACATGAAGCTAATATTTACAGTTCGATTTTCTGCTGACTCGAGATGGATTCCGGACTTTGTGGATTTCCTCACACTTTGTGCCTTTCATGCTGATTGTACCAAAACGAAGGATGACCAAGTCCGTGAGTGATCATCAATATGACGTGATGATCACTCCCTTTACGTTTTGTCTCTCATATTTTGTGGCTTCTTTCAGGAAAAAATGGTCAATCATAACTTAATGTAGTGTAGTGAGTAATTCCCGATATTCAGAGCGATTGGTTACTGTTTGAACTTTGGGGTCCATCGTGCCGGAAACTGTGGACGATTCACAAAACCAAATGTGGGATTGTGATCGTCTTCCATTTTCTCCTTCTTGGTGTCTTCTTCATCTGGAATGCATGAAGCTTCCATGTCATCGAACCTTCCATCATTCAATACAACAGTTTGTTTGCCTTTTTTCTCCTTCATCATGAACCCAGCTTCCTTGAATGCCAGTCTGTTCTTTCTCTCATCGGGGCAACTGGCAAGAGTGAGTGCTGCTTCTGAAAAACGGTGTGTTTTCGAGCAGCCCTTGTTGAACACGAACCGATCTGACATGTGGAAAAAATTGATCACTTATCCAGCTTTTATATTGGTCTCCTTGTATCAAGCCACTGCTGCTAACGTTTGTGATCGCCTCAATATTACCTTTTTTTACCTCATGCTGAACTTTAGGATCAAGTTTCTCCGCTTTGATTATGATCAATGGTTTGACTGGTTTTCCAAGGAAAGGGATGCAAGCGAGCATGCCGGTGACCTTATTGCTTGAGCTCTCTGTAAATCTTGGGTTTGCTGCATCCTTTTTGACGATCCCTTTTTTCGTACCGATCGAAGGTGTCTTTCGAAGGAGACTTTCGTCGCAATTGATCAGTAGGCGTGGATGGACTCCAACCACTGATGTCTGAAGGCGTGCTTTATATTTTCTAGTCATCTTCTTTTGCAGCCTCGATCTACTACTTTACATGGGCTTCGCGATGGTTCGTTTAAAAGTAGTTTTATGTCTGTTTAGGAATCTATGGACCCATCCTTGAGTGACAACTATGCGATATTTCGACTTCACGAGTTTGATAATGCCGACTCTTCCAACAGGTTTATGGCAATTGGCAAGTGCGACAACTTCGTTTGCAAGTTCCTTTTCCTGTTCATCTGTGAGTTTTCTGTCATTTATCATTTGCCCACAGTTTCTTCTGTTACGCTGCGTCCTGAGGTGCCATAGGAATTGGCGATTGGATCGGAATATCCAAGCCACGTCTGAACAGAACGGTTTCCCAAAGTAGTATTGCGGCCAGTGGTCGAATGCAAAGAGTAGGCATTCTGACCGTGTGGACAGGTGTTTGCGAGAAAGAAGGGTGAACGCACGCCCACCCAGGACTTTACCAAGTTTCTCTTTTCACCTCGCCAGTATATCCTTTCGTGCTGTTTCCCAATATCCTTTGTTTCCTAAGTTTTCCATAAAAGAACAAGAAAAAGTGAAGAAATGAAGTGCCGGAAAAGACAAGGCTGTGATCATTTTGACTGCAGGCTGATCACCTACGGAGTAGTGTACCTGAATGAGAGGAGAAGAAAAAAGTGAAGGATCGAAGATGAGAATGAAGAGTCGAAAAAGAAAAGAGAACAAAGGAGAAAGAAGAAAGCGAAACACACCTAAACGAAACGGTAAAGAGCAGTCAGGATTGAGATGAAAGGATCGAGTCCCATTGAAGTACTTTCTCTGATCAAACATGACTGATCGAACCCATCGATGTGAGGATCGAAGTCTCGGAAGATCACCAACGATAAAATCACGAATGAAATTTTATTTTTGAATTTTTTAATTTGTATTAAATGAATCCAACTGAGATGTACAACGAAAGACGTCGAGTATGTTCAGAACAAGCATTAATTGAATCAATGAGAGAAGAGAACTGTTCACTGGTCTCTGAATATTTCAGAAATAATGTGCCGGTGACGTATGTTCATGAAGGAATCAAGACTTTTAATTCCAATGAAAGAGCAACCAAAAATGAATCGATAAAAATACAATTCACGAATGATAGAGAAAATGATTGATCATAATCTCTCGACGACCAACGAGAATTCGGCAGTGATTGAATCACTTCAGAAGACAACAGAAACACATAAGACAGCGATATCATCAATCCAAAAAGTGGTGAGCACAAATGGATCAATCACTTGTTCAGCTGGCATTGCGACACCATCAATTGGAGGATTGATCAATGTGAATGGAGAGAAGTGGAATATATCAGAGGGATCACTTCCGATGTATCCTGGAACATATCCATCATCAACATTTTCATCTGACATTTCAAGATCACAATCACTTGCAGAAACATCAGGAATTCAGTTCAACGGTGATGGACTTATTATGTGGTCTCCATGTGACAAACCAGCATTGTATTGCTACGATGAGGACGCTGGTTCAGGAGTGTTTTCAATATCATCAACAGGAAGTTTTTCTCAGTTGTCAGACAGAAGAGTGAAAAGAAGTAATGAACCATACCCCGATGTTCTTGAACAACTGAATAAAGTCGAAATTGTTCGCAACCAAGTCAACACATTCGACTCGAAGATCAACAAAGTGACAAAGCAAATTGAAAATGAGACAGATGAAGAACACTTGAAGAACTGCAAAGAGAAATGTGAATGCTTGAAGAAGGAAAGAGAGAAGAAACACATTGGAGTGATTGCACAACAGATCCAAGAAATCTTTCCTGAAGTCGTGAATAATTCGAATCCAGATTGTCTTCAAATTGAGTACGCAGAACTCTCTTGCTTCTATATCAAAGCCATTCACGAAGTATACTCTATTGTCGGACAACAACAGACACTCATAAATGAACTAATACAACAATATAATTCTCTGACTAGTATTCCAACATGAGATCAACAAGGAATTCATAATATTCTTTGGTTATTTTTCCATTGATTGTCTCGGATGTTTCCATTTCAACTGAGTCACCAGAACTGTCTTTGAACCAGATCTTCACAATTGATTATCGAGTACTTTATTCCCATTTTTTTCACTTCGCAACCTGTTCGTTCCAGAAAGCCACAAATGAATCATTGAATGTGTCAGTCTGGATCCAATCACCATGGATTGTGATGTGCTGCGGAATGTCTTTTGATGTCACTATTGTTGAACCATTAATCTCTTCTGTCACATGAATGAGTTTGCAGTCGAGAAAGTGAATGTATTCTTGATTTCTGGAATTGGAACAATCAGGAAGGCGTTGAGCAGTGTGAGAATTCTGAATTGAAAAATAACATTTCAGCATTCCTGTTTTAAACAAAAGAAAAATATCATATATTTAATAACCTCTCTTCACTTCTTCTTCGTATGCTTCTTGGAGTCGACGAAAAATGACATATCGCACCCGTGGTTGTCCATTCTCAATCCAGAACAACCAGTATGTTGCTTGATGTAGTGACAATATTGGTGGAGGAGGACTTTCAGGAGTTGATGTGAAATATGGATCCAGTTCACCCTGATTGATTGGGGTTCCTCTGAAGACAATGTTGACTGATTCTGCTGTCGAAATACCTTCTTCTCCACCAGCAATTTCACTAAGATCTGTTAGAACCATGAATGTGAAAGAAGTCGCATCCGTTGATGGTCTCAGCTTCCTGCTCTCCTTTGAATTCTATACGTAACAGCGAGGTTCACAAATGGAATTCTCAAACTCTTGTGTTGCAGAACAGCCAATGAAATCACCGTTCACCATCATCATTTGATAGAACTCTGGTGAGTTTGTTGACATTGGGAAATTGGGTTAGTTCTTTCCTAGCATTTCGAAGTGACCAACATATTGAGGATTTCTGAAGACTGTTCACTCGTTTGGTCTATCGGGGAATAAGCACATTAGATTCATGAGATTGTTGAGTTTGATACTGATGTTTGATCTCACTCCCATTGCATTTGCAGATGATTGAAATGATTGTGTGTCAATTCTTTCTGCTTTCAAGACGTGTAATGTCTTTGAATACGTGTTGAAGAGGGATTGCTTTGTGGCATCAGTGATTTGATATCCATAGCAAATAGAAGTGTCTTTGTCCACCGATGAAGACAGAACAGTGCAAGTGTATTCATAGACGGCATTCTCCAGTTGGCCCGAGATGGAAAGAAAGTGACTTCAGATGGGTTTGGGAGCGGTCTGACTCATTTTCTCATCATATATTCATAGGTGTCTGATGGTCAAAAAACACTCGTCGGAACTCCAATGGCCACTAAAGTTGTCACGAAAGGTAACATTTACTCATTGGTCCAACGAACCCCCGAACTTCGGCTAGTCTTCCCAAAGTACATGGATATTCGAAGGATCAAAGCTAAAACCCAAGAAGTTCTCAAAGACCACGAAACAAGCCTGGACATTGAAATAAATAAAAATGTTCTGTGCATTGTGGAATCAACACAGGCTGACCCAATCTTTCCTATGAATTCGCGAGTTAAGAACGCCTCAGTACTTGCGGTGATATGCGCAGATGGATCTGCATTGTCCATATCATTGTCGTTCGTTACCAGGAAGGAGGATAAATGACCAAGACTCTATTTGAGTTTATTATGCGATCGTCGATCATTCCAGAAATCACCTGACAGCACACTTTTGTACCACTTCAGAAGACAGTGCCATGACATACAGGCAAAAGCTGGCGGATGTCCTCCCATCAGCACTTTCTGCGGCGTTCTACAGGCCGGTGATTCTCGAGTATTTTTAGGGACACCGGACTGAATCCAGCCAATGCAACCATTCTCCAAGAACAACTATATACCAATTAGATGGAAAAAAGGAAGAAAGGGATGATCATAGCCAAAGACAATGAGCCGATGGAAACACCTGAGAAAATAACCAGCAGAGGACGGCAACTCAATTTCAGCCCTCAAAATCATTCGGAACCGTCTTCAGCACCTGTGATTCGGAAAGAAAAACGACCATCTTCGACAAAACTCCACACTTCGCTCACGATCACAAAACGATCGTCGAAAAAACCGAGAAAAACGAATCAACTGACTCTCGAACAACTTTTCCGCCCTCCAAAAGTCATGGCGCCACCATTGACCAAAGAATCAGTCCCAGTGGAATGTGAGAAAGAGAGTGTGGAACAAGTGACAAGTCTGAAGTTTTCTGAGACAAGTTGCAGGTCTGCAAGATGAACTTGTTTTTCACGTTGCGTTCGTTTTTGTCTTTTCTCTAGGCTCCTTCGTACTCTCCCTCGTCTCTCCACTTCCGATAGTTCTTCTGAATCGTCATCATCGATGACAATGGGAAAAATGAGTATTCGTTGACTTGGTGATGTGGGAGAATTGAGATTTGATCACAGGAGGAATCCCTCCCTGTGAGAGGTCTGCAACCCGTTGGAAAGATATGGGAACCATCGTTATGGATGGTTGGGGAGATGCGTCCAACTATATTTTTGCAGATCGTCACCATTTCAGTCAGAGATGGTCGCTTTTGACCAGATTATTTTCATAAATGACCGCTTCAGACGATTTATTTGTTATTAAAATGCATTTCCTAACATTTTGACAAAAAGGATCAAAGTGTGAAATGTGGAACCACCAGAGGGCCAAAATTTAACCCTTTTAGGAAATTTGACCCTTTTTGGATTGAGGGTACATCTGCTTCAGATTCTCTTTCGCGATATTTTTCATCTTGTATCCAACACTCATGTAATGCACATCATCAATTTGAGATTCCATGATACGAAGAGAAATGTACTGATCCACAAATTCTGGTTCTGTTGTCACGGCATTGGCAGCTGAGCAAACAATGTCTTTGGCAACTGTTGGTTGAAGAAATGATTGACCAATTTGTACATAGTTCTTTGTGCATGAGGTGACAAGATTATTCAGAAAATAGGGACGATGTTGAATGCAATTGAGAATTGCTGCTTTACTCGTTGGTGCTGATGCTGTTCCAGGTACGAGTGATGATTGTGTATCTTTCAAAGTGAGTTCAGGATTAACAGAACAACAAACAAATGCATCCTCATTCATGTGCACACTCAATTTCAAATCACCAAAGAGACATCTTGGATAGTCAGTCATCCCTGAGAAAATGAGAAGATCTTCAAGATTGATTGACACACGAATTGGTACATCAATAGTGTCTTGAAACACTCCTGTTCCGGACGTCGTTGTAAAATCCGAAAGTGGAATATAAACACCAGCAACCGATTCATCATGATTCCAAGCATTCTGCCAAGGTGTGTGACAATGTTTTCGATTCTCCAATTGACTCTTCGGTTTTATCATATTGTATATGTGTGATTTCATTGATACATCAATATTTGTTGTGCTGATGATTCTCTGATTGTTGTAAAGAACAGTAAGGTCACGAAAGATTGATGCCGAATGTTTGAGTCCAACGAAGATGAACATTCTCTCATTCATAAACGATCCAATTTTACCTGCTGTTGTTATCCAATTCTTGAGTTTCAATGTAGCAGTCATTGTGAACGTAGTGAATGAATCATCAATTTGACAAATATCTTGATTGCCAGTCAGTGGAATGATTATCTCTTGTCCTGTGTAGAATCGGGCATTCTCTGATGGTTTCAATTCTTGAATGGAAGTACTATATGCTCCATCATTCAAGAGGAAATTTACGTGATGTTCAGACATTAGTTGCTGTTGTATTTGACCCATGTCATCTCTCGTGTATTCTATCCTTCCCGTGGTATTTCCAGTCAATGATGATGCTCCAGTTCTTTTGTTTGTCAGATGTGTTATATGCGAGTTCATTTTATCAAAAATAAAAAAACAAGAATGCTTATTTCTTTTTCAGTTTCTTCTTCTTTGGCTTCGGCTTCAACTTTTCTTCTAGTCTCAGTATTTCTCCTCTGAGCTTGTTCGCAACTGCTGTGTTTCCTTCATTCATTGCTTGCTCATATTGTGCCATCTTTTCTGCATGGATTTGCTGATCCGATTTCACGTCTGGGATCATTTCAACTCCTGTCTGTGCAACCTTCGAAATCAGTGGTCCAACGAAGGGAAGAAGATTCAGAAATGGAGCTCCAACTCTGAGTATGTTTTTGCCAACTGCTGCTAATTTTGATAACCAACCCGGTGCCATTTTAGGAAAATAAAAATATTCGAATACTAGTGAATGATTATCCTTTGAATTGAATTTTGGAATTTGACGAGAGTGGCATCTCATCATTGGAGTATCGTCCATTTCGTGGAGGTTCGTACTCAATCATCTGTGGTTTTTGTGGTGCTCGATTGATTGCTTTATTCTGTTGATAAACGTCCATCATTCCTCCTAATCCATTCAGTATTCCACCTGCTGTTTGTCCAAATTTACTGTTCGTTTGAGAGAGCAATCCACCACCGACTTGAAGCAACGTTGGAGCTAGAGGTTTGATGAATTGAAAGAATTGCTTGCCGATATTTTTGAGTTTGTTGAAACTTCCTGGTGCCATTTATGCAATTTTGAGAAATTGTGTTGAAGAGACGAAGTCTATTTAAGTAAAAATAAAAAATACAATTCATTTATAATTTATGCGAGGAAAAAATCTCAGAAGAGATTTCTGCCCTAACGGGGTATAGCTTTCGTCAGAGAAATGCCATAATTGAGAATAGTGTTGTATGCTTCGTTTGTTCTAATCAAGCCATTTTTTGGGGCAAAACCTTATCTTTTCACAAGATCGGTTTCATCGCAACTCTCAAAAATGATTATGAGTCCGATCTTCTTCCACCACGACAGTTGATTAAAATCGTCGTACACCTTGTCCCTCGTCATATATTCTTCTGTGATATGGGGAAATGATGGAAGACATCAGTTATCTGGCAGCATGTCGCAGTCTCCACAGAATAACCGTCTTCGGTCAGATCTCTCTCGTTTGGATTCTTATCGCAGGAATCAATCGAGACAAACATCTCAACAACTATCCACGTTTTTATTTCAGTCTCCTGACAATGCTGTATTCTTCATTCGACGATCCTTCTCCACCACTTCTCTACTCCAACTATGCCCTCACATCGTCCGTGGTCGCCGCCTCATATTCATTTTATCAAGATGACTCTCTTGAAATCAACCCGCAATCGTCAAAATCTGTTCGAACCGCCAGAGTTCAAACGACTTGAAAAGTACTTCAAAGAATTTCCGTTCCGATCCGCTCCTCAGCCTCCAAATCTGCCGTCAATCGCCATCATTCGAAAGATACACAGCAGATTCATCTTTTCTTCAGCTATAGCTCTCGTTTCATCGACAAAGGTGCTCTGTTCTATTCGTGCACCCCAATTCCTTCACAGGAACAGAACAATGTCCTCTTCTCAACTTTGTTCCTCTCCCAATCACTGTTGTCCCACATTTTCTCCCATTCCACCCCATTTCCCCTTGCCTCCTTTCTGGAGCAACGCAAACTTCGGCCGCAGCTGGAAGAGGTAATCGAGATCCTTCTCCTCTTCATTCACCACAAGTCGTCTCTCTCCCCCACAACTATCCCATTCCTGCTCTCAGTTTCGACTGACCTCGCCAATTTCTGTTCCACCAGCATTGACGCATCACTGACGAGCGCTCTTCCTCTCTTGTCCATCACAACATGCCCAATCACCCTCCTCGACGAGTATCCATCGCTCTCCTCCTTCCTCCACATCCACTCCACCATCATTCTCTTCTCTCTCCTCCATCCATCGGTTCCTCTCCACCAATCGATCAAATCAAAATAGGTTGTCAGCGTGTCGCCTCCGCCTGAAATCGGATGAAACCAACCCTTCACACTCGTCAACTCAATGGACTCAAGCCCACAACGAAGCATCTTCTCTTTTCGTCATCTTTTCCTCCTCTTCTCAATGTCAAAAAACCCGAAATCCTGTACGACGACGAGGAGCACATGCCATCAGTAAATTCTCAACGAATTTTTCAACTATGTTGGATATTGCGGTTGACCTTGAAAGCAATCACAAAACGGGTCTGAAGAGATGGTTGTACACAAGTCAAGCTGGATGAACAACTATTCACCTCGAATCCAGACCAGGACGCTTCTCAGACACTTGATTCTCTTCTCCGCACCACAGCCCCGATCGCAAGAAAAGGAAGACACAAGCTGGATGAGCTTGTCGATTGCGGCTGAGGCGAACGCTGTGGGAAACTCAGTCGCACTGCACATCCGCGATTGTTGCAGAGACCTGTTCTTCCTCCTCTCGTCGCCCGCCTCGATCGAACACTACCTCGTCTCCCTCCTTCCGCAGAGTCTGTACAGCTCCGCCCTCGTTCCCTCTGCTCCACCCCATCAACCTCGCCGACATCCACCTCTCGCCTTCCTACGAGCCAGCACACGCCACTTCCACGTCCCTCACGTAGCACGAACCGAACTATCTGCTGTCGCCGTTCATCCTCCCACCGTCCTCGTTCTGGGCGATGTCCTCGCCGTACTTCTTCTACCACAACATGTCACCCTCAGCCAACTCCAACCCGCACACCAGACGCACCAATGGGTGGGACACGTTTGATTAGTAAAACATCTCCGACAAGAAGCTGCGGCAGAGGGAGAGGCAGTCGTCGGTGCACGCGCTGTGGGTGCTGCGCGATCTCATCGAAAGCTTCACCACTCTCGTCTCGTTCTCGGCGCTGGAGACACAACGACGCATCGCACTCAAGCTCAGACAGCTTGCAAAAGACTTCCAAGCGAAGACGAAGACAGCCCCACGCACAACCACAGAGAACATCGATGACAGGACAGAATCACTGTCCGAGCAGACAAAAGACGACCCTCAGCACACAACACAGCATCCGCTTCCGAATCCGTTTCGTGCGAACAGCGACGACGCAGTGAAGTGGACAGCGGTGGACGCGGACGGGTCAGGACGAGATTTGGGCGATCCACTCTTCCTCGCCGATTGGGATCGAGCGTTGTCGCAGGCAAAGAAGGACGGGATGGATGTGAAGGAGGGCGAGAAAACGTCGAAACTGCACCACTTCGGCAATACGCCGCTCTTCTCATGGACATCTTCCACGACAAAGACATTGCTGACTTCATCCTTGCCCGAGCTGATCAGATTGAGGAAGACTCGACTGTCACACTTCCCACAGCGACTGGAGGCACAGACCCACAAGATGCTCTCCAGCCGATGGATCCAAACGCACCACAAGATGAAAAGGCAAGTCACATGAGCGGAGCGAGTGGAGCGTCTGGCGCTTCCAAGCAGAAGAAGAAGAAGAAGAAACAGAAGAAAAAGAAGAAGAGAGGATACGCTCTCGTCACCGGACTTGGTGGGAGTGGCGGCCGTGATATCAAATCAACGCAGACGATGGTCTGTGTGTTCCTCTCACTCCTCCACATGGACTTCATCGCCGTCGTCATCGTCGCCCTCGTTCACGACTTGCAGTACGGCTTCCTGTACGAATCCCCAACAGATGGAAAGGGCCCAGCCGTCATGCGGGAGTCAATCATCAGAGCTGGACTGGAAGAAGGGTCAGCATTCCTCACAAAGCTGGCCACATCCATCTTCGAACTCACGTCATTCATTGATCCGTAGGTCTCTCCAGATGTGGAAACGTATACCATCCGAATGGCTCTCGAAGTCAATCCGTGGTCGGAGCTCGGAACTGATCCAGAACCGATGGTTCAAGACGAAACGACGAACTCAGTGACACTTCTGGAATCACTTGTGCTCCTCGCGCAGAAGACGAGCGAATTGGCCAATTGTGAGAAAGTTCCAACAGACGATGGGACTGGTCGATTCAAAATCACGTACCCGACGTTTCCGAGTGACATGCTGTACCTCCTGGCCAACTCCCAGCAACCCATCATGAACGGAATCAAGCGTGCCGTCTTTGCTTACATGGACGAAACGTCTCAATCGGCAACAACGATGATCGTTGTGTATGTTGAGATTCTTGTTGGAGGTGGTGTGTTAGTGATGTTCTATATTTCGTTCGTTGCTTTCTACTTCACCGCCCAAATGATGAAGATTCGACGACTCGCTCTGATGGATCTGCTTGAAGTCCCGAAGCCGAAACTGCGAAGTGTCATCCGAAGGCTGATTGCGACAAACGGAGATGAAACGATGACTGGAACAATGACACACAATGTCGACGAGTCGATGGACGAAAAGTCGGAGGGTGAAGAAGATGTAGATGAAGAAGCTGCTTCCGAGGACAATGCCTCTGTTGCAAGTGAGGATCGGTAAAGACATGAAGGGGCACTGCTTCCATCAACAAGCAATGTCTCGGATTCGAACAACAACACGCACGTGAACCCTCTCGCGGTCCCACCGCCACTTCAGCAGATCGGCCTCTCTCAATTCACCACTCCATCCGACTTCAGACTTCCACAAACGTTGTCACTCATCCTGTCACCCACAATCAACCCGAATCGGTTCCAAACACCTGTTCTCAACGCGATGATGGGTTGACAGATGCAGCCATCAACGTCGCCAATGAATTTCCAGTTTACGGACTGTCGACTCTGATCTCGCAGATGCCTCTTTATGTTTGGCTCATTCAGAACGAATACGAAGTGAGGGACAGCAGCAACAAGCGAACGTACAACGATCTCCATCCCATCCCTCGATACATTGGACCTGCTCGTCGATGATTGGAGTAGTGTCTTTCTGTTTGATCGTTTGAACATCTCTTACCTCAGATGCCCGATCTGGATTGGCAAGTTTGAGTGCTGATGAGGTGTGCGTAGAGGCTGAGAGTGTTGGTGTTGTGGGGGAGTATCTGTCAGCTCGGTGGTCGATGATGGTCACACCAGATTCGCTCTGTGTGGAACAGTCGCATTAAAACTCTGTTGAGAACAACCGAACGGCGAAAATGGCTGCCACAGAGATTCTATCACACTCACATTCATCAAAACCGCATTCATAGCTGTGAAAAGAGAGAGAACACAAGCGTCAATTGTCATGCCCTTCTCCCCCATGACAAGAGAGCAATGTCATGGTTTCTCTTCGGAGAAAGGAGTAATTGAGTCTTCTTTTGTCATATTTCAGTACCATTCACATCAATTCTCAGCTTTGAAACCCCCTGACGACATTTGACAAAATAATGGGTTTGATCAACTTCACTTGTGACCTAGTGAAAAGATAAGGTTTTGCCCCAAAAAATAGTTTGAACAGAATGAAAGAAGTGATTTGAAACAATAAAATGGGGAGGGTCATTCTGGACAAATGGATAGAATGAGATCTTTTCTGCCGGAATTGTTCCAGGACGATTCTGATACATCTCCATGAGTTTCTTTATCGCACCATCTTTCATTTTGTATCCAACACTCATGCAATACACGTCATCAATCCGATAGTTTGTGACGTTCAATGAGATGTATTGATCCACAAATTCTGGTTCTGTTGTCACGACATTGGCTGTTGAACAAACAATGTCCTTTGTAACTGTTGGTTGCTGAAATGATTGACCAATTTGAACGAAGTTCTTTGTGCATGAGGTGACAAGATTGGTTAGGAAATATGGACGATGTTGAATGCAATTGAGAATTGCTGCTTTAATCGTTGGTGCTGCTGCTGTTCCAGTTACGAGTGATGATAGCGTATCTTTCAAAGTGAGTTCAGGATTAACAGAACAACAAACAAACGCATCCTCATTCATGTGCACACTCAATTTCAAATCACCAAAGAGACATTTTGGATAGTCAGTCATCCCTGAGAATATCAGAAGATCTTCAAGATTAATCGACACACGAATTGGTACATCAATAGTGTCTTGAAACACTCCTGTTCCGGACGTCGTTGTAAAATCCGAAAGTGGAATAGAAACACCAGCAACCGATTCATCATGATTCCAAGCATTCTGCCAAGGTGTGTGACAATGTTTTCGATTCTCCAATTGACTCTTCGGTTTTATCATATTGTAGATGTGAGACTCCATTGAAACGTCATTGTTTGTTGTGCTGATGATTCTCTGATTGTTGTGAAGAACAGTAAGGTCACGAAAGATTGATGCTGAATGTTTGAGTCCAACGAAGATGAATATCCTCTCATTCATGTACGATCCAACCTTACCAGCTGTTGTTTGCCAAGTATTAACTTTCAGAGTCGCAGTCATGGTGAACGTTATGAATGAATCATCAATTTGACAAATGTCCTGATTACCAGTCAGTGGAATGATTATCTCTTGTCCTGTGTAGAATCGTGCATTCTCTGATGGTTTCAATTCTTGAATCGAAGTACTGTGTGCCCCATCATTCATTAGGTAATTAATGAAATGTTCGGACCTAAGTTGTTGTTGAATTTGACCCATGTCATCTCTCGTGTATTCTATCCTTCCAGTGGTATTTCCAGTCAATGATGATGCTCCAGTTCTTTTGTTTGTCAGATGTGTTATATGCGAGTTCATTTTAACAAAAATAAAAAATTACATTTATGCTTTAAGTCTAGTTACTTTTTCTTTTTTGGTTTCTTCGCTTTTGGTTTCAGCTTTTCTTCCAGTTTCAGTATTTCTCCTCTGAGCTTGTTCGCAACTGCTGTGTTTCCTTCATTCATTGCTTGCTCATATTGTGCCATCTTTTCTGCATGGATTTGCTGATCCGATTTCACGTCTGGTATCATTTCAATTCCTGTCTGCGCTACCTTCGAAATCAGTGGTCCAACAAAGGGGATGAGATTCAGAAATGGAGCTCCAACTCTGAGGATGTTTTTGCCGACTGTAGTTAATTTTGATAGCCAACCTGGTGCCATTTTAGGAAAATAAAAATATTCGATTTCTTGTGAATTAGAATCCATTAAATTGGATTTTGGAATTTGACGATTGAGGTATGTCATCATTTGAGTATCGTTCATTTCGTGGAGGTTCTTACTCGATCATCTGCGGGTTTTGTTGACGATTGATCGCTTTGTTTTGTTGATAAACGTCCATCATTCATCCTAATCCATTCAGTATTCCACCTGCTGTTTGTCCAAATTTACTGTTCGTTTGAGAGAGTAATCCACCACCGACTTGAAGCAACGTTGGAGCTAGAGGTTTGATGAATTGAAAGAATTGTTTGCCGATATTTTTGTGTTTGTTGAAATTTCCTGGTGCCATTTATGTAAAAATTAAAAATACAATTCATTTATAATTTTAGCGAGGAAATAATCTCAGAAGAGATTTCTGCCCGAACGGGGTATTGTCTTTGTTAGAGAAATGTCACAATTGAGAATAGTGTTGTATGCTTCATTGTAGGCGATACTCATGTCTTTTCCTCCACCAGGATCTTGAAAATGGTTCTAAACATGGGGAGAGCATGAATGTATGAACATTTTGTTGACAAATCATCCAGTTCAATCACCACATCATTGATTCCGGTGTGTGTCGCAATGAGAGCATATAAAGCACAATGGTTTGTGATCAGTTTCTTTGATGGTTCAATGAGGTTATTCAATAGTTTCTTTTCGCAAGCGAATGCATTCTTGTAGACGAGCAATAGTTGATCTTTGAATGCTGAAATGTTTGATGTATATTCTCGAAGTGGAATTGAACGGCTTTGGATTGGTGCTGATGGATATGTCTCCAATGGTAGATCATATTCACCTCGTTCATTTTCGAGCTCCACATGAGCACTTTGCTCACTATTTGATCTTCCGGAATTGGATCCTTTATTGTCGATGATGACATTGTTGGTGATTGATGTTGGTTCTGAAGAACTTGGGTGTTGTGTAAATTGACAACATAGAATTGGTTGCATCACTTTCTATAAAAATAAAAAATATATATTAATGTATTTAAATTCACATTTCTGCTCGATCTATATCTCCCATTCCAGAACTGTCCACCTGTGCAAATCGACAGTATCCAGGCATTTCAGATTGGAATTGATCGATATCATCATCTGTTCTTGTTTGGAATGCTTTGAATGCCAGCTCATTACAAGGTGTCGATATGTCATCTGAATAGTGATTGAAGTATTCTTTTAAGAAAGTTGAGTCTGGAGTGATCATTTGGAGAAACACTGGATGAATCTGTGCCTTGAAGGCTTTCTTTTGTTTCATACTGGGATCGTAGTTCTCCACATGATCAACAAGCCACTGATTCCACATCAATGCTGCAGTTTTGGATGAATAGAATTGACCACCATATGGTCTAACACATTATTGCTGGAATCAGCTAGATTGCTTCGATTTGCACGAGTTATTCCGAATATGTTTGACATGTGATCACCAACAGCTTTCTTCATGAGTGTATGGAGTTAGCATGGCACCATTGACTGCAATCAGATCTCCAGTCTCAAAATCAGACCTTCGATACAGTCTGATCACACGGCTATATCTGTGATCTGCCGACCAGACTCCACAAATTTGGGGTCTGATCAACCTCCTATTTAGGAGCTTCAAAAACTGTCTCGTTTGTTGTTTAATCTCAATCAATCGAACATTTCATCACTTGTTCCTTCACTTTTGTGACCTCTTTTGTTTTTGAGAACATGAAATTGGTGGAAATAGAGAGAGAATTGACAAAAATGACGAAATAACGAACTGTTGAACTACTATTGTCTCTTCACATGCTAAAATGAACAAGGCAATACCACAAAAACAAGTAAAGTGAAGTGAACGGTGAAAAGAAGGTGTCATCAAAAAAGCTGTGATCAGTTTGATCCGTATCGAAGGTCTGCTCATGATCGTACACCATCACTTCAGGACCTTGTCCATATTCTTCTATTTTCGCAGTCCAATTTCGTCTAGTTCTCGGAATATTCTCACGTGCTGATGGAAGACTACACAGAGCATCATTGCGTCTGGTTTGAATGTCATCCTCAGCAAAGATTCGTTTCAATGCTGCTTGAGTCTCTGGTCCGTATCTCATTTTTGGTTTCTTCGCTTGTGCTTTTCTTTGTGGTTGAACGTACACTATCTTTTGTGACATTGTGTGTTTTCATACAAAATAAAAAAACCAAAAGTATATTTCAATTAGAGTTAAATCTTACATGAACAAATCTCTATTATCGCTTACAGCTTATGCGAATGCATAATTCAGTGAAGCATCAAATAGGAATGTTTCTCATGAAGTGCAATCACAGATTCATCCCGACCTAATTTTCAATCGCAATAGTGTGAATGTCCTCGTTGGAAATAGAGGAAGTGGAAAAACAGTCAATGCTCTTCGAGAGGTTGCCAAGCTCCAGAATGTTCAAGTTAGAAATGAACTCTTTCACTTGTTCGTCTTCGTCACTGATAAGAACATTGATCCAACCTTCGACAAAATCAAACCAATATTGAACGTTCCGGATGTGAAAGTCAAATACGATGATGCACTTCCGTTTCTGTGAGAACTCTCTGAATCAAAAGCTGCGTATGATGAGATCATAGACAACCAGTGGCAAGATAGAATTACTGATGAATGCAGGGAGGATCTCT
This sequence comes from Blattamonas nauphoetae, assembly GCA_033064195.1. NCBI lineage: Eukaryota > Preaxostyla > Oxymonadida > Blattamonas > Blattamonas nauphoetae. Next base: position 123,632 of record JARBJD010000013.1, on the reverse strand, counting down.
TTGACTCACTTTACATCGGTGATTTCTCAGTGAAGAATCTCCAAACGATTAAACTCTTGGATGACTGTCGTGGAATTCTTGGCGAACAAAGAACATCCAAAAATAGAATGACAATGATAGACTTATTATAGGAGAATCGACAGCCAAAGTTCACTTTCTTTCTGACGATACATGAGCTATTCAGTTTGTCAGCAGACATGAAGTCAAACATTGATTCAATGAGGATTTTTGGAGGCTTCAACAAAGAACTAATCAGTAGAGTCTATCCTCAGTTGAACTCACCGATTGATATTCGACACTTCTGGAATGTCTATCAACGAAAACTAAAATGTGAAGCAATCATTCTTCGATCCAATACAGATGGAGTAGCATTGAATGAGATCATCCAAGATGCACAAATCAGAAGGGTCCGTTCGTTCTTGAATCAAATTCCCAATGGTCTCGTCAAGACTTCGAAGTCTCATGCTGAGAGTATCTGTCAACGTTCGAATTGATTCTTCAATGTCGGATAATCTTTGGTCAATCGAGAGTGAATTCGGAGGAGTGGAAGCATCAGAAAGTCGTTTCCTCAGTGCTATCTCACCTCTTCTTTTTGTTATTCGACATCCGTCAATTTGGATCATCCTATTTAGTTTCTGTGTTGTATACTCATTTAGTTCTTTTCTATTCTTCTCCAAGTATCTCTGAAAGTTGGGGATGTTCGTGAACTCTTTCTGCTCAGGATCAAATGGTTCTAATATTTTCAGTGATGTCATTTAAGTGACATAAAAATATCAGAAACATTATTGAAACGACGCCAAATTAAACACAGCAATGAACTCTGGAGTTAAATCATCAATTGAGTCTGCATGGAACTTGGTGTGCTGAATTGGAACGTAGACAACTTTTGATAAACATGTGAGACCATTCAATAGTGTAGCTACTACATTACCGTGTTTATATTCAATGAATTTCCCCACGAATTGAAACTGTCTACGTTTCTTCTGAAACTTAGCAACAGTCTTGTTCAAATCAAGGTGAATCAACAGAATGTTTCCTGGTTTGTATTTCCATAACATCTGTGTCGTCTGCTGTCGTTGGATATTCTTCAATTGCTCTTCACAGCGGGCTATATGCAGTGCTTCAATTTCGCGATTGTTTTGTGCTTGCTCTGGAGTGAACTTGTTCCAGTACGCTCGATGTGGAGTCATGTTGTAGTATTCCACCATCTGATTCATCAATGAATGATTTGCCATTTGTATTGCATGATCTTTGAATCCATCTCTGATTGTTCTTATCACTCGATCGACAATTCGATTGTGATTTGTGAATGGTGAGCTTGTGAAATAAGTACTGACCTTGTGCTTTCTAAAGACCTTTGTTGCTTCACTTGTCCATGCTGCTTCTCCATCACCTCGAACGTTATTCACCTGAACACCACGATGATTAATCAGGTCATTGATTGGCGTCTTGACTTTACTCCATGATTGATCCAGAACCTGAATTACTACCAAGTATTTGGTGTTGATGTTAATTGCGAAGAGGTAGATCTGAAGAACTGTTTTCGACGTTGGTGATTGGATAAAAATGAGATCAATTTCCCATGATCCAAACTTGGGAGAAAAGTAGAGTCTGTCACAATTCTGAGGAACCTTTCTGTCTGATAAATGATGTGGATCTCCAGTGATGTCTTTGGACATGAATTGCATTTTTGATCGAAAAGGATTCACAATTGTCTCTGTTGTTTTAGGAATCGTTGGTGGATCAATTCTCATTCTGTCACTTCCTTTTTCTCTCTGGATTTTCCTCGGATGTGCAGCACTCCATCTGTGAGAATACTCATCGTACCAATCCTGAAATGATCTTCCTCCGAATGGGATTTGTTTTGTGTGAGGTAGAATGAAGTCAAGATCATCGTTCGCAATGGCTCTGTTCATCGAGGCTCGAACAAATGTGCAGGGTTCTGATTGGTCCGACCATTTTAGGTAAAGCTGAGTACATTTGACCCCACGGGACCACTTTTTGGGTGGGGTCATTTCGCCTAAATGGGCTCATCGAATCCGCTCTCAAACTGTTTCACTTTTGACCCTCGCTAATTCTCCTAATCATCATTTTTCACATGCATATTCAAGTAAACCATCAAATGAACCTGTTTGAATTCATCCTGTGATTCCCATGAACATTTTTATTCAAAAGTCTCATGATTCACGATTCCTTTTTCCTTTATCCCACCAAATTTGAATATTTCCCTCTCCCTTTTCCGACAATCATCAGATACGATCCACACCACTTATCGTTCTTCTTATTGCAATTTCTCCCTCGCCATTCTTTTCAAAACTCAACCGTATCATTTTTTCTCACAGATCTCCTCCACACAGACATCTCCAACCTTTCCAGGCCATTTTCAACATGCATATAGTGACTTCACTTCGACTATTTATGTCTCCTCCGCTGAATCACTCAACTGTGAGTCATATGATGTTCCAGTGGTCAGAGCTTGCTCTGCCGCTCAGAAGCAGCCAACATCTCGTCTCCATTTCTTATTGTTACTTCATTCTTCTCATTCTTCCTCCATGTTTTCGATTGATCTCAGTTACATGAGATGTCATCTTCAACCACCCACTATAACTTCACAAACGACCAGTATCGCGTCTCTCAACATCTCACCTTCCTTCCAACTGATGATCTGTCGTTTAACGCTGCTTGATGGATAGTTTGTCGTCTGAAACCACTATCTCTCGAAAACGGTCACACAATCCCCTCTCTCACACACTTCAGACTCGAACTGATACCGATCCCAACAAAAACATCCAAAGGAAATCGTCAATGATCAGGTATATTGACCATTCAACCCTCTTTGTGGTATCTCAGCGGTCGTTCAGGCCACTTCATCACATTCGGTTTTTTGATGCTAATTCACGTCAGCAAGGTTCACTATTTCCTCTCGATTCAATTCCAGTCTCCGATTGCAACTCATAGTCCTCCCACCAGACCTGAGACAGAACGTGAAGCAACTGTTCGACTTCGACACAAAATGCATCTTGTCAATCACATTTGAATACGCTCTCTCGCCATTTCATCGATTCACAGATTCCACGGAAATCACAGATGATCACCCTTGTGCTAATCATTGACCAACTGAACATAACAATGGCTGATCTCGATGAATAGTTTGTCGGTGTGATCTCTTTCCTTATTGAGACTTGATCCCTTCATTGTTCCTCAGAATTGTTCGATTTCTGATTCCCTTTTGTCTTTCTCGTTTTCTAATCCATACTTCTCCCTCTCTCTCAGAACAACTTGGTGGACTGGAAATTGTCATTATGCTCGCTACCACTCTCTCCGAGGTCTCGGTATCATCTTTCATACATTCACAGTACTTGAAGTTTTTGTAGGGTTCGAGAAAACTCGATTCTCTCGTCGGTCTCATATCGATCCCTCTCGCGCAGCCACTCCATCTCTCTCGACAACAATCACAGACATAAGATCCGTCGTGGATACCATCTCAGTCATTTCCTACAAGTGTCTCTCACGTACCATCGTCGACAAGATCCATTTTCATCAATCTCCTCTTCAACATCAAGTGAATGATATTCCCGTCTCCACTCAAACCTGAACATGCATTCGTCCTGCTGTCCTCAGAAGTCGTGAAGATACTCTTCGAAGGAACTGGAAAACTGAAAAGAAATGGGATATAGCAGACAAAAATGAAGTTGAAGATCACATTCCCTGGCTCGACATTCATACATCCTCCCGCCGCACCTCCTGACCGGCTTCTCCTCCAATTTGAAGCGGCCATCACCGTTCAAGTGACGCCCCCCAAATCGAGTTGATATTCTAGTTATTCCCGACACAAGGGCGTGAGCACGAAGCTGATCCGAATCGTACAGAAAATGTCATCTGATTGTTTCTGACAATCTTTTGACGTTTTTCGAGTTGTTTTTATGCGTTTGTCGTTCTCGACGACAGGAAATAGGCATTGTTCAGCTCTTGCCGAATTGTTAATATTATACAACCTCCTACGGACGTTCACGCCACCCACTCAACTTCCATCCGTCCAATACACACTCTACGCCTGATAATCACCAATGTCATCACCGTACTGTTTCCAGGCTTCTCCCCAACAAGACGACAGGTCAACACAACTTCACCACCTCAAACTGGACAATGCAGTCACCTCTCGCACTCAGCTGGATCCGTTCCACTTCCTCTTCGATTCTTCATGCCTGTCGAGCTCGGAACGCCCAAGTTCACTCGATCATGACATCAAAATGTATTGTGTTCAGATATTTTTACTCTATAGAGAATTAATTCTCATTTCAAATATTTATGGATAATATGATAGTGATATGTTGAAATATAGTGAAATGAAAGGAAATTATAAAGCAGGAATTTGGTGGGATCAAAAAAGCGTGGGATCAGTGGGATCAAATCAGAACCCTGCAAATGTGTCTCTGTTCATATTATTTAAAGCCAGAATGTGTGAGGTAATGAAGAGTTCCATTTGCTTTTGATTATTCAGTATTGAGTTCTCAGCTTTGATCTGTTCATCATCTGAATCATTTCTCTGTTGATGATCAAAAAATCCTTTCATATGTGCCAATTTATTGAGAACTTGTTGTGTCGTAGGTTCGTACTGTCTGATCTCCAATGGATGTCGAACACTTTGAGTTGGTTGTGGTGACTTAGGAATAATGAGAACATCATCTTCGAACCTCATCACCTTTCTTGGAAGTTCATTCTCGATACCAATCGATTTCAAGTTTCTCTTCAGTCCAATTATGATTGGAGATTCAGGTTGTGTCATCTGTGTCGGTCTTGGAATTGGTGTAGCCTCTGCAGGCTTTCGAATCCGTGGTGAGAAATTCACTTCCTGATTCACATCGCGATGATAATCTTGACATGCTCTGAATGCATCTTCAGCAGTGCAATCCCGAATACGAATGCCTAGGAAGCTGCTTCTAAAATGTTGAACTCCTCTTCTTCCTTCAGGTAGTGATAATTCAGGAGAGAAACCTCCATTAAACCAATCCTCGAAATATGTCTCATCATCTGCATCCCATTCTCCGTGTGAATCAGAGACGTGATAGACTGGCAAAATGTTTGTGACAGTCCATTTCTTTTCGACTATTTCGTTTTTAGAATGCTGTGTACACCGTAGCAGTCTATTCGCTAAAGCACTAATCTGTTGGGTGTTCATTTGTACAAAAAAAAGTTTGTGTTTATTCAACTTTATATTCTGTAGCTTTCAGTCCAGAAATCAATGGAGGACAAAATTCATTTTCCATCACGATTGCCTTCAGATGAATTCCACTGAGACTGAGTTTTTGCTGTGGTATTTTTGCTATCTCGAATCCATTGGTGTCCTCATCACTCACGACTCTTCTCGTCTGGAAGTTCAGGTTTGTAGTCACAGTTTTCTCTCCATTCAGATACTACTCAGAATCGTCACTCGCGAAATTTGTTTTCTTTAAAGACACTCCTTTGATTTTGCATTTCTCATCGAGAGAGTAACACTTGGGTGCAAGACAGATCATCTGTTCACCTTCCTTCTCAATTGCGAATCCCAACAGCTTCTTCTCATCATCAACTCCTTTTTCAGGATTGTGAAACCATTCATATTAGTGTGCATCATAGAATTCTTTGTCAGCAATAACATGTTCAAACTGTTGATGAATTCCAGCATTCGGATCTCCACTAATCGCCCAATATGCAGAATCAGTATCACCCTCACAAAAGTGAATCTTGTTCATGTCAAGACATTTGTTCATGTAGTTGTAGATGAAATTCAGATACCAGAACTTGGCATTGTCGAGTGTGAACACTGCTTCTTGCAGACATGTTTTGCATGATGCTTTCTCTCTGTCTTCAATCACAATGTAGTTGTCCTCATTGATCTCTCTTGTTGCCACAAATCCTTTCATCATCTGTTTCAAATATGTTCTCTTCCCATTGCAGATTGTGATTGAGTTGTACTTCTCAGTGTTCATTCCATCGTATCCGTAACTTCCATTCAAGTTGGTCTTACAGAACTGTTCCTTTCCTTTGTTTTTAACTTTCATTGCTTTAATTCGATAATTCATGAATGAGGTCACGAATGGTTCAAATCCAGCATGTCTCGAGAACACCATCACAGTCTTTACGTCATCAATTATGAAATGGCAATAGTCAATGAGAAACCACAGATAGTATGTCGAAAAGAACATATACAGATCGTGTGTGCTCAAGAGTTGGGTCAGTTTTCTTTGTTTGTCATCAGTCTTCAATCCATGTTTTTTCATCAACGAATAAGTCTTCTCTCCAGTGCTTTCTTCTGTCGTATTGACAATGATGTTTCTAAAGATTGGTGGGAAGTTAATGAAATCATTGACGTGCTTTTCATCGATGTGTCCTTTCAGCTCTGCAACGAAAAGTGTCTTCTGATTCTTGTCTTCGATGATCACACGACATTCTTTATAGCCTGTTGCTGTGTACAAACATCTTCCCGGCATGTACATTCTGTGTTTAGTGTATGGATTGTTCTTGTTCTTGATTGAAGAGAAAGCACTTGGGTAGAGAGAGTTGAAATCAACACCACAGACATGAGTCATTTTATGGTCTGTATCAGTGGAGACAACTTTTCCATCTTCATATGTGAAGTGATTGATCGGTGTCACATCTTTTATATTCTGTCGGTGTTGAACATTCAAAAATCCACCAGTCACTGCTGCTCTCAACTTGTGATAGGTCTGCTCGTGTGTCAGAGTCATTGGTAGTGATTTCCAGATGCAATATTTCTTCAGTTGAATTCTCAATCTTGTGAGATGTCCGTCCTTGTCTGACTTGTAAGTGTTGCAGTAGTCACAGCAGATCTTTACGTTCTCTTTTGAATGTCCTTTCGAATTGTCGATTCTGTCCAGTGTATGTCGTACTGCTTGAGTGAAGTGGCACTTGCAGATGTAGCACACTCTCTTGCATTGTTGAACAAACCAATCGTAGTCTGATTCATTGACGTTGTTGGTAGAATTGCGATGAGCTTTCTGGTCTTGATAAATGTACGATGCAACTTTGTACTTCCAGTATTGTTTGGTGATTTTTATTTTACCAGATTGATCCACCCCATTGACATCATCGTCGATATCAAAGTCCTTGTAGGCACATGCATACTTGATGGCTGAAGCATTCGCTGACAGTGAGAGACTATACAACATATCCACTTTGTACTGGAAGTCTAGATCGATCAGATTATCAAGCGGTGCACTCATACATTCGACGTCTCTGATGTTGTAGAACTTAAGGTATTCCCGACGGTTCTTGAAGCCTTGCTTGCTCCAATCATCAAGATACATGTGGCAATCACTGTCGGACATCTCACTGTTGTTCAGACTGGAATAGAATTCATATTTGGAGAAAGGTTCTGGTTGCTAAGCACAGTATCGTAGTCTGATGAATCAAATGTTTCGTATGCAAAGAATGATTTCTGAAGTGTCGTGTTTCCTCCGAAGGCTTTGACTGCATTATCCAAAGTCATTGGTCCTGTGTGTGACATCATGTCAATGAATCGAAGCATCTGTTGTGTTCTCTCATGTCTGATCAATACTTGTTTATACTTTGTTGTAGATCCAAGGAAGCTCACCACTTTCCAATCCTTGTCAATCAGATCACGAAAGATGAGATTGATGTCAAATCTGGAGCTGTTGAATCCAATGACACTGACTTCATTTTGTGAGGGAATCTTTGCATCCTCGTAAAGGTTGTCTTCTCGAACTGTCTCAGCATTTTTGAAGAGCTGTCTGATCCATTGCTTCACAAAGTCATTTCCATCTCGAAGATCAAAGTAGATTGACTTCACTCCTGATTTTGTTTTGATTGCTGATGCAACGGAGAGGGGTTTCAAGTGTGAGATCAATTGTGTGTTGTCATCAGAGCATAGATTGTCAAGAATGAGATCTTCCATTGTTTCGAAATCATAAGTGATGTAGTACTGTGTTGGTATGAATTCGTCTTGTCTTTTGTGTGCCATCAGAAATTCATAAGTCTTCTGTTTGAGAATGTCTGGTACATATGGTCTTGGTGTTATGTCTAGGGAGATCTTCTTCACATGTTTTCCATCAACTTCTATACACTCTTTGAGATGTTTCTCGTAGTATGTCTTGAAGTGAGAATCCTTCACCTGGAATCCTCTCGATTGACGGAATGGACAGAGTTTGTATCCAGTTAATTTCTCAGGATCAACAATGAACATCACATGAACGAGAGTTGCCGTCAGTAGAATCATCAGAAGTGGGAGAACTCTTGCAACATCATTCTCGTTGATGTACGATTGATTTAGGAAGTACCGCTTCTTGTCTTCGTCGTATTCATAAACGTGAACTGTGATGTTGAACATCATCATCGCTTTCTCAATGTCACAAGCAATATCAAATCCAGGATATTTTCGTAGATGTGGTGTCAATTGATGTGATCTGAGATGTGTGAGATTCATCCATTGTGCGAACAATCTGAAGGTTTCACTGTTCCTCATATTGATTGATCTTTGCTTACCTTGAACTTCAGGAAGTTTGAGGAATGATAGTGCTTGAAAGAAACAGATGTTGTACTCAGAATCAATGTACCGAACGTTTCTTGTTTTGATGTGTTCAGTGAGAATAGCATTTGTATTTCCTGCAACTGGAAATCGATAGACTGCAACCAGAATTGAGTGGAATGCAATGAACATTGTCTTCGTATCCATCTGTGTTCTCTCCTGTGTTTCTTTGATCAGATTGATTGCATATTTTGAGTACTCATTGAGATGTCCTGCACTTCTTATCACAGCTGGTTAACTCTTCGATGTGTTCTCCAATTCTGGTCTGAAGTCATTGAAAGTCGTCTCAACTTTGTCCTTTCTTTCAACAATCTTACCGAAATCAATATTGATCTTGAACGGATGATCCTTTTCTTTTTCATACACTGCTTTGATGAATATTGTGATTTCCTCAACGTTCTTCAGATGATTGTGGAAGTACAACTGATATGGTTTTCCATTGTCTTCAACCTTCTCAACCTCATTCTTTATGATCTTCTTTCGAGCGTTCGTCAGACATTCATTGAAGGCAAGTTTGTCTCTTGGTTCAGCGAGTAAAATACAGAGAGTGTAAAATCCGCCATACCTCCTTAATCCGCCATAGTAGCTGCTGATTGGCCGGAAAGCGCATTTTTTTGATCATATCCAATTTCAATTCATAGTCGTTCTTTGTGCAAGGAATTGTTTTGTCGAGCATTGCCACTGAAGTGAAAATGTTAAATGAGGTTGAAAGATAACAGACTTGGTAGAACCCATCATCAATGAAAAGGCAGAAAGATCCCAAAACACCACACAAGATCGCGACTGTGGTGTTGTCGGCCGCCCATGTCGACTGAACAAGTCTCAAAGAATGGAATTATTCAGCCAATTCAACAAACAGAAATCAGATCATAGAACCGTGAAACTTCCGGTTCTTCAGAAAGAAGTATTCATGATATTCTTTTTTTACAACTTTTAGGCAGAGAAGATGCTTCTCGACGAGGTTGGCGATCAATACTTGGAACGCCCACTCAGCCCAACCTGGATTTATCACAACAAGACTTTTTCATCTGAACTGAAAATTTCCAAACCGGCGATGATAGAGTCGAAAAAAATCTCCTGCTGCAATCCCACGACAGTACGACAATGGATTGAGACAATTGCGACTGTTTCATCAACGTACGAGATCGATGAAAGATTGCTTTTTTTGTTTTGATGAATCGTTGCTCAATGAAACTGGCAAAAAAGTTCAATTAGAAGCTCATCACAAAAATTCAACACCTCTCCCTGCTAGAAAGCCGATGAAAAGTCCAAATACAACGATCTGCTCTTGTATTTGTGCAGATGGGACTTTTTTGCCGAACGTTCTTCTGGTACCAAAAAAAACGCGCAGGAATTTGAACGATATCCCAAGCACCTCATCCGTCAACTCCCAAATAGAATCGGTTGGATGGACAAATCAACCTTCATTCGCTATATCTCAGAGATTTTTATCAAGAAAGTCGTCAAGAAAAGAAAAAGTCAATCACTCGCAGGAAGATGGGCACTACTCCTCGTGGATTCACATTCTTCAAGATTTCAGCAAGAACTTTATGATCTTCTCCTTCAAAACAAGATAATCCTGCACACTTTTCCTCCCAACACAACAAATCTCCTCCAACCAATGGATGATTCTCCATTCAGAACACTAAAAACGCACTTTTATCGGTACTACGAAGAACCAGAAGCAACAGATCGTTCTTCAATTCGACAAGCCATCGCTTCCGCACTCCTTCCGGCAGTTCAAAAGAACCTCCGGTGGGTGAAAACGCGGATGACAATGTTTGAAGTGAGAAAAAAGGGAGAAAATCTGGTGTAAAAAGGGAGATGTCAAAAAATGACGACTATGAAGGTGAGGTGGTCGGGAACCTAGGAAAAGCGTCGGAAGGACGCGAATCTAAAGAAATCGAAAAATCTAACGCAAAAAACGAAAATTCGTGAAAAAAGTGGTGAACAATGAGGTGAAAAAGTGAAGTTGAAAAGAGGCGCCAAAAGGCGACTCCGAGCGAAATGAAGTGTAAAACCGTAAATAGGAGGGAAAAGTGATCCTAAAAAGCGAAGTGCTGAAAGCGCATACATTTTTTTAAAATTGGGAGAAACTCGAAAAATGGTATATATGATAGATATGTCATTAACCCGGTCCGTGTCACCAACCCGGAACCTGGGGTTGAATGAAACCATATTGGTCCAACTAAGAAAAAAATGAAATTTGAGAGTTCAATTCCGCGGGGAATCGGAGAAAACCTCATAGTACTCTATACAGCAGGAATGCACACATTTTTCAGACTTTTTCAGCTCAAATCTCCACAACCAGATATCCGTTTTACACCAAATAAAAAGCATTTGTATCGTGAATATATCGAAAAAAGACTCACAAAAAACATCACCCTTTTTTTCCAAAGAAATTTTTGGGCGAGAAAAACAGCGTTTTTTCACATCTTCCCAAATACCCAAAATTTTTTTTTCATTTTTTTTCAATATTTTTGTTTCACCAAAAAAACGTTTCTGTGAAAAATTTCATGAAAATCGGTTCACTGGTTGTTGAGATATACTCGTACACATTTTGAAACGTGGCCAAAACGAGGTATTTTAAGGATTTCTCGAATTCCCCAAATAGGAAATGTCTCAAATTTCATTTTTTTCTTTGTCGGACCAATATGGTTTATTTGGACTCCATGTTCCGGGTTGGTGACACGGACCGGGTTAATGACATATCTATGAGTTGATCAAGAAAACTCCCGATCGGGCCTTGATCGAATAGGAGTGTCAATAATCCGTACATATTCATGAATCCGTAACATGGGGCTTGACAAATATATATTGGTCAAACTAAGAAAAATAATATTTGGTTCCGCGCCGAAACCTCTGTGTCGGGAGAAAACCTCAAAATACTGTTTCCTCTAAGCGTCCACACATTTTTCTCAACTTTTTTCCCTCATTTCTCCACAACTAGCCATCCGTTTTGAATGAAACAAAATGCATTGTAATCGTATAGATCTCGACAAATGGTGCTCGAAAAATATACCTTTTTTTTCTAAGAAGTTTTTGTCGAGACAAATATGGGTTTTTTTTCACTTTTCCCAAATACCAAATATTTTTTTTCCATTTTTTTTAAATGTTCATTTCACCGAAAAAACGTTTTTGTGAAAAATTTCATCAAAATCGATTCACTGGTTGTTGAGATATTGCCAAAACGATTTTTGTCTTCGGGCAAAAGGGGGTATTCTGAGGTTTTCTCGGGATCGCGCCGGGGAATAATTCAAAAAGATTTTTTTTCTTAGTTTGACCAAAAGTGATAATTCCAGAAAAAGCGCCGATTGGTGACAGGACACCGATTGGCAGGCTTCTGATTTGATCCCAGTGATCCCAGTCGGATCTGATCCCACTAAATACCTACAATACCATTTCGTTTCTTTCATTTCAAAAAAGTCTTCTTATATATGATATTTGAATGGAAAAAAAAGTAAAAAGGAAAATGGTCACTTCATAGATCATGAAAATGCAAACTTTGGGTGCTGCTGTTTCAGTTTGTTCTACAACAATAATTATAAAACCAAGTCGATAATGCGTTATTATGTCTTCTTTGATGGTTTTTTCTCACTGACTAAAGTCAATGAAGGGAATACATCGAAAAAAGAAGTGTTGGTGATTGTGATCGTGCGTGTTTTTGGGAAATAAGAGCTGTCTGAAATATTGAAGAGCATTATGTGAAAACAAGAAGTGAATTGAACATGATTAATGAAGTGATAATGAGAAAATCTCAAAGGAAAAGAGTTGAAATTTGATCTCAGTCCAAATTTAGGCACTGACATCAATTGATCCCAGTTTTACCTATTTTGATGGGACTACTCAGATGCCTGCCGATTGGTGACGCCACTAGAAACATCTATTACCAAAAATCCCAAAAGTGTTTTTTATCGCGAATTTCACCTTTCGAAATCGATTTTGTCATTTTAGAACGTGTTTGAGATGGATTTGAGCCATATAGCAGTTGTTTTAAGCAAGTTCTGAAAATCGACTTTTTCGTCACTTCTATGACCACAGTTCGGTACGTAGCTCCACGAATTCTCAACCGATGTTCATCAGGATTGTTTTGATCGACGACTCACATCGTCCCCGACATTTTAATAATTTTTGCGATTTTTTTCAAAGTGGTTCTCAAGTTGGATTCACTTTATTCGAGTTCAAAAGTGAAAAAACATCGAAAAAAGTGACAATATTTGTGGACTAGGACAAAAATTTGCTTCAAAATTGACGCTTAAAATGAGGTCAAAATATTGGATATGTTCCTGGAAGTTAGGTCAAATATTGGCATCATGGAAATGACCTAAATTCCTTTCAATACAAGATTCAGAAATGTTCAATCGGGATTGACTTTTCGTTTCTGATCTCAACAACGATTTCAATCTGGTTCCTAAATCGTCTTCTATACGACCGTCGTTCAACAACCCGAGACATTCTTAAACCCGAGACATTTCAGTTTCTGCATTTCACAAGTTTCCCTTTTTTTCTCTCTATTCATCCTCCTATCTTGTCTCCTTTTCTTTTTTGAAAGTACAACACAAAAAACAAACGCTGGAGGAGAGATGAAAATCTTAAAATCGATTGTTTTGCGAGAACGTAGGGATCTGCCCTCAATACACTTCGTCCCGTTTCTCGCTCTAGGCGCAACAGAATCTGATGTCAGTCTAGACACGATCTGTATGTGAGTCACTCTATCCCTCCTCATTCTTACGCATCATGTCTCTTCCTCTGTTTTTCAGAAGCAAAAGCACACTCATCACCAGGGTTCTGAGTAGTCCGACCATTTTAGGTAAAGCTGAGTACAATTGTCCTCACCCGACCACTTTGGGGGTGAGGACAATTTGCCTAGACAGGCACTACGAATCCACTCTTCTGGTGATGTCCCCTTCTCATTCTTTTCACATATTTCGGTGAGATTTCAATTGATTTGCTTTATATTTGACTTTCACACTTCCAAATGTCTCGGTTTAGTGTCACATGCTTTTTCCAATCAATTGATACAGCTCTGAAAGGGTCAGATCAATCTCCAAAATTTACAATCTCATTTCTTTGGAATTGTTTCTGTGAAATGGATTTTATGTGACGATTTTTTCGATCTTTTCAGGTGAATTGAGGTAATTCAGATTACGATGGTGATGGAGTCAGCCAAAAAAGAACTTGTCCACATTTTTTCACTCTATGGACAATTAATTCTCATTTCAAGAATATATGGATAATATGATAGTGATATGAAGAAATACTGTGAAAGAAAAGGAAATTATAAAGTAGGAATTTGGTGGGATCAAAAAAGTGTGGGATCAGTGGGATCAAATCAGAACCCTGCTCATCACAGTCAGAAATGGCACACAAATCTTGAAGAATGCCGAAACATTCTCCTTTCAAAACCGTACTCCTCGATGTCACCTTTGGAAGCCCTCCTGAAAATAGAACAGAAGAGGATGGTGATGCCCGGAGTGATCCAGAGCATCACCGGCCTCTCAACGAAGGCATTATGTCGAGCCAGACAAATGGGAGGCCGAGAGTGGCTCCTGAATGCTGCATTGCTCAACTACGTATGTGGTTAAACAATAAATTGAAGCAAAAAAATGGTCATACCGATGATGACCCAGAAGAAGGTGTCTCTCTTTTATCACACTAATTCCTCTCCAGATGGAATCAAACATTGAAAAGTCACAATTTAACGACATAAAACTGTCATCAAATTGGGCGTATAGTTTTCTTCAAGCTGATCCAAGCCTCGTCTTCTCATACCGAGTCTCACTAAAATCGAAAATTACACATTTACCTGCTGTGTATGTGCAGATGGTTCGGCCTTGCGACACCATCTGGCTTTTCCTCGTTTAAGTGAACAAAAGGAGTTCACTTCATTTTTAGATTGTATTATTCGTCCTATGTTCAAAGGGAAGGGATATGTTAACTCGATAATACTATATGATATATTCAACGAAGAAATCTTCCCCGCAATTGACAAGAAAAGAAAACGACTCAATCTCAACACTATCCCCGCTCTCCTTCTTCTGGACAACTGTGCCTCACATCTGACAGCATCCATCGCCGAATTGGCCATCCAATCCAACATCCTTCTTCTGGCTCTCCCACCGAACACGACGAATCTCACTCAACCTTCTCCTTTTACCCAAGAAGCATACAGACTTGCGATCCAGGCAAGCCTTCCTGTGGCAGTCACCGCAGCATTTAATCCAGCTGTTGTCAAGAAGGCATTTGCCAACTGTGGGGTGGCACCACTCTCGTTGGAAAGATTGGTAAAGAAGATGGCCGTTGGAAATGAAGGGGAGCAAACTGTATCAAATCCGAAATCCCCAACTTTTGCAGACGCATCTTTTTCTGGAATTGCTCCAATCGTTCAAATCGGAAAACTCCTGACATCCAAAGAATCCGTTGAGGAGCTGGAGAAGAAAGAGTGCAGAGGTCAAATTCAGAAGAAGACGGACCACAGAAGAAGTATTGACGGTGTAAAATTGAGAAACAAAAAAGTTGTTCCTTTATCACCACAAAAAGCAGCGCTGAACAAGAACGAAGTCAACAGAATGAAAGCAAGACCTGTGAAGAAGCCATCTAACAAACCCGCATCTCGTCAAACATCACCGCGAAGCAACAACGGGACGAAGTGTATTGAGGGCAGATCCCTCCATTCTGGCAAAATAAGACTTTAATCTTCTCATCTCACCTCCAGTGGCTTGTATTTATCGATAACTCTCAAAAAAGAAAAGGAGACAAGATAAGAAGATAATGAGAAAGATAAAAAGGGACACCTGTGAAGACCCATACCGACAAGCTATTGAGCGAGAGTTTGGAAAACGGGAATATTTCGGACTATCAAGGGCTGAGAAAGTGATCAGAATCGAAAACAAACTGAATCTCAGGAAAGGTATCGTCAACAGAGTCGTGAAAGCGGGGAGGTCGTCAGTATGGCGAGCACGACGAGCCGTTGCTAATAGACGAGATGTTGGCGTTACTGGACGGCCAAATCGACTGCGCAAGAAGCACCGTGAAGATTTAATGGGTACTTTCCAAGAACAGAAGCCTGATCGAGGGACGGTCAAATTTTCGGTTCTCCAACAAGCAATATTTGTTTTTTTCCATTCATTTTCCATTCTAGGCTGAGAAAATTCTGAAAGACGAATTAGGGAATGAGTACGAAGACAGACCGTTGAGTCCTTCCTGGCTTTACAACAATACCGATGCTGTGCAAGATCTCATCGTATCCACTCCATCCGAAACGGAAGTCAACCAAATTTCATGTTGTAATCCAGCGACCATCAACGCTTGGACTACTCTCCTAACCGAGATCGTATCAATATAATCCATTGATCACCGCTTTCCTTTTAATTTCGATGAAACATCCTTAAAAGTGACGGGAAAGAAAGTTCTACTTGAATTCCATACCAAGAATTGCGTACCTCAACCCCAGAAAAAGCCGTCACGAACTCCAAATACGACGCTTTGCTCCAGCATAAGTGGCGACGGCACTTGTCTTCCTCATGCAATTATTCATGCAAAAAAGAAGGATGCACTGGAGTTTAAGGATTTTTCCCCCGACTCAATTGTGCAACTCAACAACTTGTCAGGCTGGATAGAGAAAGTTTCGTTCAAAGAATATATGGAAACCGTTTTCATTCCTTTCGTTGAAAACAAACGATCTCGACTCCAACAGGTTGATCTTCACGCCACCCTAATCAAAAATCACATCCACCTTCTCACTCTTCCACCGAACACAACGAACTTACTTCAACCCTTGGACGATATTCCGTTCAGATCGTTCAAAAAGGCATTTTACGAATCGTACATCGAGCCAGATCAGCCTTCTCGATCGGCTATACGAACTGCGATTGCTGAAGCACTTAAACCTTCCGTCCAGGACAGCTTCAGAATCTAATGCATCCAACCAGCTTTTCTGAACTGTGGCTTTTTTCCAATCTCCAAAGAACATCCGACAAACAAGTTAAAAAGACAACTCCAGCTGCCATTGACTTGTACTGATACCGAATTAGAAGAGTTCTGCCGACCAACAATGAAGATCTCGGAAGGACGACTCCTAACCGAGATTCATCCTGAAGCCCTCCTAAACAAAGTAACCTTCCAACCCCAACCAAGACTTCTCCCAGGAAACAGTCTGTAACCTCTTTCTTCAGACCCAGAAGCGCACCGAGATTGGCACCTGAAATCATACCCACAGATCAGGTCAATTCGGACAAGAACAGATCTATTGGCCAGTCGAGATCCAATCATGATGGTCAAAATCTTTTTATCGAACAGATTGGTCGATTTAGACTGCACCACGATGACTTGGAATAGGGGGCATTTCACGACATGAACCGTTTCTCACGTGTTCTTTTTTTCTATTTTCCCTTTTTATCTCTCGCTGTTAGATCAATATGATAACAAACGAATGAAAACACGATAGGATGGAGAAACGACTGGTTTCGTGTGAGAAGGAACACAAATGACAGATTCAGAAAGGAGGGATTGTCCCGGATTGCGGAATAATCCCCACTTTTGGAAGGACTGTAGTTGTAAGATCGTCTGCGGTTGACAGAAAAAGGAAACAAGATCTTGCGACTGTTGGTTGTTTTCATCAGCCAGAATTGTGCATTTTATTGAACGATATTGGAGGGAGATCGTTGATTTTGAGCGTCTTGTGGAATATTGTGGTTAGAGAATGATATTTCCTAATTGTGTGTATGAATACAACTGCTTTTTGAATGAGATTCCGAGTTTCAGGCTGCCGTTCTGAATCAAAAGTAGCTTTGAGTGAAAGTTGTTGACGGGGAGTAGAACAGTTGGTGTGAATGACGTTTGGATTGTGTTGTCGAAGCTGTCCCATAAATCCATTCACGTGACCAGACATTGCAGTGTCACCATCCGTGGCGACTGAAACGATCTGCCCAATGTTGAAATCTGCTTTGTCCAAGACTTCTTGAAATGCAGTGAATAGGAGTATGCCGGTTCCTCCATCATTCATTTCAGCCAATCCCACAAGAATATCAACAAGTTTTCTCTGTTTGGACAAAAACCGAAGATTCACACATAAAACAGTTGTTGAAGTGTGATCTGTGGAAGTGTCCAACATAACAGAGATCGGTGTCAACTTAGAGATATCAAGTGTGATTGCTGATGTAAAATGTGAGTCAAGACGGTCCGCGATTGTCCAAAAAAGTCGATTGTCAGACACAGTCGATTTTGTGACATAGAGAGGATTGTTTGCAGAATTAAGCATGTTCGTCATCGATTTAAAGTCTGAGCACGCGTGGCTGTGATGCGCGATACAATTGACTGCCCTCACCTGATTTTGTCGATGTTTTCGAATGGAGCCTTGATCAATGACTGGCAGCAATTCAAGTCTCGTCTCTTTGTCCTTTCGAACAAGAGAGAGGGCTTCTTGATGTGAAGCGCTCTGAATGTGTCCCCGCATGCTTTTGAGAGCGCATGGGTTCGATGCTATTTTAACGTATTCATCTTTCGGCGAACGAAGGAAATGACACTGTTTACTTCAGTGTATGCAGATAATCCCGCGATCAGCAAGTGTGAAGGTATTATTCCCTTCTGGATCCTTGAATTCCTCCCTCTGAACCCAATCAGGGGAACGATGACGGTGTAGTTCGGCACTGGAGGGGTGATCTGTACGATTTGTGACATTGTCAGGATGAGCTGTTTCAAGAGATTCTGCGATGATTTCTTGAGATTCGTTGAGAATACTGTCGTTGTCATGACATTCTTTGTCAATTTCAGGATTTGCTGATGAATCTGTCCGTTCCTCAGCTTCAAGATCCCGCCGATGGATCAATTGGAATAGAGTAGGTTGTGTGAGATCCTTCGGGGTCATTTTGTGCAGAAAAGAACCCAAGACTCTAATGTCTGCCCATGATTTTAATGAAAACCTGGGACAATACCCTTTAAAGTCATGTTTTGTCACCCATTATTTTTGGGCACCAAAAAGGGGCTAAAAAAGGCTCTTTAATAGGCACCCTGAACAAGGGATGCTATTTTGGAGGTTCGATTTCTACCTCAAGAGATTTATGGGGTCGAGATGAACTTCCACGGTAACAGTTTGACTCATGAAAGTATGGGTCCGGAGAAATATGGATTATGGGCGGACAAATATGCTAGAATGGCAGGTTTTGCAGTCCCTGTATACCGAATTAGAGACCAGTCTTCCGTTCAGAGCTGTCTTAGAATAGGATGGAATGGCTCCAGGTCCTTTTGAGAGCTTAGCGACAACGTTCACTTTACTCCCACCGCCAAGACAATTCGCACACACTGGCGGAATCTCTCAAATTGTCTGCGTCACTTCCGATGGCAATCCCGCCATGATCGAGTCGCACAAAGGGTTCAACAGGCAACTCCAAAACGAGCACCTTCAGATTCTCAAATCAGAAACAGACACACGCCTTCGGTATTTGTGTTCTTCCTTCGGAAAAGCTGAAAACATTCTCTGACTTGAGGGGCTCAACTTCTTTCTGACAATGACAGCTGGTCCACTTCCCATCCTTCAAGCAAACGAGATGACACCTCATCAAATTCAGATTGTCGTTCAAACACTTCACATCGTCATCGCTCAATGACAGCTGAGAATCTCTCCCCAATCCTACGGGAAGCCGTGAAAAATCAAGCACCTGAAGACTACGCAGAGAAACTCCACGACGTTGCTCTTTAGGTGTTGGATATAGTAGTAAAACGAACTAGTGAAGATAAAATAAGCCGGACCTTTCCTGAAAAGTGTTCTAGGAGGTCATCATTTTGAAAGTCTTTTTCATGTCATCTATCAGTTTTTTGCAAAGAATAAACGATTCAATCTGCACAAATGAGAATGAAAAAAGGATATTGAGGTGATGAAGGTAACAAGTCAGGATACTGTCTAAAAATGGTCGTCGATGTCATCCAACAAATATGGACGTTTCTTTCTTGGAGAGAACACTAATTGGATCTTCGTTTCAGAATCAGTGATGGATTGTTCGCTACACTGCCGCCTCACAGATGTAATGTTGGTGGCGACCTGAATAGTCGGTGGAGTGGGGATCTTGGTTCGAACGTTGGCAAAATCGGTAATTTTTAATTGACGTGGCGCTTTTTCTTGCTCATTCGGAAGTGAGGGAGAGAGGAGATATCCACTTGCAGTTGGTTCTTCGGCCAGGGGAGTTGGTTGATTTTGTGACTGAGAGGTGGTATTTTTTGAGTTGAGGTGGTCCTTCGCTTTATATGCCTTCTTGACAAGCTTGGATCGTGTCGCTAAGAGAACATCTAAATCAAGTGGCACGAGGCCCGTCGCTCGGAATGAACCCATGATCAGACTCTTTTGGAAGGCCGATGAGATTGCGTCCGGGAGGACGTCTGCTAATGCACTCCGATATTCCCTGATTCCGCCTGTGGTGGGTGGGGTATAAGATTTTTGCATTTTTTGTTTAAAAACCCCAAAAGGAAACTGATCAAGGGGTTGGGTGACGTGAGTTATGTGGGCAGGAAGGATGAGTATATGTATTCTGAGGGAATCTGCGAGGTCGATGATTTCTTGATTATGTCGCGTCTGGTGTCCATCCATGATTAACAGTGCATGTGACCGACTTTTATGAATACTCCGTCTTTGTGTGTCGATTTGTGGGAGAATGAAGTTTTGCATGATTTCATTATATGTTTCTTGATTTATCCAACCAACTTTCCGACAGAGAACGTGTATGTGATGATTGGACAAATCCGAGAATTCCATCGGGATACTGGCCGTTGGCCACAAAATAACAGGATCGAGACGAGATCCATGGGATGACACGCAGGCGCACAGGGTTGCGTTTTCGATTCGATGCGGCGAATCAATTGCAGCTATTGGATGATTTGGAGTTGAAACGATGAGACTTCTGTCGTCAACACTTATGCGAAGAGACGACTCATCGAAATTGAATATCAAACTTGAATCGATCTGATATCGATCTACAACGCTTCTGACGAGAGCTAACCATTCGCGAAGTGTTCCTTCGGTCGTGTTGTCAGTGCGGTCGATAGCAAGATACAGAGGTTTGTCCTGAATGAACAAATTTTGTCGGTCCAACCAGGCGTTCAACCATTGTTTGCTCATTATCGGCTTCTCTTCATCATATCTTTCGCTTTTCTTCCAGATGATATTGGCCTAAGACAGGAAAGAAGAATGAAAAAGGCACACTTGCTTAAGGATAGCAGTTTTTTTGACGTGACCATCAAGCTCGCTCTTTTCCAGACAGTAGACTAAAAGTTCGAGTTCGTCACCATGTGTGAGTTTTGAAGGTCGGTGAGCCACCCCAATTGCTCTGTGTTCGTTCATAGCTCGAACGCCTCTCTTCAACTGGCCCTCCGAACACACTCCAGCTTTGACGACAACTTCATGACGAACGCCTTCTTCTTTGTAAAGGTTTGCCCCTTTTGCTGCTGAATTGGGGAGATTGCGGGAATCAACTGTGGAGATGATGCGCGATATTTGGTTTGGATTGAGATGGAGACTCATCAATAAAAAGTGTTGGGAACAGAATCATCTCCCTTCCGCAGATTCACGTCGATAACCACTTTTTTTCCAGAAAGTCATGAAAATGAAGAGAATTTGCGATGTGCTGATCAATCAAGGTGAAAAAGGAAGTCAATTCGCTGCTATCTCAACTTTAGTGATTCAATTGGACAATGGGATTTCCACGGACATGTCTGGATTATTTTATGTTCACGTGTTATTTTAAACCTATACGCGTTCACATCACATCAACGAACTCAATCGACAGTTCTTTCAGTCGCAGAGAAACTCATACGATTCATCCCTCATCTGCTTCACCCACACGTCCTAACTCCAAGGAAATATCTCTGAAAACAATCTTGCACTATGCCGAGAAGAAAGTGATTCTAGATCCTCCCACTGGAACTGCCGAATCCGAAGGGAGATTTGAGTTCTCTCCTGGCATCTCAATTGATGTTCATCCGGCTTGAGTTCTTGGCCAGGTTCTCGGATGAACTTGTATGACTCATCATCAGGCTTCTGATTTGATCCCAGTGATCCCAGTCGGATCTGATCCCACTAAATACCTACAATACCATTTCGTTTCTTTCATTTCAAAAAAGTCTTCTTATATATGATATTTGAATGGAAAAAAAAGTAAAAAGGAAAATGGTCACTTCATAGATCATGAAAATGCAAACTTTGGGTGCTGCTGTTTCAGTTTGTTCTACAACAATAATTATAAAAACAAGTCGATAATGCGTTATTATGTCTTCTTTGATGGTTTTTTCTCACTGACTAAAGTCAATGAAGGGAATACATCGAAAAAAGAAGTGTTGGTGATTGTGATCGTGCGTGTTTTTGGGAAATAAGAGCTGTCTGAAATATTGAAGAGCATTATGTGAAAACAAGAAGTGAATTGAACATGATTAATGAAGTGATAATGAGAAAATCTCAAAGGAAAAGAGTTGAAATTTGATCTCAGTCCAAATTTAGGCACTGACATCAATTGATCCCAGTTTTACCTATTTTGATGGGACTACTCAGATGCCTGCTCATCATAGTTGTTTTCTCCACAAATCTGGAAAGAATGAACGAGATAGATTGTAATAAACGAAATACAGTGACTCTGGCTGGATTCAATCCTGGGTCCTTGGACAAAAAAGCTACCGTACAACCGCTCGAATCATGGGCACTTCAAAAAAATCTCTGACTCTTTTATTTGGAGGGACTGGATTCAGAGTTTTCAGACAGACCACTACCCACCCCTATCGATCGGAAACGAAGCATACACCTCAATCTCCCTCCATACAAACGTCCATAACTGCTGGGACATTACTCAAAACCTGAACTGCTCCCGTGAGTATCGGTGTTTTGGAGAAATCACATCATAAACACAATTGTCGCTGACATTCGTTATTTCGATAGACACATCTTCCGTTGTCGTGGTAAGTGTTACTATGCTTTTTTTGCGAATTGCTTAATTCCGAGAACTGTTCTGGTTTGTATCAGTGAGATGAACGATGTGACAACTGGTGTTCAAATCTTCCGTCATTTTATGTCGATCCTGGAAAGAGTAGGCTTCGTCCGATCTAGCTCAGAGGAAACTGAAGAAGCCAGCGTAGGTTCGATGGTCCACCTGCTTCACAACAGTGGATCAACTCATTCGATATTACATTCAACCAATCTCCTCAAACTCGGGGCTCTGTCAATGTTTCTCGGCTGGGCAGACGATGCGTCCCTTTTCAACAGTCAAGTGTTCATGACCACTGGTTTGGTGAAAGATTGAGTGCTTGTCTTCATCGCAGAGGCGACTCTCAACAGCCTTTTGGCTTTTCCATTTCACAAGTCACTTTTGACATCTCTTGTTTGTCCAGGTTTTCTTCCCCCACTTGGGCAAACCAACATCGTGACTCTTTCGCACCAAACCAGGGCCTTCAACAATTGAGACCTGGTGAAGGGGACCATGGGATGGCCTGGTCCAAACTGGAGTCCAACGTGTGAATAAAATCAAATTTGTTTGTTTCCACAAACAAAATCCCAACGCTGGACGGTGAAGTCATGTGTTGGTTTGCCCAAGTGGGGGCAGTTGAAGAGCAATCCTGTCCAGATATCCTCAAAGAGGAACAAAAACTAGACGAAACAGAGAAGTAAAAAGTGACTACTAAGGTGAAAAGAACCAAAAGATTATGATGAAGTCGCTCCAGCAACAAAACAAGAGTCCAAGAAATAAGCAGTTGTTGTGTGGCTGCGTTTGTAGTTGAAGAACACTGGTTTGGTGGTAAAGGATTTCGCTGTTCTCAATCCTCCACCAAACTTGGGCCTTCAACAATTGAGAGTTGAAAAGGAATTAAGATTATCTTCTGTTCGAACTCCTCGGACAACTAACTAGAACTTATGAGAAGGCCGTGTTCCCGTCAGGGAAGACACCAGCTGAATGCGAGTTTCGGTGCTTCAGTTCCTATCAAAAACGGAGCGGAGTAGAATCGGTCTGCTGTTGTTGATGTGAGTGACCAGCCCACGTGACTGTTGACGATCTCAAGCGGAACTTTAGCCACTCGCCTGAGGTGGCTCACCGCTGTGTGCTTTATGGTGGATGGTCCGTATGGACCAAGGACACCGATCTCTCTCAGAACGACAATCAGCATTGACGCGAGTGCTGGCATCTTCAATGGGATCCCTCTCATGCAATCAAACCGTACATTGAATTCTCAAAAGCTGCCTCCATCTGAACAGAGTGGGCTCTTTCGCAATTTGCTTTGTGTGTCTGAAGAGCTCTGAACGCCGAGAATGATTCGTCCCCTTCATCCCGAACGGATCTCATCTCGTCATCCAGCTTGTTCTGTTTTGCACTGATTGAAATCGTTGCGAACGATGTCGTGAACAAAGTTGACGCTTCATGGAAAACTATTTCTCTGCATCGGAGATTTGCAACCTCTGCACGACGGCAACAAATCGACGCAAGAATGAGAGCCAACGTTCTCGTTTGCTGAAGTTCCGAATCATCGCGAGCGACCTCGTGGGTACTCTGTGCCCAACAGAGGAGGAAATCAATATTCCATATTGAACGAGAATGCCTATTTGACTTGGCCTTTGGGTGAGTTTTTGAGAGAACTTGTCTGAATGACTGTAGATGAATATGTTTGTCGTGAAGAGACTGGTGGAAGAGGCCCAATGATCTGACAACAAAACAACATTTGATCTGATCGATGTTCGTTGACATGGCAACAATGAAGGAAACGGAATGATTGTACTTGTCACTAAACTGTTTAAAGAGCTTCCAAGCCCGCATCGAAGGGCCCTTGTGTTTGTATGCGTTCTCTCCCACTAAACGAGCTCGAACCATCCCTGGGGGAAGGCTCGCTTCTGTTGATGCATCTGTGTGCATGGTCAACGTCGAGTTCGTACCCAGGATCATTGAGTTTGTTTCGATTGCTCTGAGTGTCGAAGACCAACATTGATCCTTCAAATCCGGTACGATCAACACTCCCAAGATCACTTTCTCGTTCTTCAGTTTCTTCAGCACTCGGGGAAGGAGAAGAATCGGAGGATGACATAGAGGTTGTATCATCCCTGTCCAGTTGAGGACGAGGGAGTCTTTTCCGGCAGTTTCTTGTTCTACGCAAAGCGAGGAGAATGTTTGACATTGTTTGTTCCGAGATGTCGCGAACAGATCGATCAGCGGAATGTACCATGCGGATCCAACCCGACCACATGGCTCGAACCCGGCCACAAACTGTCAAAATACATGGCAAATCACTGAAAAAGAGATCAGAAAAGCTCAATCACAATTATCAACTTTGAACTCATTTCATTCAAATAGTATCATCCAAATAGTTTTTCGGTGAATATCTGAAATGGACACGAAGGAATGCGAGATTGAAGAAGTTAGAAAACCACAAGTTTTATGTCAAATCCTGATGACGATGATAGATTTTGGGAAAGAAGCTTTGTGAAGTCGTTCATCAAACGCTCTCCTATTCTTTAGACGTCCTTCTCACTCACCCTCGAACCAGAAAGAAGAACAGCGTACACAATCCCAACAATGAATCAGTGGCGACTTTTTATCACCGATCTTCTCTCCCAGTTCAAAATCAAACCAACCATTTTGTTTAATCATGATGAGACCTCTCTACGAATTGACGGAAGAATGCAAGCAAAGTGTTGTACGTATGTGCAGAATTTCAAGAACTGTCTGCATTCAATGTTACTTGTCACAACAACAACGAAGGCTAGATGATGACGGACATCCTTCAAGAAACGATGAGACCATACACAAACTCGCTGAGGACCACTGGAGTGTCTTGGTTCTGCTCCCAGCTCATTCCACCAATCTCACTCAACCGTGCGATAGATTCATTTTTGCACGTTTTAAGGCCGAACTGCAACGTAAATTCAACTGTGAGAATGGAACGAGCATCGGTTCATATCGATCAGAACTTTCTCGCGTTCTCCCATGAACACTTTCAGCAGCAACTCATCCAAATGTCGTCAAATCCTCGTGGGCCATTTGCAGACTCCATCCCCTGAATATTTCTACATTAGTCGACCAAATGACAAAAATGCACGAGAATCAGACCAAGCTGACGAAGGTCAAGGGCAGTCCTGATGGTCCAAAGTCGACATCCTCACTGTATGGACAATGCAAGTTTCGGGCTCGTCTGCTCAATTTCGTTGAAAAACCTCCCACAGAACCAACGATACCAATTGTGCCGATCAAACGACAATATTCAACTAAAGATCCAGTGAAGATCACACGATCAACCAAGCCGACTCCCAAACTTAAGCAAACAACACTCCAATATGGTGTCACTTCATCGAAGCAATAATTTGACACTCCGTGAGTGATCATCAATACGACGTAATGATCACTCCCTTGACTTTTTCCAGACCACTTTTACTAGATATTTCACCGATAATGAAATCAAAAGTCTAAAAAAATTTTAAGTGTAGTGAGAAAATACCCAGAAAAAGAGCGATTGTTCACTGCCTGAACTTTGGAGTCCAACGGGCCGGAAACTGGGCGCGATTAACGAAACCGAATGTGGGATTGTGATCAGATTCCGATTTCTTCTTCTTGGTTTCCTCTTCGTCAGGAATACAGTGGGCTTCCATGTCATCAAACTGCGCTTCGTTTAATCCGACGATTTGCTTGCCTCCTTTTTCTGTACTTGTGAATCCTGCGTCCTTGAACGCCAATCTGTTTTTCTTTTCATCAGTACAACATGCAAGAGTCAACGCCGCTTCGCTGAATCTGTGAGTTTGAGTTGTTGCTTCATGAAATTCGCTGTCTTTTCTTTCCATCTGCTTTAGCGCCGTGAGAGTTAGTTGATCGCCCGGCTGGGTGAGATGCGACGAAGCAGGGGGGAATGTGAATAGCTTTATTTTGTTGATTGCAAGGTATGTCTTTATCTCGTTCGACTTGTGTATTTCCAGACTATCGGCGAGTAGAACGGCTGTGTTTTCGAGCAAGCCTTGTTGGAGTCGGACATTTTGAATGAGCCCACTGCAACTGACGTTAGTGACAGCATCAATATTGCCTTTTCTGACTTCGATTTGCACTTTGGGATCAAGTTTGTCTGCTTTTATTACTATCAAGGGTTTATTAGGTTTCTCTTTGAATGGAATGCAGGCGAGCATGCCTGTTACCTTTTTGCTCGAACTCTCTTTGAATCTTTGGTTTGCTGCCTCTTTCTTCACAACCACCTTTTTAGTTCCGATCGAAGGGGTCTTCCGGAGGAGGCTTTCGTCACAATTAAAAAGTAGACGTGGATGAACACCGATGACGGATTGCTGAAGGTTTGCCTTATATTGCCGAATCATCTTTTTCTGGAGTCTAGATCTCGATCCTTCCATTGGCTTCGCAATTGTCCGCTTCAATGTCGTTTTGTGTCAGTTTGCGAGTGAGATCTATTTTCCATAAAATTGTGATGAAAAGAGTTAAAATGAAGTGCCGGAAAAGTGAAGCAAAATGTGTGAATTGCTTGTAGACGGGTTCGAGCCATGTGGTCGGGTTGGATCCGCATGGTAGATCCATCGTCCTTTCAACAGTTGTAGAGCTTGCGGTGTCAGCATGTACTCCGCCTGTGGAAGGATCCTGGACAAGGTATCGGCTGTCGAATTCAATCGTCCTGGAATGTGTTGGATGTCTTCAGAGTCTGTGTGGTGATTTGAGTAAGAGTAGGAGTCGCCGTCTGTCTCTTCACGTTCTGGACTGCAGTTGTATTGTCGCTGTGGACAATGAATGCTTGAATTTGCTTCAGTTTCAAGAGAGGAGTCGCCTTTACAATGGAGAAACGTTTTGCTGCCGTTTCTCTCCAATTGGACGTTTGGAGTTTCTGTTGTTCCGTCCAGATTCCGTGGAAGAAAGTTGTCTCTGCTCCAATGGTGAGTTCACACAACCAACCCCATGGGCTCGCATCTGTGGTCAGAAATGCTGTCGGTGTGACATGTCGGAAGGAGTGAGGAGTATTTCGTTGAATCGCTGATGTCCAGAACGTCAATTCTCCCAGGTGGAGACGGTTGAGCTGCACATTCGCTTCCCATCCTCTCTGTCTCACACACATGTCCTTCCACTGGTTCAATTGCTGCAAATGAAGACTCGCCGATGGAATGACAGCCCGAAGGAAGTTGAGCTGACCATTATATATTTCCTTTAGAGATGATACCGTGATCAACTCACTCTACTCGCACGGATTGGACAAAAACCCACTCGTGAAGTGGGATCACTCTGAAAAAGGAGGTTTTAACACACAGGTCTATACTCGATGGATTGATCAAGTGCTAGTCCCATATGTCAAGACTACTCGCAAACAAATCCGAGATCCCCGAGCAAAAGCCATTCTCTTAGTCGATAACTCGACCCACCTCATACAACCATTGGATGTCTCTACATTTGGAATTGTGAAAAAACACTTTCAAAACTCCGTCTGGCCAAAGGAGAGGGAGATTTGGGAGACTTGGTGGATTGCATGGTGTGTGCATTTCAACCCGACACTACAAACCTTCAAAAGATTCGAACCTAAATTTACCTTTTTCTCACTCATTTGATCATTAGTACACTGTTTTTGTTGAAATTAGTTGTTGAAAACGTGCGGCATGTTGCTTTTTGTAGGTGATTCACACTTCACCCGATCCTTTTTCCAGTCACTGTTTAACAATGTCTGGTCGTTTTCATAGCCCCCCGCTTAAGAGCGGGGGGCTGTGAAGACTTTTAGTGAATTCTCAAAAGAAACAGAGAAAAAAGGATCTTTGTGATAGTGGTGTTAGAAACCCGCCATCTGAGAAAAACCCGCAACCATTGTCAGAAACCCGCCACTCCTTTTTTGAGAATTCATCATTTCATTACGTTCTCTGTTGCATGAATGAAATTGATTCTTGGAATGATTGTAGAAAAAGAACACATCTCAGAGAAGACAACTTGGACACAATGGGCCACTTTTCAAACAATGATCTCTATTACACAGCCTATGATCTGATTCGTGAGTTCCTTTTGAAGAATGAGTACCTCCCACGCAAATCCTTTTCTGAAACGGAACTACTCAATCAAACCAATGGAATTCAGACTGGATCAGCAACCACACAACCTGTCAACAGTGATGAATTAATCGGGCTTAGAATCGAGCAAACTTCTTTCAGATGGACAAAAGACACGAACAAAGCTAAAATCACAACACTTTACTTGTCCTTGACGATTCTGGTGCAAGTTTTCCATCATCCACTTTGAGGATGATTCTAAGGAAGGAAACGGCAGAAAATAACGAAACAAACCACTTTCCCATTCTCAACTATCAACCTAGAATGACAAGCACGATCACGAATCCAGAACGAAGAGGTACATAGTGCCAGCCAACCATCTCAAGAATGATCTGTGTTAATTTCGTCATTTCACAATTTATTGTGATTGATTGTATTCAAAAAAGTGAGAAAATAGGAGGAAAATGTGAATAATAGAGTGAAATGCAGTATTGTGATTGATATCTGGAAGTTGCGGTTTTTTGGACTCCCGTTGCGGGTTTCTGAACGACTGCGGGTTTCTAACAGGACTATGAAGTGTCAAAGCAAATAATGGTCCCGATCGGACCTGAAAGAGGACAACTTTCCGCGCCTCAAACACACTAAATTTCACTATAAACCAGTTTAATAGGAGTGTCAATAACCCGTACATATTCAAGAATTCGTGACATGGGGCTTGACAAATATACATTGGTCAAACTAAGAAAAATAAAATATGGTTCCGCGCCGACACCCCTGTGTCGGGAGAAAACCTCAAAATACTGTTTCCTCTAAGCGTCCACTCATTTTTCTCAACTTTTCCCCCTTTTTTCTCCACAACCAGCCATCCGTTTTGAATCAAATAAAAAGCATTGTAATCGTAAAGATCTCGACAAAAGCTGCTCAAAAAAAAGATATTTTTGTCTAAGAATTTTTTGTCGAGAAAAATATGGGTTTTTTTCCATTTTCCCAAATATCCAGAATGTTTTCTCCATTTTTTTTAAATGTTCATTTCACCGAAAAAACGTTTTTGTGAAAAATTTCATCAAAATCGATTCACTGGTTGTTGAGATATTGCCGAAACGACTTTTTTTATCGGGCAAAAGGGGGTACAGTGACTCCTAATTCCGGCTATTGACTAATGACGTGTCATGTCCTGTCTTTCTTTAATTGTGACTTTCTCGACAACCAAGGAAGAGTAATGCTTCGCGACGACCCTGTTTCTGTTGCCATAGGTGAACTCCATTCGCGATGACATCAATCGACCAAGACAGAAGGCACTTCTCATGGCAGACGGATGTGGGAGTCATGTCACTCAAGAGGTATAGTCACGTGAAAACCCGGGAATATCAGGAAAACCCGAGAATATTTTCCGATTATCCCATTTTTTGTCCACATCTGTTACCCATAACTCCGGACCCAAACATTGTTGGGTCCCAACTTTTTCTGGAAGGACATCGACCTGATGTCATGAATCGATTGAGGTAGAAATTGAACCTCCAAAATAGGACACCGGGCTGGGGTCTCCTATTTTGGAACTTTTTTTGACCCCATTTTTGACCATCAAAAAATAGAGGTCCTTAACATTTAAGCTTAGGAAAGTCGAACTTCACGACCACTTTTCTCCACGCCTGTTCAATATTTTTTCTCGTTTGATTTATGATGGTTTGGGATGGTTTTCTCTCAAAATCACAATTTTTGAAAATGAAAATCCTGGGGGACTTCGGGGAAAAGTCAAAATGCAAAAGTGATTTCCTGTATAATAAGCTTAGGACCCTGAAAACTTGTTTTGATCATATCTCCACAACCACGCATAGTTCCGACATGAAGTTTTCACCAATATGAATGTTTTGTTTGATCTTAATTTTTCTGAACATTTTGAGAGTTTTCGATGGCTTCCTATTTTGGAGGTCAGAGCACTTTTTCAACATTTCAAATCGGTATTTTGCCCAAATTTTCCTTATTTTTCACTTTTTAACAAAAATGATTATTTCGTCATGATTGTGGCTCTGACACCACTCTTTCGATGAAATTTGAGGATGAGATGACACTCAATTGAAAAATGCTGCTGGGAAGGACTGACATAGGGCAAAAACAAAAATTATCTCAACTGCCGTAAGGGAATTTTTCAAAATGTTCAGAAAAATTAAGATCAAACAAAACATTCATATTGGTGAAAACTTCATGTCGGAACTATGCGTGGTTGTGGAGATATGATCAAAACAAGTTTTCAGGGTCCTAAGCTTATTATACAGGGAAATCACTTTTGCATTTTGACTTTTCCCCGAAGTCCCCCCAGGATTTTTCATTTTTCAAAAAATTGTGATTTTGAGAGAAAACCATCCCAAACCATCATAAATCAAACGAGAAAGAAAAATATTGAACAGGCGTGGAGAAAAGTGGTCGTGAAGTTCGACTTTCCTAAGCTTAAATGTTAAGGACCTCTATTTTTTGATGGTCAAAAATGGGGTCAAAAAAAGTTCCAAAATAGGAGACCCCAGCCCGGTGTCCTATTTTGGAGGTTCAATTTCTACCTCAATCGATTCATGACATCAGGTCGATGTCCTTCCAGAAAAAGTTGGGACCCAACAATGTTTGGGTCCGGAGTTATGGGTAACAGATGTGGACAAAAAATGGGATAATCGGAAAATATTCTCGGGTTTTCCTGATATTCCCGGGTTTTCACGTGACTATACTGAAGCGCCTGGAGGACAATCGGATTGTCCTTGTCACTCCACCAGGTGGCACCACACACATCCTCCAAGTTCTCGATTTGGGTATTTTTGCAGCCTACAAGAAAAATTTCCAGGTTTTGCGAGGAGGAGACCATCACGACACTATGGAGCATTTGATTTTTCTCTCAGAATCAGCAATCAACAAGACCTGCTGCAAGGAGACGATCAAACAGGCATTTGGGCGAGGCGGAATCCTCAGAGACAGCTCCAAAGAACCCCCCCAAGGTTCACTCTTACTTGAAGTGTTTGCTGACAACTCCAAAATTGCGGACGTGGAAGCTTTCTTATCAGCTGCTCCAGGGAGAAGAGTAACACAAAAAAGAAAAACAAAGTCGTTTGGTCGATTGACAATGACCGATTCCACCTCAGACGTTGATTATGACGGTGAAGACTCTTCGGAGTGAAGTCCTTCAATTCACAAAGTTTCTTGATTCCTCTCTTTCTACTTTTTCTAGAAACCGCGACTGAAGAATATGACATGACGTGACGAGCATTAGGAATTAGTAGGAATTAGGAGTCACTGTATTTTGAGGTTTTCTCCCGACCCAGGCGTTTCGGC
The DNA here is from genome assembly GCA_033064195.1 of Blattamonas nauphoetae. Taxonomy (NCBI): domain Eukaryota; phylum Preaxostyla; order Oxymonadida; genus Blattamonas; species Blattamonas nauphoetae. The sequence goes on along the minus strand of JARBJD010000013.1, from coordinate 91,815 downwards.
GCGGAATCAAATTTTATTTTTCTTAGTTTGACAAATGTATATTTTTCAAGCCCTATGTTTCGGATTAATGAAAAGTTCGGTTCAATGAAAGGACTATAAGATACAGTCAGTCAGACTGTTTCGTAATTTGTTACTCATCACGTCACTACAGCAACTGTAGAATTGTGTTTTTCTTTGAAAATGAAAAAAGTGTCAAACCTCCGTCTGTCTCCTGTGTCGACATTCGATTATCTTTCAAAATTTTCATTCGGAATTCCATATAAAGATTTGTGTGTCATTGTTGGGCACATTCTTCAACTTTCTTCGTGATCGTGTGCTGAGAGAATGAGGAGAGTATTCGATTGGAAAAAAGAAGACAGCAAAGGACGATACCGGAACAACTCATAGAAGACATGGTGTGCTGGGCGCATTCAAGAGTCTCGTACAACCAGCTTGCGAAAAATGATGATTCAGTCGTGGAGGAAGAAAAGAGCGTATTTTCAAGGAATCAGAAGGGACAGTACACGGGAATTGAATCGTAATGTACATGTGTGTAGTTTTGAGATCCCAGGCAAGTTTGCGGTACAAATTAGAGATTGAGTACGTTCGTGGAACTTCGATGGTTCGAGGACCACTGTAAGAGCTTGCTTGATGAGAATCAGAATTTGCTTCTTCAAAAACATTGGGGTCAGCAACGAGAATATAATCGAACCTGAAAGGGTCTGATTGCATTATTGAGACTTCGATCTGGCTCATATTTCTATCGTTCTGTTGGTCAGACCAAACTTACGAAGAGTCACAGTCCACTCTGGGAAATGCAATAAAGATTCGCTTTCATGAACTGTTCCCTCATCGTTGGAAACTCAACAATGATGTTTCCAATGGACACTAAGACGTTCCTTCTGATGTCTTGACGAGGGAGCTTGAGAGATTTGAGAATGATGTGAGAAAAGGATGGGTCATCGAGGACGATTGTTTGGAAGGAAGTCTTGTGGGGAGTGGTGATTGCGAATGTCAAATTGATGAAGAAACACCACGAATTGTTCACAAAGTTGTCGTAGTCATCTCGAAGGTGTTTGAGAGAACATGCCATTTGTTTGTGAACTCGAGAATCCAATGGAGTGGTTGGAGAGGAGATGGATGGAAGAGAAGCGGTTAGATTGTCGATGTTCGAAATATCAGTGAGAATAGTGTTGAGAGACTTTTTCACGAAGAGAATGAATTGTCGGATGATCTCAGAATCAACCTGAAATAACGAGAAATGATGAAAAAAGTCAAAACACACTTCGATTGGTGGAGTGGCATTCAAAAGGAAGACTGGGATGTAGAATGAAGTCCAACAGAATCCAAGTGAACGCGTGACGTAGTATCGATCATCCTTCGTGAGCTCGAGGTATTTCGGGAAGTCTGAAGGATCGGTTGGGAGATTAGCTTGTAATTCGGAGAAGACTGCTCGGAGTTTCTTTGCCAGAGCAGTCAGAAACGAGAGACCAGAATATTGTTGGTGTGGGGAAGACGATGGGATGATGGGTGAGGGGAGGAGAGTGAGAGCATGTATGTCACGTTTGATGACACGGAAGAGAGCTTCGAGAGAAGCATCGGCGATTCTGAGATGTGGAAAGAGAGAAATCCGAGCCAACGTGGTGATAATTGCTGGTGGAGGTGATGATTCCCCGATTTTCTTGAACGTGGAAATAATGAAGTCTTGGTTTTGGAGAAACTGTGAGTCGACGATTTCGGGATCGAAGAAGAGAGACTCCATGCAAGAATAGCACTGACAATAAATGAAGAAGAGGGAAGAAATCAACACACTGATTCCAATGCAGGGCTGTTTGACCAATCTCCAAAGTTGGTGAGGACGAAAGATGGGATTTCAGAGGAAATCGAGGAGCGAACGAATGATGGTGATTTCGAATCTGAAAGAAAGCAAGATAAACATCCATCATCACAACAAAGAAAACCACAAACAAAGAATGTTAATCAATTTTCTCAGTTCAGTCTGAAAGTGAGAATGAACAAAAGAGAAAAGGATAGACCAGAAGTCTTGATGAGCGAGTTCCACAACACAGTGGAGACAGGTATTGACACCAATCGTCAAAAGAGTCATCCTTCCCAATTTTTTAAACACACCCAAAACTTGCCGAGAGAAATCAAGGATGAAAACTCAATCGCACACCAGATGCCACTTTCAGCAACTGTGAAAGTGCTCCAACAACAATATCTTCATCATCACTCTGAAGTACTTGCAGAAGAGAGGAGATGTTTGACTAAAGGATCGAATGGAGGCAATGAGGAAAAAAGAAGGAAAACTGGATTCCATTCAGGTGAATTGATCGGATGATTTCTGAACTGTTCCCCAGTCAATTCGGAGGGTGTGACAGTTTGTCTTTGAGTGACCTTCTGTTTCATCACTGAGTTGGATGCTTAAAAAGAAGTGTGGGACCTCGATCCAACCCTTTATTCAGTATTTGCCGGAATCTCCGAATTCTCTCTGTCTTATTGAGCCAAGCTCAGGGATTTTCAATAACCGATGATGCAGATCTATGTCATCGCTATTTTCACCTCCATGCTGAGACCCCACATCTCTCCAATTCCTTCATCAACTGTGATGAACTTGAACAACATCATCAAACCGTCATTCCAACATGAATCATCAGACTCTCAACACAGCGTCTCACTTCCGGACGGTGTTGTGCATTCACATGATTATGCACTTATTTCCTCAAGCATCGTCATGAAAGGTCAACCGCACACCTCTCTCAGATATCTGGATGCAAGCTGTAACCGCGAGAGTCTGATCACAAAAGAAGGCAACTCTCCTCCATCAAATGATGTCCACAGCCTTTTCAACCTTCAGAACGCGTCACTGTCGGTTGTGGATGTGGTTCTGGACATGTCATCTGAGACAACGAATCATGACGTGAAATGTGCCGTCCTCGATTCATCGACCATCCACGTCTCTTTTTGCGAGTTCTTCTGGACAGATCTGAAGTCACTGTTCGTTCTTCGGTCAAGTACTCCCTCGCACCAAGCCTCGTCATCGCTGACATTGGCGTGGTGCACACTGAAGAATGCAGTGCATCATCTGACGGCAATTGTGGAGGATATGCGGAAAGACAGCACTTCAGGCACTTTGGACATGAATATAATTGGGACGAGAATCGCAAACATGAAAGTGGTTGGGGCAGATGGTGTTTGTGTCTCGCAGCCCAACCATCGCAACGACCTCTGCTCTTTTGAGGGCATCTCGACGACGGTTTCAGAAATGCGAATTATGAATGTGTCATCTCTGCCTGGGGAAGTGAAAGAAGCATCGTCACTCTTTTCGCAGAGAATGGTTGGATCCGCGATTTGGGGAAGCAACAACCATCTTTCGGGATCGATGCTGCGAGATGTGAATGGAGGAGGGTCATTTTTGTGTTCGAACAGCACATTCGACTGGTGCCACACCACATCCTCTGAACGCCCTTCGATCCTCCCTACCTCTCCTTCGACCATCAATCATCCCTCATTTCCAACCACACACAGCATGTCCAACGAAGACGAACATGTTGACGATCCAAACGATCCGTATACTGGGAAAGAGTATTCAGGTGAGAACAGGTTCAATATCACCAATGTTGAAGTCACGTTCACCCGATGCAAGTTCACAAACATGAAATACAAATTTTCTTCGTCATCGGCACAATTGGCTGGTGGATCAGCCATCTGTCTCAGTTCATCAACCTCATCCAAAAGCACCACTGTATCACTCAACTCGTGCCAATTCTCAAAATGCTCAGTCGATAGCTCGTCAACAGTGTATGGAGGATGTGTCTATCTGCACTACATGAGCACAACGACAAACACCATCAAGGCCTGCTCCTTCGACGATTGGTATCCTTCCACTGATAGCAACGCTAATCAGTATGGAGGCGGAATAGGCACATATCGAACAACAGCTCCGCTTGTCATCACAGAATCTAATTTCACGTTGAGCGAAGAGACGACACACAAAAACAATGGAGGATTCATTTCTAGCTACTCACCATCGAACACAGGCAAATCTTTCACCATCGCAAACAGTCGTTTTATTGGTGATTCGACGTCGACGGGACATGTGATCTACTTCAACTCAAACACTACTTATTCTACCAGTTCACCGACAGGGTTCCTCTCAGTGACAGATTCACTTATCCACAACACAAATTCAAAGACGGAAATCCTTCATTTGGCCATTCCTTCACCATCAGGCTTCACACGAACAGAAATCACCGACACAACGATCAGATTTCCATATATCGACACACCAATACATCCTCATCTCTTTTTGGACTGCAGGCTCAAGGACTGTTCAATAAACTCAGGAATCTCACAAAGATTGATGCTTCTCTTCTCAGGAACCTCTTTCACTGGCAAGCCGACAAACACGTCGAGATCGTCGATACATCTTGAATATACAAGCCACGTTGTCTTCCACAAATGTGATTTCACAGACTGTTCAGTCGCATCTTCTCAAAGCCTCATCTCCACGTACTCTCTTCCATCGCTGGTCGTGGACACTTGCTCCTTCACGCGGTGCTCTGGAGGACAATCAATTTTCAATGTCAGATATGCACCTTCCTTCTTCTACTTCTGCACCTTCACCAATGTGACTGGGAGCAGAGCCTTTGTCATGACAACCGAGATGAACTACGCCTATTTCTTCGAATCCTGCCGATTTGAATTGGAGGAGACAAGGAATATGTTGGACTTCGATGTCTATCAGACTGATGTCACGTGTCTGAACGAAACAACTGTGACTGGATGCTCATCCAATCGGCCGATGTACTTCGGAACTTCGTTGACGAATCGAAAGGAATTGCTGACAGTTCAATTCATTCCTGGGGAAGTGTCAAAGAACGAGATGAGAGTGATAATACCCCCAACCGATCCGGAAGTGCCAGCCGACGAAAAGTCAACCGAACCAGAAGAAGACGCAGAACAGCCGATCCAAACTTTCACGTCGCTGTCAGATGCTCTCGGGAACATTTCGACAACTCCACTGCTGGACACCGTCATCACTTTCTCGGATGGTTCATTCACTGAGGACGAACTTCTGGAGGTGTCGCACATTGTCGAGATTGTCGGTGCTGGATCGAATATCAGCGAGATCCACTCAACACAGTTGACAACCAATGGTCTTGTTTCGAAGTCAGCTGGGAAGCTCACTATCCACTCGCTCCGACTCGTTCCTTCATCAGCAACGTCATTTTTGGTTCATCGATAGATAGTGCGAGTCTGTGTGTGTTGAATGTGATTGTGGAAGACGTCTCTGAACACTCCGCTTGTTTGTTTCGGTTTGCAGCTGGTTCGTGCGAGATCCGCCACTCTTTCTTCAAGAACATCAAATCACTTGAATCACTGATCTGTGTGTCTGGAACATCCTCCCTCGCCGTCACCAACACACTCTTCTTGACCATCACACGAACCAGCTCCAAACCAAGTCCGGTGGAGGACGTTCAGTGTGCGAGCTGCATTGAGGGAAAGACGAGTGGAGAAGTGCAAGTGCTTTATTGTCGCTTTGGAGCGTGTACAACGAAAGGACGAGCAGGAGCGATTGATTTGGAGAACGACGTGACCAGCGCTGTTGAGATTGGATATTGTTATTTTGATCGAAACTATGCTGGGGAAGGTGTTCCTCATACTGTGAGGGGAGATGATGTTGTCCTCAAGTCATTCGATGACTCCAAACTCACAATCGATTTGTTGACCATCCAATCCTTCCCGTCCCTGCTCTCTTTCCTCGTCAACTCGAAATACCTCATCGTCCCCCCTCCTGCTCGCCTTTGGATGACCTCAGATGGTATTGATGATCCTGTGACTTGGAGTTATCGATACAAAAGGATCACTGATTATATCTTCGATACATTCACTCTCCAGCAACTTCTTGAATCTCGTCTTCGGAACAATACCCACACTGCACTATCCACAAGCTTTTCTTATAGCGAGACAATGACACCTTTCATCTTTCAGAATTCATCCGTATCTGTATCTTTCTCAAACTACCGCAATTCCATCATCACAGTGAATCAACAGAACGAAGTGTTCGTCAAGATCCAAAATGCGTATCTGAAATTCGACACAGTCCAATTCGTGTTTGATAAGCTGACAACGCCAGCATTCGATTGCAATGACTATTCGTCGATTGAGCTCAGAGATTTTGCTATCAAACTCACCACTACGACCACACTCACCACTCCATTCATAACTTCCACTGGTCCATATATCTCTGTCACGAAACCTTACTTCGACCAACTTTTCACTTTGGACAAAACTCCCTTCATTCAACTCAACCGAACTGAGAAGGATGCCTACCTCAGCTACTCGTCCGCCACTCCAAAATTTGCCAGTCCTCTCACAGCCCCATTCATCGTTTGTGAGGGGGCAAGTGTATTTTATCTGTCCAAACTGACTTTGAATATGACTTTAGAACATTCAGCATCATTTGCTTATGCCAAAGATTCAACAGTCAAACTCTCCTCAAACAAGATCCAGCTTCTAAAGTCCACTGCCCAAGGCGCTTTCCTCCATCTCGAAAATGGTGCTGTCAAAATCAGCACCGATTCCCAGGCTTCTGATTTGATCCCAGTGATCCCAGTCGGATCTGATCCCACCAAATACCTACAATACCATTTCGTTTCTTTCATTTCAAAAAAGTCTTCTTATATATGATATTTGAATGGAAAAAAAAGTAAAAAGGAAAATGGTCACTTCATAGATCATGAAAATGCAAACTTTGGGTGCTGCTGTTTCAGTTTGTTCTACAACAATAATTATAAAAACAAGTCGATAATGCGTTATTATGTCTTCTTTGATGGTTTTTTCTCACTGACTAAAGTCAATGAAGGGAATACATCGAAAAAAGAAGTGTTGGTGATTGTGATCGTGCGTGTTTTTGGGAAATAAGAGCTGTCTGAAATATTGAAGAGCATTATGTGAAAACAAGAAGTGAATTGAACATGATTAATGAAGTGATAATGAGAAAATCTCAAAGGAAAAGAGTTGAAATTTGATCTCAGTCCAAATTTAGGCACTGACATCAATTGATCCCAGTTTTACCTATTTTGATGGGACTACTCAGATGCCTGCCGATTCCAGTAATTCAAGTTCAGGCGAACAGGGTGGTCTGCTATTTTGCCGAAATTCAACTGTCAACTCTTCATCATGGTGGACACTGAGCTCGTGTTCTGCGAAACAAGGCGGAGTAATTTATTTGGTGGACTCCAGATTGGAAATGAACGGAGGAACATTCTCGAAATGTAAGGCTCAAGAAGGCGGCTTTTTTTACATGTTGGATTCCAGGTTGAACATGTACTCTGGAACATACTCGAACTGCGAGGCTGAGAAAGGTGGAGTTGCCTACCTCGTCTCATCCACTCTTTATCTCGACAAGTTAACCTTCGTATCCAATTCTGCGAAGTTGGGAGGGGTGTTCTGGGTCGACTTCGGAAAGGATTTCACCTCAACACTCACATGGAGGAATTCAGTTTTCACAGGAAACTCCGCCCATGATGTGGATGAGAATGGAGTTGATTGTGGGAAGGGAGGAGCGATCTTTGTGAAGGGGACCACAAGTTCAAAGACTTCAATTGATCTGTGGTATTCTCATTTTGAGGAGAACACCGCCGATTTTGGGAATGATGTGTTCCTCGAGGAGACAGTTCTGAAAGGAACAAACTCAAGTCGATTGAGGAACACTTTTTCTGGCTCCTACAGCAGATTCCCACACCTCGAAATCGAGAAGCATAATCTGGGGGAACATGCAACTTGGTCGGACAGACCTATTCAGTCAATGAGTGATTGTACCGGTGATTTTCTAGGAAATAAGGAGAATCGAAGCGATTAGAGATTCGGAAAAACTTCATTTTCTCAAAATTTCTGATAGTGAATTAGGGCGATCTTGACAAAGAATTGGTTGATTCTCTGTCAAAAAACCTTCATTTATCTTTAAAGAACACCTATTCCTTTAATATCAAGTCTTGGAACTTTCTAGAGGTCTATACATTTCTGAGATTTCCTATTTTAGATTTCATGGTTTGATCCGACCCTTATTTTTATGATTTACTCCGAGGTTTCTGTGCTTTTTTTTGGAATCCTAGAGCAACATATCTTCCCTAGAAAGATATTAATAGTGTGTTTTTGACTGTTAGAGTCCTTTTTGATCTGTCCCGCCAAGTTGCAGTTTGCCTAATCTGGATAACGCTGAACTCCACCGAATATCCAACTTCCTTCCATTCACCACATTGAACATAAGTAATTCATCAAATGCCACGTTGACTCCTGCCTGCAAGTGGCCCGATAAGTTCTGCAAGACACTCGAATATGCACTCCAATTTCTTCAAACAACATATCAAAACGATAGCCTGCTCCAGCGACAATGTAAACAATATGACAATCAAATGACAACAGACCCAATCGTTTTGGAGAAACATGATCTGATTTATGCCAGTTATAGTACGTCAGTCACCTCTCCTCACGCACTGTCTCTCTCAGCGACGTATGAAGCGAAGGAGGGAGTCGTGTTCACGATTAATGATGCATCGAGGTTGACAGTTGAGAGGATCAAGTTTTCATTGACACCTCTACACCAAGCCATGATGGTGAACTCCAAAGACGGACAAGCTGCGATGGTCAACTGCTTCGTCTTGAGCGAGAGTGGGAAAACGACTTCGAGGTCTCCAATCATCTCAAACGGGAGCTCACTCATCCTGAACACCGTCTCTTTCGCCTCAACTCTGACCAATTCGAAAGCAACTCTTTCAGCTCCTCTTATCAGCTTCGCTCCAGAACCATCGGGAGAAAACCAAGTTGGATCGGGTTCGTTCAAAATGACCAACTCGATCTTCACAAATTTGACGTTTGAAGGAAAAACGATGATTGAGGTGGAGACGACAGGCGATGTCACTTTCACCACTCCAACATTCTCAAATATCGTGTCGGATCAAAAAGGAGGGAAGTATCTCACGCTGAAAGGACAGAGCTTCAAAACTCAACTCAAACCATATCAATGGGATTACAAACTCAAAACACCAACACATGTCCCATCGCTTTGGGGAGAAGACATTTCGATGGACGACAGTGAGAAGTGGAAGAGAGGGTCGCTTGTGTATTGGCTGGTGTCTCCTTCTTCAGAAGTGGTGATTGGATTGGATGAAGACGCTGTTGATCATCCGAACTGTGGATCGTCGACATTCAAATGCTCAACAATCGACTCTGCCATCTCATCAGCAGAATTCCACTCGATGGACACGATCTCGTTCTCTGTCTCCACCATACTTTCATCCTCTCTCTCGGTCAACTCATCACTCACCTTCAACTCGTTCTTGAATGAAAAACGGACAATCACCTTTGACGAATCCAGCTCGATGATCCTCGACACACCCTTGACAACACTCTCCCTCACCTCTCTCATTTTCACAGTTGCTGCGACGTGTTCATCTCCGACGCTATTCGTAGTTGAGAAAGGAGAGATGAAGTTCTCGTCATGTCTGATCGGATCGTCAGACAGTTTGTCGCCTCTGGTTGTTCCAGCGACAACAACGAAGCTGATTGAAGTGAAATCAGATGGAACACTGATACTGATTGACACTCTGATCCAACACATCAAATTCACTCACCCTACACAAGGAACAGCGTTGTATATTCATGCTGACTCGACTCTTTCATTCACAGAAACAACCAAACTGAAAGAGATCTCTTCGAATGGAAAAGGCACTCATGCATTAATTGATATCTCGGCTGGCGACGACGCTGGTTCCCTTTCTGACCTTTCTGCACTCCTCCAAACGTGGGAACCGTCTCTCACACACAGCCCCCGCTACTCCAAAGACGAAATCAACCAGTTTGGTGTTATTTTTGAGGATGAGACAGTCGATGAGCTGATCTACAGCTGGCATCCATATGATAAGAAAACGATGTACCTTCATTCGGAAGGAGGAATTCACTCGAAATGTGGCCTTTCTTCGCTTCCTTGCTCGTCTCTCTCGACTCATCTCGAGAAATTGGGGGCCAACCAAGTGATCAAAGTGTGCAGTGCACTCGACGAAACAGTCTCCATCACGACCGCGCGCGATCTGTCGATCATGTCTTCTGACACTTCGAATATGGAAGTTCGTGTTTCCGAGACTTGCTCGTTCACATCGAAAGACTTCTCTCTCTCGTTCGCATCAATCTCGTTCGTTCCACTCCCAACAACATCCAACCAGAACACAGACACAACAGCACGGCCTGGATCGCTGTTCATTGTGGAATCTGGCTCTCTCTCGTTGACATCATGCTCTGTTTCATCGTTTGAACTCTCGTCGTCTCCTCTGATCACTCACACATCTGGCACACTCACTCTTCAATCGTGTTCAGTTTCATCGATCACTCGCTCATCAGGAAATGGAACAGTTTTGAGCACCGAAATGGAAACAGGGAAGTCGTTGTTGTTGGATGAGATCGAATTCTCGTCGATGTCATCATCGAAAGAATCACCGATTCTGGCTCTTTCATTCCCTCCATTCGACAAAACCAATCCTGATCCTCTCTTCGACTACACTCTGACGAATCTCCACTTCAACAGCATGACAGGAATGGAATCTGAACCGCCTTGTTTCATATCTCTCGTTGGCCACAACCTAGGGAGCTGGATCGATGTTGGTGATGGCCGATTCAAAAACTCGTACAACAAAGACACAGCATTTTCGGATTTGTGGAGTGTGGACGAAGAAATCGAGCTTTCGGCAACGCTTCTGTTTTATCTGCTCCCATCTGAAGGGCCAGTTGGAGTTACAGATTCTGGATATGACACGGCGAAGTGTGGATCGAACAGTGTTTGGTGTTGGACGATTGAACTGTCACTGACTCGCCTGTCAGCGCAGAACACGAAGAAGATTGTTGTGATAGATGAAGTGACACTGTCGTCATCGATCGCCCTTCCCGACGAATTGACATTTGCTGGGAATCCGAGTGCGCTGAGCATGTGTGTTGTGTCTGCTGATGGTTCGTTCGTGTCTGAAAACATCGACTTCACGACGATTTCGAAATTGACATTCTCACTTCCATCGACTCAAACAGTCGAGGCAGTGATTGTGCACTCATCCACGAAACTCTCACTCTCGAATCTTGAACTGTCATCGACATCAGAATCGTCAGCTCGCTTCCTGAAAGTGACGAGTGGAAAGGCAGAAATGTCAGAGGTCGAGATCCGATCATCGATGACCCCGAACTCGATTCTTTTCTGGATTTTGGGAGGGACCGTGACAGCCTCTCAGTTCCGAGTGGAATCTGGAATCGCACAGAATGGAACAATTGTTCGAGTGGAAGGAGGAAGTCTGAGTTTGACTGGAATGACCACAACTTCCTCAAAACCGTTGGAAGGAAGACTCATCTCAGTGAACAACGCAAACTTCAACTTGTCGGACATCAAACTCTCGAAACAATCATTCAATGCGCCTCTGTTCGAGTTCTCTTCGTTCAAATCGAGCACAATTGACAGAATGAATATTTCTGAATGTTTTCAAACAAACGTCATCGCCATCAAAGATGGAGACGAACTCACCATCTCGAATTCGGAATTCTCGTCAATCGGCTCAGTCACGACAAATGGAGAAGATGGCTCAGATTTGTGTGGATGGGAGACAAGCCTGATTGAGATTGAAAACACTCAAACCTCATTCTCGCACTCAAATCTCCTCCACATCCCGCAAGGAGCGATCTCGATCTCAAACTCTCCTCTCAGCTTGACAGGATGTATTTTCAGTGGGAATTCTCCTTCGAACTTGGAATGGCCTTCTCGTCGTCGAAACATCAAGTGCTCAAATGGAACGGTGTCGATCACAGGAATTGGAGGGGGAGATGGACTGTCATCGCCTCATCTATGGATCTGGACAGATGAATGCTCAGTGACGAAGGATGATAAAAATGAGCACTCCCCACTCTTCGTGCCAACACTTTCGAATGAATCATCAAGCACATTGGACAGCACACAGCAGTTTTTCAACGTAGCGATTGTTGGAACGACGATGATCCCGTGTGGTCTGTCTTTGGAAGTGTTTGAAGCTGCATTCAAATCGAAATCGAACGAAGGACAACCACTTCGTTTCGAGATATCATCTCTCGCACCGTCGAAATGGTCAGAAACCGAACTGTCGTTCGTCCTCCCCCAATCGTCTCTTCTGACGTTGGACAAGAAATTGGATCATCGATGCCGACTTGTGTTTGGAGATGGGCAGAAAACAGAATCGTTCTCACTGATTGGAAAGGGGAAAGGAAACATGTCTCAAGCAGGAGTGATCACTTCGATTGTCGTTCCGATTGTTGCAGCGATCCTCGTTGCTCTGCTGCTCATAATCATCCTAATCGTTCTGTGCCGTCGCCGAAAGACGAAGAAGAATGCATCAGAGAAGGAAAGCCAAGAACTGGACACAACTGATGCAGTTGATGTGATGAAGGACGATGGAGACGTGCAATTCAGCACAATCAAGCCGATCATGGGATCGACGGGTCTGGTGCACAGCCACTCTCTTCTGATGGTGAGCAACGACAAAGAACAGGAACAACAATCGCAAGTCCATGATGCCATCGCCCTGGTTCCTTTCAAGCATGTTGAAGCACTGATGTGTTCTGAAGACCCTAAAATTGTGACAATGGATCCTCGAAACACACTCTATCATCGAATTCATGTGGAGAAACAGCCAGACCTCCCGAAAAGGATGATTGGAGTTCGGCTGGTGAATGGGTTGACACACCTCTTGAAGGAATCACCTCACACTGACGTCCTCACGAGATTCTCACCTCACTGGATCCTGATGGACATGAACCACAATATTGCTCTCCGAATGGACAACAATCCAAACTCACTTGCTCCCGTGCCGAGTCAGAACAAGGAAAGCTCGACGAAGAATGGAGAAGACCGTCGGTGGAACGCACCTGAACAAGACACGAAGGAAGACGGGGATGCAAAACAGATTTCAATTGACACGAACAAAACAGTGGTTTTTCGGCTCGGCCTTGTCTTGTGGGAACTTGAGACTGAACTTGTGCCGTTCGGGGAGCTGGATGCAGTGAATGCGTCTCGCCAGGTGAAAGCAGGAGTGATGCCACTGATCCACAACTGGGCCGACGAATCGTTTGCCGATCTTGTTCGCGAATGTCTCTCTCTGGCTCCTGACGAACGTCCCACTTTGGGTGATGTGAAATCTCGTCTCGAAACGCTCAACTCGAATGCACCCGTCGCTGAACAACCTCAACCGAACAACGGAGAAGCTGCTGCTTCAAAACTTCTGTCGAACTAAGATCCAAGCAATCTCATCGCCAATCGAGCATCGCTTTCACATCTTTTGAAACCTTCCACTTCAATTTTCACGTTGACTCCGTCACCAAATTTCCAACACAGTTCAAACACCACTCACGTCATCAGATCTTCGTTTTCACGTCACTGTCCACTCCGCTGAACCCTTTCACAGAGCTTTGAAATCCATCGTCCACTCGACTCACTTCACAAAGAATCAACTCGACCGCAAACCGCAATCATCGCTCTGGACATTCACGTCACTCCATCTCAGCCTGTCTTTCTTTCAATGAAACCAGCATTGTCACTCCTCAACCAGCGCTCCTCAAAACTGGAAAGTGACGACGATCGATCCCATTCACTTCACCATTCGAACCCCTGATACTTGATCGTCTTCATGCCCAACGTGACACGCTTCTCTTCATTCCTGACTCCACTATTTCTCATTCTTTCACCTCTATCACTATCCTTCAGTTTTCTCTTCGCCGCTGCTCTCTCTTTTTTTGATTTGCTTTTGTGTCATCACTTCCTGTCACGCATTCATCACTCACTTGGCCTTCTTGGCTGAGATGACTGATTCCTCTTCTCTTTTTGATTATTTGTCTCCAGAATCACTTCACCACTCTCGCTTCAGGATGCTTCTGGCTTTCTTCACATCATCACGTCGTCACTTCATCACTTCGAATTCCCATGCCCAACTCTTGTCAAATTGATTTTGAGCCTTGGTATCGCCCTGTCAAGAAAGGCCTGGGCCGGGTCCTTTACACTTGTTGAAGTTTTTGGTCAAATTTTCACTTCATTTAGCCAATAGTCATGTTTCCTATTTTCAAAAAACGCGAAGTACAAAAATCATAGTGTCCTGACGGGTGAGAAACGCGAATCGAAAGGTCAGATCTTTGTGACTATGACTTTCATACTCCTTCAAAATCGAAATTCCTGACATTCACACAATTCTACTCTCATTTCAGAAGAATTTGTAACGATAGTACGATACATGACCGTGAAATGCATTCAACATTTTCTGTCTCGACTGTGATTTCAGTGGTTTGTTCACCTTACTCATGTGCAATTCTCATTTATAGCCATCCATTTAATGTAATCATCAAAATATCTAGCTCGATACTTGAACATTTCTTGACGAAAAGGTGCCGAATTCTTGGATTGTGGTGAATTGATATCTGATCTTCAAGAACATGTCTAAATAGTCCGTCTAGATGTAAAACGCGGTTGGCGAATGAAATGACCGATAAAACATTTGTCGTAACAGGTTCGTCTGATCGAAACCGGTCTTTCATCGACACTACGATTCGGCCGAATACAGTGGTTGTGTGATTAATTTAAGAGATGGATTGTCTCAAGGATGAGGATTTCTGGATGAATCTTGAATTGAGAAGATGATCATACAACTGAAATCACATTCGAGACAGAAAATGTTGAATGCATTTCACGGTCATGTATCGTACTATCGTTACAAATTCTTCTGAAATGAGAGTAGAATTGTGTGAATGTCAGGAATTTCGATTTTGAAGGAGTATGAAAGGCATAGTCACAAAGATCTGACCTTTCGATTCGCGTTTCTCACCCGTCAGGACACTATGATTTTTGTACTTCGCGTTTTTTGAAAATAGGAAACATGACTATTGGCTAAATGAAGTGAAAATTTGACCAAAAACTTCAACAAGTGTAAAGGACCCGGCCCAAGCCTTTCTTGACAGGGCGATACTCCTGGGCTAAACAGAACGTTTTTCGACAAAAGTGATCACAATAATCAATGATTGGATTGAGAATTGACGACAAAAGACTCGATAGATCCAAGTTCATCAAAACTCTTTGCCAGTTTCGTGAACAATCCTGTTCATTCTGAGTCAAAGGGCAGATCCGTCCAAAATGCCTCCCAAGCATAAAATAGGGAGAAAACGAAGCAAAACACAATCAAACACTCGGATGCAATGTGTTCAATCTTCAACTTCGGACTTACACACCGTTCATTCTACAATCCAAGATTCCTTCGAAAACGACAACGATTCCTCACTTGATTCACATTCAATCCCAACCACAACTGATGTAGTCACGATTACTACCAATGATCGGCACTATGTTCGTGTGTCCAAACAGATTCTGCATTACGAACTGAAAAGAAAGCGAATCAATCCTGGACCAATGTTGGAACAAGCACATCTGGAGGGTGAAGAGATCAGTCTTCCCACATCCACCACGTCTGATTGGCGGTTGATCTTGCAGGATTCGATCACGACCGATGATCTGCGGCAAGGGTGTCTCTCGCTCTTCGAGCAAGTCAACTCCGAAAGGAAACTGGCACCCAAAGAAGTTTTCCATGCCGTCCGCTTCCTGGAATACGCAACAATACACATCGAACATCGCGAATATCCCCACAACAAACTCCTCGAAGCCATATTCCCCAAGGAGGAGCACTGCCAAACAAAACTGACGTCTACTCTCATCAAACTCGTTTCACATTCATCCGCCACACTCCAAACAGCTGCTCTCTC
The DNA here is from genome assembly GCA_033064195.1 of Blattamonas nauphoetae. Lineage (NCBI taxonomy): Eukaryota > Preaxostyla > Oxymonadida > Blattamonas > Blattamonas nauphoetae. Next base: position 76,032 of record JARBJD010000013.1, on the reverse strand, counting down.
CTTCTTCGCCGTTGGATCATCGAAGTCGACAAAGAAATTCTATCTTGCGGTGGCAACCACAGAATTGTTGCCCCAACTCTTCGAACACCTAAAACCACATTCAATCCCAATTCACAAAGCAACAATCGACTTCCATCGCCACATTACGTCAATTGTGGACGATATTTTCGTTTGTTCACCAAATGAAATCCTCCGTAATCTCGACATCAAAACGTTCATTTATCCCACAAAAACCCTCATTTCTGAAATCATCAAACCAATTTTCCAACCCCTCTTCAACTATCTGCGGTATCTTCTCGCCAATAGAGTTAGTGCCACTGATTATCCCTCTGGAATCTCACTTTTATCCAAGATGCACATCTATCGGGATACAATCGGGTATAGTCATGATGATTCATCCCATCTGAAACTTGAGCCATTTTTTGAAAAGCTGAGGAAGAAAATGCTCGCAGAAATGACTTCATCGTTCGGGCTTGCCACGGCAGATGGCACACTGCGCCAGATTCTCTTTGGCGATTGGAGAAGGATGGATGGATTGCACTGGGTGGAGATATTTGAGACTATCCTTGATCGACTGAGCGAGGGGCAACACTTCTCCGATTTGGGACTCGAAGTGTTTCTGTTATTCATGTCTCATCGACCATTGAAGGTCAGTCTTGTCTTCGGACCAAATGGAACCTTCTCAATCGAAGACGACAACCAAATAGTTTCATCGATGGAACGGCCTTCAACGTCACTCTGTGCTCTCTTGGCACCCACTCGACCTGACCACGCTGCTTCAATACTCGCACACATCCGTTCATTCACAATACATGTAACCCCTCCTACTCTTTTAAGGGACATCAAGAGTGGTTGGTTCGCTGCTGTATTCGCAACATTCGTTCCTTCGAAGTTGCCATTCACGAACGAATACAGATCATTCCACACATCGCTCATCTACACAATCAAGGATTATCTCTTCTTCATTTTTCTGATTGCGGGCTGGAGCGAGCAAGCTCGATCTCGAAGCGAACTGGACGAGATCTGTCACTCTTTCCAGGAACAGACAGGTGATTACATTGTCCATCTCTCACTCCATCCGTTCGCCTTGATATCAAAAGACAATACCAACACCATCATTGACTTCTTCACACATTTCTTTCGACACGACGAAAATAGCGTTTTAGATCCATTTCGAGATGAAGTGAGGAAGACCATCGATGCACCAGCCATCTCATCGTCATCCCCGCCCTTCATCCTCACATCTGAATTTATCTGTGATCTCACCGACGAAGAGATCATGAATGTTGTGGACAGAATTGTTGCGCTGCTCGACAGCGACTCGTGTTTGGATGACGACACCATCCTTCGGATCTGCGCGTTCCACACGAACCAACTGAAATGTGTGTATCTTCCGGAATTGTTCAGAATGGCGGGGAGGACAACCGAACACTACTTCCACACACTCAACACTCACCTCTCTCTCCCTCTCGACTGTTTCGATCTCCATCCAGTCAGCTCGCTTCTCAAACCAAAGCCACACTCCCTTCAGCCAACATTCGACCAATGGGACGATGTGGATCTTTCGACAGTTGGCGTTGTGCTGCGAAGCATCGACGAGAACCGTCTCTCATTCAACTCTGCCATCTCACAACTCCTCCAGTTTACAGTTGACGTCCTTCCTCAAATGTCTCACTGTGCGTCTCGACTGAATCTCTCGCAGCTCGAACGACTCCTCTCTCCATCCATTGACTTTCTCTTCAAACTCTTTCTCATCAATCTGTTACCTTCAGACTACAAGTTCCGAAGGGACCGTGAAACTGCATACATCGAACTCAGCAGATTGTGTGAGCAACGCGTGATTGCCCAGTGTCTCAGCAGGATCGGATTCTTCTCTCGCATTGTCGGTGGATTGCTCGATGACAGCCTTTTCTTCGAATATCAATCTGTCATCGATATCTTTCTCAATCAAGCACGATATTCTGGTGATGAAACGCCGGAATGGAAGACGCTTCAAAGAACAGTTCATCTCTTTCTGGAGGAAGGCTGGCAGGATGTTCTGGACTTCCTCGTGGTCAGGAAAAAGTATTCATTCCATGTCAAGAATCGAATCAAACATGCAAAGGACATGATGGGACTCCATGGAGCGAATTTCTGTGAAGACTCCAATTCGGACGACTCCGATTCGGACGATACTGATTCGGACGACACGGATTGATGCTTCTTGCTCCCTCCTGCTCATCTTCGTCGCACACAGGCGTCCTTAACACATTCATTGTTCATGTCATTTCATTAGTAATAGTAGTGTCAATAATCCGTACATATTCAAAAATCCGTACAATGGGGATTGAAAAATTTAGATGGGTCAAACTAAGAAAAATAAAATTTGGTTCCGCGCCGAAACCCCTGTGTCGGGAGAAAACCTCAAAATACTGTTTCCTTTAGGCATCCACATATTTTTCTCAACTTTTTGCCCTCATTTCTCCACAACCAGCCATCCGTTTTGAATCAAATAAAATGCATTGTGATCGTAAAGATCTCGACAAAAGCTGCTCAAAAAATAAACCTATTTTTTTTCTAAGAATTTTTTGTCGAGAAAAATATGGGTTTTTTTCCATTATCCCAAATATCCAGAATTTTTTCTCCAAATTTTTTTCAAAATGTTCATTTCGCCAAAAAAACGTTTTTCTGAAAAACTTCATCAAAATCGGTTCACTGGTTGTTGAGATATTGCCGAAACAATATTTTTTATCGGGCAAAAGGGGGTATTTTGAGGTTTTCTCCCGACACAGGGGTTTCGGCGCGGAACCAAATTTTATTTTTCTTAGTTTGACCAATATATATTTTTCAAGCCCCATGTTACGGATTTATGAAAAGTTCGGTTTATTGAAACATCTATAACACCTATTTCACGAAAGTTATCACCAGGGTGTTCCAAACGTACCCATATTTTTGTAGATCATGATCACAAAAACCCATTTCATGAACATTATGTCAAATCCTAAATGTGAATTGAATATTGATAAACAAACAAAAATCTCGGAAAAAGCGGAAAAGAAAGCGTAAGGGAGACGTTGGTTGAAGTGGACGGATGTACAGACGAAGAGATACAGTTAAGACAATCAATTTCATCTTTTCTGCGCGTCTCGCTCAGCCTGTTTTTGGGTGTCATCGATGAGCGAGAAGTGGTTTAAGCGCAGACTCGGCAGGGATTCATTCGATGGGACAAGCATGTGTTGTGTGTTTGATGAAGCAACGAAGATAAAGCAACATCTCAAAGAACCTGAACTCATGCTATTCGAGCAAAATTGCTCGCTGTTTGTCCTCCCTCCGCCCAACATCCGAACAAGGCTGTCTGATAGTTTCTTCTATTCTTCAACCACTTTGACCACACTCTCAATTACACACACCATTGAGCTTCAGCTTCCAACAACGCGAGGCAACTAGGCATCTTGAGACTGACTGGCATGTGCAGAAAGGAATCATTTGTTGGTCGACAAGAAAGAGACAGTCGGAGGAATCGGCAGGAAGGAGCGAGAAACACTTCGATGGTTCACAAGCGACGAGCGAGAAGCGGGTGGAGAGGAGATTCCGCAGATGGGACGAGCACTTTCTGCACCATTTTGACATCAACACGGTTTCGTTCATCGCGATTGTCGACGTCAAGTGATCTCAATCCAAATGGTGTCACTATTCGGAGAGTCGTTCATGATGTGGACGAGACAGACGAGGAGAGTGAGGGATCGGCAGAAGAGACAGACGAGGAGAGTGAGGGATCGGCAGAAGAGACAGACGAGGAGAGTGAGGGATCGGCAGAAGAGACAGACGAGGAGAGTGAGGGATCGGCAGAAGAGACAGACTGTACTTTCAGAGACACGATGGCTCGACCGATCAGTTGTGCTTCGACGAGTGTCAGTTGGAATTATCGAGAATGGTTCGAGGACAGACGATCCAGCAATCTCATCGTTCCTTCAACACGAAGCTGTGTGGATGAAGAAACGATGACAGAGGACAGCTGGAGACCATCGCGGCGAGAGAGCAACAAGGGATTGAGTGTAACAAATATGGAAGTGTGGATGGAGGGGTAGAGAAATGAAGAGCGAGATGGTCTTTCATCGGAAGGCTCAGCCACATTCATTCCAACACGAAAACGACCGCGAGTTGATCGAAGGATGAGATCCAGCAACAACAACAACCACAGCTCATCAAGCAAGGGGCAGACAGAGCGGCAAGTCAGAGCACAGCGAGAGCGACTGACAAAGCGGCGGAGAGACCGAAGAAAGAGAATGGGAACGATGTTGGGTCAAGTGAGGGTGAAGTCCAAGATTTCCTTCTCGTCGCACTCCGGAAGAGAAAAGGCTTCTCGAAATGTTGTTTGTAGTGCACTCCGTTGGCAATTGATGAGATGAGAGCGAAGTTCCATCGCTCGACACCATTCAACAGCATCGTTGGTGAGAGAGTGACGATCAATCAGGCAGAGCATGCAGTGAGCGAGTCGACAGAAATGGAGGACAAAGAGAGAGCAGTGTCGACCGAGCAGACGAGGAGAGAGGATGCGGCGAGTGGTGGAGGACGTGAAGTGGGAAGGGCTGATGACGAGAGGTTTGAGTTAGTCAGGAGTTGGATTGTGCTCTATCTAAAAGATGAACGTAATTGACATCGAATGGAAGAGTGGTTTGATCGAATCGGGCAGTTGCTTCATGCATTCTGCTTCATCCTCGTGCTCGATGAGCGAGAGAGCTATCACTTCGCGCGAGCTCCGCGTCAGAAACAGAATCCAATGAACTTCAGCAATGCTATGTTGTCGCATAAGTCCACAACGAGTGGTCTTGTCATCCGAATGAAGCGACACGGGCAGACTCTCGTGGTCAGCGAGATTCTCGTCAACACACACAAACAGAGGCGTTGTCAATGTTTTCGCTTTGTCCAGAATCGCTGAGTCCATCGATGTTCCAGTCCTTTCTCCTTCCTCATTCTTCGATGCTGATGTCTTCCTTCGTTCTTTGCCCTTTGGAGGATGGGAGAGTGTTTTGTTTTCTTGAGCGAAGTGATCAGGCACAAGAGATGTCAACAGTTCGTAGATTTGTTGCATTTCTGTTCGGATGTCCCCTTCTTTGTATCCAACATTGAATGGAATCGGCTGATTCGTTCGTTGAAGTGAAGAGATCACTCCCAGTTTTGGCAAAGACGAGAATCGGCTGGTGTTTGACTGGTTCGATCGATTCGATCGCTGCCAGCACGCTTCTGGACTGTGCGAGTGGGAGGGGGTGTTGGTTGAGAGACGATCGGATTGTGGGGAGGGGTGAGAAAACAGTGGATGCGTGTCCAGAATCACCCCCTCGAGTCTCTTCTCCACAGATTCGTGTTTGGGATCGACAATCGTGGAGAGGAGATCACACGCGATACGTGCCATCCTTCTCTTGAAATGCAAATTGGACTGGGGAGAGCTCGGAGTGTCTGTGTCTGATTGTGTTTTGAGGAGATACTGCAACAGAGCATTCACAATGAATTGTAACTGGACTGCTGGTGTCGATCGGTTGCTCGTGTCGGTGAGAAGAATGTCGAGTGCGTCTCGGACTTCTTGTCGATTCGCCTCTTCAACAATGGTTGGTTCTGCGAAGGGTGACTTCAGACTCGCAAGTTGTGTCCCGATGAGGTGGTCGGACTAGTCAGTTTCGCGTTCTGGATCGATTCTGAGAATTGTTGAATGTCAGATTGGAGAGCAGGTGGTCGCGGCGTGTAGTTCATCGCTAAAGTGAAAAGAGCTGTCGTTTTCTCTGCCCTGCTCCTTCGAATTGTCGGGGTTGACGAGACGTTCAACGGCAGAGAGTGACAACGGCAGAGGGTGACATCGGGAGAGGGTGACATCGGGAGAGAGTGACATCGTTAGAGGGTGACATCAAATGAGCAGAGTGAGCAAGTTGAATGACATCAAAAGAACCATGTGGGGTTTTCTACAAACGACTTTTCCGCTGAGAGCCTTTGAACTCCTCTTCCGGGAAGTGATAGCATAGAATTCTGTATCTGTTCGAAGCCCTCCTCGGAAGAAGAAGACTGTTCAGAGTTCTCCATTTCCTCCTGAAGCGAAAACGCTTTTTGAATCTGATCAGACAAAGACAGCTGGGCTTGCTTTCTCCCTCCACGATTCCTTCGGTCGGAGAAGTGCAGATAAATCGGATCAAAACGGGGTGGAAAAGAAGACGTGGGTTCAGAGGTGCGTTGCTCGACAAGATGAGGATTAAACGGAACGGGAGTTGATCTGATTGAGTCGACGCTCATTGGGAGGACTAACATCGAAGAATGAGAATCGCCTTGATCCAGAGAACTACATGCAATAGTTGTTGCATCTTTCCCTCCGTCCCATCAATCGCAATCCTGGCTGACAGGGTTCAACTCCAAGCGGATTCTTCATTACCTTCTCAAATTCATGCCTTTCTGGAAACCCATAGCGTTTCACACAATGACGAGTTGGAGAGTATCTCGTGATAGGATACTTTTCTTTGAAAGATGAGATGAGATGTGAGTTCCAGATCTGAAAGAGACTCAGGACCGTTTGCAGAGAGAAGAAAAAGATCCTCGAGAGTTTTATTTGTGAGAAGAGTCCTGAAGACTGTCTTGATTCTGTTTTTCTGGCTGAAACCTCTCTCGGCAGCAGCTGATGTTGGGGAAATGACGAAACATAGATGTGCAAAACGTGTTATCCGAGGGAATGATTGCATGTCGTTAAGACGGGAAAAGAAACGAGCTCTGTGTTCACCAATAGCGGAAGGAAGACCCGGAATATCCTGACAGGTGAGAATGAAAGAGTCATACTCTGACGAAAGAAAGTTCAAGTGCATTTGGTGGATGGACGGAGAGGAGATGAGTGAGTTGAGTGAACGCGTCCTTCGATACTTTCATGTCATTACAATCCTTCCACCCGAACAGGTTGATCAACAATCTCCAATCCCCATTTTGTGTCTCTGTCAGTAACTCCTCTTCCAGATCGGCCGCAATCTGCATCCGCGTTCCGCCCATTGCTGGAGGCGTCCAAGCGAAAGCTGATGGAGAATGAAATGCTGACAGCTGCTGTAGAGTCTCCCTGATTTTCTGTTCGAGTTGGAAAATCTCGAGGGTTTTTGATTGAACCGCAATTGTTAGATCGTTTAGAGGAGACAAAATCATATCGAGAATCACAAACGAGGAGAGCAGAGACGAAGACCAAGACATTCGAAGACTTACGTCTTTCTTTCTAGTTGAAGAAAAGTTGTGAGGACTGTTTTCATAGATGAAAAACTTCAATAGCGTGGTGGATCGATCGGACAATCGAAGTCCATCGGATACGATGAACAATTGGTATAGTGCGTGTTTTACTGTGTTTTCTTTTGAAGTTCTTCCAGTTGCTTTCTTCTCTTTCCACTCTTCCTCAGCCAAGCAGCGCATCGTTGGAGAACCTTGATGGCTCGTCGAAAAGGAGATTGTGTGCATATTTTAGAATTCGATTGATGACAATTTGAACCCGGTGAGCGAAACAGTGCATATGGATGCCACAAAATCCCACTTTTTTGAATCGACCCAACAACCCACTCTGCAGACCAACCATTGAGCTTGCGCCATCAGTCGAGAGTCCGATACAATTTGTTACGGATAAATTGTGATTCGAAAGGACTGTCAGAATTGCTGATTTCATTTCGTCACCAGTTGATGAGATTAGTCCAGAGAGTGCAAGAACATGCAATTTTGTATTAAAATGGAAATCAAGGAACTGAATTAGAATGATGAGATGGGTTTGCCCTGTAGTGTCAGTTGTCGTATCGAGAATGAGACAAAAGTTTGGAAAGAAAGGATTTAGATTGTTTGGTTGGAAGCAGAAAAACTCCGATAGTATCGAAAGTCCTTTTCTAAAGGACCGCAAGGATCGGTAAGTTCCAATTGATGTCGAAGGAACTCCCGAGACTAAATCAAAATGATCCATGAGGGAAGAATAGAGTCGGATAGGGAGGTTATGCTTAGCGACAAAGTATGCAGCTCTGAACATATTCTTAAGCTGTGACGTTGCGAGCTGAGGAAGTGAGATAGATCCCATAGCCGGAGTCTCAATCAACGGATCATCGTTCGATGCTGCTTGATGTCGTAGAGAAGTAATATGTCTGATCAAATTGTTCGGATTAAGTGTCGTTGAGGGATGATTAATGAACGATATCTTGGTATGAAAATGATTGTGGTAGCGCGTTGAACATAGAGAGCAGAGAATGCCCGAACCGTCCACGATCTTAAAGATTGAGTCTGAACTGCCGAATTCATTCGGAAATCGCTGGATGAGTGTTTCCTGTTTCCTTACTCGATCCATTTCACTAATTAGAAAGTTCTGAGCAAGATAAACTACTGAATTGGATTTATGATGGGTTTGGGTCAGATCATTCGTTCTCCACTTCGGCTGACCATTTAGTCTGCCTCTCCCAAAGATGACCTTATCTTAATTAAACAATACATTTTTCAATTTTTGAACTCTAATTTCGAATGTCGCCCGCAAAATGGAACACCCTGGTTATCACAAAAATTGGCATCGGTTTGTGATGCAAGAAATGTTCGCTCCGGTTTCTCTCCGATTGTGTCCAAAAACGAAAGGCTTATACAATATACAACAGAGAGAAATGAAAAACACAGAAGAATCGAGAATTGAATGGTATCAAGAAGATAAATCAGAACAAAAAGCTGAGAGACGATCAAACAATGGCAGAGAAAAATGAAGAATATCTAGAAGAGGAGGCGCTTCCACTCCTGGCACAAAGATAGATGACAGAACAGCCTGGTAGAGAATAATGAAGACTTAGACTTTGACCAAACCAAACGAGCTTCCCTTCACGGCCATCTCTCGACGGTCCAATCTCAGCGACTGTCCACGCCACACCACAACTCCTCCCTCGAATCCTCCTTTCCCCCATCCCTCCATCTTTTCGCACACACTGTCCACAACTCGAACTTTCCTCAAATCAACATGTTCGCCAGCATCTGACACAAAAATCAAGAATCCACTTCCTCCAACGAAATTCAGATTCCCTGGTGACGATGGGTGAGGGCTTGTGTTGATCAGAACACAGGACACAAATGATGACATCGAAAGATCAGCTGAGGTGTGTGGCGCAGAGCGAGTCGAACTCCTTCGATGACCCAGCTCAATCACAACACACCCTCCTCCCACAGCCCTCCCTCCATCTGCAATCTCGTCCATCCGTATTCTTGTTGTGCATCCCTCAAACATGCAATTCTGAACTTCAGCTGAGCATCCAAAAACAGAAATACGAATCAGACTTCCAAACGATCCACCAGAACAGTTTCGGAACTGCGAGTCCACAATCAAGATCCCTCGTGTCGATCCTCCAACCACAACTCCTCCTCCTTCAAACCAACAGCTCGTTATCTCAACTTCCCTCATTTCAACACGTCCACTCCCGACACACACAACCACACTTCCCTTCCCACCAAACCGACCTTCCGAGCACGACACATCAGACACTGTCAAGCTTCCTGTGCTCCCAACTTCCACAAACGACGTCGTCACCACTTCACGCGTTGTCAGAGAGCATTCCGCAAGCGACAGTTCAGCGTTGTCCGACACAACAAACACTGAAACGATCTGTTTTGATGTTCCACGCAGTTCGAACGTGAGCGACGACACAATCACCAGACTTCTTTTGATCGCAATCATCCTCCTCCTTTCTTCCCATCTTCCCCCACCCACACTTCCTCCTTCCACTTCACACACAATCTTCCCTCCTTTCCATTCAGTTGATGAGATCCTGATTGTCTGTGCTGTTCCTGTTTCTTCCCCAACCACCACACACCCTCCAATCCTCGTTTCGTCGATGATATTCACAGTAATCAGATCTGCCTGAATACTATTGACATCTTTGATGCACGCTGACAGCGTCAGAAATGGCAACGACACAGACCCCGTTCCTGTCTCGTCATTTCCTCTCTTCGCCACGAAAAGATCTGATTGATATTGGAACGGAAGAAGGAGAACGAGGAGTGATTGTGAGTGATCATTCGAGATATCGAAGCTCCAATAATTCGCGAAGAGTGATCTTTGGTTGTACGAGTTTTTGAATCGGTCATCACCAACTTCGATCCAGTTCGTGAGGTCGTGACCGACAAGAGAGATGAAACAAGGCGGTTGAGATTCCATTCCGGTCATGCTGTTGAAGTGGAGATTCGTCAGAGTGAAGTAGAAGAGAGGATCAGGATCGGATTCGTCGAATGGAGGGAATGAAAGAGCCAGAATCGGTGAGTCTTTCGATGATGGCATCGACCAGAATTCGATCTCATCCAACAACAACGACTTCCCTGTTGACATTTCGATGCTCAAAACTGTTCCGTTTCCTGTTGAGCGAGTGATTGATGACACTGAACACGATTGAAGAGTGAGTGTGCCAGATGTGTGAGTGATCAGAGGAGACGACGAAAGCGCGAATGATGAAAAAGAGCATGATGTCAACGAGAGAGACCCAGATTCCACAACGAACAGCGATTCAGTCCGTGCAGTTGTGTCAGCATTCTGGTTGGATGTTTGTGGGAGTGGAATGAATGAGATGGAAGTGAACAATAGAGGAGATGCCTGTGTGGTGAACGAGGCAGTGTTCACAATGGAGAGAACCGGCTGCGTGTTGCTGGATGATTCGACAGACAACGCCTTCGACGATGTGAAACCAACAGATACGATGATGGCACTGCTTACAACAATCGATTCTCCAGCACCAACCTTGTTCGCATTGTCGGAGATGGATGAGCACGGGAGAACAGAAAGACCACATTTCGAGTGACTTCCTCCAGATCGATCAACGAACAGTGTCTTCGAATCATAAGGATTCCAGCGGTAGATCAACTCTTCCACTTCTCCAGTCGAGTCAATCACAACAAACTCGTCGATTTCGGATTGAGTGAATCGAACTCCATTCGTCGTTGTCGGGCCCCATGCCTCGATTTGAGAGGCGAGAGACGAAATCGATTCTGAGTCCAGTCCAGTCGATGAAGAAATCACAACATGACTTCCTCTTCCATGAGAAGTGATCTCTCTCACTGTCGATGTTCCGGAGAAGGAGTTCGTCGAGTCAGCATGAAGATGCAATACCGTTCCAAGTGTGGCATGAGTGAATTTGATGTGTTGGATCAGAATGTCAATCAGTGACAGTTTTCCATCTGACTTCACTTCAATCAGCTTCGTAGTTGACGCTGGAACAATCAGAGGCGACGAAATCTCTGACGATCCGATCAGACACGACGAGAACTTCATCTCTCCTTTCTCAACCACGAAAAGCGTCGCAGATGAACATGACGCAGCAATTGTGAAGATGAGAGAGGTGAGAGACAGTGTTTTCATTGGATTGTTGACGATCAACAAGCTGGATACGTCAAAAGTGATCGTTTGACTTTCTTCGGAGGATGACTTCAGAGAGAGTGATGAGAGGAAAAAGAGGGGTGTGGAAAGTGTGGTGGATACAGAGAGGGAGATCGTGTCAATCGTGTTTAGTCCAGCTGACGAGAAGGCAGAGTCGAGTGTTGTGCATTTGAATGTCGACGATCCACAGTTCGGATGATCAACAGCGTCTTCATCCTCTCCAATCACCACTTCTGAAGAAGGAGACACCAGCCAATACACAAGCGACCCTCTCCTCCACTTCTCACTTTCGTCCATCGAAATGTCTTCTCCCCAAAGCGATGTGAGGTGTTGTTTTGTTTGGAGATCTTCGTCCCACTGCTCTGGTTTCAGCTGTGTTTTAAAATTCTGTCCTTTCAGAGTGAGATACTCACCTTCTTGTTGATTCAACTTGACATTGGTGAATGTTCGAGTTGTGAAAGTGACATCGCCTGTCGTCTCCACCTCGATCATCGTTGTCCCTTCAAACGTCAAATTGATGAAGATCGATTCCGTCATTTCGAACGATTCTGACCTCAGCTCGTCTTGTTCTGATGGTTGTGGAGCGAAGTGGACGAGAGGAGCAGAGAGAGTGGCGATTGAGGCCTTGAGAAAAGGTTGGAATGTGACGTTGTTGAAACCAATAGAAATCCCGACTGACCAGATCGGAGATACTGTCGTCACTGAAGCACACGAAATGGTGGAATTGTCCATCACCAGACTTCCTTCTTCCGACGTCACTTTCGCTGCAAAGTGCTTTGATTTGAGAATCAGATTCATTCGTTCCAGTTTCAGTCTCGACTCATTTTCGATTGTGAAGATGGCTTTTTCATCTGAATCATGGGTGGCTGTGAGAGAGAGGTTGTACCGCACCGTCGATGCAGTCCAATACCACAAATCCTGCTTCTCCCAAACGATCGGCTCTGTCGTCATCGATGTATTCCACTGGCGAGCGCTTCGACTAATCAATGACCCACCTGGGTATGTCGTTTGGAGATACTGGAGAGCGTAAATCAGAGTTCTGCATTGTCCGTTGCTCCATTTGCACGCGGCCGTCAGAGTGCCATTTGTGGTGATTGTGAGTGTTGGGAATGGGATGAAATCAGAAATCTGGTCGAGTTCGTCTTGTATAGTAGTAAAATAACCCGGCGAGGGTAAAATAACCCGGGGTGAAAACCCCCTTTTTTGGATCCCTCTTTCCGTCCATCCCATATTTCTCGGAACCAAAATTTTTTTGGGTCCCACTTTTTTTTCCATAATGTTTGTCTCAACTCCGAGTATCCATCAAGGTAGAAATCGAACCTCCAAAATAGGATTCTGGGCCGGGGGTGCCTATTTCGGAACCATATTTTGGCCTATTTTTGACCCATTTTTGGCTCCTAAATAGGAGGTCCTTAACATTTAAGCTTAGAGGATCCGAACTTCACGACCACTTTTCTCCACGCCTGTTCAAAATTTTTCTTTCTCGTTTCATTTCTGGTTGTTTGGGATGTTTTCTCTCGAAATCACAATTTTTGAAAAATGAAAAATCCTGGGGGACCTGGGTGGAAATTCAGGGTCAAAACTGATTTCCTGAATACAAAGCTTAGTGATCTGAAAACTTGTTTTGATCATATCTCCACAACCAGACATAGTTCCGACATGAAGTTTTCACCAATATGGATGTTTTGTTGGATTATATTTTTCTGAAAATTTTGAGAAAAATCCCTTTGCGGCAGTTGAGATTCTTTGTGGGTTTTGGCCTTGGTTCGAAAGGAGAGCTGTCACTTGACATGGGATGATGCACCCGTCTCCAAATTTCATTAAAATGATGCGAACACAATCAGAATCGAATCCAAAAGCTCAAATTGGTTAGAATCGTGCTTGGGAGGAGAGCAGTTGGGGTTGATTCTGAGAAAACCACTAAAACTATCAAAGACGCTAAAATAGGAGGTCTTCGAAAATTTTCAAAATTTTCAGAAAAAATATAATCCAACAAAACATCCATATTGGTGAAAACTTCATGTCGGAACTATGTCTGGTTGTGGAGATATGATCAAAACAAGTTTTCAGATCACTAAGCTTTGTATTCAGGGAAATCAGTTTTGACCCTGAATTTCCACCCAGGTCCCCCCAGGATTTTTCATTTTTCAAAAATTGTGATTTCGAGAGAAAACATCCCAAACAACCAGAAATGAAACGAGAAAGAAAAATTTTGAACAGGCGTGGAGAAAAGTGGTCGTGAAGTTCGGATCCTCTAAGCTTAAATGTTAAGGACCTCCTATTTAGGAGCCAAAATGGGTCAAAAATAGGCCAAAATATGGTTCCGAAATAGGCACCCCCGGCCCAGAATCCTATTTTGGAGGTTCGATTTCTACCTTGATGGATACTCGGAGTTGAGACAAACATTATGGAAAAAAAAGTGGGACCCAAAAAAATTTTGGTTCCGAGAAATATGGGATGGACGGAAAGAGGGATCCAAAAAAGGGGGTTTTCACCCCGGGTTATTTTACCCTCGCCGGGTTATTTTACTACTATATTGTGTTGTGGTTCTCGATTTCGAGATGAGGAAAGTCGCTGTACGATTCGCCGCCACACTTCGACAACCGTGTTGGACCATCGCTCCCCAGAACTGACTCCTCCACAAACACATCATTCCCAAATTGTGCTTGATTTCCATCGAAGTGATGCCAACCGAAATTGAGCGGATTACTCGCTGTTGTCGTGCCTGTGACGAAGAACACTCCACCCTTCCCAGAATCAACACCATTCTCGTCGACATTTGTCGCAGTGTTGCTGGTGAAAGTGGCAACGGTTGTTGAGGCAGTTGAGAGGAAACGATCACCAGCGAGATCGACAAACGCAACACCTCCTCGCTTCGCCAAATTCGATGTGAATGTTACTGCTGCAATTTGGAGAGTTGACGAGACCAGATACGCAACTCCTCCTTCTTCTGCACTGCAACTTGTGAATGTCGCTGCTCCAACAAAGCTGACATTTGAATTCACTGCATACACGAACCCTCCCTTCGTTGCTGAGAAATTTGAGCATTGTGGCGTTTTAATGGTGATGTTCGAATTCTTGCAGTACAGAAATCCACCGTTCCCAGCTGAAATGTTTCGGAGTCTACCGTCATTGACAGTGACGTTGCATGAATCAGCATTCAGATACAACCCATTCGCTGTGGTTTGGAGGTTGGAAACTTGAGTGTATCTGAAAGTGATGTTGGTGTTGGTGGCTTTCACCAGTGACACTTTGAGGAACGTGCCAAGCTTGCCAGGACTGTTGAGGTTGTAGAAATCAGCATCAGTGACATTTTCGAGAGAGAGAAATGGAGCTGTATCGAGTGATGTGAGAGTGGCGAGGGCAGGATTAGCGCTTTGATACGAGAAAGAGCTTTCCACCTGTGCGAATCCACGATGACTTCGCACTTTCCTCAAAAACACACCAGATTGAGTCGTGACCAATAGAAGGAAGAGGAGATCACGTCTCATACCTTTCTTTTGCCATTTCATTCCTTGTTCGTTTCATTTCGCTCGCCCATTTCAGAAAATTGGTTTCGATTGCATCTTCTTTTGAGACCTTATCAATCGCAGAAAGTCAGTCTTCCACTAATAAATATCAGATTATGTCACATTCTCATCAAATATCTCACAAATTCAGCTCTCTCGTCGAATATTGGTTCGCAAGAAAAGGAAGTCCATTCTTTTATCCTGATCTCCAACAAGTAAACTAGTGATCAAACCAAACACCATATCATCGGTGTTGACAACTCATTTCACACATTTTTTCGGACAATACACTCCTCAAACCAATCCGGTCAAAATCAGGCGATTTCTATCTTCAATCTCATCCAAAGGACATGGTCAATCAAACAATCGCACAAATCTTATCTGTTTTCAGGAATCGTCTCCCAACCTATGCCATTCTGAGTCAATCACAAAAGAAACAGACTCCAATCGACAGTTCACTGCGATTCGCATTTAGACGGAACCAGACATATTTATCCAACTTGGTCGTGTTTGATCCCTTTTTATCAACATTTTCAGACATGACAATAGTCAGTCGCCATTCAGTTCCCGTGTTTGCTTCGAACCAACTTCTGAAGTCGACCATATCCTTTGCGAGAATAAACTCGGGACGTTATATCACTAAAAACAAGAACAGAGTCGAATAAGATTCTTTTGAATGACACACGAGACATGAGTCGTTTTCGTCTGGGATTTCGGCAGAGTCAAGTTATGGGTAGGTTTTCATTCCTCTCCATTTCGGACAATAATAGTTTATAATGAATGATAAGTGGTTGAATGTTCTCAATCTCGAATTGGAGAACCAATCTTCAATATTCAAGAATTTTGAGTCTTATTTTGAGAATGACATGATGAAAACAAAAAAAATAATGGACTTGCTTTTGACGATCGTCATGAAAAAAAGCAAAAGAACGCAATCAATTTCGACTCCGAGGCAGGAATGGAGAGAGTGGAGGGCATGTGTGGGAATGAACCTTAAAGAAGTCGGAATGAACAAGAAATGAGGAGAAAGAGTTGAAGATGAGAATGACAAGGAGGGAGAAGCAACCAACAATTTCTCTTTTTATGAAGCTCATTGTATTTCAGATGATACCTTGTTTGACAATTTTATCTTAAAGAGGACCAAATCATTATACATACTACGTTCGTGTGAACCCGAAATTCCAGATGAAAATCTCTCACATTGGGAAGTCATTTTCTGCGATCTGATCACAATGTCGGATATCACCGTGTTTTGGTTGTTTGTCCTTCAAGCTCCAGTTTCAGCATCAAAACATTCACTGTCTGATAATTTCCAGTTCAACAAAACAGAAACCTCACATGTTCGTAGATAATGACGACAGAAGAAAGTTGTGACCGTTTATCACTATAGAGCTCGTTAGAAGAGAAATTTAGATGCGTCCTATGATCTCACTTCTTATTTGGTTTTGTTGTCTGATTTATTTCAAAAAATTCGAAAGTGTGTAGTCATCGTGGATTCGCACACCTGACTGTTTTGGGCTTTGACGAATGAAACGTCGTCGAGTCTGAGGTTGGCGGGAAGTGTGAGAGAATAGATTTTGATGTATTTTCCTTCGGAGAACACGAATGGTGCTTTGAGGAGTGGATTGGCGGCAATGAACCAGACATTGTCCAACGTGAATGACGAAAGAGTGTCAACAACAAAAGCAGATGTCTCCAAATTGTCGAAAGACAGTTTCAGATTCTTCAAAGTGAGTGTCGAGTTGATGATTTGGCAGAAAATATTGTCGGTTCGCTCGACGGTGATGGTTGAATTAAATGGACTGTGGAGACTAACCGAGACAGAAGAATTGTGGCAAGTGAAAGGAGTCATCGTTTCTGTATAATTGAAATCTGTCGAGATCGAAGTGTGCGCATTGTTGTGGAGACGAGAGCCGAGCAGAAATTGGAGTGTCATCTCACCCGAAAGAAAGTCAGCTTTCATGATGTTGATATCTGCCCAAGCGAGAGGGCCACCAGTGCCATTGAATTTCAGACTGAACATGCCTGGTGGAGGGATGATAGGGTGAGATGAATTGATGAGGAATGAGTGAGAAGATGGGAACGATTGTTGAGTAATCAAGTTGAGAGTGAGTTGCGATTCGGCGAAGTTCTTCAAAACAATATCGTCGCCTTTCACAGATGAATCCACATTTGCTTTAGCCAAGTTCTGATCAAATTTGTTCCATTCCATCTCCACTGAGCTCGAATCATCTGCTCTCTCCAAATCAATCGCTCCTGCTCGTCCATTGGTTGTGCACACTCCAAATCGACTGAAGAGAATCTTCACTTCTCCACTCGTCATTCCCTCAACACAGCTTGCACATTGAGTTGCTTCGACAGATGGTGGTTTGAGAGATGTGCGAGTGATTGTGATGAAATACGTGTCCGAGACAGTGAGAGAGGCAGAACCAGAAACAGAAATGAGTGCTCGTTCTGATGCGATGTTCTGGAACGTTGAGTGGGCGATCCGTGTTGTGCCTGCGGTGAGCAACATCAGCGACACAGTCTGACCAGAAATGCCTTCAACGAATGTTCGAGTGAAGAGCAGGTTGACATCTTCGTCCATCTCGACAAGTGTCGTCGACAGTGTTGATGGGATCAGCTTCATCGAGCGAAGTGTCAGCTTCCCTCCACTTTTTGGTTTGAATCCTGCTGTTGTCAACTCAGTGCAATGAAAGTTGGTCGTGTTCGATCCAGTCCCAACAATCTCCACATCGTGTTTGATTTCGAGTGCGAATGTCTCCGAATGTGATCCTTCCGACAGAAACACGATGTTGGGAAGGAGGGACTCGCCGGTGAGTGTCCCAAGGGCAGCTGAGAGTGAGGAGTGGAGAGAGAAGCCTTCTTCTGGCAGCCAAGTTCCGACTCTCATTTTGTTCTTGTCCGGCGCTGATGTGACTTCCTCGAAGAATGGACAAGCTACTTTGGTTGAGTTTGTGTTTGCTGTGATTAGTCGAGTCGACGTGCTGCCAACGATCGACGACACATTCAACATTTCTATCTGTCCATCAGCACACAACAAAAAGTCTATGACATTTGTTGGTTGGAGATCAAAATGGCAGTTCTCAAAGAAGAGACCCTGTCGAGTGGTTCCGTAGATAAGATTTACATTGCTCGCTGATATATTTGTGAATGTACAACAATGAGCTCGAATGTGAGTTTCGGATATGCCGAAAAAACCATGAGTGAATCTGCCAAAACAATTTGTGAAGGAGGATGAATCCATAGTGAGAGAGGAGATTGAAGACGCTGTAATGGCTGATTGAGAAACTGTTGAACACTCCGTGAAAATGCACTTTTGGAAGATGAGGTGTCGAGTTGGTGACGTGACACTCACATGATATCCTTGGTTTGTCGTTACAGCTCCTGTTAATGTCGTTCCCGAATAAAGAAAGCTGGCAGAGACTGATTGTGTGCCTGTCAAGCGACATGTTTGGTCCAAAACACAATCCAGAAAGAGGATGGGACCATGCGGCGCGCTCACCTGATCCATGAAGAACGAGGCATTTTTCATGTTCACTCTGACGAAATTGATCGATTGTTCTGTTAGGAAGTCTATGAAAGAGATTGTTGAATTCGTGTTTTGAATTGATGTGTCAGTCATTGAGAACAAAACGGGAGCTGTTTTGATTGATGTGAGATTCACACAATGTCCAATTGTCTTCTCATCACCAATCATTCGACACTTGTCGATTGTCAGGGCGACCTCAGAAAACGTGTTGTGGGAGATGAACCCGCCGTTCAGCTTTGTTGTTCCCATCACCTGCGTCATGTTCGAGTTGAGGATGTTCAGATTGTGAGCACTGTTCATTGTCCCCACACATCCACCGTATTGGTAAGGTCTGTCTGAGGGAGAAGACCAGTTCGTGAAAGAGCACGAATCGACTGTGGCCTCAGCAGTCGTTTCGATGTCAGTGGGTGCGCGATAAAGATAGACACAGCCAGCATGGATGATCTGCTTTGCGATAGTGGAAGAGACTGAGCAGTTCTCAAACTTGCACGACGTGAGTGAGTGCAGTGGCGTCGGACTGGAAGAACAAGGCGGAACCACCCGATGCGCTGTCTGTGTAATTTGTTGTTGTAAACTTCATGTTGAAGAACCAGCAGCGAGTGAAGGTGACAGCTTCTACGGTGAATCTGAATCTTTCCACTCCATCGTGGATTTTGCCTGTGAATTGGTCATCTTTATCGTCACCTTCTTCGGCAGGGTGTTCTGGGGCGTTGGTGGGGGCGAGAGAGGAGGAGAGAGTGGGTGTGTGGGGAGAGAGTGAGGGGCGTTCAGACGATGTTGTCGAGCACCAGTTGAACGAGCTGTTCGAGCACACAAACCCTCCTCCTCCATTCATGTCCCGCAATGTCGATCCCGAAAGATGGTTGTTGCATCCCCAGATCCCGCATCCAACCATCCGCTGTGAAAACAACGGCGAAACGGGACGAACTGTTCCTGGCAACGACGACACATTCTTGAACGATATTTCCGAGAATGTCGTGCAGATCCCTTCGAAGTTTGACGAAATTCCATTTTGCGAAGGCTGGCTCATTCCAATTCCGTCCGCTCCAATCACTTTTGTGTTCGTGACTCGTGTTCCCACAACATTCAAATCAAATGATTCTGATCCTCCAACTACGCAAATATCCTCCACAATTGGGGCCAGTCGCTGTTCTGAGTTGTCCAGTGTGCATCCAAGCAAGGTGATCGACGATGATGTTCGATGTGAAAGAGATAATCCTTGTAAAACAAAGAGTGAGTGCAGTCCGGTCCAGAGGAAGCCGCAATTTGTGATGTAGATGGAAGAGGAGGTGATGACAGCACACATCACATCTCCATTCGACGATTCCGAGTGAAGATCAAACGACAGGTTTAAGACTGATAAGGATGTGTTGGAAAGTTGAAACAAGTTGTTTAGTCGATGTGATTGCTTGGGTTTGTAATAATCTTGAGATTTAAAATCGGTTTGAAGTTGGGCATTGTGATAATGAAGAGTTGAACGATTCTGTCCATTTAGAGTCAGGCTGGTTGAATGGATGTTGCAGTTTGAAGCAAACACTCTACCATTTGGGAGTGTGATCAATTGCGGTTCATCCAAAGTTCCTGAGTAGAATTCCTTTTGAAGGATGGTTTCGATGTTGATTGATTTCTGGACATCGAAAGCCTGTATTTTGGGGATAAAGGAAGTGAGAATTAAGTGAAAGATGTAAAAGTGGAGCATTAACGTGTGGAAATGTGATAGTGAGCTGATCAGCAATTGAAAGGAGTGTCGGAATGAATGAAAAGCGATGAATGGGAACGATCACAAAAACCTCACATCCCTGAAGACCCTTTCAAGGAAGAATATCTCCCTCTTCAGCATGAATTGAACAACTTGACCCACCATGAAATTGACAGAGTGAACGACAACAATTTCTTTCGAACTGTGGTTGGATCACAACCCTTTGTTTCTACTTTTTCTCGACATGTTAATTCATCTCTTTCTTTGTGCACGTTTCGTGCACGCTTTCGGCGTCCATACAGTCGATCTAGCTTCATTCTTTTCTGAGCCAGTTCACATTGCTCAAAATATCGAACAACCAAACAACTTGATTCGCCTTCCAAATATGTCGTTCTACACAAACACCATTCATCTGTCAGACCGAAATCTCGTCACTGAAGGAACCCCTGGGTTATTTTTGAATATTTTTGAAGGTCCAAAAGCCAATGACTCCCTATTCATCTCGCGTAACACGACGCTCACCTTCAAATATCTCTCGTTCGAAGCACAGACAATGCAGACTCTCTGCCTAAAAGAAAACTCATATTTTACGATGCAACTCTGTCAAATCCGCGTCCTCGAAGCTATATCCCCATTTGAATGTCTGAATTCTGAGCTCCTCTTTGACGAAGTGTCTTTTGAGCGAAAATCACCCAACGCGTTCTCTCCGACGCTCGTAACAACCACTTCAGACACATCAAAGGTGGAATACCGAAAAGTTTGTCTTCGTGATTTCCGAACAATCGAAACCGAACCTCTGTTGAGTTCGCGCCAAGTTTCGTTTGTCAGCCTGGATCAGTCGTCATTTCTAAACATCAGCCAAGCATGTTCGACGTTGATGCCATTGAACCGGGAAGCGATCTCAAATGTCTCGGTCACCAACAGTGAGTTCCGATCGTGCTCGAATGACGTCCGTGGAGGGATTGTGAGGGACATGAATGATGGAACAAGCATTCTCTGCCTGAACAGCACATTCACACTCTCCCAAGCATCATACCAAAACAATCAAGCCATGACCAGAATCACTACAGGCACAACACCACACATCTTCACAAACTGCACTTGGACAGGCTGTCGTGCCTCTGATTCTGGTGGAGCCATCAAATCTATTAAAGGCGATCTCTCCATCACCTCCTGCAACTTCCACAACAACACTTGCAGGAACGATTCCTCAGCTGAACATAATGGACGAGGAGGAGCGGTATATCATCTTGGAAACGACATCGCGTCCTGCTCGATCATCCACTGCAATTTTGTGTGGAACAATGCAAGTACTGTTGGAACTTTGGACACTTATAATGCTACGAGCCTCTCGGTGACGTACGTGAACTGCAGTTACTCCAAAAACATTGGATTTTCCGCTACTGCACTCGGCCATGTGACAGCTTTGCATTTTCAGAATTCCCCCGATGGATCAATCATCTCATACATCCGAAATCAACATAATTACGGGACATCGACAAGTGGAGCAATCGACATGGACGCTGTCAAAGGATCGATGACATTCAGCAACATTTATGTTGAAAACTGTACAGCTGCAACTGGTGGA
This sequence comes from Blattamonas nauphoetae, assembly GCA_033064195.1. NCBI lineage: Eukaryota > Preaxostyla > Oxymonadida > Blattamonas > Blattamonas nauphoetae. The sequence continues at coordinate 54,348 of JARBJD010000013.1, read as the reverse complement.
GCTATTATTTACTCTCAGGTGGTTGGAACACCCGTCTTCAAATGGTTTTCATGTGTTTTCTTTGGAAACAAAGCGACCACAACTGTTGGCAGTGCTTCGAGTGGAAATGATGTACGCTTTGCGGCTGTGTCCCATTGGAACACGACGTTGGCGTCAAATACAACATTTGTGAATTGTTTCAGCACATCGGCCCACCCAAGGATTGTTGTCTATTTTGCTGATGGAACTGCAAAATTTGCCACACATTTCAGCTCCTCAGTCATGGGTGGACAAGCATACGACATTCGACTCCCCGATCCTGGCCTTTTTATTGGCTTTGAGGTTGGACAGAACGCGCCACTTTGTGGGTCCACCACTGATGCCAAATGCAAGACACTGGGGTATGTCGGTGCCATGGACAAGATCCCTCTCACGGGAGGCACAGTGTTGCTGGATCCAGGTGTGTACGAAGAGACAGAAGCATTCGACATGACTGACCGCTCAACGACGTTCTCAGCGTATGGAAATGAAGTTCCGATTTTGAAGATTCTTGTGGACTCGTCGACAAAGGCAGCGTTTGTGACGAAAGGGACAGGATCGCTGGAAGTGAGCTACATGAACTTCTGGCCATCGACAACAGCAGCAGTATTTCTGCAGAATGGAGTTGGGAAGCTCATCATTCATGATTGTGAGTTCTCACACGTTTCACAAGGCGATGGACAAACAAGTACAGTTCCGATTGTGTCAGTAGCTCTTATTAAGGCAACAGCAGGGAGTGTCTCTCTCTCAAAAGTGACTGTGGAAGGGATTACCTTTGATTCTGGGTGTGTGGTGTCGATGAGTGGAAGCACAAGTGCCACACTCTCCATCTCCGACTCCACGTTCACCTCACTCTCAGGCCTGTCAACGTCATCGCTGCTCGTTCTTCCTCCATCGACATCACCGATTTTGGAGGACCTGTCATTTGAAGGGATCAGTTCGTCTGTGAGTGGATCGCTCATTTCGGAAGAAGTGGGAGTCGGTGAGACTCTCCGACTGGAGGCATGGAAATGTGTTGAATGTTCGACAAGCGGATCGGAAGGAGGAGTGGTCCATGCATCAGTTGTGGGAGGGGTCGTTCAGATTGTGTCGTGCTCGTTCAAGACATGCTCGGCGACTGGAATTGCTGGAGCCCTGTTCATCGATCTGTCGTCACAAACCGGAAGTGGTTCGCTGACTCTGACGTCTCTCACTTTCGGACGAGGAGCCGAAGCGAACTCAGCCTCAACTGGATCTGACATCTTCTTCCGAATTCGATCGGAACAGCGAGACTTGCTCAGAGCACCCCAAGTTCTTCAATATGTGCGCTCTGCTACCACATCTCCACGAATCTCGTTCATTGGCTCAGAACTCGACGAGGTAAGTTTTGAAGAAGTGGATGAAAAGAAAGTTGGAGGATCACTACTCCATCTTGTGAATGGATACTCTTCTGGAGATGTCTTCGTTGATTGGGAGATCGGGCGAGACCACGTGTATTGCGGGACTCTTCTTATTCCTTGCAAAACGATTCAAAATGGGACAGACAATGCAAAACAAGAAGGGCAGACAGAGTTGACGATTGATGTTCTTTCGCAAACGAAACAGAGTTCAGAAATCGCCATTCAGAAGGACATTGCACTGACCTCCTATTTGGGCAGTCGGAAAACGATCGACATGACTTCAGATGATACCCTCGTTGTCGCAGCTACACTCGTCAGCATCTCTGAGTTGATCTTCACCGTGTCTGCCGCCTCATTCAGCAAATCAGTCGTGTCTCACCAAGCAGGATCGCTGTCGATTGTCGGATGCGAGTTCAAGTCCATTGCATCGTCTGGAAATGGTGCAGCTGTCCATGCGATCCTGTCATCATCGACATCACTGAAAATTTCGTCGACAACATTCACGACTTGCACATCGACTGGAAATGGAGGAGCGTTGTCGATTTCGATGACCGCTGGATCGTTTGTGATTGGATCAGGAACAACCTTCTCGACTTGCTCAGCTCTGAAGGGCAATGCCATGTTTGTGACCGCGCCAGATCTTGAAGCAGTGATCACACCGACGAGCATGGGATTCCTGACATATCCGATTGTGTCGCCGTCTGAGGAAGATCTGGAGTTATATAGTGGAGTGAACAGTGGGAACACGACAGATGTGATTCCTCTGATTCTCTATCTGGTATCGATTGGCTCGAATGGCTATGTGTCGCCTTCGGGATCAGATGTGTCGCTCTGTGGACATCAGGTGTATCCGTGCTCTTCGATTGGTCATGCGCAGAACATGCTTGTTGCGAATGGGAGTCGAACGGAATCGATGTTGTTGCCTCTTTCGATTTCGATTGTTGAGACCGTTTCAGTGAAAGAGAAGATTTCGTGTGGAGAATACACGCTGACGATTTCTTCGAACACGCTGTCACTTTCGGGATCTGGATCGTTCACGACATTGTCTGCGTCGTCTCAATTGACGCTTCAGAATTTGGTGATGACGTTTGGAACGATGAATTCACCAGAATTGATTTCGATGTCAGTTGGTTTGATTGAAATTTCTGGATGCACGATTGGAGATGGATTGACGCAACTTCCGATCTCGATTGGGAAAGTGAGTGGTGGTTCGTTGACATTGACTGGAACAAACACGATCAAACTTGTGTCAGCATCGAAATCGTTGTTCACAGTGTCATCTGGATTGTTGTCGATTGAAGGGACAACAACACTGACGCATCCAACTTCGAACCGCTCAAGTGCTCTTTTCGCTCTGTCTGGTGGTGAAACAGTGATGTCATCGATTGTGATTCCTTCGATCTCGCTTTCGTCGACGCACTCGCTGATCTCGAAGACTGGCACAGCCAAGTTGACGTTGACAAATGTCGGATTTTCTGAAATCTCGAATTCTGGAAGTGGATCAGTGATTCATGACACATCGTCTGGTCAGCTAGAGCTGGATAGAGTTTCATTCTCGTCTTGTTCATGCTTGTCATCTGAGAATGGTCGAAGTGTGTTCGTGTCTCGCCCAACCTTTGTAGCAAATGATGTCATTTTCAAAGCAGTAACGCTTGGATCTCCGACCGCATCTGGATCTCATGAAATTGTTCTGAGTGGATCATCGATTGAATCAGTTGTGACAGCTGAATCGTTTGGATCGACTCTTGGAACAGCGGAGAGTCAAACACCGTCGAAGATGAATGAATTCTGGGGGATTGAGAGTGGATCTGGTCTGACCGGCCCTCTGTCGTATCATTTGTATGGCCACACTGGAGGCACAGTTCATGTTAGTTCTGGATTCTGGGATCATTCGAAATGTGGAGTTTCATCGCTTCCGTGTGAGTCTCTTTCGTGGAGTCACTCGAAACTGAACACGACGAATCAGTTGGTATCGATTCTCTCAGACATTTCATTGAGCAGTCAAATCACCTCCCGAACAGATGGATGGAGTCTTTCGTCGTCTGCATCGGATAAGAAAACGATTCGATTTGGGACCTCTGGAGAATTGGAAGTGAAGAATGGTCCTCTGACGATCTCGGATGTCTCGATTGAATTGCCGACGAAACTGTCGAAATCTCTCTTTCGATTTGTGGATCAACTCTCACATTGAATGCAGGTGTCTCGATTGTGAATCCAAGTGGAGCCGTGTCACATCTGTCGTCGCTCTTCTCAATCTCGTCTGGAAGTCTGGCGATGACATCGACCGATCTGAAGTTCGCCACCTCGAACCCTCTGATTCTTTCGTCGTCGAGTTTGATATCCCAAACAGGAGGAATTGTTACACTGACTTCAGTTGAGATTTCGAATATTGAGAAGACAACTGGATCTGGAGCTGGAATTGAATCCACACTTCCTTCAGCCCAAGACACACTTACACTGACTGGTTGCACATTCACGAATTGCTCATCGGCTGGAAATGGAGGAGCGTTGTCGATTTCGATGACCGCTGGATCGTTTGTGATTGGATCAGGAACAACCTTCTCGACTTGCTCAGCTCCTGAAGGGCAATGCCATGTTTGTGACCGCGCCAGATCTTGAAGCAGTGATCACACCGACGAGCATGGGATTCCTGACATATCCGATTGTGTCGCCGTCTGAGGAAGATCTGGAGTTATATAGTGGAGTGAACAGTGGGAACACGACAGATGTGATTCCTCTGATTCTCTATCTGGTATCGATTGGCTCGAATGGCTATGTGTCGCCTTCGGGATCAGATGTGTCGCTCTGTGGACATCAGGTGTATCCGTGCTCTTCGATTGGTCATGCGCAGAACATGCTTGTTGCGAATGGGAGTCGAACGGAATCGATGTTGTTGCCTCTTTCGATTTCGATTGTTGAGACCGTTTCAGTGAAAGAGAAGATTTCGTGTGGAGAATACACGCTGACGATTTCTTCGAACACGCTGTCACTTTCGGGATCTGGATCGTTCACGACATTGTCTGCGTCGTCTCAATTGACGCTTCAGAATTTGGTGATGACGTTTGGAACGATGAATTCACCAGAATTGATTTCGATGTCAGTTGGTTTGATTGAAATTTCTGGATGCACGATTGGAGATGGATTGACGCAACTTCCGATCTCGATTGGGAAAGTGAGTGGTGGTTCGTTGACATTGACTGGAACAAACACGATCAAACTTGTGTCAGCATCGAAATCGTTGTTCACAGTGTCATCTGGATTGTTGTCGATTGAAGGGACAACAACACTGACGCATCCAACTTCGAACCGCTCAAGTGCTCTTTTCGCTCTGTCTGGTGGTGAAACAGTGATGTCATCGATTGTGATTCCTTCGATCTCGCTTTCGTCGACGCACTCGCTGATCTCGAAGACTGGCACAGCCAAGTTGACGTTGACAAATGTCGGATTTTCTGAAATCTCGAATTCTGGAAGTGGATCAGTGATTCATGACACATCGTCTGGTCAGCTAGAGCTGGATAGAGTTTCATTCTCGTCTTGTTCATGCTTGTCATCTGAGAATGGTCGAAGTGTGTTCGTGTCTCGCCCAACCTTTGTAGCAAATGATGTCATTTTCAAAGCAGTAACGCTTGGATCTCCGACCGCATCTGGATCTCATGAAATTGTTCTGAGTGGATCATCGATTGAATCAGTTGTGACAGCTGAATCGTTTGGATCGACTCTTGGAACAGCGGAGAGTCAAACACCGTCGAAGATGAATGAATTCTGGGGGATTGAGAGTGGATCTGGTCTGACCGGCCCTCTGTCGTATCATTTGTATGGCCACACTGGAGGCACAGTTCATGTTAGTTCTGGATTCTGGGATCATTCGAAATGTGGAGTTTCATCGCTTCCGTGTGAGTCTCTTTCGTGGAGTCACTCGAAACTGAACACGACGAATCAGTTGGTATCGATTCTCTCAGACATTTCATTGAGCAGTCAAATCACCTCCCGAACAGATGGATGGAGTCTTTCGTCGTCTGCATCGGATAAGAAAACGATTCGATTTGGGACCTCTGGAGAATTGGAAGTGAAGAATGGTCCTCTGACGATCTCGGATGTCTCGATTGAATTGCCGACGAAACTGTCGAAATCTCTCTTTCGATTTGTGGATCAACTCTCACATTGAATGCAGGTGTCTCGATTGTGAATCCAAGTGGAGCCGTGTCACATCTGTCGTCGCTCTTCTCAATCTCGTCTGGAAGTCTGGCGATGACATCGACCGATCTGAAGTTCGCCACCTCGAACCCTCTGATTCTTTCGTCGTCGAGTTTGATATCCCAAACAGGAGGAATTGTTACACTGACTTCAGTTGAGATTTCGAATATTGAGAAGACAACTGGATCTGGAGCTGGAATTGAATCCACACTTCCTTCAGCCCAAGACACACTTACACTGACTGGTTGCACATTCACGAATTGCTCATCGGCTGGAAATGGAGGAGCGTTGTCGATTTCGATGACCGCTGGATCGTTTGTGATTGGATCAGGAACAACCTTCTCGACTTGCTCAGCTCTGAAGGGCAATGCCATGTTTGTGACCGCGCCAGATCTTGAAGCAGTGATCACACCGACGAGCATGGGATTCCTGACATATCCGATTGTGTCGCCGTCTGAGGAAGATCTGGAGTTATATAGTGGAGTGAACAGTGGGAACACGACAGATGTGATTCCTCTGATTCTCTATCTGGTATCGATTGGCTCGAATGGCTATGTGTCGCCTTCGGGATCAGATGTGTCGCTCTGTGGACATCAGGTGTATCCGTGCTCTTCGATTGGTCATGCGCAGAACATGCTTGTTGCGAATGGGAGTCGAACGGAATCGATGTTGTTGCCTCTTTCGATTTCGATTGTTGAGACCGTTTCAGTGAAAGAGAAGATTTCGTGTGGAGAATACACGCTGACGATTTCTTCGAACACGCTGTCACTTTCGGGATCTGGATCGTTCACGACATTGTCTGCGTCGTCTCAATTGACGCTTCAGAATTTGGTGATGACGTTTGGAACGATGAATTCACCAGAATTGATTTCGATGTCAGTTGGTTTGATTGAAATTTCTGGATGCACGATTGGAGATGGATTGACGCAACTTCCGATCTCGATTGGGAAAGTGAGTGGTGGTTCGTTGACATTGACTGGAACAAACACGATCAAACTTGTGTCAGCATCGAAATCGTTGTTCACAGTGTCATCTGGATTGTTGTCGATTGAAGGGACAACAACACTGACGCATCCAACTTCGAACCGCTCAAGTGCTCTTTTCGCTCTGTCTGGTGGTGAAACAGTGATGTCATCGATTGTGATTCCTTCGATCTCGCTTTCGTCGACGCACTCGCTGATCTCGAAGACTGGCACAGCCAAGTTGACGTTGACAAATGTCGGATTTTCTGAAATCTCGAATTCTGGAAGTGGATCAGTGATTCATGACACATCGTCTGGTCAGCTAGAGCTGGATAGAGTTTCATTCTCGTCTTGTTCATGCTTGTCATCTGAGAATGGTCGAAGTGTGTTCGTGTCTCGCCCAACCTTTGTAGCAAATGATGTCATTTTCAAAGCAGTAACGCTTGGATCTCCGACCGCATCTGGATCTCATGAAATTGTTCTGAGTGGATCATCGATTGAATCAGTTGTGACAGCTGAATCGTTTGGATCGACTCTTGGAACAGCGGAGAGTCAAACACCGTCGAAGATGAATGAATTCTGGGGGATTGAGAGTGGATCTGGTCTGACCGGCCCTCTGTCGTATCATTTGTATGGCCACACTGGAGGCACAGTTCATGTTAGTTCTGGATTCTGGGATCATTCGAAATGTGGAGTTTCATCGCTTCCGTGTGAGTCTCTTTCGTGGAGTCACTCGAAACTGAACACGACGAATCAGTTGGTATCGATTCTCTCAGACATTTCATTGAGCAGTCAAATCACCTCCCGAACAGATGGATGGAGTCTTTCGTCGTCTGCATCGGATAAGAAAACGATTCGATTTGGGACCTCTGGAGAATTGGAAGTGAAGAATGGTCCTCTGACGATCTCGGATGTCTCGATTGAATTGCCGACGAAACTGTCGAAATCTCTCTTTCGATTTGTGGATCAACTCTCACATTGAATGCAGGTGTCTCGATTGTGAATCCAAGTGGAGCCGTGTCACATCTGTCGTCGCTCTTCTCAATCTCGTCTGGAAGTCTGGCGATGACATCGACCGATCTGAAGTTCGCCACCTCGAACCCTCTGATTCTTTCGTCGTCGAGTTTGATATCCCAAACAGGAGGAATTGTTACACTGACTTCAGTTGAGATTTCGAATATTGAGAAGACAACTGGATCTGGAGCTGGAATTGAATCCACACTTCCTTCAGCCCAAGACACACTTACACTGACTGGTTGCACATTCACGAATTGCTCATCGGCTGGAAATGGAGGAGCGTTGTCGATTTCGATGACCGCTGGATCGTTTGTGATTGGATCAGGAACAACCTTCTCGACTTGCTCAGCTCTGAAGGGCAATGCCATGTTTGTGACCGCGCCAGATCTTGAAGCAGTGATCACACCGACGAGCATGGGATTCCTGACATATCCGATTGTGTCGCCGTCTGAGGAAGATCTGGAGTTATATAGTGGAGTGAACAGTGGGAACACGACAGATGTGATTCCTCTGATTCTCTATCTGGTATCGATTGGCTCGAATGGCTATGTGTCGCCTTCGGGATCAGATGTGTCGCTCTGTGGACATCAGGTGTATCCGTGCTCTTCGATTGGTCATGCGCAGAACATGCTTGTTGCGAATGGGAGTCGAACGGAATCGATGTTGTTGCCTCTTTCGATTTCGATTGTTGAGACCGTTTCAGTGAAAGAGAAGATTTCGTGTGGAGAATACACGCTGACGATTTCTTCGAACACGCTGTCACTTTCGGGATCTGGATCGTTCACGACATTGTCTGCGTCGTCTCAATTGACGCTTCAGAATTTGGTGATGACGTTTGGAACGATGAATTCACCAGAATTGATTTCGATGTCAGTTGGTTTGATTGAAATTTCTGGATGCACGATTGGAGATGGATTGACGCAACTTCCGATCTCGATTGGGAAAGTGAGTGGTGGTTCGTTGACATTGACTGGAACAAACACGATCAAACTTGTGTCAGCATCGAAATCGTTGTTCACAGTGTCATCTGGATTGTTGTCGATTGAAGGGACAACAACACTGACGCATCCAACTTCGAACCGCTCAAGTGCTCTTTTCGCTCTGTCTGGTGGGTGAAACAGTGATGTCATCGATTGTGATTCCTTCGATCTCGCTTTCGTCGACGCACTCGCTGATCTCGAAGACTGGCACAGCCAAGTTGACGTTGACAAATGTCGGATTTTCTGAAATCTCGAATTCTGGAAGTGGATCAGTGATTCATGACACATCGTCTGGTCAGCTAGAGCTGGATAGAGTTTCATTCTCGTCTTGTTCATGCTTGTCATCTGAGAATGGTCGAAGTGTGTTCGTGTCTCGCCCAACCTTTGTAGCAAATGATGTCATTTTCAAAGCAGTAACGCTTGGATCTCCGACCGCATCTGGATCTCATGAAATTGTTCTGAGTGGATCATCGATTGAATCAGTTGTGACAGCTGAATCGTTTGGATCGACTCTTGGAACAGCGGAGAGTCAAACACCGTCGAAGATGAATGAATTCTGGGGGATTGAGAGTGGATCTGGTCTGACCGGCCCTCTGTCGTATCATTTGTATGGCCACACTGGAGGCACAGTTCATGTTAGTTCTGGATTCTGGGATCATTCGAAATGTGGAGTTTCATCGCTTCCGTGTGAGTCTCTTTCGTGGAGTCACTCGAAACTGAACACGACGAATCAGTTGGTATCGATTCTCTCAGACATTTCATTGAGCAGTCAAATCACCTCCCGAACAGATGGATGGAGTCTTTCGTCGTCTGCATCGGATAAGAAAACGATTCGATTTGGGACCTCTGGAGAATTGGAAGTGAAGAATGGTCCTCTGACGATCTCGGATGTCTCGATTGAATTGCCGACGAAACTGTCGAAATCTCTCTTTTCGATTTGTGGATCAACTCTCACATTGAATGCAGGTGTCTCGATTGTGAATCCAAGTGGAGCCGTGTCACATCTGTCGTCGCTCTTCTCAATCTCGTCTGGAAGTCTGGCGATGACATCGACCGATCTGAAGTTCGCCACCTCGAACCCTCTGATTCTTTCGTCGTCGAGTTTGATATCCCAAACAGGAGGAATTGTTACACTGACTTCAGTTGAGATTTCGAATATTGAGAAGACAACTGGATCTGGAGCTGGAATTGAATCCACACTTCCTTCAGCCCAAGACACACTTACACTGACTGGTTGCACATTCACGAATTGCTCATCGGCTGGAAATGGAGGAGCGTTGTCGATTTCGATGACCGCTGGATCGTTTGTGATTGGATCAGGAACAACCTTCTCGACTTGCTCAGCTCTGAAGGGCAATGCCATGTTTGTGACCGCGCCAGATCTTGAAGCAGTGATCACACCGACGAGCATGGGATTCCTGACATATCCGATTGTGTCGCCGTCTGAGGAAGATCTGGAGTTATATAGTGGAGTGAACAGTGGGAACACGACAGATGTGATTCCTCTGATTCTCTATCTGGTATCGATTGGCTCGAATGGCTATGTGTCGCCTTCGGGATCAGATGTGTCGCTCTGTGGACATCAGGTGTATCCGTGCTCTTCGATTGGTCATGCGCAGAACATGCTTGTTGCGAATGGGAGTCGAACGGAATCGATGTTGTTGCCTCTTTCGATTTCGATTGTTGAGACCGTTTCAGTGAAAGAGAAGATTTCGTGTGGAGAATACACGCTGACGATTTCTTCGAACACGCTGTCACTTTCGGGATCTGGATCGTTCACGACATTGTCTGCGTCGTCTCAATTGACGCTTCAGAATTTGGTGATGACGTTTGGAACGATGAATTCACCAGAATTGATTTCGATGTCAGTTGGTTTGATTGAAATTTCTGGATGCACGATTGGAGATGGATTGACGCAACTTCCGATCTCGATTGGGAAAGTGAGTGGTGGTTCGTTGACATTGACTGGAACAAACACGATCAAACTTGTGTCAGCATCGAAATCGTTGTTCACAGTGTCATCTGGATTGTTGTCGATTGAAGGGACAACAACACTGACGCATCCAACTTCGAACCGCTCAAGTGCTCTTTTCGCTCTGTCTGGTGGTGAAACAGTGATGTCATCGATTGTGATTCCTTCGATCTCGCTTTCGTCGACGCACTCGCTGATCTCGAAGACTGGCACAGCCAAGTTGACGTTGACAAATGTCGGATTTTCTGAAATCTCGAATTCTGGAAGTGGATCAGTGATTCATGACACATCGTCTGGTCAGCTAGAGCTGGATAGAGTTTCATTCTCGTCTTGTTCATGCTTGTCATCTGAGAATGGTCGAAGTGTGTTCGTGTCTCGCCCAACCTTTGTAGCAAATGATGTCATTTTCAAAGCAGTAACGCTTGGATCTCCGACCGCATCTGGATCTCATGAAATTGTTCTGAGTGGATCATCGATTGAATCAGTTGTGACAGCTGAATCGTTTGGATCGACTCTTGGAACAGCGGAGAGTCAAACACCGTCGAAGATGAATGAATTCTGGGGGATTGAGAGTGGATCTGGTCTGACCGGCCCTCTGTCGTATCATTTGTATGGCCACACTGGAGGCACAGTTCATGTTAGTTCTGGATTCTGGGATCATTCGAAATGTGGAGTTTCATCGCTTCCGTGTGAGTCTCTTTCGTGGAGTCACTCGAAACTGAACACGACGAATCAGTTGGTATCGATTCTCTCAGACATTTCATTGAGCAGTCAAATCACCTCCCGAACAGATGGATGGAGTCTTTCGTCGTCTGCATCGGATAAGAAAACGATTCGATTTGGGACCTCTGGAGAATTGGAAGTGAAGAATGGTCCTCTGACGATCTCGGATGTCTCGATTGAATTGCCGACGAAACTGTCGAAATCTCTCTTTTCGATTTGTGGATCAACTCTCACATTGAATGCAGGTGTCTCGATTGTGAATCCAAGTGGAGCCGTGTCACATCTGTCGTCGCTCTTCTCAATCTCGTCTGGAAGTCTGGCGATGACATCGACCGATCTGAAGTTCGCCACCTCGAACCCTCTGATTCTTTCGTCGTCGAGTTTGATATCCCAAACAGGAGGAATTGTTACACTGACTTCAGTTGAGATTTCGAATATTGAGAAGACAACTGGATCTGGAGCTGGAATTGAATCCACACTTCCTTCAGCCCAAGACACACTTACACTGACTGGTTGCACATTCACGAATTGCTCATCGGCTGGAAATGGAGGAGCTTTGCATGTCGAAATTAAAGCCGGCAAGTTACTCCTCTCGTCAACATCCTACTCCTCATGTGTCTCTGCTGGCAACGGTGGAGCGCTCTCGCTCCTTCTCTCGAAAACCTCTACCTCCCAAACAACCTGGAACTTCAACATCGCCACTGCAACCTTTGGATCTGGCGCAGAGAAGAACACAGCGAGCACAGGAAGTAATGTGTTTGTCTCAGGATCATCCTTCGTGACAGCGATCCTTCCCTCTCTCTTTCCAACCGTGTCAGATACCGACAAATCCGACTGGTCCAGATTGTGGGGAGAAGACTCGTCGCTGGGATTGTCGTCAAGTCTTCTTGTGTTCCTCCTTCCTTTGACGTCAGAAGTGTTGGTTGGAGGGACAACCATGAAGGATTTTGAGAGATGTGGATATTTCGGAATCGGATGTGAATCGTTCACTCAGGCAATCACAAACGCGAAAGCTGGAAGCTCATCGATTTCTTTGATCGTTTCATCGTCAGATTTGGATGTCGCCACGAAAACCGAGCTATCATCGTCTCAAACAGTCACTATCACCCTCAACAGTTCGTTCACAACAAACCCAACACTGTCGCTGAAGAGCGAAGGCCAGTTTGTTGTGAATTCAGGCCATCTCATTCTTTCCAACCTTGACGTCACAGGAAAGACGAATACTTTCTCTCATCCGATTGTGTCGGTTTTGGGTGGGAAGACCACAGTCGAGGATTGCTCGTTCTCGTCGTTCAAACTGTCGTCTTCTGCGTTGATTCAACATTCTTCTGGAAGTCTGTCGATGACCACTGTGTCATTCTCATCTGTGAGTCGATCGGAAGGGGATGGAGGGGTTCTGAACTCGATCCTGACGCCAGGCATGTCGTTGGAGGTGGACACCGTTGCTCTTGAAAACACAACATCCAAAGGGAAGGGAGACGCCTTCTTCATTTCTGTGTCCGCTTTCTCTCCGCCAACCACCAACCCTTCCTTCTCACTCAAAAGAATCACCTGTTCAGTCACTCCCAAATCATCCCTCTCCTCATCATCAAACTCAGACGTCCATTTCGTGTGGATGGAAGGAAAGGACTTAGACGAGCTGATTGTCCCAAATGATGCTCGCTTTGCAGGATCCTATGAATATGAAGGAATGGCTCCAGAGTGGCTGTGGAGCGAAGACACAGACTCTGGGCTTATCGGGTCGATTGTGTTCTATCTGGTGGTTGGATCAGGACCAGTTGGAGTTGATACAAAAGGATTTGATGTGGTTCAGTGTGGATTCTTCAATGTTTGGTGTCCGACGCTGAACAAAGGAATTGAACGAATGACTGCTCTGACTGAATCAGTTGTGATTGTGAAAGAATCAGTGACTTTGGATACTCTGATCGACATCTCCAGCACGATGACTGTTCAAGGAGAAGATCAATCGTCTTCGATCATCATTTCGAGTTTGGGATCGTTTGAGATTGGAGGACCGAGTTCACCCTCAGTGACTCTGCAAGAGTTGAAGTTTTCCATCTCCACATCAGCCGCAGCAACTGTTCTGGTGCAGGTCTCAGAAGGATCGCTGACTGTCACATCCTGCTCGTTCTCCCCCTCAACCTCCACACCGTTTACACTCCCTCTCATCGTCGCATCTGGCTCCTCACTGAACCTCACCTCTGTGAATGTGACAAATGCTGAATTGACCTCTTCTCTGATCACAACCACGAGCCATGTGGAAGTGGACGATTGTCACTTTTCATCGATCTCAGTTGTCGGAACACTCGGAAGTGTCCTCCACGCGACTGTGAACGACAACAGTGAAGTGAGTTTGATAAACACGGAATTCTCGTCATGCACAGCCTCTGGACGGATGAACTGGGTTCTTCTGGAAGGAGATACCGACACAAAGACAATGAGGAAAGACAACTGGATTGGAAGTTTTGATGAATCGAGTGTTTTGGATGGAGTTCTTGTCCAGATGGACCCAAAGAAATGGCAGCACGACGCCAGCTTCAATCCTTTCTCTCTCCTCTTCCTCTTCTTCCCTCGCGCAGGTGGATCGATTATTGTGGACGACAGTTCACGAAGCGTCGACCATCCACTGTGTGGAAGCGAAGGAATGGCGTGCAAAACAGTGGAAGGAGGGTACAGTTTGACGAAAGAAGAAAAAGTGGTGGTGAAGAGCGGGGGAAAGCTATCTGGGAAGATTCTGATGGATGGGAAGAGACTGGAAGTGGTTGGAAAGAAGTCACAGGACAGACTTGTCATCACGTCAGGAGGACAGATTGTGGACAATGTGAATGAAGAGGCAGACACTCTGTTATTGAATTCGCTGACACTGGATGTGTCCGGAAGTGAACTTAAGGACAGCGGAGTGATTCTGATCGAGAACGGACGATTGGAGCTTCTTGAAAGCAAAATTGAGAGCACGAAACCCATTTCAGTGATGTTGGTGGAAATAAAGAAAGGATCACTGAAGATCTCAGAATTCTCGATCCTGAACCTGGAGTTCACCCACAACACCCCCTTCTCGTTCTCGTCTCTGACGCAAGGCCTCCTGAACCTCGTGACAGTTGATGGATGCACCGTCGACCAGCTGTTCTCATTCTCCAATTCGTCGGATGTGCAACTGCAGTCTTGTGTGTTCAATTCATCCTCTCCAACCGAAACAAGCCCGTCGATGAATGCTGAGGACGTGTGTGAATGGACGAGTGGTCTGGTTGGGATCTCATCAAGCTCAGTGAAAGTTCATTCGTCGTCTTTCTCTCTCCTGAGCCAAGGAGCACTGCACATCACGTCGAGCGAAGTGTCAATTGAAATGTCGGCATTCCATGAGAACTGGGTCGGATCAGATTCGTTCCCAACAGCTCGCCGAAACGTGAAATGTGTTGGAGATGGAGTTGTCCATGTGGGATCGCTGAATGGAGGAGATGGAACGACAGAAGTCTCAAAATCAGCGTGGATGAGTGTATCGGATGGATGCCGATTGACAACAACGGTTTTCGAAGAAGGAAACGCATATTTCATCCCAACACTCGACACGGAGAAGAGCACCGCTGTGATGAAGAAGAAGACTTCGTTATTTGAGATCCAGATTGTTGGAAAAGAGATGATTCCATGTGGCCTGATTTTGGAAGTGTTTGAAAGGAAACAAGATGAAACAGAAGGGAACTTCATTCACTTTCCTCTGAACTCTGACACAACGAAAACACTCTCCGAAACAACAATCGACATGTCTCTCGCACTCGCCTCGATTTCTCTTCAGAACTCGTCACAGTGGCGAGGAAGGTTGGTGTTTGGGTCTTCGGCGAAACACACCAAATCCTTCCTGTTCCAACTGAGCGCTTCGGAGAAGCGAGCACAAGCTTGGGTGAAGTCTCTGCCTTGGCTGATTCCTGTTGTGGTTGCAACCATTCTCCTCTTCCTTCTGGTCCTATTGTGCCTGTTATGTCGTCGAAAGAAAGAAGCGAAAGAGAAGTTGTCATCGCAAGAAAATCGAGAACTAGACGATGAGGATTATTACAAAATCGAATTCGATGACATGGTCAATCCGTCCTCACTGAACATGATCAGAAACACTGTTGAAACTGAAGAAGAGAAGGAGACCATCACACCAGAAGAACATCAAAACCACACCGCTCTTCCTCAACGCGGTAAGAACGAGCCTCCTCTTCAGCCTCCCGTCGCGATGGTTGCAATGATGGAGTGTCGAGGAGGATACGAAGTGCAGACACGACCGGTCACGAAGACGCTTTACGATGTGTTGCATCGAGGCGAAGGCGGAAGAGCGGAGAAGAGGCATTTAGACAAGGAAGGGATGATTGGACAGATTCTGACAGGGCTGAACATGGCTGCCCAGTCTAACACAACAAACAAGATTCTGACACAGCTGTCGCCGCATGCGATTCTGATTGACGAGAGCGGAACCTGCTTCCTTCGGATTCCCTCCACGTATCCATCAGGTTTAAAACAACCCACACAAGCATCGATGATCCCCAACGACTCTCTCCTTCGAGCTGACGACACAGATTTGTTTGGGGGAGTGGCAAAGGGATCGCAGAATCTGTCGTTTTTTCGTTCGCAGGCGACGGACACGAAGAGGAATGACGCAATCACGAAAGAGGATGAACGTTGGATCGCCCCTGAAGTTGCAGACCACAAAGCGAACATTGACATGATCAAAGCCTCAGTTTTTAGTCTTGGCCTGATCTTGTGGGAAATCGAGACTGGCTATGTTCCGTTCAGAGAAGTGGATGCCCTGAATGCGCAAAGGATGCTGGGAACAGGATCTCGGATGTCGATGGATGGACTGAGTGAAGAAACCGTGTCGATCATCGAGAGCTGTCTGGACCTGGATCCTCGAGGACGACCAACACTTCGCGAGCTGGCGAGTCGCCTTCACGTCTCTCTCGCAGAGAAAAAGGAGAGTCTGATTGAACCAACTCCACTCAACGTGTAAACACGCTTGAAAAGGCATTCATTTCACAGCCAACGTCACTCGCTCATTCAGACACTTCATTCGCGTCATGCTCACTCACCTCACTATTTACTGTGGTGATTCACAACAACACAGTCACCACACAACACCACCTCACACCACCCCAACACAAATTATCACTCGACGACTCTTCTCCTCCCACTTTGAGGGACGAGTCATCACACACTGCTCGGGTTCGATCTGGAATTGAATCTGAGCCTCACAAGCCACTCTGACAGTGCATGTCACACAACTCGCTTGTCTGTGGCTGATACACCCATCACACCCACACACACACACAGCTGATACGTCTCGCTTCTGTGCTGTGTCGGTGGTCTTGATTCTCCTCGCGAGATACTCACACATTGATCTTGATTGAACATTCGGTTCTTTGATCTTGATTGGATTTCTGGTTTCTTTGGTATGAAAGTCATTTCTGGTGTCACGTCACGTTTTTGACGACAATTGGCTCGTCGGCGCTTTTCGTTTCCCCTTTTGGGAGGATCCTTGCTCACGTGCTTGCATCCTCCCTCAAATCGGTTTGACAAAACTCCAGATTCACTGCAGATTTCTTTTTCTTTGTCGCTGGTTGTAACTGTCCCTTCAATGCGTGCATCTCGCTCCATTGATTCTCACTCGTTTTCCGTCCTGAATTTTCCTCTTTTTTTGCCATATTTTTGGAAATAGGGTCGAAATTGAAGGCGCATTTTATTGAGATGGTGGAGAGATTAATACTCAATAAATGTTTCGGAAAGAGACTGTATCAAAAAGAAGAAGACTGATCTGAGTTGAAAACGAGTTCTGTGCAACGGAAAATTCGAAAGGATGACGATTGGTCGAACCTAAAACCGATTAGTGTGGTTCCGGGACTTATGGACAAAAAGTGATGAAAAATGGTTCAAGAGGACAAACCGTTTGGTGCTCTTATATTTCTGGGAATTTGGAAGCAGATATAACATCAGAAGAGTCCATACTGCGAATTGAGTTGGTGTGATGATGAAAAATAGATAGAGGCAGACTGATGGATGTCAAGAAGAGTGGAAGGAAATGTGACTAAATCGATGAGCGGATAAGGAGCTTCGTCAATCGTATAAACTTGAGAAAGGCGTCAAAAACGCTTCCAAAAATGGACAGGTTCTGATGTTGAGGAAATAAAAGGGAAAAAGCCCAGCTTTTCCTTCACGCAACACAGTCCTCAGGTGATCCAGAATATCCGGGGTAGAGAGGTAGCGTTCCAGTTATATCGATGGAGTGTGCTGACATGGAGATGAGCAAATCAATTAAATCATTCCTCAGGCGAGTTGGCCAGTCTGGCGAGGATTGTCAATTTTGGTCGCCCAGTTGAATCGGAAGACAGCATTGATTGACTAAATTCGTTAAAAACAGCAAAAAATCTGACTGTAGAACTTAACACGACGCGAATTTTTAGTTTGGCGGCTTCAGTACATTGTTCCTGTCAGCAATCTTGTAAGCAAGTCCAGTCCAGCTGAAAAGACGTGAAGATACATGAAAAAACAATCCTAGGCGCGATCAATCCTCTTATTTGGAATTATGGGCGAAGTGCGATTCAACCTCTTCATGATTGATTGACATGGCTGTCGATACATGTCATGATGTCAGTGCATTCGGACGCATGTTAGAATGTAATTGCAAGACATTGGGTTGCTTTCATCGGTCGTATTTCCTTCCTAAGGATCTTTTCCACCATTCTCCGCTTCGGGACCATGGTGATGAGTGATAAGCTTCCAACGAGGATAACTGAATTTATAGGCTCTAAAACATCGTGGAAAGAACTTGGAAGGATATACTCTTTGTTGATCTGCTCCAAATCGCGACAAGTTCCAAAAATTCCTCTCCGAACAGCTTCATGCAGATGTTTCCGCGGAACGGTCTGGCATGACTCATAGGCGCACCAACGATAAAATCTCACATACAAATTCCTGATCAAATTGATATCTGTCTTGAAATCTGACCTTCTCTTCAGCTCTCGATTCTTCGCTTCCTCGCATTGAAATTTGGTTCAAAATGTGTGTGGCACCTGAAATAATCCTTTCTGATCTGATTCTTCTCTCGATGCCGTCTTGATGCAGTATTGAATTTACGGGACGACGTCAGACAACTCCAAGCCAGTTCTTGCTTTGTGATTGGTGATCATTTCCCCATTTCTTCCGATCTCTCCGAACACAAAGTAAGGGTTCACTTTCTCGCAATCCACCTTTCCTTATCCAATACACATTCACCAACCCAAAATTTCAAAATTAGAATTTTCTCCGCAATTCCATTTCGACAGCCCATAACGCGAGATTCAAAGATGTTCAACACACCCCCAGCACGACTTCAAAAGCAGCCAGAAGAAGGCGACGAAACGGAAGAGAGCAGAGGAAGGCGGGAAGTGCAACGAATCGTGAAGAAAGTGCTCGCCAGGATGGTGTTCGGCCTGGAGGCGATGCCGTTCCTCGTGCCAGGCCTCTCAAACGTGGTTGGCACGCAGACAGACAGATCGGCGGTGTGTGTTGTTTGTTCTGACGCTTTCAGCCGCTCCCAGTTTGTTGCCTTCCGCTGAAGGACGAGTGGGAGTTTGGGACGGCGCTGCTGGAAGTGCTCGTGCACGGCGTGGTCTGCTTCAGCCCGATTGCGATTGTGCGGAGTGTGGAGGTGGGTGAGGAGGAGCGCGGGATGACGTCGCAGCAGGCAAAGACTGACCTCGCTTTTGGACTTCAACAATTGACCGTGTGTTGTTGCTTCGGAGTTGCTTGATTCTTCCTTTTTTGTACGATTTTGTTCTTATTTGTTCGTTTTCTGTGCACATTTTCAAATTTGTTGGATTTGTTGGATTCTGACGTGTTTTGTGATGTTTTTTGTTTTGTGTGTGTTCAGGTCCAGCGTCTTCTTTTCGACTCGACTCGACCGATCTCGGAAAGGGAAGAGGCGGCTCTTTCCCAAATTCTGTTTGCTGTTTTGTTGTTGATCTTGTCAGAATTGGAACACAACTGCCGCGTGTCTTTGTCCAACAACCAGAATGGACGAGGACGAGTGCAGGCGAAATGGAGGAAGGCGGAGGGAGAGGAGCGTCGGGTGTTGCGTCGCCACATCTGGCTGGGTCGTTGGAAGAGACAGTCGCGCTGGTGATGATGACGGCAGATCGGAACGTGATGTGGGGGAGAGTGGTGGCTCAAAGCGGGGTGTGTTGGGTGGAGGAGTATTTTGTGTTTAAAGTCGTTCGTTCTGTTTCTTTGTCGTTCTTCCTGTTTTCTCTGATTTTTCATTTTTTGTGTGGCTCGCTCAGATTGTTGGAGAACTGCTCGTCTCGATCGTGGAGACAACGACATGGCTGACCGTGTGCACACAGGAACGGCTGGCAGGACAGCAAGGAAGGAGGGTGGGCGGGCAAGAAGAGGAGTGGAGAGGGAGGGTCGCGGGGTGGTCGTCTTCGGTGAGAGGTCTGCTGTGTCTGCGGAGAGGGCCGACCCGCTGGTCGAGTTGGGAGCTGGCGAGAGACGCGTTGGAATGGTGCCGATGGGGCTTGTGGGCGCTGCTGATGTTTGTGAGTGGGTTCGACGACGCTGTGTTTGAGGGATGTGGGGCGGAGGAAGGAAGGAGGGCGGTTTGGGAAGAGCTGCGGAGAGCAGAGAGGACGGTCGGGTTTGGGGCGGAAGGATGGAGGTGTGGAGACATGTTGATTCTGGTTCTTCTTTCTTCTCTCCTTCATGTTGTTCCTCTCTTCCTCATCTTCTTCCCTCTTCCCTCATTCTTCCTCTCTCTCTTTTCAATCTCAGACTGCCGATGCCTGTCGTGGAGATGGTTGGGATTCTGTCGCTAGTGTCGCATCAGCTGCTGTTTGTTGCGTCGAGCGGGTGGGAGGAGTGGGGGGAAGTGGGGTGGGATGCTTTTCGGACGTCGTTGACGACGCTTCGGCGAGTGAGTCGGATGGGGAGGAGAGGAGGAGGAGAGTGGGACGGGTGGATTGGGGGAGGGGGATCCGGGAGGGATCGACGAGGGATTTGGGTGGCTGAGAGAGGGAACATGGAGAGGGAGATGAGCGAGGAAGAGAACAGAGACGAGGATGGGGACGAGGATGAATGGAACGAGATGGAGGTTAGAGGGAAGGAACAACTGAAATGGAGAGCATGCTCTAACGAATGGGAAGAGAGGAATGAGAGAGAGCGGGACGAGTGGATGGAGGGGGAGATGGAGAAAGAGAAGAGCCGATTGTGGTGTCTGGGGGACACTTGCGGAGAGGAGGAAGGGAGAAAGCGAGAGGGGGTGCTGGAGATGGGAGTGGAGGAGAGTGGGATGGGGTGGCTGGAGTCGGCGGTGGAGATGGAAGAGGAGGGCGAGGCTGGGCTGTTTGTGAACAGAGAAGAGCGTCGTGGGGAGTTCCGATGGCTGCGAGAGGAGTGGGGGGAGAGGGTGATGATGTGTGAGGGGATGGTTGGGTGTTTGTGTGAGCGTCTCGTGGGTCGGATGCTGGAAGAAGGAGGGGAAGGGAGAGAGTTGAGAGTAGAGATGGTCGTGCGGGGACTTCACGTGCTGCGAGAGGCGGAAGAAGAGTGGGAGGGAGTGATGGGGAGTGGGGTGTTGGAGGCGCTGCTGTTGTCGATGGAGAGGGAGGGGAAAGAGGAGAGCAGCGAAAACAACCAAACATCGAGCGAAGAAGCGAAGGAGAAGGAGCGGAAGAAAGAAAGTGGGACGCTGCAGATTCTCCGAGCCCTTCTTCGATTTGAACTTGCGGGATTGGTGAAGATGGAAGAAGGTCGCGAAGAGAACGAGAAAAGAGTGGAGAGGAAGGAGGAACGAGAACAACACGATCGAGTTGTGAAAGTGACTCGGCTGATCCTAAGACAGATGGGAGTGAGATGGGAAGAAGAGGAAAGTCGGAGAGAAGGGCCGAGGTGGGGAGTGGTGATGGAAGGAGGAGAAGGGTTGGGAGGAGTGGAAGAAGAGGAGAAAGAAGTGATGGTGGAAGTGGCTCGGACAAGCAGAGTGAGGAAGGGATTGGCGGAAAGGCTGCTTGGACTGATGGATGTGCGTGACCGAGTGCTCAGCTGACTCGGCTAGCTGGTGCGACTGGACTGTCTCTCTGAAACTGGATTTCTCTTCATTTTGGCGATTCTGGGTCTCTTCTTTGTTTTCTCCGATGTGTGGAACTCACAAACAATCACTGACTCTTTCTTCTGCCTTAATTCACATCCCTCCTTGGCCAGTCTTCATTTCTCTGCTTTTTTGAAATATACAATGTCATCGCCACTTTGACCAATCCACTAAAAGTTGTGACTCCTGTGGAGTCTCCATCGAACTTGGTATTCTTCACTAAATTGATTTATGTGATTACTGCCGTGAAATAAGTGTTCATAATGAAATGACATGAATAGTGAATGAGTTAAGGACGTCTGTGTGCGACGATGACGAGTGGGAGGGAGTGGATGGCAAGACCAGTGCAAAGCTACTCGATTTGACAATTGAAATTTGCTCCAAGGAATTGCATCATGTCCTTTGCATGTTTGATTCGATGAATGGCGAGGGTGGTATCATTCTTCCTGACAAAGAGGAGGTCCAGAACATCCTGCCAGCCTTCCTCCAGAAAGTGGTGAACTGATCTTTGAACCGTCTTCCATTCTGGTCTTTCATCGGAAGAATATCGTGGTTGATTGAGAAAGATACGCAAACCATATTGATATTCGAAGAAAAGATCGTCATCGAGTAATCCACAGACCATGCGAGAGAAGAATCCGATCCTGCTGAGACACTTGGCAATCACGCGTTGCTCAGACAATCTGCTGAGTTTAGCGAACACTTTTGCTCGATCTTTTATGAAGTTGTGGTTTGAAGGTAACTGTTGGATGAAGAAATTGAAGAGTATGCCGATGGATGGAGTGAGCAGTCGTTCGAGCTGCGAGGGAGTCAGTCGATATGCACAGTACAACAATTCAGGCAGGACGTCACCAGCAAATTGGAGGAGTTGCAACGAGGCAGAGTTGAAAGAGAGACGTTTCTCGTCGATGGTTGGCAGCACAACACCAACTGTCGCCAGATCCACATCGTCCCACTCGTCGAATGTTGGCTGAAGGGTGGGTGGCTTCTGGTTGAGGAGACACTTGATGGGAGAAAGTTGGAAAGAGTCAGTGGGGAGAGAGAGGAGAGAGTTGAATGCGTGGAAGCATTGTTCTGTCGATCTCCCCGCCTGTCGGAACAATTCGGGAAGATACACAGATTTCAGTTGGTTCGAGTGGAACGCGCAGATCCGAAGGATGGTGTCGTCGTCGATGGGAGAGTCGCTTTCGAGCAGAGCAACAATTCTGTCCACAACATTCATGACCTCTTCGTCGGTGAGATCACAGACAAGTTCAGATGTGAGGATGAAGGGCGGCGATGATGACGAGAGGGCAGTATCATCCATGTCTTTCCTCAATCTCTCTCGAATGGGCATTGTCAAGCTGTTTTCGAAGTCAGGCTGAATCAAACGTGTCAAGAAGTCAAGGATGGGGTTGGCAATGTCGCGACGATCTAGCGCAAATGGATGGAGTGAGAGATGGACGATGTAATCTCTCGTCTGATTGAGGAATGACAGATACGTTGGGTTCAGGTCGCTTCGAGATCGATGATTCACGTTCCAGTCTGAAATTAGGAGCATTTCTGAGAGAGTGTGGTTCATCAATTCGATGAGTTGTGTGTGGAGAGATCTGAACTCACTCGTGAACGGCAATTTTGACGGAGTGAGTGCGGCGAAGATGTCAGAGAACCAACCACTCGTGATGTCTCTCAAAAGAGCCGCAGAAGAATGATGAGTTGTGAATGAACGGATGTGGGCGAGAATTGAAGCAGCGTGGTCAGGTCGAGTTGGTGTCAAGAGAGCGCAGAGTGAGTTTGTCGGCCGTTCCATCGATGAAACGATTCTGTCGTCCGCTTCGATTGAGAACGTTCCATCCGACTGGAAGATCATTTTGACCTTTCGAGGTCGATTGGACAAGAAACATCGAAACGATTCCAGTCCTAAATCTGAGAATTGTGTCCCCTCGTTCAGCCGATCAAGGATTCTTTCAAATGTCTCCGTCCAGCGAAGTTCATCACTTCTTTTGCGCTCGCCAAAGAGAAGCGGATGGAGTGTCCATTTGGTTGGGGTAAAATCCAATAACGAGGCAAGCTCTTTCGTCAAATTCTTTCTCAGCTCATAGAAAATGGGTTCAAGGTCTGGATGGGAGGAAACACTTTTAAAATGTTTGATATTTTTGGTATAAATCTTCATCTTCGACAGGAGCGAGATCCCAGAGGGGCAATCAGGAGGATAAGCTGGGGAGGCGATGAGATGCCGCAGATATTTGTAAAATGGTTGGAAAATGGGATCTAAGGGATCAGATGCGACTATTTCGTGGAGAGAGGAGGTTGGGATGATGTCGAGATGATCGAGGATTTCTTCTGGTGAACAATTGAAAAATTTGTCCACAATCGATGTGATTTGCAAATGGAAGTCGATAGTTGTTCCATGAAGTGGTATTTCGTGGGTTTTCAGGCATTTGAAGAGTTGGGGCAACAAGCCGGTGGCAGCCACTGCGAGCGAGAATCTCTTGGTCGAATTCGAGATGCCAACGGCGAAGAAGGACAGAGTGGCTGCTCGGAGCTTGTCAGAAGGATGACAAACCAGTTTGATGAGAGCAGACATCAGTTTCGCAGGGCAATATTCCTCCTCAGGGAATATGGTTTCGAGGAGCTCGTTGTGGGGATATTTGCGATGTTTGATGTGGATGGTTGCATATTGCAGGAAGCGGACGGCGTGAACTACTTCATTTGATGCCAGGTTCAATCCTGAGTTGGCTTGCTCGAAAAGCGAGAGACACCCTTGCCGTAGAGCGTCGGTCGTGATCGAATCCTGCAACACCAATCTCCAATCTGACGTGGTGGAGGTCGGAAGACTGATCGCATCACCCTCCAGATGTGCTTGTTCCAACATTGGTTCGACATTCATTCGCTTTCTTTTCAATTCGTATTGCAGAATCTGTTTGGACACACGAAAATAGTGCCGGTCATTGGCAGTAATCGTGAGTACATCCGTTGTGAATGGGATTGAATGTGTATCAAGTGAGCGGTTGCCATCTCCGATTGAGTCTTGGATTGTAGAATCAATGATGTTTGCG
Organism: Blattamonas nauphoetae; assembly: GCA_033064195.1. Taxonomy (NCBI): domain Eukaryota; phylum Preaxostyla; order Oxymonadida; genus Blattamonas; species Blattamonas nauphoetae. The sequence continues at coordinate 29,972 of JARBJD010000013.1, read as the reverse complement.
TTTGATTTCGAAGAGTGAAGATGTTGTATCCAAGTATTTGATTGTGTTTCGCTGCGCTTTCTCCCCAATTTATGCTTGGGAGGCATTTTGAATGGATCTGCCCTTTGACTCCATCGATTCTTGTCACTCCATTCTCCACCAAATCTTATGTCAATATTTTCACTTTGGCCGAATACACCAATACTCTTCCAGTCTCGAAACTTGTCTTTGGCGATTGAAGACGACGAACTATGGATCAGAGAAATGAAGAACGCAAAAGACGCCGGAATCAAAAGAGAGAAGTTCAATGGAGATATATCCATCCCTCCTGCCAGGTGGGAGGGGAACACAGTCTCCTAAATTAGTTGTGGAGTTCCCGGTGCGAGTGCGTTAGAATCCAAGCAGCACAGCGAGGAGAAGAGCAAGTGTTGCGAAGGCAGCGGTGTTTCGTGCTCCAGAATACAAACACCCGACATATCTCACCTCGTCCCCGAACTCCATCTTCACTGTGTACTCCCCACTGATCCCCACGTTCCCCCTCGGCACAGCTGCCACAGCATAGTCAGATTGTCCAGATTGTAAAAGTTCCATTCCACCATTTTGAAGGCCCGTGAGGAAGAGGCCAACGTACCACGTCATCTCGTCCCAGCGAATGATGGCGTCGTCGGTGTCTTGCGTGTGATAGCGAGGGGCAATGCTCACTTTCAGGCGACGGAGAGCTTCGACGTTCAGGGAGCTGGTGCCGGAATAGAATTCAGCAACAAGATAGTTGCCAAGGTCACTCGATTGTCCACCTGTTTGTGTGGCCACTTTCAGGTTCGAGCGGGTGAGATAAACTTCGGGGAAGATAAAACCTGACTTAGTGATGTTTGACATGTCTGTCTTGTTCAGTTTATGCAACTGGAGAGTATCAGCAGCATCGTAAGCAGCACATTTTCCTTCAAAATGGATGTCGAGTGGATATTGGTCGATTTTCACGAGATCGGTGGGCGGATCCCAAATTTGATTCCCAGATCCATAAATTGTGATGTTGAATGTGTTCGTGGAATTCGTAATCGAACAGACAATTCCCTTCGGGATAAGGCTGTTCCGAGACGTTGTATAGTATTGTCCAATTGTTATTTTGGATTTTGCGATGTCAATATCGTTGAGAACGAGAACTCCAAGTTCTGGGTCATACACATAGATCTGGGGGAGCATGATTAAAGCTCCTTTGTTGACGATGACAGCGGCTGATTTTTGGTCCCATGGTTCGGTTTTGAAATTCGACGTCAGTTTGGTGAATGTTGTGGTTGAGGGAAGCTGAAGAGGATGCACGTAGAGCAATGCTGACAGCTCAAGAAGTCCATATTGTTCCACACGAAACACATAGTTCTTCTTTGTCCCACCAGGCGTGCGAGTGGTGGAGATTTCAATGGACTTGTAGGGGGGAGATCCAAGCTGAAGGTACATTTCAGCAGAGCTTGTGCCTTTGACCACAATTGTTCCAAGACCAGTCAGACCATAGTGATCATCATTGGAGCTGAGAACGTGGTCACTGAGCGTCATTTCGAATTTGATATTCCCAGCTGGCGTCTTTTTGAATGTATCCGCATTTGAATCAAACACAATTTCCCCAATCAGCTCTGCATGACCTTGAATCACGATCTTAGACACGTTTGCCCACTGTGCGTGCTTAACCGCTTGGTCCAACGAATGACACGCTGTTTCCGCTGTCAAACAGGTCTTGCTCATTCCTCCGAACTCAAGGAAGATGGTATCATTGACAGCCGAGTAAAGGAATGTTGTGAGGGCAAGGAGAATCATGATTTACGGAAGGATTTTGATCAAAGTCGAAAGGGGATTATTTCACGAATGACAAGTTTGATAGAAATGACACTTCATCATAGCATTGAAACCGTTGAAGACCGGCAAAAGTTCACTTCTCGCTTTAATTTGAAGCAAACGACAATCTTTCAGAAAAGAAAACGAAGAAGAACCATGTGCGAGTATTGAAAGGAAATTTGTCAAAAGAAGAAAGGAAACAAGCATTACTCGCAGCGAAGAAGAGTGGAGCATCGGAAGCAAATCGAGAATGGCAAGAACGAGTTGCTGAAATGCAGTGTCGACGAAACGCGAAAAAGGGGAAAATGAAGAAACAGGGAGGAGTCCGACGCAGATGGAGACGAATACGTGGAGTTGCGTTCGACTTTAACGATGACAGCAGAGCAGTGAAGGCAGAAAACAGGAAGATTGTGATCGTCAACGGCCAGAAAAATCTGTAGCGGCGGGAAGGCTCCGAAGTGAAAGAAGGGGAGGACCCGACATACGAAGGAGAGTTTGTGGGATATGTGAATAGAGAAGGCAAGTTTCAGGAAGGGCATTAATACGAAGTGGTCGCCTTCACAGGTTATGTCGTGTCCACTGGAGTTGAGGGAAGAGTGGTGCTGCGTGCCAAGAATCGGGAAATTAGAAACCGAAGAACGCACGAGGACAACTCAGATATGCTTGAAGAACGACAGATAGTGATCAAAACCGGGAAGAAAATGTTGCTCCGAAGAAAGACAGATATACAATCTTCACTGCCCGGAGATGCTGGATTGTATGAAAGAGAGTGTGTGGAGTTCATTCCCGGCGAAGGATCGTTCGAAGAGGGGCACGGCTATGTTGTGATGATTCCCTCAAATTCTGCCAAAGCAAAAGTCCCAGCCGGCACTGTTCTGCATCTCCTGCGCAACCGACCGATGAACACGGCATTATTCGACGATATCGACAACGAGGAAGAGGAAGAGACTTCCGATGACGACGCCAACGACGACGACGACGAACAGGAACGCATCGTCCTCGAAAACCGCACAATTGTGATCATCAACGGCCGCAAAATGCTTCACCGAACACCGACAGACCCTCACTGCTCGCTTCGCTTTGACGAGGGGCTGTGTGAAGGAGAGTGCGCGGGATGCTTTCGAGGCGAGGAGGGGTTCGTGGAAGGGCGGCCGTATGCCGTCGACATTCAGACTGACTATTTGGAGGTGGATGGGACAGGCGGGAAGAGCATTTTGAGGACTGCGGAAACACTCACAGCGTCCAAACTCGTCTCTGGATGAATTGTCTCCACGCTTTTGTCTTTCCAACCAGAGAAATCAGAGTGGAACTTTGAATTTTTCTTTGATAGCTTTCGAAATCGAATTTGCTCCAGTTTTCTCACACCCTTGCCCTCGATATCTCGGCTTCTCTTATTCAATTTTTCATTTTATGCATTCATTTCGCATTAATCAATTAAAATCCAACATCAACAACGATCTGACCCTTTTATCTTTTTCTAGAATTCACTCAGTGATGAAACTGAAGGTCACTCGAAGAAAAACTATCACACCCTCCGAATTAACTGGGGATCAGTCCCGAAATCATCCGATTAATTCACCTGAATGGGATCCAGTTTCACTCTCTTTTCCACATCGCTTCCCTTCGATCCTTCATTCAAACATTTCCTCTCTTCTGGAAGTACTTCAGTGTGATGATGAAGATGTTGTTGTTGATACGCTCCGGGAGTTGCGGAAAGTGGCCTCTGGTGTGCGATTGTCTTTTCTTCATCGATTTGTTGCTGCCTGTTTTGGATGTGTTTCAGAAAGTGGGTCGGATGACTCTTTTGATGATTGGTGTCCATTCCTGTCTCCACTGTGTTGTGAAGCGCATTCATCAGGACTTCTGGTCTTTCTTTTTCTCTTTTGTTCATTCTCTTCTTCAGATTGAACTGATGAAACTGCTTGAGATTCTGTGTTTGTGGTTTTCTTGGTTGTGTTGATGGATGTCTTTCTTCCTTTCTTTCAGATTCGGAATCACCATCATTCGTTCGATCGTCGCTTTCCTCTGAAATCCCTGCTTTCATCATCACCCACTTTGGAAATTGGGCGGAATGTCCTGCATTGGAATCAGTGTGTTGATTTCTTCCATCTTCTTAATTTGTTGTCAGTGCTGTTCTTGCATAGAGTCACTCTTCTTCGAACCCACAATCGTCGACTCACTTTTTCTCCAAAACAAAGACCTTATCCATTCAATATTCAAACATTTCGGGAATTTATCACCTCCATCAGCAGTTGTCACCACTTTAGCTCGGATTTCTCTCTTCCCTCATCACAGAATCAGCCACAAATCAATCTTGGCTCTTTACACGATTGTCGAACGTGATCCGCCTGCTCTCACTCTCCTCCCCTCACCCATCTTCTCATCATCTTCACCACACCAACAATATTCTGGTATCTCGTTCCTGGCCGCTCTGAAAAAGAAACTAAAAGCAGTCTTAGACGAATTCCAAACAAATTTTCCAACCAATCCTTCACACCTCCCACAATACATCCAGTTCACGAAAGATGATCGATGCAAAGTCACACGTTCACTCAGCTTCTGTTCATATTCGACTCAAATCCCACATTTCCTTTTGAAAACCATTCCGCCAATCGAAGTGTGTTTTGACTTTTTTCATCATTTCTCGTCATTTCAGGTTGATTCGCAGATCATCCGAGAATTGATCCTCTTTGTGAAACAAGCTCTCACAACGATTCTTACCAACATCTCGAACGTCGACAATCTCATCGCTTCTCTTCCCTCCAACTCTTCTCCAACCGCTTCATTGGTTTTTGGAGTTGACATTCAAAAGACAGATTCCCTTAAACACCTTCGAAGTGCATGTGAAACCTTCGTGAGCAATTCGTGGTGTTTCTTCGTCAATTTGACTTTCGTAATCACAGATGCCCACAAATTTTCCGTCCAAACCATCATTCTCGATGACCCATCCTTCATCGACCTCATTCTCAACTCTCTCAAGCTCACTCACAAAACCATCGCAGCGCACATCATCATGGCCCTCACAAACATCGTTGTCGAATTTCCATCGATAGGTGAACGATTCATGACAGCCAATCTTGTTGAGAGGATGTTTGAAACAATCGACTTTGTTTCTCTTCCTCTCTCCGAGTCCAACACACTTCTCGAACTCACCATCTTCTTAGCCTTCATGTTTAAACCTACTGGAGACGATGAAGTCACCATGTTTGAACACTATCCGCTCATTCGTGTCTCTGCGTTCGAGCCAGCCAAACCATTCATTACATTCATCTTCCACAATTCAGACAAACTCATTCTGAATGATAAAGATAAAGCTGAACTGGAGAATGCACTCTGTCAAATCCACAGTCACATCACAAACATGGAAGTGCGATCAGACGAGCACGACGCCGACATTGTTTCAAAACTCGTGAAATGGGAAGCACGAACGATGGTCGAGCTGGAGAACGAGGAGCATTTTGTTCTTGTTTTCCAGAACATGTTAAACAGAACTCTTGAATGGAGACGAATCAAACGAGAGCGGCAGAAGAGACGAGAAGTGCTTTTGAGAGAAGAAGGGTGGGACGACGCCTTCGAACTGCGAGTGGTGGAGATCGAGGTGGACATGACTCAGCAACTGCACCGTTCGATGAGAGTATTCAGAGTCGTGGAGTCCTTCAACTCGGACATGCTCAGATAGTTCTCACACCAAACTGGACTTGTTTGTCCCCCTCATTTTGCCGTTGGCCTACCCATCCACAACTATCTCTCCCAAACCATCCTTCGTCCCTCTTTCATCACTCTTCTGCAATTTATCGGATTGTTCGTCTTCTCCGGAATCCAGAGCTTCAGAACCCGTTGGAGGTGTGGGAGACACGTTGGTTCTGGTTCTTCTTTCTTCTCTCCTTCATGTTGTTCCTCTCTTCCTCCTCTTCTTCTTCCTTCCCTCATTCTTCTTCTCTCTCTTTTCAATCTCAGACTGCCGATGCCTGTTGTGGAGATGGTTGGGATTCTGTCGCTGGTGTCGCATCAGCTGCTGTTTGTTGCGTCGAGCGGGTGGGAGGAGTGGGGGGAAGTGGGGTGGGATGCTTTTCGGACGTCGTTGACGACGCTTCGGCGAGTGAGTCGGATGGGGAGGAGAGGAGGAGGGGAGTGGGACGGGTGGATTGGGGGAGGGGGAGCCGGGAGGGATCGACGAGGGATTTGGGTGTTTGACAGAGGGAACGTAAAGAGGGAGGTGGGGGAGGAAGAGAGGAACAAATCGGAGTTAGAAGAGATTGGGAAGAGAACAGAGACGAGGATGAGGACGAGATGGAATGGAACGAGGTTGAGATCGGAGGGAGAGAACAGCAGAAATTAAGAACATGCGCGAACGGATGGGAAGAGGGGAACGAGCGAGAGCGGTACGAGTGGATGGAGGAAGAGAAGAGCCGATTGTGGAGTGTGGAAGACACCCGCGGAGAGGGGGAAGGGAGGAGGGGAGAGACCACGCAAGAGATGGGAGTGGAGGAGAGTGGGATGGGGTGGCTGGAGTCGGCGGTGGAGATGGAAGAGGAGGGCGAGGCTGGGCTGTTTGTGAACAGAGAAGAGCGTCGTGGGGAGTTCCGATGGCTGCGAGAGGAGTGGGGGGAGAGGGTGTTGAGGTGTGAGGGGATGGTTGGGTGTTTGTGTGAGCGTCTCGTGGGTCGGATGCTGGAAGAAGGAGGGGAAGGGAGAGAGTTGAGAGTGGAGATGGTCGTGCGCGGACTTCACGTGCTGCGAGAGGCGGAAGAAGAGTGGGAGGGAATGAGGGGGAGTGGGGTGTTGGAGGCGCTGATGTCGTCGATGGAGAGGGAGGGGAAAGAGAAGAGCAGCGAAAACACCCAAGCATCTAGCGAAGAAGAAAAGGAGATGAAGAAGATGAAAGAAAACGGGACGCTGCAGATTCTCCGAGCCCTTCTTCGATTTGAACTTGCGGGATTGGTGAAGTTGGAGGAAGGCCGCGAAGAGAACGAGAAGAGAGTGGAGAGGAAGGAGGAACGAGAACAACACGATCGAGTTGTAAGAGTGACTCGGCTGATCCTAAGGCAGATGGGAGTGAGATGGGAAGGAGGAGGGAAGAAGTGGGAAGAATGAGAGAAGGAGCGAGGTGGGGAATGTTGTCGGAAGGAGGAGAAGGGAGGGGAGGAGTGGAAGAAGAGGAGGAGGAAGTGATGGTGGAAGTGGCTCGGACAAGCAGAGTGAGGAAGGGATTGGCGGAAAGGCTGCTTGGACTGATGGATGTGCGTGACCGAGTGCTGAGCTGACTCGGCTGGCTGGTGCGACGGGACTGTCTCTCTGAAACTGGTGTTCTCTTCATTTTGGCGATTGTGGGCGTCTTCTTGGTTTTCTCCGATGTGTTGAACACAGAAACACTCCCCGACTCTTTCTTCTGCCATAATTCACATCCCTCCATGGCCACTCTTCGTTTTTCAGTTTTTTCGAAGTGAAACAGTAAAATCCCAAGTTTGGCAACCACAAAGAAGGAACGAATCCCATCGATTCTCAACCGAACTGTGTATTCCGCTCTTAACCGAATTATGTGACTATTGTCGTGAAATAAGTGCTACCAATGAAATGACATGAACAATGAATGTGTTAATGACGTCTGTGTGCGACGACGATGAAACCAACGGAGAAGATGGTATGGATCAGTGCAAAGCTACTTGACTTGACAGTTGAAGTTAGCTCCAAGGAACTGCATCATTTCCTTGACGTATCCAATTTTTTTGCTGGCGTTGTAGAAATAATGCTTCCAGACCACGAGGAGGTCCAGAACATCCTGCCAGCCTTCCTCCAGAAAGTGGAGAACTGCTCTGTGAAGCATCTTTCTGTCTGTTCCTTTGTTCCCTGAATCACGTGCATGCCGGAGTAAGATATGGAGGATATCACTGCAATCGAAGAAAAGAGCGTCATCCAACAATCCACAGACAATGCGAGAGAAGAATCCGATCCTGCTGAGACACTGGGCAATCACACGCTGCTCACACAATCTGTTGAGTTCGATGAATGCTGTTTCACGATCACTTCGGAAGATGTGGTTTGAAGGTGACTGTTGGATGAAGAGTTTGAAGAGAATGTCGATGGATGGAGTAAGAAGTCGGTCGAGCTGCGAGGGAGTCAGTCGAACCGCACAGTGCGACAGTTGAGGCATGACGTCACCAGCAAATTGGAGGAGCTGTGACGAGGAAGACTTGAAAGAGAGACGGTTCTCGTCGATGCTTCGCAGCAGAACACCAACTGTCGCCAGATCCACATCGTCCCACTCATCGAGTGTCGGCTGAAGTGAGGTTGGCTTTGGGGTGAGAAGCGAGCTGATTGGAGAAAGTTGGAAATAGTCGAGCGAGACAGTGAGGAGAGAGTTGAGGGTGAGGAAGTATTGTTCTGTTGTCCTCCCCGCCTGTCTGAACAATTCTGGAAGATACACAGATTTCAGTTGGTTTGTGTGGAACGCGCAGATCCGAAGGATGGTGTCATCGTCGATGGGAGAGTCGCTTTCGATCAGAGCAACAATTCTGTCCACAACATTCATGATCTCTTCGTCAGTGAGAGGACAGACAAGTTCAGATGTGAGGATGAATGGTGGCGATGACGATGAGAGGGCAGCTGCATCCATTTCTTTCCTCACTTCATCGCGATTGGGCTTCGTCACGCTGTTTTCAAAGTCCGATCCAAAAAAGTTTGCAAAGAAGTCAAGGACGAAGTTGTCATAGCTGTGTGGAACGAAGGCGAATGGATGGAGTGAGAGATGGAAAATGTAATCTTTCGTCTGCTCGATGAACGAGAGGTATGATCGGTTCAGGTCGCTCCGAGATCGGTGATTCACGTTCCAGGCCGCTACGAGGAGCACTTTGGTGAGATAATCCTTCATCAGGTAGACGAGTTGGGTGTGGAGAGGGATGAACTCACTCGTGAACGGCAACTTTGAAGGAGCGAATGTTTCGAAGATGCCAGAGAACCAGCCATTCTGGATGTCCTTCAGAAGAGCCGTAGAAGAAAGATGAGTTGTGAATGAACTGATGTGGGCGAGAATTGAAGCAGCGTGGTCGGGTCGAGTTGGTGTCAAGAGAGTGCAGAGTGAGTTTGTCGGCCGTTCCATCGACGAAACTCTTTTGCTGTTCTCTTCGATTGAGAATGTGCCATTTGGTCTGAAGACCAACTTGATCTTTCGAGGTCGATGAAACATGAACAATTGAATCGCTTCGAGACCCAAATCGGAACATTGTTTCCCCTCGCTCAGCCGAACGAGGATGTTTTCAAATGTCTCCGTCCAGTGGAGTTCGTCCGTCATCCTCCACTTTCCAAAGAAAAGCTGGCGATGTGGGCCTTCGGTGGTGAGATTCAAAGACGAAGGAAATTCTTCCAGCAGGCTCTTTCTCATCTCATCACAAAATGGTTTCAGATCCGGATACGTCGGTGGCCAAGAATCAGATCTGAGACGGCAATCGATGAACGACATTTTCGATAACAGCGGAATTCCAAGGTGAGAATCTGTGGAACAATTTGGAGGAGCGAGGAGATGCCGCAGATATTCGCAGAAAGGTTGGAAAATGGGGTCGATGAGTTTGGTCATGCGCGTCTCGGCGCGAGAAGATGGTGGATGGATGACGTGATGCCATTCGGTCACCCTTGACGAACAGCTGAGACAAATGTCCACAATCGATGTGATGTGCCGATGCAAGTCGATTGTTGTTCCATTAATTGGGATTGCGTGTGGCTTTAGGTGTTTGAAGAGTTGAGTTAAAACCCCAGTGGCAGCCATTGCGATAGTGAATTGATCTGATGATTTTGATATACCAACGTCGAAGAAGGACAGAGCAACAGTTCGGAGCTTGTCAGATGGATGGCAGACCAGTTTGATGAGAGCAGACGTCAGTTTTGTTTGGGAGTGCTCCTCCTCGGGGAATATGGCTTCGAGGAGTTTGTTGCGGGGATATTTGCGATGTTCGATGTGGATGGTTGCATATTGCAGGAAGCGGACGGCGTGAACAACATCAATTTGCGTCAGGTTCAATCCGGAGTTGACAAGCTCGAAAAGCGAGAGACACCCTTGCCGCAGAGCGTCGGTCGTGATCGAATCCTGCAACACCAATCTCCAATCTGACGGGATGGAGGTGGGTAGACTGATCTCATCACCCTCTAGATGTGCTTGTTCCAACAGTTCTTCGATATTCATTCGCTTTCTTTTCAGTTCGTATTGCAGAATCTGTATGGATACACGTACATAGTGCCGATCATTGGCAGTAATTGTGACTACATCGGTCGAGCATGAGATTGAATGTGTATCAAGTGAGGATTTGCCATCTCTGGTTGAGTCTGGAATTGTCGAATGAACGGTGTGTAAGTCCGAAGTTGAAGATTGAACACATTGCATCCGAGTGTTTGATTGTGTTTCGCTGCGCTTTCTCCCCAATTTATGCTTGGGAGGCATTTTGAATGGATCTGCCCTTTGACACCATCGATTCTTGTCACTCCATTCTCCACCAAATCTTATGTCAATATTTTCACTTTGGCCGAATACACCAATACTCTTCCAGTCTCGAAACTTGTCTTTGGCGATTGAAGACGACGAACTATGGATCAGAGAAATGAAGAACGCAAAAGACGCCGGAATCAAAAGAGAGAAGTTCAATGGAGATATATCCATCCCTCCTGCCAGTTGAGAGGGGAACACAGTCTCCTAAATAAGAGGTGGAGTTCCCAGTGCGAGAGTGTCAGAATCCAAGCAGCACAGCGAGGAGAAGAGCAAGTGTTGCGAAGGCAACGGTGCTTCGTGCTCCAGAATACAAACACCCGACATATCTCACCTCGTCACCGAACTCCATCTTCACTGTGTACTCCCCGCTGATCCCCACGTTCCCCCTCGGAACAGCTGCCACGGCAAAGCCTGATTCTCCAGATTGCCTAATGAATGTTCCTCCAAACTCTTTCGTCGTTTCGTAAAGCCCGACATACCACGTCATCTCGTCCCAGCGAATGATTGCGTCGTCGGTGTCTTGCGTGTGATATCGAGGGGCAATGCTCACTTTCAGGTGGCGGAGAGCTTCGACGTTCAGAGAGTTGGTGCCGGAAGTGAATTCAGCAACAAGATAGTTGCCAAGGTCATTCGAAGTAGCGCCTGTTTGCGTGGCCACTTTCAGGTTCGAGCGGGTGAGATAAACTTCGGGGAAGATAAAACCTGACTTAGTGATGTTTGACATGTCTGTCTTGTTCAGAGGAAACTTCTTGTCAAAGTCCAATTCATCAAACGCAGCACATTTTCCTTCAAAATGGATGTCGAGTGGATATTGGTCGATTTTCACGAGATCGGTGGGCGAATCCCAAATTTGATTCCCAGATCCATAAATTGTGATGTTGAATGTGTTCGTGGAATTCGTAATCGAACAGACAATTCCCTTCGGGACAAGGCTGGTCTGAGACGTGGCAAATTGTTGTGAAAGGGATACTTGGGACTTTACGGTGTCTATATCGTTGAGAATAAGAACTCCAAGTCCCGGGTCATACACGATGATCTGGGCGGGCATGATTAAAGCTCCTTTGTTTACGATGACAGCGGCTGATTTTTGGTCCCATGGTTCGGTTTTGAAATTCGACGTCAGTTTTGTGAATGTTGTGGTTGAGGGAAGCTGAAGAGGGTATATGATGAGCACTGCCGACACCTCAAGAATCCCATATTGTTCCACACGAAACACATAGTTCTTCTTTGTCCCACCTGTCGTGCGCGAGGTGGAGATGGAAAAGACGTGTATGTCTGATTTGAGTTCAAGGTGCATCTCAGCGGAGCTTGTTCCTTTGGTCACAATTGTTCCAAGACCAGTCAGACCATTGAAATCAACATTGGAGCTGAGAACGTGGTCGCTGAGCGTCATTTCGAATTTGATATTCCCAGCTGGCGTCTTTTTGAATGTATCCGCATTTGAATCAAAGATAACTTCCCCAATCAGCTCCGCATGACCTTGAATCACGATCTTAGACACATTTCCCCACTGTGCGTGCTTAACCGCTTGGTCCAACGAATGACACGCTGTATCGGCTGTCAAACAGGTCTTGCTCATTCCCCCGAACTCAAGGAAGATGGTATCATTGACAGCCGAGTAAATGAAGGTTGTAAGGACAAGGAGAATCATGATTTACGGAAGGATTTTGATCAAAGTCGAAAGGGGATTATTTCACGAATGACAAGTTTGAATAGAAATGACACTTCATCATAGCATTGAAACCGTTGAAGACCGGCAAAAGTTCACTTCTCGCTTTAATTTGAAGCAAACGACAATCTTTCAGAAAAGAAAACGAAGATGAACCATGTGCGAGTATTGAAAGGAAATTTGTCAAAAGAAGAAAGGAAACAAGCATTACTCGCAGCGAAGAAGAGTGGAGCATCTGAAGCAAATCAAGAATGGCAAGAACGAGTTGCTGAAATGCAGTGTCGACGAAACGCGAAAAAGGGGAAAATGAAGAAACAGGGAGGAGTCCGACGCAGATGGAGACGAATACGTGGAGTTGCGTTCGACTTTCACGATGACAGCAGAGCAGTGAAGGCAGAAAACAGGAAGATTGTGATCGTCAACGGCCAGAACAATCTGTAGCGGCGGGAAGGCTCCGAAGTGAAAGAAGGGGAGGACCCGACATACGAAGGAGAGTTTGTGGGATATGTGAATAGAGAAGGCAAGTTTCAGGAAGGGCATTAATACGAAGTGGTCGCCTTCACAGGTTATGTCGTGTCCACTGGAGTTGAGGGAAGAGTGGTGCTGCGTGCCAAGAATCGGGAAATTAGAAACAGAAGGACACACAATGAAGAATCAGATATGCTTGAAGAACGACAGATAGTGATCAAAACCGGGAAGAAAATGTTGCTCCGAAGAAAGACAGATATACAATCTTCACTGCCCGGAGATGCTGGATTGTATGAAAGAGAGTGTGTGGAGTTCATTCCCGGCGAAGGATCGTTCGAAGAGGGGCACGGCTATGTTATGATGATTCCCTCAAATTCTGCGAAAGCAAAAGTCCCAGCCGGCACTGTTCTGCATCTCCTGCGCAACCGACCGATGAACACGGCATTATTCGACGATATCGACAACGAGGAAGAGGAAGAGAACTCCGATGACGACGCCGACGACGACGACGACGAACAGGAACGCATCGTCCTCGAAAACCGCACAATTGTGATCATCAACGGCCGCAAAATGCTTCACCGAAAGCCGACAGACCCTCACTGCTCGCTTCGCTTTGACGAGGGGCTGTGTGAAGGAGAGTACGCGGGATACATTCGAGGCGAGGAGGGGTTGGTTGAAGGGCGGCCGTATGCCGTCGACATTCAGTCTGATGATTTGGAGGTGTCCGGGGCAGGTGGGAAGAGCATTTTGAGGACTGCGGAAACACTCGCGACATCCAAATTCATCGCTGAAAGATTCGTCTCCACCTTTTTGTCTCACCAACCACAGAAATCAGAGTGGAACTTTGAATTCTCACGTATTTATCATTTTTTGTCGTTTATCGTTCATTTCACCTCCAATGAAGTTTTCTAAACATCTCTGTTCTGATCCATCCCGGATCCTGCCCATTCTTTGTATATCAGAATGAAACCATTTATTATAATCATTGCTACCGTTGTCTCATACTCCTGCCCTCGACCAAACGATCCAGTTAGTCCAGGAAATTCCGTTATCTATCTTTTTGATGATGTAGCGAATGCTGTTCTTCACAAATCATCGAACGCTGATTCTGACTGGACAGCACCAATCTTTCTTTCGAGTGGGAAATACCACACATCAGCATATACTATAAAATCTCGGGAGCTCTTCATTTTGGGGAATGATTCAACAATCATCCATTCCTGTACCATTTCCGGAGATCAAAGCCCGACGAACAAAAACCGAATGAGCGGATCTCCCGAATCAGAAATGGAGCATACTCTGTTTCTTGTTTTGAATTCGACACTTTGGTTCCATACCCTCACTCTATCATCATTTGGAGATTCCACGTCAGTCGCTCGGGTTTCGTCGTCAACCCTGAAAGTGACATCGTGTCAAATACTTTCGAATATGGATACATCACCGTTCCTGGTTGATGAATCATCCGAAACAGGCTCCTCAATTGTGTTTGTGACGTGTTCACACTTGTCAAATGAGCCATCCACCATTCTCCCGCTAGTTTCTTTATCACAATCCAATATCTTTAATACCCAATCCCATACAACCATCCCATCTCAACATCCGATCTTCTCTTCTTTTTCGTTGGATATTGCGTCGACGGGCCAAATACTGTCGAATGGTCGACTCGTCAAAAGCACTGGCCCTCTTTTTTATTTTGGAGACTTGGCGTCTCGTTCAGCTATACGCCTGCCAACAATAACCACAACGCTGAGTTCTTGCTGCCTGTCGAACATGACAAGCCCATCACGGCCAACCCCGATTTCTCGCCCATCCCCGTCATTGTCGCAGCGTCTGATCAACTCCCAAATGACCTCAATGACCAACCATCTTTATGGAACGGCAATATTCGACATAAACTCAGCATCTCATCTCGTAGCCACGAATACGTCATTCTCATCCATCTCCGATGACCCCGCCCCAACCATTCCGAGAAATGCCCAATTCGTCTCACGAGATTTTACCGAGCAGCCAGACCTTAAAGCTAAAGAAGAAGCCGTATTCTCCCGTTGCACTTTCGCCAACATCACAGGCTTGATTGGAGCGGCAATTTACTTTGTCATTCCGAATCTCCTCACAATCGACGAATGCTCCTTCCGAAACTGCTCTGCTACGGATTCAGGGGGATGCATTTATTTCGCCTCTGATAGCCCTTCGGAGCTCCAAATCAAGATGTCATCGTTCGCGGAATGCCGATCACAGCTGAGTGGTGGATGCATCAGTTGTCGCAGTGTGGACACCATTTCCATCGCCAATTGCTATTTCGACAAATCCTACTCCGATTCCCATCAGGGTGGTGCTCTTTTCGTGATGGGAGTGAAGGATCAGTTCGAATGCTCACACACTGTCTTCTCAAACTGTCAGGTGGACGGGGTTGATGGAGTCGTGATGCTCAACGGACTGTTCCCGTTTCAATTCACGTCTTTGCTCTTCAAGGATTGTTCTGCAGCACTTGGACCAGATATCAACTTCATTGGTCTGCCATCATCAAACGCTCTAATACAGCCCTCCCAGTTCAACAACTGCAAAACAACTCACGACCCCTCAACTTCCATCACTCCCAAAATTGATGGCTCTCCCATGCAGCCGTACTGGACAGATGCGGACATCGACTTTACTGTGGTCGACGATTATTGCCATTTCGACGCGAAACCAAGTTGGAAAGGACAGGCATTCATCCTTCTGGACAACACGGTTCAGGAACCAAGTCCAGGCACCTCCTCTACTGCCACTGACAACTCCGCCCCTGTTCGCATCCAACGATTGGTGTGTGTGGAGTTCACACCAGAATCACCGTCATCCGAAGTGCAACTCTCCATTGGAGGAGATAAATTGACCGAGGCACAACTCTCAGATTACAATTTGTACGATTTTGCCATGTTTGACGACTCGTGGATCGAGAATGTCGTGATCGGTGAAGTTCACCCTCCAATGCATCCGGAGTATCTCACACGCCTCGATGTCATTGTTGGTGGACATAATATGCCAAATGGAGATTATCTTCTCTATTTCACGACAGATTCTGAACCAGATCCTGAATTAGAAATAAAAGTAACTTTCGTGGATGGTCAGAAAGGGACAGGCGAGGTGACAATTGGACAAAGTGGCCAGATGTATTTCGACAAGCAATACACTCTCACACGAGTCATCAATGATAGAACGACTGACTTTGCTTTCCTTCCAGACATCACTCTTAAACTAAACCAGTTCTTCAATATCACACATGCTGAGTTCACAGTGGATTTCAACCAACATGCCATTCTCGAACTCCAAGGTTATCCCTTCGAAGCTGAAGCAACTTCCAAAGTCATCCTGAATTGCGTCGAGCCACCCCACAATCTCCCCATCGAGATGCATGTCACAGACAGTTTCTCTCTCAGGTACGAATACGACACTCCACTTATATTGGATCAGGACAAGCATTTGATGTTCGGATGTGAATACACAGTCGAGAAAATCGACAACTTTTCTCTTATTCCTCATGTGTCATTCAACACTCCTCCAATCGTCACCGAAGCGTCTGCCTTGCTCGACCCACAAAACTTGATAGTCACTGTGACATTTGAAGGACGCGGATTCATCGATGCATATACAACCGTCACAATCCAAGAGCAACAGTCCCCAACCCCTTTCGAACTCGATGACTGGAGATATGATGATCCGAAGCATCTCACCGGTTTCTTTGACTTGTCGAGAGATCGACAACAAGGACTTGTTAATGGTGGCACTTATGTTGTATCGCGCGTTGTCTTTGACGAAACTGAAGGACGAATCGATCAAAACGTGTTTTTTGAAGTTGGGCCAGTTCCAGTTGTGATGGACGTGCAACCAGTTTGGGATTACCATGCGGATCTAACCCGACCACATGGATCTAACCCGACCACAAAAGACACTTTTTTCGACTCAAATCTCAATCCATCCCAGATTTCTCCCAACCCACGTTTGAGTGAGTCCAACCCATTTGGAGATTGGATTCCTCCCTCCCCCATGAATCATCGAGGGAGAAATCGAACTTCCAAAATAGGATTCCAGGGCTGGGGCGCCTATTTGGGAGTCAGGGTATCGACCCTTTTTTGGCTCCAAAATAGGAGGTTCTTAATATTTAAGCTTAGGGAATCCAAACTTCAGAACCACTTTTCTCCACGCCTGTTCAAGATTTTTCTTTTTCGTTTCATTTCTGGTGGTTTGGGATGGTTTTCTCTCGAAATGACAATTTTTCGAAAAATGAAAAATCCTGGGGGGACCTGGGTGGAAATTTAGGGTCAAATACTGATTTCCCTGTATAACAAGCTTAGGATCTTGAAAACTTGTTTTGATCATATCTCCACAACCAGACATAGTTCGGACATGAAGTTTTCACCAATATGGATCTTTTGTTGAGAATTAATTTTTTCTGAAAATTTTGAAAAATTTCGATGACTTCCTATTTTGGCTTTTTTCAGACTTTTCCGTCAATGAGTCTAGTCCCGTTCAAGAATTTTCATTAATATTAAGTTTTGATGAAAAATCATTGTTTGTATTCATTCGGACCTGGGTTGACATTGATTTAATTGAATTTGATGTCAGATTTAAAACATGAAGCAGAGTTAGTTAAGAAAGATTAAATTGTCGAAAAATCAGCAAAAATTTATCTCAACTGCCGCAAGGGGATTTTTTTCAAAATTTTCAGAAAAAATTAATTCTCAACAAAAGATCCATATTGGTGAAAACTTCATGTCCGAACTATGTCTGGTTGTGGAGATATGATCAAAACAAGTTTTCAAGATCCTAAGCTTGTTATACAGGGAAATCAGTATTTGACCCTAAATTTCCACCCAGGTCCCCCCAGGATTTTTCATTTTTCGAAAAATTGTCATTTCGAGAGAAAACCATCCCAAACCACCAGAAATGAAACGAAAAAGAAAAATCTTGAACAGGCGTGGAGAAAAGTGGTTCTGAAGTTTGGATTCCCTAAGCTTAAATATTAAGAACCTCCTATTTTGGAGCCAAAAAAGGGTCGATACCCTGACTCCCAAATAGGCGCCCCAGCCCTGGAATCCTATTTTGGAAGTTCGATTTCTCCCTCGATGATTCATGGGGGAGGGAGGAATCCAATCTCCAAATGGGTTGGACTCACTCAAACGTGGGTTGGGAGAAATCTGGGATGGATTGAGATTTGAGTCGAAAAAAGTGTCTTTTGTGGTCGGGTTAGATCCATGTGGTCGGGTTAGATCCGCATGGTATAACACAAACACATCTTTCTATCTCGACTTCATCATCGAGCATGCCGATAAGAAAGATACCGTCTGGCTTGTCAATGCAAATGGACAAGAATTCCGCGTTTATCATGTCGATGGAGTTTCATTCCAAAGCCACGAATTCAGTGTTCTGAACCAACCCTTCGAGCTCGCTCGCACATACTCAATTGACTCTGTTGTGAGTGACATCGACTCGACACACACCGCTTTGTTGAACTTTAGTACGTTTCAAACACCACCCAAACCGACGCTGTCGTACAAAGATCCGATTCTGGATGAGGCTGATGCTGACTATGCCATTTTCACTGGAGTGATCTCGAATGTTCCAAACGACAAGACGTACACCATCGCCCTCACAGATTCCGAGGATCGTCCGGCCAATATTGCTGTGAATCTGGAAAACGGGAGGTTCACAGGCCGAATGAAAGTTCATGGATCGGATCAGTTCAAGTTTGGTGAAATCTACACAATTCAATCGATCAGCCCGTATGACTCAATCATCCAATTGCCGACAGACACTGGATTGACATTCCCAGATGCTCCTCCTCGTCTCAACTCCGTCACGTGCAGCCTCTCTTCAGACGGCGAGGATCCCACAGTCGTCCTCGCTGGGGAGAACTTCCCAGTCAACAAAAATTTCAGCATCACCTTCCAATGCACCTCATCCTCGTCCAGTTCAAACGACTTCAACGATCTCAGTTTCGACCAGACGTTTTTTGCGTCTACAACGTACTTCTCGTTCCCAGCGAGTGGTCTGATTGAAGGAGCGACTTACGTCGTCTCGAATTGGGAGACAGGACTTCTGTCAAAGATCGGGGCTGGATCGTTCAAAGTGCCAAAGACAGGCAGTGTGAAGACAGCAGTGTTCAGATTCACAAACGTCCAGCACACAATTGGAGTGGTTGAAGTGACAGGCTCGAATCTGCCGAAAGGAGCGACGTTCATCGCTCAATTTGTTGGCTTCACCGAAACACTCGCCTTCACATTCGATTCCGACACACACGGAATCTCAGAACAGATCGTCTTTCCCTCTTCCGAGTTTCAATATCTGTCAACATACATTTTCGAGAAGTTTGTCAAAGGACCAACAGGAATGCGTGTTGTTGCTGATGGATTGAGTTTCACAACTGGAGAACCGAGAGAGGAAGGGATGAACATGGTTGTGCAGAAAGGAGGAAACACCAACGGCTCAGAATGTGGAGAGGCACAGATTCCATGCGGAACGCTTTCTGTTGCTTGGAAGGCGTGTGTGCAATCGTCTTCAGAATGGAGTATTCTTTAGATCCAGGAAGGGAAGGAGAGTTTGGGGAATGTCTTCAAGTCGGCGGTTCTATCGCTCACATCCAATCTTCACCTGGATTCCACTCCACTCTGGTGGTCGAGAACACACTGTCCTGCTCAGGGCCAGCACAGGCAGGCAGGGCAGATCCAACCACTGTCCTGACCATATTTCATTTTTTTTTGATCACTCGGTTTCCTTATTTTCGCCAAATGTTCACGAAACTCTGGTCGCAGACTGTTTCTCCCTCTCATCCACTCCCTCCGCTCGTCCAATTCAGCCCAACAAACCAAACGCAACAAATTCCACGATTTTGTTCTTCAGACGAACTTCACACTCTTCAGATGTTTGTTAAAAAATACTACACACTCTACCCGAATCAAATAAGGAATATATTGTCCATCTCTGAAGTGGGATTGTTCTGTACTCACTGTATCTCTGTGCATGGACGCTTTGGTACTCGGCACAAAACGTACATTTCTCAGCCTGCCAAAAACATTTCGTGGTCGGATTTTATGCGGCATTGCATGTCAGTTCAACACAGAACCAGTTTTTCCGACAGTGAGTTGGTATGTAGTGATACTGATCAAGAAATGGTCGCCTGTCCGGAGGAGTTCAAGAATGTTATCTACCAAAACAGAATCGCCGCTGCTTCGTACATTGCCTCGTCTATTCTTCCAGCAACAAGATTTCCTTCTCTTTGTCAACTTCTCGACTCCCGGACGAATGTCCCACAAATTTTTTTCATCAGCTCTGACCAGTCCAAGGGTATACTGGCATGTGGTCGATAAATGGTGTTCTTCACAGACTACTCGACTTCAAATTTACCTAACATCCAATTTTCCATTCAGCTTTCTGCTTGATGGAACCACCGACAGCACAGGAACGAAACAAATCGCTTGTCACCTTCGTGTATTGAATGACAACAATCAACCATTTTCTATGCTACTATCAATTCGCCCACTATTGAAAGAAGCAGATGGAAGAGCTCACTTCGATTTGGTTAACAGTCTTTTCGATGAGTTCGATCTTCCCGCAAACTCATTAGTTGGAATCGGAACTGATGGCGAATCTACTATGACTGGGTTGGGAAATGGTCTCTGGGGCCGTCTCCTCAATCAATGGTCCTACATAATCCCTCTTCATTGTTCGTCTCACCGTCTCCAACTCGTGCTCATTCACACACTCTCTGTGGCTCCTCTCTCTGTCATACAGAGACTTCTAACGTCGTATCATTCTTTTGCCGTACATATCAACCGATCACAATCTCGAAAACAACATCTCGGTGAAATTCAAGCCCAAAATGGAGGTGACAAACAATTGATCCCATATTCTGTTGCTTCTCGCTGGTTCACCCTCTACATAACAGCTTCTACCGTGTTGAAGCACTTTCAATCATTATTCGACCTCACTCGCCTTGCAACCGATCCCCAAACACGTCAATTTGCTCATTGCTTTGGACCTGCCTCATATCTTCGCCTTTTTTTAACTGTTCTGATCTTCAAACCTGGCTATCTCCTCTGCAAAGCTCTGCAGTCAGCCGACCTCAATTTCGTTTCAGTCGATTCACTTCTTCAACATACCAGAGAATCCATACATTCACACATCGATCCATATCTTCTTATTAGCGATGCCATTGATTCTCTCTCTTCACAAAAGTATCTTCCACCTCTTCACAAAGAGGAGTATATTACGATTTACCATGAATTGGAGGTTCTCATTAGGTCATTTACCTCATTTTTTGACCGGTATTTTCCAGCAGCTGGATTAACGTCTCTGATATGTGGATTCGCGCCAATACGCTGTCTCAGCCTCGAAAATCATTTCGAAAAGCGAAACACTTCACTCCTCCTCTGCGACATCATCGACCAAGGACGACCGACGCCACTCTTTCCCGACGGCCCATCAATCCATTATTATCTCAACTTCTGTACAAAGTATCCTGATCTTAATCGATACTCATCAATGAAGTGCTTATCATCATTCCTCTCTGAATCCTCATCAATAGCCCCGCCCCAAACCAAATTATTCCTTCGAGTTCTTCTTGTGCTACCATGGACGACATGTGATGTTGAAAGGACGTTCAGCCACCTACGGAGACAAAGGATGATCTAAGGAACGCCATTTCCGACCAACGTGTAGAGTCACGACTTCTACTCCAGAATACCCAACCTCATATTTTGAGTGCTGAACCCTTGACAACAGAAACTGCAGACCTTCGTAAAAATTCCCTATCGTCCGAAAAACTCTTCTACAAACTACTTCAGGTGAAACTCATTTTTACGAGACGATCCAACTGAACCGACTGCTCTTTCAATGTTGAACAGCTTTCAATCCACATTGGGTAAGGCGGAATAACAACCATTGTCACGACTTTGTTCATTTGTTGATTGACGCTTCCATTATTTTGAAACATTAGAATTCGTTATTTGCCACAAATTTTTCGACATGAATGTGAAGAATCAAAAATGAATGACTAAGCACAATAATTCAAGAACGATCCCTTCATCCTATGAATTATCCCAATGCGGAAACAATCATGTTTCGATGGTCGATCAAACAACACCTGCGAATGAAAATGAGATCGAATGTGGGGACGCTCGTGTTGCGTCTCAAAGTCGATTCGGAACAACATAACATGGGTAACCGTCCTCATCTATCTTGATGTACATTCAGTCGTATCCGAAGAAGGGTATGGTTGACTTTACTTGCTTTATTTGTCTGATTGATTCGTATTCCAGCGGAACTATTGATTCGCTGATTGAACCGGCGTGTCGAATCGACAGGATTGGAAATATTCAGTGTTAGACTTCTGAACTGTTTGCTGCCGACTTTTCCTCATTGGATAAGGAGATATCGCGAGTTGGTCAGACCTCCCCAATCGAGTTGTGGAATGAAGAATGAAAAAAAAGCACTGAACGGCAAATGTGATGTGAAGAGATTTCAACTTTGACCACAGTTGAGATCACGCATACGCAGTGGAAAGAATTCTGAATGTGACAGAGAAAAGACGAAATATGGTCAGGACAGTGGTTGGATCTGCCTTGCAGGCAGGGGCGATTGAGATTGCTGGAGGAGAAGTTGAGATCCGTGACTTGGCTCTGTCGCTCTCCTCGTTCCGATTCTCTCTCGCCACATATCGCCCTCTGTTTGTTGTGCATGGAAGTGGTTCATTGTTCGTTGAACGCGTCGAAATCAAATCGAGCTCAGAAAGTGTGGATGTTGGTCTCGCCAGCCTGTCCAGCGGGTCGATGGTTGGAAACGAAGTTGATATGAACGGAATGACGTTCGCAAATGGAACGAAACTGATCACATGTGAAAGTGGATCAAACACGATCAGCATGCAACTTACGAGAATGAAGATGAAAAACGTGAAGACAACCAACACGTGTCTCGTTGACTTCTCTTCGTCGTCAGCATCGTCTTCCTTCTCTCTCTCCGACTCGTCGTTCCTCAACTGCAACGCCCTCCAATCCGCCTCTTCTCTTCGCATTCCTCTCTTCGACGTCAACTCAGCCCAAACATCAACATCGATCGCGTCTTCCGTTTTCGAGAATTGTGGAGGCACAGATTCGTCTGGCCAGAAGCTGAGTCCCGCTCTGCACGTCCACCTCTCCTCGCCGTCCTCCTCGTATGCCCTCCTTCTCACCGAGTGTCTGTTCCTGAACTGTGCCCTTCCGCCGTCCACCAAACTGGGCGGTGTCGTCGTCACTCTTCCATCTCGTCCGTCGTCGCTGACCCTGACTGGCTCGTGGTTCGAGGCAACAACATCGTCGTCAGCGTCGTTCGCGCGAAACGAGGCTGGCTTCGCTCTTTTGGACACCCGCCGAAAAGTGGCATACCCAACATCGGCGTCGCTGGTCGGCTTGGCCATCGAGCGAGGTGCTCTCGTTCCGTCTGTCAACCGCAGAGGGTCCACGTTCAACAACTGCCAGCTCCTCGTTGTGTCGAACAGCGCTCTTTCATCGACAGCCAGCTAACTCTCACAAAGCTGGTTTTTGATCTGTCTTTTGTTTCTTTTGAAAATTAGCTTCTGTTTTGTCGTTCACGAGATGACATCTTGACTACGTGTGTCTCACTCACTCTTCTTGAGTTTTTGTGGATCAAATACGATTGTTATAGTTCTTCCGTCTTCTCTATTCTGTCTTTTTGTGTCAAATTCTGATGAAAACAACGTGAATAAAAACCTCGATTCACTCTGACACACGAATTTTCGAGCAGTTGCGTTTTCTCTTTGTGATCGGCCCGTAGATGACGAAAAATGATGGATCACAGAAATGAAAGAGGTGCATAAGAAAAGATAGTTCTATTGACATATCTCCGACCTTCCTGCAAGTAGAGAGTGGAACACAACATCCCAAATAAGACATGGAGTTCCCGGTGCGAGAGTCTCAGAATCCAAGCAGCACAGCGAGGAGAAGAGCAAGTGTTGTGAAGGCAGCGGTGTTTCGTGCTCCAGAATACAAACACCCGACATATCTCACCTCGTCCCCGAACTCCATCTTCACTGTGTACTCCCCACTGATCCCCACGTTCCCCCTCGGCACAGCTGCCACAGCAAAGTTTGTTTGTCCAGATTGCTTATTTTACAGAAACCAGGGCTCCTCTCATGACGAGATATGGTGTGATCAATTATAAGAATAAGTTATTAATGGGTAGGCCTGTAATAATGAACATTCAAATGAAATCTTTCTCGGTCGTGAACCGAGAAACAAATCAAGAGTAAAGAGAGAAGTGTAGGAACTTGTACGAGTTCTCTCTTTGAGTTCAAGAGGCTCTCCCATAATATTCCCAGTTGCCACCTCTCGGTGAGCACCTGGTTCTGGTCAAAGACCGGGAGAAGGAGCAAAGAGGCAAAAGAAACTCCAATTCCCATTGGAGAAGAAAACCTGTGGGTGTGGCAGACTATTAGATGAGAGGAGCCCTGGTTTCTGTAAAGGACCGCCCTTCCAGTAGGTCCATTACGAAACCTGGGGCTCCTCTCATGATGAGACGAAAGGACCAAAAAGGGATGAATAAGGAAGAAAACAAGCCTGAAGTCTCAACTGATAGTGGTGATGGCGAAGGCAGGCCGTGACCAGCGACAAGCTGCTGCCACCAAACAGAATAGAACAAGGTTGAGTGAGTTTGGAGCGCAAGACCATTCGGTGACCAGCCGAAGTGCTCACTCACTCATGTCTTCTTGTCTCTCCCCACTTGTCATGATGAACATCCGATTGCTTCGACCCTTCGAAGACAAGATCGGTGTCCGAACTGAAGATGCCGGCTCCTTCAGACACGATACTCCGACTCCACACTAAACGTTCCGGTCTGCCTGAAAGACGGGACAGTTGTGAACAATGCTTGCGGCGAGGTGACAGAGAGTGCAAGGATGACCCTTCGTGTGAGTGTGACGAACTCAATGTGGCAATGTCTTCGGATAGAAGAA
Source organism: Blattamonas nauphoetae (assembly GCA_033064195.1). Lineage (NCBI taxonomy): Eukaryota > Preaxostyla > Oxymonadida > Blattamonas > Blattamonas nauphoetae. Next base: position 5,579 of record JARBJD010000013.1, on the reverse strand, counting down.
GGTTGTGCCCGGAATAGACTGCTTCCCCTTCACCACCCTCGATCGGGCAACTTCGGAGGAGTACCTCGCCTCCAGTACCTGCAGTCGTGTTGGTCAACTCTATTTTGAGTTCTTCGCTCTCGAAGTCATTCGGTCTCTGAATCATAATCAGATGAGAAACAGTTTTGTGAATACCCAGATCTCCCTCTAGTGAAAGACTGCCCTTTGCTCGTAGAGTGCACAATGATCATTTGATCGCGTGTGTCCCATATTCCATTTGAATAACATTTGTTGCTGAATCACGAGTCATAGCAATTGACCCGATTCTGTTGTCAATACCGTTGAAGATCCAGTTAAGTTGAACGGTATCTCTCCTTCCCTGGTGAGCAACGGGATTCAGAGAGCTGTTGATGATGACAGCTAGCTTTGTTGTCAAAAGATCGGAAGGGCTCCATTTACATGCACATCTTCCATTTTCATTCCTACCCTCGAATCCTGTCGCGATGATCGTCTGGCCACACTCTGGAAGAGGACCATCGACGAGTGAGAGAGAAGCAGACCACAATCTCGATCCTGTCGACAAGGAACCAATTCATCTATCTGTGAGAGTCCTTCAGGTCTGGTGGGTTCTCAGGGCTGAGGATGTGGTCGTGTGGGGGAAGGGCACGACCAGAAAGTGTGAGTACGACACAGTTTCGTTGGATTCGAACAAATGGAGAGACAATGTCTGCGGATAAACCGGAAACCTGAATGAAGTTCGCGAGTCAAGGCTGTCGGTGGTGAAAAGTGTTCGGATGAGAATTCATTAGTGTTGAACGATTGTGAACACAATCGACGTCTTCCCAACATCTGTGATGGAAACTATCCAGAAGATATGAATGGAAGAGTCCTGTCTTCCTGTCAATCAGAGCGCAATACTGCGCCAATCCCAATCAGACGAGCAGTGGAGACTGGAGTTGTTGAGATGCTCGCTGTGGAGTTTCCCTCAGGAAACTGTTCGATCAATGTCACACTCATCAAATAATGCGGTGTTGAAAGTCCGTTCCGCCGAACTATATCAGGAACAACAAGGCTGACTCACAATGACACCGTAACTATCATTCACAATGGAGTGTCTCGGTCGTAACCTTGTCTCCTTTTCGATGGTCAACTCGATTGAGCCATCGTTGCAGTTGAGCCTTGCATGGACATATCAAGCTCGACTATGGTTGAACCGAGGAGATCTTTGTGGTTGGGATGGATTGCAACATTCTCCATCCATTCATCGATGCTGACCGACAATTCTCTCGCTGAGCGATGTTCCAAGCGTTTCTACTACATCGTTCTGAACAGATGTCAATGTCATCGCTGACCAATTCTGCCCAGCGGATGAAACTCACACTGAACGTGGCGGAGCTGGTGCTGCGGACGGACCTTTCTTCTTTAACGAGTTGTCCAGGTGAAGAACCATTTCAGTTCTCAATCTCGTTTCTGTCACGGTCCATTTGACAAGTACTGCATCTGTGGCGTCGACAGTCAGGAGGAAGATACGATAGTGAACTTAGTTTATCTGGATACATCAGCAATGATGACAGCGAGGCTATCGGTGATTGTTGTGTTCACATCAGAGTTTGTCGTTCAGGCCGTAAGAAAAGGGATGGTCGGGGAACATCGAAGCAAGGATAGGAGACGGAGCAAATGGGTACCAAATCGTACAGAAGTTGTCTCATTTCTCAACCGAGCTTCCTCGGGATGTGAGAGAACTAATTCGATGTTGGGTTCCGAAATTTGCCTTCTTGTTCGACAGAGTTGTCTCAGATTTGCAACATCTGTCAACACCAAACTTGGAGATGGTGAATTTCAGACTGTTGTCGAGACATACAGCCGAATCTCTGAGAGCTCGTGAGTTCGCGACAGACGATGTTATGGTCGTTGTGTCCTCTGGGAGAGAAGGAAGCGACACAGAGTTTGATGATCGTCAATGCCCCTCGGAGATGAATGAATGGTGGTGAAATCGCAAGTGTCGTCACCTTTCTCGACGGAGCTGTTTTGTGGTGCGGGTAACTGACAGTGTCTTTGAAGGCAAACGCATAAAGGAACGTAATTACATTCGTTTTCGGAATAGCAATGCGAGTTGAAGTTGTTAGGGTCAGACTGACACCTCAGAGTCGATGATAAGCTTGCACCGAGAGCTGTTTTGTGCCGGCATACAAATCTCCAGTTTCGAACAATTCTCGATTAGAAACTCGGAGATGGTGTTTTGATGTATATTCAGGCAGAATGCTGACCCCAGTGATCTTGATAATCCGTGATGGAAGATGCGGCTACGACTGGTTGTAGTCCGCCTCATAGTAATACTCGTCAACAAGATCGTTCCCTATACTGGTTGAGGCATAAATGCTTAAATTTGTCAGCGAAAGAGATGTATGTTGCAATTGTTGGAATTTGAAGAGTTGTAGAAACGAGCGGCGCTGTTGTGTTCAAAACATGAGAGAACTCAAGAGGGAATATTTCAAGATGTCGATGGATGAAGCCGATTTGTGTCCACTATTTTGGAATTTTGAAGTTGTCGGAATTATCGAGGAGTCGGGATAGAGGATCCCTGTTGCGTCGACAGTGCACTCACGATGAAGTGGCAACAGTTAATAGATGCTTGGGGGCTCCAGCTTGGAGGGTTATTTACGGTTTGCCTTTGTTTAAATACCACTCTCCCGGAATCGATGGGACCTTGATTTTTGTGGATCTCGGCTTCGCTTATCGTGCGTTGTCATCGCTGATTCTGTCCTCCCTTTTGAGTTTGTTCATTGCATGATGGTACTGGACTTTACCACGTCATTGTGTCGATCGAAGTCGCTGGTGAGAGGGACACATGAGTCCCACACATGATCGATAGCTGAGTTCACCCTCATATTCTTCTTACCCTGTCTGTACGGACAACTTGGATGAAAGCCCGGCTGTCTTCAGGTGAAGATAATTGAAATTGTTGAGGGTTCTTCCTCCGAAGGATCGGCAAGTTCAGACCAGTCCGACTGGAGGGATCCAGTCTGATAACATTCGCCGGTTTATCGTCCTTTCATATCGTTGATGCGTATTCCTGTCTCCTCATCGTAGGGTTGCCTCCTATTCTGTCTGTGTTCTGGACTCTGAGTCCGGTTGGTGAAGTGTGCGATATCTTGTACAACTAACCTTCGCACCCGTGACGAACACTAATTCGACAGTACTCACCAAATCGAAGAGACACTGAGCAAATAACTACATCTGGAGTTGGTGAACGATTCGAGGATCAATCTGCTCCAACTAGGTTTCGAGTAGAGCCCTTCGTTGACAAAATGTCTGGATACGAGATCCGTGAGCTACTATTGTTAACTAGCGTGTCATGGGAGGTGGGTTGTGGGTTGTGCTGAGAGAAAGGCAAATATTTGTTGACAGAAGTGAGGTCTCAATAATATGATTGACCATCAAAGGAGCATCAACTTGTTAAGGATCGATATTGAAAAGATATTTCCATGAGTAACGATGAGGAGATGGCATAAATGTATTTGAATGAAATTGAAAGGCCTACCCATTAATAACTTCTTTTAATTGATCACACCATATCTCGTCGCTGAGAGGAGGCCCCGTCGTAATGGACCTACTGGAAGGGCGGTCCATGGCTGTTCCTCCAAAGTCTTTCGTCGTTCTGTAAACCATACCATCCTCGTCCCAGCGAAGATGTCGTCGGTGTCTTCGTGATAGCGGGGCGATGCTCACTTTCAGATGGCGGAGAGCTTGACGTTCAGATTGTTTTGCCTGGAGATGAAAGTTGCAAGGAGATAATTGCCAAGATCATCTGATTGTCCGCCTGTTTGGGTGGCCACTTTGAGTCCGATCGAGTGAGCTCGACTCTGGGGAAGATGAAGGCAGATTTGAGAGGTTGAGAAGTCCGTCTTGTTCAGTTTATGCAACTGAAAAAAATCAGCAGCATCGTAAGAACACTTCGAAATTGATATCGAAATTCGATCGATTCCAATCCAATTCCGTCCGAAATCCATAATAGTTCTTCCTGCATCAATAATCGTGATGTTGAGTGTGTTTGCTGAAGAATTCGGTATCAGACAGACAATTCCTTTCGGGACAAGCTGGTGAGAGTTGTGGAATACATTCGATAAAGAGATTTTGGTTTTTGTGATGTTAACATCGTTGAGAATAAGAACTCCAAGTTCTGGATCATAAACAAGCAAAACGTTGGCTGTGACAAAGCTCCTTTATTCACGATGATAGCGGCTGACTTTTGGTCCCATTCGGTTTCAAGTTCGACGTCAGTTTTTTGTGAAGGTTGTGGTTGAGGGAAGCTGAAGAGGGTACACGATAAAATAGGTCGACAATTCAAGACCCCATACTCCTCCACACGAAATACATAGTTCTTCTTTGTCCCACCAGGCGTGCGAGAGGTGGAGATGTAAAGACGCCGATGTCTGATTTGAGTTCAAAGGTGCATCTCGGCGGAGCTGGTGCCTTTAACCACAATAGTTCCAAGACCAGTCAGACCATAGTTATATAATCATACCCCGTGCCCCTCACTAAAATTTCAAATATGTCTGGATTTTATTCTTAAACACACTTTTGATAAAATTTAGTGATTTTGAGGGGAAAAGTGGCCCTTTTGGCCGATCCAGCCCATTATTTGTTTCAACACTTTCACAAAGATCCTTTTTCTATGGTACTTTTGAGAATTAATTGTTCACAGCCCCCTGCCTCTTGAGCGCCGTGAAGAACTATCCGATATAATGAAAAGTGTCTGGAAAAGGAATGAAGTGTAGATGAATCATATCTCCAAAACCCGGTCTCAAATCCAAAATAATAACGAAAAAATCGTGAAATGGTATTAAATAAAGCAACTGTTAAAATATTGGAGGGGGCATGGGTCGGATTTATGCCATAGTTATCATCATTGGGGCTGAGAACATGATCGCTGAGCGTCATTTCAATTTGATATTTGCAGTGGGCGTCTTTTGAATGTATCGGCATTGAATCAAAGATACTTCCCTGCATAACCGCTTGGTCCAACGAATGATACGCCACTTCGCTGTCAAACAGGTCTTGCTCATTCCTCCGAACTCAAGGAAGATGGTATCATTGACAGCTGTTACCATGGGTCGGCATGTCCTATAGGCAGGACATCATCGGACAGCCAAAAGAGGAGGACAATTTGATAAAAGTGCTGATGACAGGAATTGAACCGGTCTCCCGCTTTGTCTGTCAGTGAAAACCTAAAACGAAAAATGAGGAGAAAGGAGACAATAATACACATTTTCTGTTTCAGAATCATTTTATAAGTATTTTTCACAACAATTTGACTAAAATCGCAATTTGTCCAAAGCGGTCGATCAGCCCATTCCTCATAGGACACGATAGGACAATTCTGAATCGCAAACCATAGGACATGGAAGATATTTGACGTCTCCTCAATACTTGCGTCACAATTCAACAAGAAAATCGAGGGAGGACAATTGTCCTGTCCTGTCCTATCGTCCTATGGAAAACGATCTGTCCTATCAAACCATTTTTTCTCGAACACACCTCAACCTCCAAACTGACATTACCTTTATCAAAAGGAGGCTCAATGGGAGTGGTACCAGGTG